>JAVRXN010000008.1:4107500-5307500 GCA_033556935.1 Timema podura | reverse complement strand
TAATAAGCTTTGGAACCTATTAAGGTCAGCTTGTGATCTTTCAGTGTGAACGTAGGATTAATTTTAAATCAATTGGCCATCCATCCGATGCAACTTCTTTTACATGAAATAAAGATACATTTAGGATGCCTTATAGTTACTTTGTAAATTACAAACCTGTTGTTAATTCGTCTCATTTAATATTCGTAATATGGCAAGAAATTGTATGGACATTAAACCCCTCTTGAATCAATTTAAGAGGTTTTTTTACATTTATTGTGGCTGTAGGTATTATCTTATTTTATAATTAAAAAATCTACCAGCCTGGGCATTGTTGAGGATTAACATTGTTGGGTAAGGGAAATGGCTATTTGAACCTTCCCTTTTGTGGTGTGTTTGTGTGTGTGTGTATGTGTGTGTTTGTGTGTGTGTGTGTGTTTGTGTGTGTGTGTGTGTGTGTGTGTGTGTGTGTGTGTGTGTGTGTGTGTGTGTGTGTGTGTGTGTGTGTGTGTGTGTGTGTGTGTGTATAAACTGAAACTAAGGCTACCACCAATCTTATAAAAGTTTAAATTAACTTAGATAGCAACAAGTTTGACCCTTTTGAAGTTGATGTGTTAAGTGTGTTTATAAGTTTGATACAAAGATTATTAACAGCTTAACCGTAACGGAAGAAGAGGAAATTGTCTAAGAGGAAATGCGCCCAAATTAACGTAAAAAGAGGATGGAAAAACCACAATTAAACATCCCATTTGGCTAACTACTCACTGGATTTTAATGCCGACCTCCACCATTTACAATTCAATCTATTGTAAACTTTACTCTTTATATCACGTGTGCCACTGATGCTGCTATTTACCAAAATCTATAAATGCTTTCAGACTTTAAAGGTTATAAAACATAAGCTAAATAGTTTTTATTCTGTTTTAGTTCAGTATATTTTTTAATTTCAGAAATGTTGCCATCAACTGTAGATATAAACCAAAGACGTCATCGAGCAAACACCATACGACATAGACGCCCTGGTCATTGTTACAACTTAACTCCCCCTGTCCGCAAAACTGCTCTCCTCCGACAACCATTTAGAATCATGCTGTGCGGGGGTCATAAATGCAAAGTGTTTCGTAATAGCTTTGTTTGTTCATACAATTCCTACCAAAGGAATCCGTCCAGGAGAGAGTTTTGTGTCTGACGGTCACTTTTCGTGTCACATACTGAAAGAGTAGGAGACGGTAGGTTAGGTGCCGTGACCAACACAGCGTTCTGCGAAGTGCGTCTAGACTTCCGCCGAGAACCGTGAAGGTAGTAAAATACACGGACGACCAAATTGGAAATGTCTATCTCTCCTCCCTGTCCTATTTTACTTCCATTTCCTCCCGTTAACGGATAGTTTCACCGCTAACGGGTCATTTTCAATATTTATTGGCAAAGTTTTTTTTATCTATGTTAATAAAATGAGTTTGTTTGTTTGTCATTAGCATTGCACGATCTATCGCACGCAGAGGGCTGAAACTAGTAGCCCCTGTTCATGAACATACGCACCTCAAAGCAGGAATTTTAACATTTTAACTATATCTTTTTAAAGTTAATCAAATACCAGGTCAGATGCAAAGCAATATTAATAAAATAGTTTGTTTGTCTGTTTGTCTGTCATGCAAATTGAGCGATATCTCACGCATGTAGAGGCCTGATATTTTAAAGATTAGTAGCTCATATGCACGAACATGTACAATTCGAAGACGAACTTTTAAAATTGTGTTTAGATTATCCTAAAAACATCTATCCCGGGAAACGTCGGGTAATTCAACTCTTTTATAGTGAAATAAGAACATTAATGACTAGTACAAGAGGATAGGGGAAGAGAGGGCAGTTTAGAAAGAATATATCCACATTCGTATCTAGGGAGAGGGAGAAAATTACATGTGTACAACTACTCTCAGTACACACAGACGGGATTTAAAACCTGACCTCTCCATCCAACGTCGAGAATACTTTACATGTTCCACATTTCTATTTATTTTTCACCGCGTCTAAGTACCCATTCGGGTTTAGCCCATTTTACATACCCGTTAGGCTCTTATTAGAGGCCAAAGATGTTGTATTTTCTTTAATAATTTACTAACTTTTAATTTGTCGAAATTTCATGGCTACGTGTCTGCTAATCTGACCACAATCTCTTAAACAATATCTGACAGTTTTGAGCTTAGGTCCAGTGGATATTTTTCTTATGTGCAGTATTTACACACCGAAGGAAGTATTCAGCAACTGACACATTCGATAGATGGTACCAATAAAGTCATGCGGGGTGACCTGGTGGTCTAGGGGCAAGGTGTCAGACTTCTGTGCTGAGGGTCCGGGGTTCAATCCTCGGTCCTGGCACAGATTTATTTGATAGCCAAACCCTTCCTTCACCTCTGACAAGACGTGTATTAATCACGACTTGTGAATGTGTGGAATGCCAGGCCTCCACCGTGGTTCGGATTCCACGTTAAACTGTAGGTCCTCCATTTCGTTTCACAATCACTATACCATTACACATTAGCGTAAGTGCGTATAACCCGAACGGGTAGTAAGACGCGGTGATGATGATGATAATAATAATAAAAGTCGTGTGACGTGTGGTCCTGAGCTGATTAGTCCAACGTGGGAATGACAAAATGCCTAATGCCCATACACACGGGCAATATGTTCATACTTAACTCAGAAGAGAAACATATATTCAAATAATGATGGCAAGTATCACCAAATAACCAGTGAAGTAAATGTTAAGTCCATTGTGTTCATCCTTGTGTTGAGAACACAAATATAATTATTTTCAGGAAATGGTTTATGTATACTTAAATTGAAAGTAAAATATAAATTTTGAAACAAAACAGTTTTATTTTTTTAACTATAAATGTGTCTATAAAATACTTAGATTAAAACAATTTTCATTAATATTTTTCAAAATAAAGATGACTACCTTGTATGTGACCTTGTTTTACTTTTGTTTGAAAGACAAAGGAAATCACTGTTTAATTTACTAACGTGACTATATTTCTTTTGCGGATGCTTTTATAACTCAATATCGCTGAAAACTAGTCCCTGCCCCACTTCTAAAGCGGTTAAGAGTTTCCATTATAATAACTTGTTAACTAATAGTCGCCATGATTGTTGGCCAGTCTCACGATAGTAGTTATGTACTGAGCTAAGATCTGAATTTTTGTACAAAAATATCGCTCGTGTGCACTAAGTTGAAATTTCTGGGTTCGTCATTTTTGGTGCTGTCAAGGTTTGGGGGTTTAATCAATCATCCTGGCCTCTCCTTCATATCAGACAGCGAACTACACGTATTGACAGTAACGGTCTCGTATTATCTTATTTGATAGTGTCATATAGGTCAGGATTCAAACCCAGGGCTGGGGTACTTAGGAAATGTTATTCATGTTTTCCACTCTACCTCCATGCAAATGTAGGTGAATTTCCTCTAAACTCTACCTTCCTTACCTCTACCCCCTTGGCATAAATATGCGGTCAGTCCAGACGGGTAGTAAGATTCGGTGCAAATAAAAAAAATACCCGAGTCTAAATAAATGTTCACCTGAAGTTTGAACAGTTATCTTCACAAAATGTTCATAATAGCACCCTAGGAAACAAATAAAAACGAATTCTTTCAGAGAAGATGACATCTTTAGGTAGAGTGCGATTTTATCCAAAGTTGTTTTTGGACGCGAGTACTGTAAAAACCTTTTAGAGGAGGTCGTGTTTACTTTAAGCCCTAAGGACAGGAAGTCAATAGCTTCTTTTTTTTATCGAGCCACTAAAGGGAAAGAGAAGAATCAACAGCATCCGTTGGTCGGAAATCTTGTCAAACATGATTAGTGCCTTAAACTGTGTGCGTGTCGCTAATTATAAATAAGCCTATATATTTTTACCAATGAGAGTTTAAGTTTTTTCCGCATCTTACTACCCATCAGGGCTATTCTTAAATTTGCACTAAGGATATAGGATCGAGGAAGATAAAACTCTAGAGCCAATTGTCAAGTAATTACGTGGAAGAATAGAGGGAAAATATTGTAAAAAAAAAAAAGAACCGACCGAGATTCAAACAACTTCTCCATCACCTGCAAACAAGGGTAAATTGTGATTAGGCCTTGTCAACAGTGTTGGCGCATATGGTTAATGTCTAACACTAAGTTTAGTATATTGCTTTGAATGTAGTTTACTGCTTCTAACAGTACTTAGGTCCTAAATGTGCTTAGAAAAAAAGTTTGAATCAACGTTCAACTGATATTAATTTCTGGTTTTTCCCCTAGAATGTCAGGCCGTAGTTTATTGTTAACTGTAGTTTATTCTGTGTCTTAGAATATGTCAAGGGAAGGTTTATTGTTCAACTGTATTATCTGTTCTGAATGTCAAGGGTAGTTATTGTTCAACTGTATTATCTGTTCTGAATGTCAAGGTAGTAGTTTATTGTTCAACTGTATTGTTCAACTGTTTTTCTGAATGTCAGGGTAGTTATTGTTCAACTGAATTACATGTTATGATGATTGTGAGGGTGAGTTTTGTTCAACTGAATCATTCGTCATTGTTGATTAGTGTTCAACTAAGTGTATTGAATGTGAGTGTGGTTATTGTTAAACTCGTCTACCAAGTTGAACCCGACATCAACTGCCTTCTCTCGGGAGGCCGCGCTATCAAACTGAAACCAGAATGGTTATTAATAGTCCAG
This sequence comes from Timema podura, assembly GCA_033556935.1. Taxonomy (NCBI): domain Eukaryota; kingdom Metazoa; phylum Arthropoda; class Insecta; order Phasmatodea; family Timematidae; genus Timema; species Timema podura. Next base: position 5,302,813 of record JAVRXN010000008.1, on the reverse strand, counting down.
TAAAATTAGATTTTTTTTATTCTTTTTGAGGCTATATGATTGGATTATTAAGTCTCGCCGTGAAATGGCTGCCAACTTGTGAACACAATTAAATCGAGGAGGGTATGGATGAGAAATGTTGTTTGATGTAGTAATATCACGTGGGATTGGTCCGAGGGTCGAGAGCGGAACTGTAGTTTTAAGAAAGGGCGTGGAATGTCAAGGATAAGGCAAGAAACAATAATTCAAACAACTGTTATTATAATAATTTAATGTGAAACAATTATATTTATAAATACTAGTTTCATACAATTGGCCATATCTGAATTCTGTATGTGATTTTTAAATTAAACATAGGCTTAGAAAACAGAGTTGAGAAAAAACATTCAAAACAAGAATCTATAAATAGTTTAGTTTTCGGGCAACCCATAAACGGAGGTAGCTAATATAGTTAGGATTTCAAGTTTCATTTTATTTATATATTAATATATATAATTGAAATACTGATTATAATTAAATTTTATTTTCCATGATGAACCAAATATGTACAGTACCTTTTAGAAAAATGACCCACATATCCTGAAGAACAGGTATTTTCCGTGCTTCGGGTCTTACTACCTGTCAGAACTATGGTGTTAGGATGAGGAAGGTAGGATTTAGGGGAATGTACCCACATTTGATTGGTGGCAGAGGGGAAAATATTTAGGAAAACCACGTAAGTACACCCGGCAGGTATTCGAACTTTGTTCGATAGACCAGACTAGAAGAGAACTGACGCTTTTATCCGCGTGCCCACAGTGCATGTTTATTCAAATTTATAGTATTAAATGAAACTATGGTATCTAAATTATATTATTACTAAACCTAAATATAATTTATAATTGATAAAAGGATGACTTGACCATATAATTTTACTAGTAACTAGTAACAAACGGTGCTATTAAACACTAACATTCATAGTGATTTATACCTAAAGGCGAGTGAACTTGACCACTACTGCAAAAGGTGCATTTGCATATGAAACTGATACATTAGTCTAAGAACCGTATTTAGTATAGACGCACTTGAGGCGTATAACGACTATGAACTAAATCATCAGCCAGTTCCCCCATTTTACATTGTCAGAGCTTGTAAATCCCACGGAGTACATTATTTTAACAACAAACCATTTATTAGACTGGAAGAAGAGCCAGTAAACAGGGGTAGACTGACAGGTTCCAAACGACCCGGAACTACAAATATGACGGCCTTATAAACATGCATTCATAAATATCATTGAAGCTTTTGTTCCAGTGTAAGCTGAACGGGTGAGGTGAAGTAATTTAATTTAATCCCGATGCCATTTCACATTATTTGATGATTACGTCCCTTTTCAATCCCCTTAAAACTCAATTCATACTTTCTACTTATAAATTGTTAGACAGTAGACGGAAGTTTAATTTTGATATATTAAGTTGGTACATTGTTCCTTCTTCAATACTTGTGTAAATTACAACATTGCAAAGCTAATAACAGTCGGTATTGACTAAATAATTATCCTTTGTCTTAAGAAATTGTTTAGAAACAACAAACATTTATATTATTAACATTGTATATCTTCACCAATGATGAGACTTATCATTGAAACATTTTTTTGAATTTAGAAAGGAATGTATATCTTTATTTTAGTAAATTGTGCAGGACAAAATCAAACCGGTGTCCCAGTCCACCCCTGCCAGTAGATACCACCCCATCACAATTCTGTTGATCCCTTTATCTGTGGGATATTAGCCTGTTACTGGATTGCACATGACAGCACGTCTATATGTAGGCCGTAATGACGTATTGCCTCCCACTACTCTTCCCAATAGAATATACAATTGTGTTCCCATACAGCCATTAAGCCTTATTCTGGTACTAGTCATAGACGTGTCATAGAGTACAGCTAACCAAGATAAAGACCGGGCGCTATGCTATGAAGTATACTAAAAAGATATATAGCTGACTTTTGTAAATAATGTAATCATATGGAACACCGCAGACCGAAAGAAAATATAGCGCGCTGTAAGCTTTAAAACTTCGATATATAGAGGTGGTTCGACCCTTGGTTTAATACACCTCCCTTCCGGTATCAGCCATAGACGTGTCATAGAATATAGCAGCCACGATTGACTATACATATCATATCCCTGGCAAAGCAACAATTTAACTTAAGGTGGAATTGTAGGGAACGCGAGATAAGGGCAGTATTTTTTTTGCAGTTTTTATAGCAAGACTTTTTTTTTAAACTTGGACTGTAGAATTATTTGATTTATTTTGATATAAAATTGTAAAACTAACGCCGTAAACTCGCGTTACCCACACTCCCTCCTTAATATTTTATTATTAGTTCGTTTATTACCTGGGCTGTTAACGGCTTTATTAAAGTGTCTCAGATCATAGAGGTAGTTTAGAGGAAGTGCAGCAGTATTAGCGTAGAGTGAATAAAAAAAAGGGTAAAAGTACCGTGTGGAAAACTACTTCCAAGTTCACCTGACCAAGATTCCAACCTTCAGCTCCTCGTCACCAGCAATAATGTATATATAAATATTCTGACGTCTCAGGCCACGTGATCACAAGTGAGATGTGTGTAGAACTAAACCAATCACGTATCTTCATGGTTTTATTACACTTATAGTGTCAGTGGACTGACAATTAGAACCTTATCTTGAGTTTAATTGGGAAATCACAGCAACCAATCCCCACACCGTTGATTTACCAACTTAATAAAACTAATTAAACTTAATATTATTGGTAAATTTTTGGGTTTTAGAGGAGACGGAGGGATTTCCTGCGTCTTTCCACATATCCATCGGATTATCCTTATCTTTACACTAAATTGTGTAAGGATGAGGGGGTAACATTTTGAATAAATATATCCAAATTTGAGTGGAGAGATACTAGGAAACCATTTAGTATTCGAACTCCGACCTTCCTAACTAGTGGCAAACCAGACTATAAACTCTTGACTTTTAGTCCACTTGCATAACGCCGCGGGTCTTAAGTCAGAAGATGGGAGGTCTACCAACGGAGCTAAATAATGATCCAACCAAGCGCATTTTTATTAAAATATTCCAAAATATCTACGGTCTCATAATTAAATTATAAAATACACACGTTTGTAAAACATGACAATTCGTTGTTACATAAGATGAGATACCATCATCATACGTCTGTAGCTTTCACCGAGAGCTGTTGAACGAGTCTGGAAATGTGATGGAAACTGGAGCATAGTTGCACAACTATAGATAGCTATCAATGTGAACAAAAACCTCTGGTGTCGTTTGGCAACGCTTACTTCCTACTAGTATCTCGGTGGTCGCACGGTCTTAAGCGTCACTCACACCAAACACTGGATTGCCTGTGATCTTGAGATAAACTTTTGAAACAGGTCCGGGAGTTCTGAGGGTATTTTTACTGAATGGTCCCCACTGTTTATCCACCCAAATACTGTCTGTTCAGCGTAGGAATTGTTTTCTGAAAGGCCTTTTTCCCTACAGAAATCTATTATATAGTAGGATTTTGGTAGGAAAAAAGACCTTTCAAGAGTAATTCCTACCGTGAATGGAGTATACAGACACGTTTCCTCTAAATTCTACTTTCCTCGTGTGGACAGTCTGGACGGTTAGTAAGACGCAGTGTACATATTCTAGTAATGTTTTCTCCCTTGCAACAGTATCGTACTACCCGTGTGGGATATCCTTATAACCTCAGTACTTAGGTTAAAAACGAGGATGGGAGGGTTTAGAAGGGTTAAGAACAAGTGTAGCCACAATTGAGTGGCGGGAAAGTGAACCCCTATTTGGGGGGGGGAGACAAAATTCAATATACCCGACTGGGCTTCAAACTTGGCCGTTTCAATCGAGGGTAAAAGAAAACAAGGCTATATTTGACTACTTTGTCCACGTGACTAGCGATGAGGGTGGCTCTAATTTCATTTCTGGGTAAGCAAATATAAATATTATACTGGTATAAAAATTAACAATTACGTTTAGGGAGGGTAAACAGCGATGTTCTCAGACTGTGAGTTTTGTTTTATTTTGTAAATTGGTGGAATTTACTTTTTAGTATAGCAAATAATTTAAATATTTGAAAATGTTCGACTCAGTGAGCCGTGTCTATGTAAGTTACGGCTCTCGTAATTCCGCCAAGAATTTCGTACTCGAAGAGAGCTACTCTCCCGGCCTCAATGGCACTGCTTAGACAACCCGCCTTGCGGTCTCTTTGTGCGCGACTGGTTGCGAACAAGGTTTTCGTTCAAGGTCGGGGGTTCGACTTTGTCCTGTGGAGAGAATAGACTTGTTACTGAAGCGGTCCCCAACACGTAACTCAAGTTGCCCCACCACCTTTCTGAAAAAAAACAATTTTTTTTTTGTTCAATCGTTTGTGCTCTATTTGTGCTCATATGTGTCCGAACATAAACATTTGTGCTGTAAAACTGGCTCCTTTAGAAAACTATTTAATGTTTCGGGCCAAATTGAGCTCAAGTTAGCCCGCCACATATTGAAAAACACAATATATCAAAAATGTATTTATGTCACTCCATTATGCTTCGCTTGTGCTCATATGTGCCCGAAAATGAACACTTGTCCTTTAAAATTAGGCATGCTAGAGAACATCTAATGTGGCGGGCTAACTTGAGCCTTCCCTATATCATAACCTGTAGAAAAATCGAGTTCAAGCTGGCCCGCCACATTTTGAAATATCAATGTAACATAATTCTGTTTTCCCCATTCGTTTATTCTTCCTAAAACCATCCTGAGAACACATTTACGGATGTAAATGGATGGGGTATTTCGTGAATATCCACACTAAGTTAACATAGGGCCGAGGCCATCGAACGATGAAATGGGACAGCGGTGTATTCGATCCAACGGGGCACACTCCCGCACACCAAAACACTCCCGCAGATTCAAGTCAATGGGGCGCCCATAAGAAAAATCAAATGGGTAGGATTGAACACGATCAAAAGGGTCAATGACCTCTGGCGGGGAAAAGTGGAGGACAAACATCTATTTGCACAGTTATGGAAACGAAATGGGCAGGATTAGGGTCAACGCCCCAGGATGAAGAAACTGAACGATGACATGCGGGTTTGAACACGATTGTGATTGTGTCACACCAGCTGGCATCCCAATAATCTACCTATATGAGGGATGACGTCACTGTTCCGAACAGTCAGGGACTCTACTATAGTAATGTGTCGATATGAAATAGTGTTTACCTAATATTAAGGGTAGTTTACAAACGACAAATTCTTGAAGATTCTTAAGTTTCTTAAAGTGTATCGGACACTAATTATGTTAAAAATGGATATTTGGAGTGTGTTTTACATGCTAAATAAAATTGTATACTTTTTTGTGGGTCAATTAATATAAAGTGTGTTGGTAGAGAGCACGAATTTGTCCATAACTATAAAATTTTTATAACAAAAATACATTTTGTCAAAATAAAGAATCTTGCTTTAGTATATACATTTAAATTAATTTTATATTGATGTTAATCTCAACAGTTCCTGAATATTTCTCATCAACATAGCTGAATTTGAAAATATATATATTTGCATTTTAAAAGTTTATATTCGAATGCTCTACCATGGTAATAACAAAAGTTTTTGACCAAAAAAGCGTGTTTTTTTTACATAATTTTTTTAAAAAATGGAACGAAGCTCGCGTTCCCCTTTCCTTAAAAGGCAGTTTGCTGATAACTGATTTTTGAAAATTTTGCTCCAAACTTTAATAGTATGAAAAAGTATGTACGACCACGTCGAAAAATAAATGTAAGAATATGTAAAATTAGCTCATTTTTAATGACATTTTATAATAAATGTCACCGTTCTAAGATTAAGTCAAATGTTGAAAAACATAGATTTATCTATCCTCAAACAATTAGTTATTATTTACAATTAGTTTGTCCACAACAATAATAGTAATTAGTAATTATTAGTAGGGTGACAACATAAAATGTGAGTATTGTAAATTAAGGATTGTTGTTTTAGTGGCTTCAAAACTACATAATATCTGCCATTTTCTTGAGAAATACCGCAGGGTGAGAATGTGTTCCTCCAACTAGACGGCGTCCTTAAAACCAGAGTGCGGTAACGGACTGAAGCCGACACGCTAAGCCCACATTCTTGTGGTGTGGAGGGGTAGCCTAAGTGGGTAAAATAAGGAGAAACTATTTTAGAAAACAATTGACTAAACCTCAGGAACAGATGCAGACGTAATATTTCATAAATACGCTCTGATAGACATTTGGAACTGCCTAATTTCATGGCTGAATGAAAATAACATATTGAGCGCCGTCGCTCGGCTCCGTTATTTCAATCGTGTGGCTCCACCGAGTTCATATTACTATTATTATATCGACATTCGTTTCAGAACACAAACGTTAATGGGGTTACCCAGAACAAGACTTAACCCCAATGCCCCATGGAATACCAGGCCTCCACCGTGGTTCGGATCCTACTTTAAACTGTAGGTCCTCCATTTCATCTCACAATCACCCTACCAATACACATTAGCGTAAGTGCGTATAACCCTAACGGGTAGTAAGACGCGGTGCTAATAATGATAATGATGATGATGATAATAATAATAATAATAATAATAATAATAATAATAATAATAAATAATAATAATAGAAAACAGAAGTTGAAAAACATAAATCAATTCAAGTACCTGGGAGGTCTGCTGACAAAGGATGCCTGCTGCACCAAGGAAATTAGGCTAAGGATCGTCAGGGCCAAGGAAACTTTCAACAAGAAGAGGTTACTGCTGACTAACAAGTTAATTTTGGAACAGAGGAAGAAACTGGTGAAATCCTACATTTGGAGCATCATCGCGCTGTATGGCGCAGAATCTTGGACTCTCAGGAAGATAGAAGAGAAATACTTGGAGAGCTTTTAAATGTGGTTCTGGAAAAGACTTAAGAAGATCATGAGGACAGACAGGGTGACAAATGAAGAAGTCCTAAGAAGAGTGGGTGAGAAGAAAACCATTTTGGTACAAATCAAACTGGATCGAACTCATCCTTGAGAGAAAGTGTCTTCTGCACGATGTCATAGAAGGAAAGGTTGTGGGAAAGAGGCGCTTAGGAAGAAGGCGGATTTAAATATTAGATGACCCGAAGGAAAGAAGAAAATTCTGGGAGCTGAAGGAGGAGGCAGAAGACAGGGCAGGACGCATTCGCGGTCTAAGTTCACTGACAAAAGGAATGAGCCTGTCGTAAGACAAAACACCTAATAAAATAAATATATATACAAGCTCCCTATCCTATTACTCGTTCGGATTGTACACATATATACAAATTATGCTAATGTGTTTGAGACGAATAAGGTTGAATTTAGAAAGGTGTACCCACATTTCCATTGAGGCTGTTCAATCTAGTGCGATAGTGATGCCTTAGACTATGCGGTCACCGAAGCGGGTTTGAAGGGATATATATATATATATAGGTGATTGAAACTTAATCATATGGGAATAGCAAACCAGAGCCCTAATACCAAATATTTTTTCGATTATTTTAATTATTTTGATGGGAAAAAAAGTTTTGTGTATATAATGATTACAACAGTAACAAATTTAGAACATTTACATTCCTATAATCTGCTTAAGAATTGGTTCTTTATAATAACTATTATTTGTAGCCAAACCTGTTATTTATTTAAATGCAATACAATATTGATAAAAAAATTCTAAAATATAAAACCCTACTTAAGCCTAACGTATGTTTAAATATTTATAATATTGTATAATATAAAAATAAGTCAAAACCTAAATAATTATATTATTTAAGGTTAAAACAAATGATAAACATAAGATTAAACTAATAAGATTTGAAGAAAAGAAATTCAAAACAACTATAAAATATATAAATGTATAGTAATACACATTTAAAGAATTAGACTTTATAATTCGTTCTTTGTTCTACTGATGAATTATTTTCAGAATTTGATATTTAAATGACCAATGGAAAAAAACTATAAAATAAAGTATGATTCATGACATTGGTGCAATCTTTCGAAACTATACTATAATAGATCATAGCTGTTTAAATTCATCCTCTTCATCTTGTGACATTAAATTAGTCGCGGATAGTCCACACGCGTCGAATAAAAAATAACTGTCCAAAACATTTATTATAAACGTGAACAGTACTCCTTTAAAACCTTTGTAAAGCTCCTCTTGATAATTAAAACAATATTATTCTGTAGTGTTTTCCAGTGCACGAATGAGTGTTAGACAAAGTGTGCAGAGAACTAAGACCCGGTGGGATTGTTTTTGTCCGGGAACAACGGAGCGTGAAATAACAAACTTGCTACACGAGTTCCATCGATAACAATAATCGCAACGGACTTTATGGACTGTGGCCAAAGATTACTTGTTCTTAATCTCCTAGCTATTAGTGTATTTAAACATGAAAAGGACGAGGAAGGCATAATGTAGAGAAGGTGTATCAGCATTCGCGGAGAGGGAGAAAATAAAAACCCTCCCTCAGTGCACCAGGTCTGTATTCGAGTCCCGCCCGACCTACCTGTCAAGAGAAAACGCGAAACACCAAAGAAATATACAAAAATAACAACAAAATAGGGGAGGGAGGGGAAGATCTGCATTGGTGGAAACGCGGGCAAAGGCATCAAACATAATCTTGTCTGACTCGCCGGTAACAGGAAAATAGGTGCTCGATTTCCTACCGTGTGTACTGAAGAAGTATTTTCCCTAATGATTGTCCACCCTCCCACCACGCAAATGCTAGTACGTTTCTTCTAAATTATACCTCCCCCTCTTCCCGTGTAAATATGCGGATATCCCCAAACGAGCAGTAGGACGCGTTACACATCAAACGTAGACTAAATTAACCTAATGCAACACATTCAGCGCTATTCTCCCAACTCTAGAGCTAAAAATCATTACTATGTGTTAGTTGTAAAGCTTAGATTGAAATCATCTCCCTTATAATATAATAATACTGATCCGCTCTACAACTAACGGCTACCAGCGACTCACACCATCTAAGGGAGCGGCCAGACTGAGCGAGCGACTAAAATATAAAATAGAACACATGGGTTGTAATGAGAAGTGGCCAGACTGGAGCGCGCGCGCTCGACCCGGTACAGTCTAGTATACAGGCGCTAGGCAATATTATTATATGTTGGTTCATTGAGTGCTAGGAGAACTTCTCATTTTGACATTTTTATTAATATCGATAGGTTTAGCACACTTGCTACTAACGGCCTGATTTAATTGGTAAGATCATAAACCATACTTTTATATATATATATATATAATATATATATAGTATAACTGATATGTTAAAATACTTCAATATTATCAAAGTAGGCCTTTACAAATAAGAATCACCAATAGCGTGGAGAGAGGATGAGAAAACCACAACAATAAATCACTTGTTAAAACCACCCTCAGTTCACTCAGCCAAGATTCGGAGCCTATCGTCAACAACTAACGAGAGCTATCTGCTAATCACGCACTCACTCGCACGCTTGTCAGTCTGGCCGAACCCGAACTTAAGGAAACGCAAGGAGACGGGGTATTTTAAGAAACTGTTTCGCATCCTCATGGCTGGAAACAATAACTGTGTGTGGGAGGAACCATCAAAATCTCAAAAACAGTTTATGTTGAACACAATGGAGTCTTATTTATTTTTGTTGTTTTTAATCACTCGCTGAGGTTATGCGCATATATAATAATTACTCCAATAGGGTAGGGATGCGGAAGGAAGCATTTTAGAGGTTATCTGCCCGCATTTGCGTTAAAGGAGAGGGGGAAACCATTTATGAATAACCAGTCTATATAGATCATACCCCGTTCTCCCCTTCATCAGCAAGCTCGTCTCGTAAATGGTTGTTATCATTATTAGAATGCAAGTTACTCTATTAAATTAAGTACGAAAATATGGTCCACGGTGTGTTTGGGGCACGATGTATCAAATCCACATATTTATTGAAAATAGCATGATATTTTTGTGTGGTCCATTCCATTCATCACTCCGTGAAAAGTATCAATAGAAGTTTGCTATAAATAAATTTATCTAGGATCAGACAGCGGCCGATTTCTCAACGCTTTGCGTGACCTCGTCGACAATGGGGCCATTCATCACGTGACCCGTGACGACTTGGGGGAAAGGGATGTGGCAAGGAACCCTCTTGAAAGTTCATACAACCCTCTTACGTATTCATTCTCACGGAACTATTGGATAAAAAATAATAAAAATGCAATGTATCAACACAAGTTTCTTGAGTATCGTGCTTATGTTGTAAAGTTGGTGCTTTTCCAAGTACATGAGATAATATTACTATAAGATTGAAGGATCAAAGTAATAATAATATGTACTCCGAATTTGGTTAGAACCAGTTGACATCAATCGTTTTCGAAATGTTTGGTCAAGTTTGAACCCCTTTGGTGAAATTATTAGGGATTCAGAGGAACACATATATATTAGTTATGTTAATTTATTAAGTGTAGTCTATATACGAAGTATGGTTGAGGTCTGATGAAAATAACTGTTTTCGAAATTTATGGCTAAATTTTGGAACTGTGGCCAGATTAGTACTAATCGAAGAAACTTCAGAACAATGAATTCAAATGTCCGTATGTAGTACCGGTACCTATTAATATGTTTAAACAAAGTCTAATTGAAAAAGAATGGAAAAAATATTGTAATCGTGAAAAATTTAGACCTCGAGATTATGGTGAATATTTAAGTTTTATGATATCTCTAAAACATACAAGTGTATTTTAAAATTTTATCCCCGATGTATGTATATCTGTCTGTCCATCTGTCTATTTGTCCTTGGGCTTAGGTCCATTATGGTTTGATGGAATTTGTCCAAACTTAATATTTATATATTATATGACTATACCTCAGGACATATTTATCATGACCCAAGACCTCAAATTACCGGTAGTTAAATGATAAGTGGTTTTTGAAATTTCTTAATTTTTTAAAATGTCTTTAACAATTTTGTTTAAAATATATATCTAGGAATTCTTTGACATGACAAAATAAAAATATATACTTGTTTTCGGGGAAAGGTTAGTTTAAGGGTAGTTTACAGATGACTGTTTTTTTTTTACAAATTTGAAATATTAGAAAATAAATGGTACGGCGCACCGCACAGACTTTCTCTCTCTTTCTATAAACTCGTAAGATTTCTGAACGGAATAATGTACATTGTATCATCACCATTCCATATAAGAACACGCATAAAATAATATACAATGATATATAATCAATGAGAAAAGAGGCGCATCTTTGTCCACCTAAGAACATTTAAAACAGTTTAATGTATTCCACAAGGGTCAACACTTCGTATTAACATTTCGATATTTGGTTAAAATCTTAACATTTTATAAGGTGTTGCAGATCTTCAAGTCATCGCATTGATATTTAATTATTCATTTATACATTTTGACCAATACAAAATTTAAATATTGACTATTGAGTCTAAAATGGAGATAGATCATTGCTGTGCAAACATTTCTCCTAAGAGCTTTAAGGAAAAATAACATACTTTTTTAGATACTTATATTTAATTACTCTATGGCATTGGAGAATTATTGCGTTAAGACTTAAGTAGTATATGTTTACAACTAAAGCTCACAAAATTGTATTAATATATTTGCAAATATCTCAGAAACTGTTGCTTTTATAAAAATATATGTCAAATAAAAGTTTTTTATTTCTAATAGTCCTACAATTTTGCAATGATAAGTTGTTTAGTTTCTCAAATAGTTGTGGAGATACGGAAATTAACGCTTCTGTAAAGTACCCTAAAAATCATTTTCATAGGAAAATTAAAATAGCCAGTTTATTTATAATCTTAATCAACGCCTAGATACGAATTTTAATCAAAATCGTTTGAGCAGATTTTGAGAAAACAAAATTTTTCTCTTTTCGCCCTTCAGTAAACTACCCTTAATTTTAAGTTTTTATAGACACACAGACAGATGGCATTGCAAAGACAATATTTTTTAGGGTTCGGGGGGGTCATGAGACGTCGACATCCATCAAAATTTCAGGTTAGTTTTTTTTACGGTCGCAATACTTAAACTTTAATGTCCAAAAAGTTAAAAAAATTCATATAATTGCCTATAGATTGAAAGTTATTGATTTTATAAAAATATGTTTCGAATAAAATATTTGTATTATAAATATATATACATATTTGTAATGATAAGTAATTTCATATCTCAAATAGTTTCGGAGCTATTATAAAAAATGTAAATTTACGCATCAGACCGGAGCCCTTAAAGCCATTTTGCCGAAATATTGAGGGTAGCCATTTTGTTTGTAATATTTATTAATGTTTATAAATGAAATTTAATCTAAATCGTTGGAGCCGATTTTGAGAAAATCGACTTTTTCTCTTTTTGGCCTTCAGTAAACTACCCTTAATTTTAAGTTTTAATAGACACACAAACAGACGGCATTGCAAAGACTATTTTTTAGGGTTTGGGAGGTCATGAGACGTTGACATCCATCAACATTTCAGGTTAGTTTTTTTTTACGATCGCAATACTTAAGCTTTAATGTCCAAAAAGTTAAAAAATATATATATAATTGCGTATAGATTGAAAATTATTGATTTTATAAAAATATGTTTCGAATAAAATATTTGTATTATAAATATATATACATATTTGTAATGCTAAGTAACTTCATATCTCAAATAGTTTCGGAGCTATTATAAAAAATGTAAATTTACGCATCAGACCGGAGCCCTTAAAGCCATTTTGCCGAAATATTGAGAGTAGCCATTTTGTTTGTAATATTTATTAATGTTCATAAATGAAATTTAATCAAAATCGTTGGAGCCGATTTTGAGAAAATCGACTTTTTCTCTTTTTGCCCTTCAGTAAACTACCCTTAATTTTAAGTTTTAATAGACACACAAACAAACGGCATTGCAAAGACTATTTTTTAGGGTTTGGGAGGTCATGAGACGTCGACATCCATCAACATTTCAGGTTAGTTTTTTTTACGATCGCAATACTTAAGCTTTAATGTTCAAAAAGTTAAAAATATATATATAATTGCGTATAGATTGAATATTATTGATTTTATAAAAATATGTTTCGAATAAAATATTTGTATTATAAATATATATACATATTTGTAATGCTAAGTAACTTCATATCTCAAATAGTTTCGGAGCTATTATAAAAAATGTAAATTTACGCATCAGAACGGAGCCCTTAAAGCCATTTTGCCGAAATATTGAGAGTAGCCATTTTGTTTGTAATATTTATTAATGTTCATAAATGAAATTTAATCAAAATCGTTAGAGCCGATTTTGAGAAAATCGACTTTTTCTCTTTTTTCCCTTCAGTAAACTACCCTTAATTTTGGGGTAGATATCCAATTCCAAAAACCCCTCGGGCATCCCTATGAAAACCCTAGATATCAAGTTTCAGCTCAATCGGTAAAATAGTTTAGGCTCTAGTTGGAGGTACAGACAGACAGACAGACAGACGGAAATTCAAAAACCACTTTATCGGATTCAGGGAGTCATGAAACGTCAAAATTCATCAAAATCTCGAATTCGATTTTTTTGACGATCACCATACTTTCTCTACCTGTAAGATAGAGAGAAAGTAAAAAGGCTTTAGCGATTTGGTTAAAAATGGGTCTATAATAAGATTTTTACCATATAAATAATTTTATTTATTTATCTATCTTTTAAAAAATTTAATAGTAGTTTACTGATTACAGGTTTTTTTAATCGGATTTTTTTAAAGATTGGTATTTGAGGACTAACTTATTTTATGAGATAAAATATAATAATATATGTTTATTTTTCTAAAATAAATTAATTTAAGGGTAGTTTACTTTGATCAATTTTAGTAATTTAAATTTTTTTAGAAATTGATCTCTTAAGATTTAATTCAAAATGAGTATCGGAGAATGGTTTTTAATGATAAGAGACAATATATTTTTATTTTTACAATAAAAATTGGAGGTTAAGACATACAAATAACTAAACTTTGAAAATTTGATATTTTTTTAAAGGATTTAAATAATTTTCTCTAAATACTTTGTACTAAGAGTGTTTATTGTGATTAAGAAGATTATGTGTGTGTGTTTTTCTGAAGAAAGCTTATTTAAAGAAGTTTACTGAAAACAATTTTTTGAAAATTATGGTCCAAGATGCAATATACTATGTGAAAAAGTATGCACGATTGTGCCGTAACATTTATTTTGATCCCATTTTTTCATTCTTGATTTAGTCTTAATATGGTACTTGGTAGTTAAACACGATATGGATCATCTTCCATTGTTTTTGATGAACATTTTAACGTTAGGGAGGAGTCAGCCCAGCCCTCTATTTCCACCACTGCTAAACAAGAGCCCTTATTCTTCATTGTGATATTAAAAGGTCATTGGCATACCCAGGGAGGGGGGGGGTATTTCCATTTGCCCCCTATTTCTCCTTAAAATTTCAAACAATTTTAATAAAAGCAAATATATTGAGTACAACTCTAGTATAGAGCAACAAAAATGTGTCGAATATATATACTAAATTTGTATATCAGACTTAAGAATTAATGTTCAAAAGGTATGCTTTTACACATAGTAAAAGCGCTCTTAGCTTTCCCAGATGGAAAAAAGTACATATAAAATAGATGTGAGGTATTATATGCACCCATCCCCATATGAATGTACCACTTTTAGAGGCACATGACACACATCGTTTATCAGCGCCTTGGACCTTTTTTATCATCAATGACTACGAACCCCTTGATTCCGAAATGACTGTTTGGCCCATAGCCACAAAGCAGAATTTTTCGGAACTGTAACTTATTTCATTGTAAAATCCCTTCCTTCATCTCACAATCACCCTACCAGTACACATTTACGTAAGTGCGTATAACTCAAACGGGTAGTAAGACACGGTGATAATAATAATAATAATAATAATAATAATAATAATAATAATAATGAAAGCATAACTTTTCTTTCTATTTAATGTCTTGAAAAAGTTACTTTTAATTGTAGTTAAATGTAGTAAAAGCTAGCCTTTTAAGGGCGAGGTCAAATCAAGAGGAATAATAATTATAATCAAACTAAATAAATCTCCTCAGTGCAGTTATTATAGAATGAACCTGTGCCTCCCGGATCAAATCCAAGCACAATATCCGTTAAGTTCATTTCTTAGAAGTTGTTTGTCTCCATCCATACCGGTTAACGTGACCATCAAAACTTAGAATGACAACCTTCTTTTCTCTGTTGCAGTTCTTATCGTGGGAAACATACACATTGGCCTTACTTACATTACTTCTTAAGGGTGTTCAAGTGAGTTTGGGATTGTTTTAACATTTTAACTTTTTGTTTGGAAACAATTTGTAATCTGGTTTAGCAAACTTTTGTTCACAAACAGTGTTGGGTACATTACGTAACATCTTTATTGTTAAAAAAAACACCAAAAACCTATTTATTGAAGTCGATTAGGTTTAACTAATAAATTAGTTAAACTTCAATATGTAAGAGAGTATTTTTATGAATAAATGAAAATATATGTAAATCAATAACGTATAAATGATTTTCCAACAAACAAACAAAAACACCTCATTACTCACTTTAACATCCTTGATTTGAAATGCCATCCTTCCTGCATTGCGCGTTGTTGCCCCCCCCCCCCCCCCATTTCAGGAAAAGGGGGTCAAGGAATTTTAAAAAAACACGCATTTCCACGACAACGCTAGGAGAATACTTATATTTACTCTTCCATTTTACGATTTGCAGTCAAAATGTTCCTCTATTCGTTTTGCCCATAAGTTGTTGTATTGGCAAATCTGTTGTTAAGGGGTAAACATGCGAGAATTTGGAGGAAATTGAAACAGAATAAGATATAACGTTTCAGGAAAGTAAATATTTTATTTAGACCTAATATATAATATGATCTTTACAAATTTATAAAAACTAAGTTGTTTACACCCTTCATTCTTGTGACCGTAAAAAGAATCAAATATCTTCTGAAGGTGTCCAGCGTTTAAAAACAGTCCGAGGCGGACCCACATTACCGCCACCAGTGAAAAAGTTTCTTGTCTTATTTTGGAAAGGGTGGCAACGTTATTCAAAATATTTGTAGCTCTATCTGTGTATTGACTCCCAACTAAACTAACCATCTTCTAACACCAGCAGGTACCATACTGTACTACAGTCAAATTCAGTTATTCTCTGTCATCAAATGTTAAATAAGTGCAATGGGGTCTTGTTGTTGTGCTTAACTTATGATTAAGTCAGACAACGTGTATAACGGCCCACACACTGGAGCTAACTTAGTAAAATTCAAGTCTAGTCAGTGATTGATTGCCAGGTTGGTAGACGCGTCATTCTGCGTAGGAAGCAAAGCGTCAATTTAAAGTTCAACATCGAAGAAAAGGTCATACCGGAAATCTATCACAAACAGCTTAGATCATGGATAGTGCCATCTCTATCTCTATGGCTGGGACAAGGGTTGCCGAACCACACATCTAAACAGCATCGGTTGGACTCAGAGTGGTGGCTTTAATAAATTAGTATCTTGAAGGCCTAGATGAGTTTTACATGTTTTGACTACCTAGAATATATGCTAATCTATTCCCACGTCTTAGGGGGCGGCCAGACTGAGCGAGCGACTAAAATATAAAATAGACGACATTGGTTATAATGAGAGGTGGCCAAACGGGAGCGCGCACGCTTGAAAGATAGAACTGGTTCTATTATTCAAGCGCGCGCGCTCGACCCGGTACAGTCTAGTTTACAGGCGCTAGGCAATATTATTGTATTGTAACTTCTCATTTTGACATTTTTATTAATATCGATAGGTTTAACACACTTGCTACTAACTGCCTAATTTAATTGGTAATACCATAAACCATACCTATATGTATATATATGTAAAACTGATATGTTAAAATACTTCAATATTATCAAAGAAGGCCTATACAAATAATAATCACAATTAGCGTGGAGAGAGGATGAGAAAACCACAACAATAAATCACTTTTTAAAAACCCTCAGTTCACTGAGCCAAGATTCGGAGCCTCCTCGTCAACAACTAACGAGAGCTAGCTGCTAATCACGCGCTCGCTCGCACGCTTGTCAGTCTGGCCGAACCCTTAAGCTTTTAAATAAGTGAGCGATCCTAGATTAATTTTTAGTTCGTGTTTTGATTTAACCCTGCATTTACAAACTATTAGTAAAGTTATCTCGAGTAATATATCTGGTAATTCCCCTCCTGAAATCTTATTAAAAACACTCTTTGAAACCATATTTAACACATTTAACGCCTTTAAATTACTGTAGGAACTTCTCTTAGTTTGATGTTTAATCTCAAATGGGGAAATTGTGTATAATCCAAGACCTTGAAACTAGTACACACATGAATGATTAGGAAGATCAAAGATTATCTTCTACCGCGTTTTTTTGCCCGTTCGGGTTATACTATCTTAACTGCGCTGATGGGGTTAGGATGAAGAATATAGAATTTAGAGGATATATACTCGCAAGGAGTGCGTGAACCATTAAGTAAAAAAACCACCCTCAATACATCCGGTCAGGATTCGAGCCCCCAACAATCCCTGTCACTATCAAACCAGACCGGATTAAGATGACATTTAGCCTACGTACCCACTAATGCGGGTGTAAATATTTCGTTTAAACCAATTTCTGGCTTACTTAAAATAAAATCCCACAATCTCCTAGTAATTTTCCGTTCACGTGGACGGTGTTTTCATACTTAATTAAGTACTGATACTTAGTTCAGTTCGAGTCAACTAATACAGAGTGAACGACCAACTATCATGGCGACTGTTATTAAAACAAGTAACTTTCATAAAAACATGTTTATAATTTGTACTAACGCCAGTCCTAGTTTTCAGCTGTATTTAAGTACAGACGCATGCGCACAAGAACTATAAGTTGTCCTACTTTAGTAAACTAACCGGTCATTTTCGTGTCGTTCAAACAAAAAATAAAACGAAATATAATTGTTTAGGAAAAGGTTTGGTGAGGTAGTTTTAAATAAATGTTTATACACATTTTAATAGTTAAAATATGCAAGACTGTTTCATTATATACACTAAACTTTTAATTGAGATATACACAAATACATATCTGAGAATGATTTTTATTGGGAGCATTTAAACTATACACAAAACAAGGATAAAAAACAATTTCCGTGTGAATGCGAGTTGTCCACAGTAGCTACCGCGTTGGTTATTTCCTGATAGTTGCCATCATTATTATAATTTAACCCTCAATGACGGGCACAAGGTCTAAATATCCGCCGGAAACACTGAGGCTGGTTCTCCCTAAATAGTTTACAAGTCTCCCTCCACACAAACACATTCCTAGCACATTAGCGTAGTATTATTTGTGTGTATATCTCAAACGGGTAATGAGGCGTGGTGTAAAAACATGATATACTTGATTAAGTATAAAAATGTGGTGTGTCTGTGTCATGGACACGGCCGTGTGTTGTACGTGAATACGTTTAAACTTAAACGAACATCGTAGCTTCTCCGAGTCAAAAGTTATACTAATTGCAAATCTCGATACGCAGCAAAATAACCTCAAAATGGCGGCGCTTCCCCCTCCACCGCGCGCGATGCGTCACTGTTCTCGCTTATCGTAATGAATTCTTTGATCCTTTAGCTATCCAGTGGTATAATTTAATTTTGGATGTAGAGGAAAGATTCGAAACTACAACACCGAACTGTATCCCCCGATTTTGTTATCATTAGGTTTTTTGGATTGCCCCCGTATGGTAGCAAATTTAAAGACGTATTCACGTCAAAAACATCGTTCATGTGTGTGAGACATAAGCTAACTTTACTTTGTATCGACATACGCAACCCCGCATGGATGAAGAGGAAAGTCCTCCTTCAGGTCTGTGAGCGCATGACACGTCCTGACACTGGATCAGTGTTACTTAACACCTTGTCAGTTCACAGTTGAGTCTGTCCCCGAACAACCGGTCTCCTCCAGCTAAAGTGAAAGGGAAGTGTTTCGAGCAGTTATAATACCTGTTTCAAGTAGGTCATACCGCTAGCGCATGGCCGCCACCTTGGATTAGTTTTATAGGCTATACGCTACGGGTATATCGCTCGCTCGTCGACAGCTGTTCTTTCTTATGCTCCACAAACACTAGGGCGATGTTTTCGTAGTTGATTCAGCAGTGTCGTACCGAGGGGGGGGGGGGGTGGAGGGGTTGCCACTTCCTGTAGAGAGGCATCTTCACAAACCATCATGGTTGAGAGCACCCTACCCATCTCTTTCCTACACTAAATAAATTTCTGCTTACAGCCCTGTATTTTTTTATTTATTTTTAGCACCGCGTCTTACTACCCGTTCGGGTTATACGCTTGAGTACTAATTACACTAATGGATTAGGAATTGGAAAGGTTGAATTTATAAGAGGTGAACCCGCATTTGCGTGGAGGGAGAGTGGAAAACCATTTAGGAAAAGCCGCCCCCAGTTCACCCGACCGAGATTCGAACCTCGATCTCCTCGTCCTCGGTGGTCTGGCTCAACACGACTGGTGCGTTAGCCAACTACGCCCCCGAGGCGGGTGCCCTGTAGTTAAGTAGATAAATTCGTATTGAAATGATGATGAAAACTATCACGAAACAATCTATCAAGTATCTACTGTGAAATATACGATGCCTACTCACACGGTAATTGTTTTCAACTTTGTTTTCTGAATGGCTAATGTTATCAATCAAAACAAAAATACTTCCAGAAAATGGTTTGCTGATATATGAATTGAAAATTAATGTTTATTTTGAAACAACCTGGTATATTAAAAAAATTATGACTAGATCTATAAAATATATTTAACAAAAACTACTTTTATAAAAAGTTTTATATTAAAAAAAGTTTATTTTTGTTCGTTTGAAAAACAAGGAAAAGGCTGATCAATTTTATCACGTAAAACTATTTGTAGCCTATACCTTGTGTGCATGCTTATGTAGTTTTTTCTTTTTATAGCATCATGTTTTACTAACCGTTCGGGTTATACGCTTATATACTTATTAGGCTAATGAGTTATAGGTGAGGAAGGTTGAACATAGAGGAAGTGTGCAACCATTTGCATGAATAGAGATAAAGTGGGAAACCGTTTAGGAAAACTTCTCAGTACACCCGACTGGGATTGAACCATGATCTCCCTATCATCCGGAGACCAGTCAATAGCGATGGTGATGCCTTAGACCATGCATCCATCGAAGAGGTTTTTCATAGATTCATAAGTCAAATCATATGATTTTCAGTTGTCACTTTTGACCTATATTATCAATACTTATAAAATAACAGTAATAATACACAGTAAAAAGGTATTTTTTTTTTTTACTTAGCACCGCGTCTTACTACCCGTTCGAGTTATACGCTTAAGTACTAATTACACTAATGTATTAGGAATTGGGAAGGTTGAATTTAGAGAAAGTGAACCCGCATTTGCGTGGAGGGAGAGTGGAAAACCATTTAGGAAACCCCCCCCCCAGTTCACCCGACCGAGATTCGAACCTCGATCTCCCCGTCCATGGTGGTCTGGCTCAACACGACTGGCGCGTTAGCCAACTACGCCACCAAGGCGGGTGTAAAAAGGTATCGATGCTGACAACAAAATTTATCTTTGTATTTTCAAAAGAGTCCCTTTTATCAGAACCTTGATATAGTTAAACTCTAGAAAGTGCTATTCAACTTTTTGTGTTCTCATACCCCCAAATTTAATTTCTCTTCAACTTAGGACCCTCAAAGTGATTGGTGCATAATGCAAGTTAAACATATTTTATAATTTACATTTAAAATAAAACTGGCGCTACCAGATCATTTGTCCTTTTGTCTATCTCTCTTTTCGCTAATCTTAAATCTGGCCCTGATTATTCAGTGTTTATCAAGAATTAATAATATATTTAAATATAAATTTTACGTACCACCTAAGATGTTTTCGCCTACCCCAGGTTGTATACCACTGCCGGAACACACAAAGACCTCACCCGTCCATTCATAAATGAGGAAACCAAGTCCCCAAACTTCACTGATGATAAATTTCTCACCCATGCCGGGGAATCAAACCAGTCACCCTTAGATTTTTTTAAATACAGGTGTACCACCTAGTGAGTTAATAAAATAATAGCTTATTGATTTCTAAAACTAAACAATGTATTACTTCTATGCTTGCAACACTCACTACTATTTTTAGATTAAAATCTTTAACACGTCATGACTTTCCTGAAGTACTCCCCGCCCGGAGATCCGAACGGGGAACCTTTTGTAGCTCCGGAATATTTTACCCCATAGCAAACTGTTGACGGTTTATTGATGTTGATTGTTTACGGCGATAGTTCGTCACGCCCAGCCTCTAAGCTGAAGGACCACCTCTATCGGCTATCCACGATATATTTGCAGCTACCCTTCATTTGTACTTTGCGCTTCTTAAACAGATGATTGTATAAATGTATCAACCATGAACCAACGCAACTTGGGCGGTGGATAATGGTCTTCATCTAATCTTATATGGTATCCCATTTTAATAAAGATTCAATGTAAGCAAGAATTAGGGATTGATTACCTGCCTGTCTTGACGGCTGGTTGACCGCTACTGGTAATTTCTCGTACATTGTTATCTTGTGGAGAAAAGAGCCCAAACCCAGGATGTGTTACCAATATTTTTATTTTTATTTTTGTGTTAAATATTATTGTTAGTATTAAACTTGTATCTTATCAACTTAAAACATAATAAATTAAAATAATTAAGACAAAATGAAAAATAAGTATCTAGGACAACAGTATTCTACTAATGAAAACCTTTATATTTGACCTATCTACTTAGTAGAGAGGGTAAGGGATGATTATTTACGTTGAATCTCAACTAAAATAGGATAATGCAAAGCTCTTCTGGTGGTGAGGGTAGTAGGTGATTGTTTATTTTGTGTCATAACTAAAATGGGGTGCCATATTATGTGAGTGTATGGAAAAATAAACACGAATTCTAAGGCTCATAACAAGTCCTGACCTTAAAAAATAGTTGAAATAGCGACCAAAAACTCAAAAAAGGTGAGCAATAGTGACTTTTCAACAGAAAAAAAGGGGACCAAATAGTTACAATTCCTCTGTATTTCCGGGAATTCATAGCGTTTTTTTTATATACTAGTTAAAATAAATAAAAAAGGAGGAAGGGAGTTGAGACAACATGTGTAATTTATGAGTAATTACTTTTATACTTTATTCTGTGTTATTACCCTTGGCAAATGGTCAGCAAAGAGGAATGAGAGAGGCGGATTGGATAAGTGAGGGTGAATTGAGGAGGGGGGGGGGTTGGTCTCAATCCCCAACTTCTTGAGAACCGCATACCTGGCGATAAATATTCACTGATTTTTGTTGTTAAAGCGACAACTGATTGAAAATGTTAATCAAAAACTTATCAGTTGTGGTCAAAAGTGTCGGGCACGCGCCAAAGGGTCGTCGGGCGCCAGGATGCTCGCAGGCACGGAGTTCAACACCCTAAGATGGGCTTCGTAGGGACTATACAATGAGATAAAATTAAAATAAAATCTTGGCCTGGAAGGAAAAGAATTACATTTTAAATAACAACTTCAACTAATGAGAAGAAAAAATGAGGGGAAAAAAGTTACATTTATTAAAACTTTCTATTTGAAAAAGTGACCCTTAGTGACTCTCTAAAAAAAAAGTGACTTATAGATGAAAAGGTGACCTGTTGTGAGCCCTGGAATTCGGCCTCACTAACCCTTTAGCAGTACTAATAATAATAATAAGCTTTAATGGCGAAGTTAAGGCTACAGCATCTTCTTACATTTAAACTCTTATTCAGCCGAGGCCAAGTTTGTACACCAAAATGTGGCCTAACTCTGAACACATATCTTCCTAACCATTATTAATGGGGCCAAATTCGTATGCAGCCGTATAAATATGTACACTTCCGGCTACTCCTGTGTGCTGTTTGGGGGCGAAACAGGAACTAGGTTGCCAGTTTATCTACCCCATCGCCTCCCGGGACTCCTTTTTCGCAAACAAACAAAAACTACGCCAGAAACAGGTCGGGATAGGCATTTACAATTGGCCAAGTCTTTCATACACAATTATCATTTTAAATGAATCGTGTGATGTTAGCAGAGTCAACATTATCTCCCACCGCTTGTAACCTACTTGTCTCTAGTTGGCCGACTGCTAGCTAGTCTTCTTACCCGTCCATCTTATACCTCGAGTTTAGTTGACGCGTACGTAATTTACGTTTAGAAACGTGTTTACAATATTTTGAAAGCGGCGCATGCCTAAAACCACGAACTCGTGACGAAGATCGATGTTTTACAACAGCCAAACTAGTGAACAGATTCCTTGCACCAACAACAAAAAATAGATTAGAAGGACGCGGTGGAAAAACGGTGTTCGGTGGTAGATTGGTTCGAGAAACGCTCAACTTTTTATATAATACTCAATTACCGCTCCTGCATATTCTTCACTCTACTACCCGTCCTATAAGCATATTTTTACACTAATTAGACAGGGATTAACTGTGCCTATATTTGTGTGAGGGGAGATTAGAAAACAATTTATTAAAAAAAACTATTTCAGTACAGTATTTAGGGATACGAACTCTTACATTCCCGTCAACAACAAACAATAATATATTGTACACGTGTCCAGTGGTGTGGGGTATGGAATTGTTGATAAGTGAGAAATAAATACATTATATTTTAGAGGCGCGTCTTCTTTGTTTTTTTAACTATTATGTTCAAAACAAAGTTCACGGACGACTTAAGGTGAGATGGAAGGGGACACGAGAAAAGGCCAATGTTTTTACAGTTTTTAGGGCAAAACTTTTTTTGGCTAAAATAAAATAAAATATTGCTCCAGTACAAACAGAGTTTAATTTTTCTTCACATGTTGTTGTTATTATTATTATTATTATTATTATTATTATCACCGCGTCTTACTACCCGTTCGGGTTATACACACTTACGCTAATGTGTAATGGTAGGGTGATTGTGAGATAAAATGGAGGACCTACAGTTTAACGTGGAATCCGAACAACGGTGGAGGCCTGGCATTCCTCACATTCACAAGTTGTGATTAATACACGTCTTGTCAGAGGTGAAGGAAGGGTTTGGCAATCAGATAAATCTGTGCCGAGACCGAGGATTGAACCCCGGACCCCTAGCACAGAAGTCCGACACCTTACCCCTAGACCACCAGGTCACCTATTCACATGTTAATATCAACAGTTCCTGAATATATGTCCTAAGCAACGTGGCATTATTTAACAAACGTTTTAATTAAGAGAAGAAGTTTTCATTGAATTATTTAACACCCTTGACAGATATTCAAGGAATTTTGAAATCACCAGTTGAAGAAAATTAAATTCTATGCTTGTACTGGAGCAATATTTTATTTATTTTGCCCCAAAAAAAAACGTTTTGGCATAAAAACTGCAAAAACATTTACACTTTCTTGAGTGCCCTTCCATCCCACCTTAAACTAATGGTTACATTCAAGTAAGGCCGTTACAAAGAAATCGCACCCGTATTAGCGTAGAGGGAGGACGGGAAAACCACAGTGATCAATCTCATCACATCCGGGTCCACCCAGCTGAGATTTGAAAATCTAACTTCCAGTCACAGGCAATCTAGTATATTGCGAGACCGATGCCTTGGACCACTTGACCAAAAATGCGGCCAATTTCCCACAGACTCTAAGAAATTAGTAAAAGTTTTTCCCCCTCCAATCTTTGTCATCAAATGATTTTTTTGTTTTGTTTTTTTATGGAATCAATTTTTTAAGCTCATTCCGAAGTAATCCGCGTCTTGTTGCTGTTAATTTTTTACATAAATGATCGTCGTTAATTGAGGCTCCCCTCGAGGCTTTGACAAAAAAAAATACGCACATTTATTTATTGGACGTGTTCCGGCCCAAGTTCAAGAAGAAGCGATCTTAGATCTCCCAGACTACTGGCCAAGTAGTTGTGGTATAAAAAACAAGCTTCTATAGGGGGACATATGAAGCGAAAATAAGCGGCCCCCAAACACGCTTGCAACGGACATGGGGGGGGGGGGGGGGGGGGAGAAGGGAAGCACTATTAGTGTTTGAAAGGAAAGTTTTGTAAGAGAGTATTAACAATTTCTTTAATCTTTCTTACACTTTTTTTTCTCGAGAGAGAGGTGAGGTAAAAGAAACTTATGAATTATTTTTGCGAATTTTAGTCATTTTTCTTGCGTCTACCACTTTTGAAATAACTTGTGAAGTTTAGTGATGTTTTTTTCTTTAGGCTACACCTACAACTTTTGAAAAATCTTTTAAAACATTTAATTTGTTTTTGTGTTGGAAAACTTATATTTTTTCTAAAAACAACAATTAGTGATAATTAGGAAACCAACTTTACTAAGCACTTTCCATATATTATGTACTGTACATTGTTACATAGCTTAAGTTTATATAATATTTTGAAATAATTGTATTACTTTTGTAGTTCAACTTCAATATGTACTCTAGCCCCAATAGTGTCTACCACCCCGCAAATGCCCCTAAATTTGCTCTAAATTATAATTTTCCTACTCAATTGATGTAATTAAATGTGTATAGCCTGGACGGTATTAAGACGTGGAATATATATATATATATATAGTGTGAGGAATTTAAATTGTTACAAAAATTTTAAAGGAAGAATGTTCTGACAAAGGTTGGGTATTTCTTAGAGGAAAATCAAATGGTATTTTTATTAATTTTTTTACTTGGACGTATTTAAGATCATTCTAAATTCTAATTCTAAACTATATTAACGCAATTAAAATGTTGTAAAAGTTTATCAAACATTATTGTTTTGAAACTTTTTTTTGTAGGACTGTGCAGGATCCCTAACTTCAGGAAAAAATTCGGTTAATTTGTTGTTTACGAAACTTGGCCGGGGAAAAATATTTCGCAGGATTTAAAAAAAAAATTACAATAATTAAGGACCGTCTGTCAATGTCACGTTTGTACTTAATTTTTAATAAAAATATTATTTATTTATTAAATTTAAATTAACCTTATATTCCGTTAAGTATATGGATACTCGAAACATTAATCGCATTTAGACTACTAGCTACCCTACCGTACTACCAAGGACTAAGATATATGTTTAGTTCCAGTGATCAGACATTGAAGCCAAAAAGAGCTAGCTAGTATCTTAACATATTAGCACGCGCGCAATTCAAATATTTTACAGAAGTTTGAACCACAAAGATTTAATTTTATTGTTTTAAGTAATATGGAGACCAGATAAAATAATTAATAGCTTAAAAAAGAATATTGTTTTTAATAAACACGTCAACTACAGTAACATTGTTTGCTAATGAGTGTAAAAAATTAAAAGTTGCTTGGTAATGCTAAATATATATTCTCTTTGCATAAAATAACTCTGTACACCGGGGGAAAGGGGCTTTACACATTGTATTATATTTCAGATAATAAAATATTATTTTAAATAAATTATATGAGTGTAGAGGTTTTACCCTATCACATGGGTTGACCCCAATTTTTTTCCCTGGGACTGTCACGACATCTTGACCGTCTACTAACATTTAGATTCTAATACTCAATTTTTTTTTTCACTGCACCCACGGCTATCCGAATTTAATTACAGCTGTTAGGTAGGTAGACTTTAAAGGAAAATGTACCCTTATTTACTTGAAGGGAGACGTGGAAACCATTTAGGAAATATCACCCCTGTACATCCGGCCAAAATTTGAATCCCGACCTCTTCTCCCCCCCCCCCCCCCCCCCCAAATCAAATCAGCGTGACGTTAATCCCACGTGCCCACAGATACTTGTTTTAATTACTATAAATTGCTTATATAATGAGTAATGACTATACGAATGTTACTAAGATTTGCAAAAGAGAATCATCCGACACAGTAGGTATGGTAGGTATGGTATGGTATCAGCACAATCCGCCCAAATACTGGGCTGCTACAGTCAGCTAAGTCAGATTTGTGTAACCAAAAGGAACACAAGCAGTTTTTTTTATCATTTTAACAACTTACATTTCTATTAATTCGGATTTTTCTCCTTCCTATAAACATTCTAATAGAAGAACAAAGTTAATATAAAGCTATAAGCTCAACAAGTCCTGTGACCACACCCATCCCTACTGTAAAAAGCCTAAATTATTGCGTAAACCCACACCCTCATCTCTTTACCAAGCTAAATTTGATCAAAAAATATTTTTATTGCATAATCAAGCCAATTTAAATGCTTTAAAAATGTTGAGCTATTAATTTTTATAGTTTATAATATGTATTTTATTAATAAACTCTTATTTTGGCCATCTTAACTATTTTCTCTGTTCACCATATTACCTAAAATCATAAAATGAAAACGTATTAGTTCAAACTTCTTTACAATATTTTAACCAAGCACGTCCTTATATTTTAAGATACTAGCGCTCTTTGGCTTCAATATCCGATCACTGGAACTATAACTTTTACATGCTGTGAGTAAGAAGTGTCATAGGGGCGCTTACAACACAACCGAACACCATTAAATAACATAACACTATGTATAATTGAAGAAAATATCCATCCCTGAATAGATTTAAGGCAGGAAAACATATTTTTAGTCAAAATGACGATTAAAATGGCTTTTAAATATCAAATTACGCACGATATAAACCTTCACCACACTTATTTGCCTAAATGCAAGTCTATTACGTAAATGATGTTTGGAATTACATCCATTTGCTTTGGCTAACTTTTATTTATTTGAATATTTTGATGTTTTACTGTGTAAGTATTTATTAAAATTCACGCCATGGGTTTTTTATTTAAGAACTTTTTTAGTCAATCTTAAAATCTATTTTTCAATGTTATTTATAATTATACCAAAAATGCTTGATTTAAAATATACAATTATAATAGTTGCATTAGGTTTAAGTTTTTTTTAATTCACATTACATCAAAAACTTTACTCAACACTTGCTTAACAAAATGTTACTTAATTTTATTTGGAAAGATTAAAAATAAATTAATATAACAATTTTGAGTGTGCATTTTTTTTTCTTTAAAAATTCTTTTTACCACAAGATTAAAAAATTTAAGTTTATTGTTCATACCTATAACTGCAAACGAATAAGAGTTTCTATCAATTTTCCTGACTCTATTAAAATAGTGTTTATTACATCTATCACTTCATTTAACCTAAATGAAATTATCATTTTATTTTTACTTTTGTTATTGGAATGAATGGGAGGTTTAGACTAAAATTATAAATATGAAAAATAAATATAAGTCTAAAATGGAAAATTATTTTTATTTTATTTTTTTCCCCCGTGTCCCGTCCCATTCACGCGGGACTTCCTGTCCAAATATTTTCCGAAGCCAAAATTTATTTCACGCACAAGACTAATTTTTGTTTTATGTAGGCGCAGTCCCAACAGGACCTTTCAATGTCTACGTAACATTTCTTACGTTTCTTGAAATAATTTTTTATTTATAATAAATTGAGGAAAATATACTTGGAAGAAGTGTTTGGAATAATGTTACATAGAAGTAAAATATTACATAAAGTAAACTAAAGAGTCCAATTTAAAAAAAAAATCCGAAATTGAATAAGAAGAAATTTTATTTAATCATAGTAATATTGTTTTATATAACAAGGGTCCGAATTTTGATGGCCTAAAAATATGAACAGAGT
This sequence comes from Timema podura, assembly GCA_033556935.1. NCBI lineage: Eukaryota > Metazoa > Arthropoda > Insecta > Phasmatodea > Timematidae > Timema > Timema podura. The sequence goes on along the minus strand of JAVRXN010000008.1, from coordinate 5,274,126 downwards.
CGTAATAAATGCACACGACTAAATCAAACACGTGCTTTACAAGTGTAAACTAAAAATTATCCATGCAATGAAGCTTTTGTGTTCTGATAAATATAATATTGATTTACAAATTAATATCGGATTTAGAAATAATAGCTATCCCCTCCCAAAGCAGCCCTATCCAGCTTATTTACAGTGTCACAACAGGAATTGTATTTTCCAACAATAGAAGCAAAAAGGATTTTAAAAAATTATTGCCTACATTATCTTCCCATTTAGATAACTATGTGATTTAAAATAATGCATTTATAAAATATCGATAGCATTTTAAAAAATATATACTTATCCAACATGAATGCCTTAAAATGACTCATAATGACTTTATAAGGACTAAAACCAAGCGAATATGAACTAAAACTCCAAAATGACACAAAATGGGCAAAAATGAGGTATAAAATATAGATTTCTACAACAAAGGGATCGTAAACAGAGTTTATGTACTTATGATGATTGCATGTGATGAACCAATAAAACTATGACATGTCATCAAAATCCGGGCCCTGATTATAACAAATATTGGGATGATATATTTCAGTAATTTTATGTATAAATGTGCTTTGTCGGTTTTTAAATTAGGTTTAAAATTAATTCTTAGTCAAATTAAATGTTAAAATGAATCTCGTTTTATGTAGATCACCCTCAAGAAGGCTGATTCGATAAGCGAGTTAGGGCTCTTCAAATAGAATATATGTAGCTCAAACTGAAAAAAAATGATATTTTATAGCTTGCTATCACTAAATTATGTTTAAAAATACGTTACATATTCGTGTCCACATTTCTACCTGGAAGCCGTTATCAACAGCGGTAGTTGAGAGGTTTAAAAGGCTTTAGAATCGTAGTGAATTTGTCCGTCGTTGATGAGGTCCGAGCCATGTGAATTTCTGATGTTTTGACCAAGACTACTCTTGTTGCCAAGTTGATGATTTCTTGATGTTTCACCTAAGACTCGTCTTGTCACCAAGCTGGTGAGTTCTTGATCTTTCATAAAAGACTACGCTTTTTGCAGAGCAGGTAAATTATTGGTGTTTTGTCCATGACTCTTTTTGTTGCCATTCTATAAAATTTCCTTTTTCTACTTTGTATATTTTTAAAGGTTAACTACGCAATTTTAAGTTAGCTTGCAATATATTGTACATATCATCCATAATCCATAGAAAAGTGTGAGCTCATCAGCTAGTCAAAGCGGTCAAAAACATCTTCACATAAATCCTTATCACAAGTAGTGATGAGTGTGTTTCTGATAGTTCCAATTAATTGACAATCTCACACGTCTAACACAGCTTGCTTTAAGATAATGAATTATGTATAACTCTGGTCCGAAATAATCTGAATAAATCAGAGTTAAGATCGATAGCACGTTAAACCAAAAATCCTGGTCTCAATACCCATTTCCAAGTGAAGTTTTTAACAGATATTTTAAAACTCAACGTAGCCATAGAAAGTTATTCTAGAATGACCAAATATGTTTCATGACTTTTAGAATTAGAAGTGGTTCGTAACTAAAATCCCTTATTGTTTTATTAATTTACGACCCAATTTTAACGTGTTGAGTAAGCAGTATCAAATTAATCTCGTTTTTTCCAATATTTATACTCGTTGTGGTAAACATAATATTACAAATAATATGTTTGTGTTCCACTTTAAAAGAATGAGCCGCACAGCAAGACCAGCCACTCTGCTAATAAAACAAACAATGGTTTCTACGTTCTGTGTTCCCATTTCATAACTCCTTGTTTTGAGAGCTTTGTCGAATCCGCTGGTCTAGATACCGTGAACTCCTTCAGTATTATACATACGAGTATATACACACACTCCAATGTGAGTCACACAGATTGGGTGTCAATTGGGTCCACACACATTGTAGAGAGATTAATCTGTGTGAAGTAGGTCGTTCCTATTCTCTATTATATATCATAATACGCCAACTTTTGTTTTTAATTATCAACAAACCCAGCATCAGGTTTTTAACCGAATTAAAACGCGCAGCAATGGCCAAGTGGTTGAACTTTATCGTCGATAGCAAAGAATCCAGGATTTTAAAGTAGGCCAGCTCATGAAGGCTGATTCCCAACAGATTTTTTTCTCTGTGGTTTTACCATCCTCTTTCTAAGCAAATTAAGATATAATGCATCTAAGCCACCCTTCATAAACCTAAATAGTCTACCAACCCGTATTATTTTTGACTTATCAGAATTGCGTACGCTCCTCTTTTCCAGTTTCGATATCAAAATTTACTCTTATTTGAAACTGACAACAACAGAAAATTGTTAAGAGCATATTTTTTTTCTCAATGCATTTGAAATCCGAATACCGGATTAAACTTTGGTTTGATTTGGAACCTAATGATAAAGTTTAATTTCAAACATTTGACTTAGGTCTATCAATTTCGTAATTATTTCACGGAAAACTATATTTGTAGGTTAAAGTCCGGAACAGGGCAAAATATTATTTTGATTGATTAATGTTGCTATATTAATGTGTAATTAATACAGCTATTACTGAGCCATATAGGTATCGCAATATTTTTATTAAAGCATACCAATATACAATTTATTATGTTAAGTTTTTAATTAGTAGTAATAGTAGTAGTACTATTATTATATTTATGTGATATTTACACTCACATTTATAAACATGTGTTCAATAAAAATAATTAAACAAAAAGTTGATAATGGTCGTCATTCTTATAATAAACTGTTTTTACATAATCCGGTTATGCTAGCCTAATCCTTGTATAAAGTCTTTATAGCCTTTATACCCACACTGGAGGTCACGCGACCAAACGTCTGTCTTGTCTAGTCTAGTTTACCGGTGACGGGAGCCTAGGTTATTTGTGTTATTTTCTCCTAAATGTTTTACCACTTTCCTGCACGCAAATTCAGTTAAATGTATCTAAATTCTACCTTCCTCATCCTTCAAGGTAAGTATGCGGATATCCCGGGCGGAAAGTAGGATCTGGAGCACACAAAAAAAAAAATTGGTGCGGAACGTACTTAATTTTTTTTTTTATGAACCCCGGTCTTTCCGTTCAGGGCCACTCAACATTAAAACCTTTTGGATCTTTGGTAAATAAGATTTTTTTTTTAAATCGAACTTTTTGACTATCGTGGCTGGTGTTATTTCCTTTTATTTGTTTCTGATGTCCCCGTCTTCCCCCCCTGCCCTCTCGCAAAACCCCACGAGAAGTGACCACAAGTGGAATACTTCACGTTACGTTTTTCTTATTTAAATTTTTTAAGTTCAAGGACAGGGTTGTCGCGACCCCGCCCATCTTGCCGGGTCACACAGAACAATGCGGTCAGGAGGAAGAAAGAGAGATAGAAATGCGTGATTCGTGCGTGTGCACGCGTGAAATGAACCGTGCGTAGGACGAAGCGAAAAGGAAGAGAACGCATAAAAACCCGGCCCACGCCTACATTCTGAAATAAGTTGTGAGTCAGCCGGACTAGGTTTTACCTGTTTGTATTCCTTTGATCGGCTCTTTTTTTACATACATAATTTACAATGCATCGGTGAACATGAGGACTATGCGTCAAGTCTGTCTAATCTGGTTTTCCAGACTGGGAGGTTGAGGTTCAAATCCCGGCCGGATGCAATGTTGGTATTTTTTTACTAAACGGTCTCCCACTTTGCCGCCAATCGGTGTAACTGATCGGGAACAAAGTCCAAGCACAAACAAAAATGAAAGAGATGAAAATTTTCAGCTAAAAATTTCAGGACATAGAAATATAGGGGCTTAAATGATTATAATGTTGATATTTTTTTTAGCACCCCGTCTTACTACCCGTTCGGGTTGCACGCCTATGTACTAATTATGCTAATGTGTTAGGGATTAGTAAGGTTGAATCTAGAGGAAGTGTATTCACATTTGCTTGGAGGGAGAGTGGAACATCCATTTAGGGAAAACTACACTCGGTAGGCTATACCCGACCACCGGGATCGAACCCCGATCTCCCCGTCATGTAGTGCGAGAGTACGCCCGAATTCATCCGGCTGCTGAAGAAGGTTGTCAGGAGACCGAGGTACTCCAGACTTTGGTAATACTTGTTCATTCTATCACCAGACACAAGCGCTGTTGTTGATAAGTGAGAGAATAGAACTAAAATCTCTGTTATTGCTTTAGATGAACTTATTTGATAACGTTTTGTGTTTACGTAAGTACAGTAGCTCATGGCTTCTTGGGCTGACTGACAGTTCACAGTGACTTCTGACAGTCAACATTTAGGTATTACCTAACTGTTGATGTCAGAAGTGACAGTGCTAAACACATGTTTTTTGCAGATCTATGGTCGGCGTGGATACTAATTTGTCTGGTAGCTTTTCAAAGGCGTCAGCTGTCAGTGTGAGCAGTCAATCACACCCAAGAGTCATGGGCTACTGTAGTATAAATTACGAAGAGTAAACTTACTTGGATATCTCAAATCTCTATGAAAAAAAATCGGAAAAAATTAAAAGAAATTTCAAAAACGGAAAATTTGTCCATTTCACATCTCTTGCTATACCATGGGTTGTCTTACTTTATTTTGTATTTATTTGTTTGAGGTATTTAACATGCCCTTTTTTTTAACCAATTTTTCCCGGGAAATGTATTTTCACATAGCTTCCAGGGTTCTTTTACTGCCATAATCGACATGGGACCGACGGATTTACTTCCCCTACAAGGAAAATACGGATTTGTATCGCTCAATGAAAATCCGTCGACCCTGGTTGGATTTGAACCCACGAACATCGGGTCCTGAGGTAAGCACTTTACTCCAAGAGCACCTAGTCACTCCAGCTCTACTTGCACGCTTTATTACTGAAGGGATATTTTATATTTTGGTTAGTGATACGCCTGTAGGCCAGTGTGTCGACTGAAGGTAACCAATTTAAGCCGACAAGTTAGTGAACGTGAATGGTAAAAAACGCACCATCGTTCCGTTGTAAACCAGCTTTGAGAAGGAAAGAACATCACTGAATACAGCTGGGAATCAAACCATGACTTTCACACTAACCTCTAGCTTTCCAGCAGATTCTTCCGTGGTAGCGCTCGTGTTTTATCGATTGTAGCGCTCAGGCGGTATAATGTTGAAGTTTCAGCTGTTGGCTTTGACTTAGCATGTTTTATTTTTTATATTATTACGTTTTAACACTAGATTTATTAACGGCTTAATAACAGTGATGAGGGATAAGGAAGTCGTTTGAATAGAATGCACTCGCATTAGCGAGGCAAGTGAATGGGAAAACCCCTTTCAGTGCACTCGGTCGTGATTCGAACCTCGATCTCTCTGTAACAGGAAATTGAGTATATTGTACGTCTGACACTTTAGACCACATGACCACAAGTGTGGGTCAATTTAAGTCGAACACTTTGCATGCTATTTATATTTTATCTTTCATCACAAGGGTTGCCTACGTCTTTATATAGATGAGGAAGAGAAGGTTAGATTAGAGGACATGTATCCGCATTAGCGTGGAGAGAGAGAGGATGGGAAAACATCTTTGAAAAATCATGTGTAAAGTGCTACTGAGGTGTATTTTAATTCATGCTTTCCCACTTTCCCTCCAAACAAATGCAGGCTATTTATTTTACCCCCTAATTCCTACGTCATCAGTGTAGATCAGTGTTGCCAACTGTACGATCTGGATAATACTTTTGATATAGTTTAGGATATTTTCTAAAAGTAATATCCTGTGTCCCTGCTGTCTAGTAACAAATTTTACACTAATTATTATTTTTTATGAAAATCGCAGGACAAATCAATATAATGTCAGAAAGTAGAAACCTACCGATCAAAATACAATCCATTTCCGGTCTAGAGACTATAGACTGGGCAACACTGGTGTAGATATTATATAAGACGCGCACAAAGCACGTGTAAACCCCTTCAGGACCCAAACCCCAACCTTCCTGTGAACGGTGAACTTTCGCGATGCGAGACTAGCACCTTAATCCTAATGTGACGTTGCAATTAGTTTTATCTTGAGGTCTGCCCATCAATAATGACGTCTCGAATATTCCCCGAGCGGAAAGTATTACCCTGCCCAGGTAACTGATGAGATTCCTCGAGACCCGGTGAACCCGGTCCGCAACGGTATCGAATATTGGCTCCAGTTCAATTGGGCCGACGTCCAAGGCTTTCGTTGGGTCTACGGATTAATCTACGGCCAATGGTTGGCTTGAGGTTCTTGGGAATTCCCTACACCCGCCTCCCTTTTTTTAATTTACCTCCACTACACACACTTTTTACTTTATCTCGATCCCTCGGAGAGAGAAATATTGTGATCATCAAAATATCTAACGCCCCCTGGAACAGAAAAATTTGATTTCTCTATGCCGTTTGTCTGTATGCCTGTCTGTATCTCAGCCTGGAGCCAAATCCACTTTACCGATCGGGCTGAAAATTAGGGCAAATAGAGAAAAAATTGATTTCCTCCAAATGTGCTCTAACAATTTTGTATCTAGACATTGTTTAGTATCACAAAGAAAATTGGCAACTCTCATTTTACCCTGAGAATTACTTTAAGGATATTTTAATAAGCGGAAAATTTCCAATTTTCGTCATTTCTGCTCAACTATTTGAGATAAGAAATAAACTTACCATTGTAAAGTTTTAGAACTATTAAGACTCCTTTATTTGAAATATGAAAAAATCAAAAAACGAAATTGATTGTTATGTTCTTTGGTGGAGAGGGATGTTCCTCTTTTCTCAATGTATCTGTAACGGTGTGTAATATTTTATTTTTATGCTCTTTGGTGGAGTGTTTTTGAAACAATGTAGTCCTATTTTATTTCTTTTCTCAAATCTTACAAGTTTTTAGTAAATGTCTCTATTTTAAGATAGAGAGAAAGTCTGTGCGGTGCGCTGTCCCATTTACTTAGTTTTTCTACCCATCCAGATTATTCAAACTTTAACTACGTTAATAGGGCAGGGATGAGGAGGTCAGAACTTATAGGAACGTTCTCGCATTCGCATGGGTGATGGGTGAGAAACTTTGCAGGAAATCCCACCCTCTGTACACCCGAACGGGATTCGAACTCCGACCTCCCGTCACCGGCAAATCAGAGTAGATGGGTCTAACATTTAGCCCAAATTCCCACCGAAGCGTGTTTTTTTTTAGTTGATGTTATGATTTAATAGTAACTTCAACATCAAGGTTATACAAAGCTTCTTTTTAATGTATAGAGATTGTTAGTGTAACTTAGTACAAATGCTCCCGCATTAGTATGAAGAGAATATGGAAAAACCACACATGTCAGTGTATCTGGCCGATACTTTGACTTCAATCCACCCATCACCAGAAATCTAGTCTAATGCCAGCCTGACACCTTAAATACTGTGCCCCGTGGTGTGATTTAAAAATATAAATAGTAAACTAATGTGCATTTTTTTTCATTTCGATTATATGCTATGGACTTAGATAGTAGTTTTTCTGGTCCATTAAAAATATACGAGTATACTATCAATTTGTAACACACTCATTATCTGTTAATTTTTTGTCCAGCTCCTTAGAGCAATCTGTAGGACGTCTGCCTATCAAGGCAGAGGTAGATGGTTAAATTTCCGGCTCTTCCAAAAATGTGGTGTGAATGAGACAATCCCTTTCACACTAATTAAAAACGACCAGCGGACTGGATGTTTTGTCTGTTCAAAGAGTTAAGTTAATAAATCGTTTAGGAGGGATTTGATTGGTTCAGTAAAAAATAAATTAGTTGAGCTCTTTGATAAAAAAAAATTACTGAGCTTTAAATTAATAAAAAAAAATAATCAAAAAGTGTGAACTGTTGCTCGGTTAACTACAAACATTGTGATTTCGACAAGAAAGTAAAGTGACTCGGCGATTCTTCTCCTGGGTATATAAATTAGTTCAAAGCCTTTACGAATACAATATCTTCCCTCGTGATTCAATGATCTGAGATTTTTTTTACCAGAAAATGTTTATCCCTGTTCAGGAAGCCACGGGACCGGCACAAGCCCTGTATTAGCAGGGCAAAATAAGTTGTCAAGAGGTCAAAAATGACGGATAAAATTTAAGAAATAAATACTCAAGAATTTTAATTTTGATCAACGTTGGTATTATTTCCCGCTTTCATCCCTCTATAGCTCTGTAGACCCGTCAATAGGAAGAATCTTGAAGTTGTCGCAAGAACTCCTGTTGACAGTCGTCTCGGGAGACCAGCTCAATATTCCCCAACGTCCCAGAGAAAGTACAAAAGGACTCGACGAACGAAAAGGAACAGTTAAAGGCAAGGTTGTCGGGGCGTTGGCCGAGATTCGGAGGAGACCAGTGTCGCACAAACATTACAATGGACCATTTTTTCAAGGTCTTTCCTCCGACTAGTATTATCGCTAAACAAATATGGTGGAAATTACATGGGATACTTTGACGTATGGTTATTAACATTACCCGCCTCGGTGGCGTAGTTGGCTAACGCGCCAGTCGTGTTGAGCTCTACCGCCGAGGACGGGGAGATCGAGGTTCGAATCTCGGTCGGGTGAACTGGGGGTGGTTTTTCCTAAATGGTTTTCCACTCTCCCTCCACGCAAATGCGGGTTCACTTCCTCTAAATTCAACCTTCCCATTCCTAATCCATTAGCGTAATTAGTACTTAGGCGTATAACCCGAACTGGTAGTAAGACGCGGTGCTAAGTATTATTATTATTATTATTATTATTATTATTATTAACATTGCCTCATTCCAGAACACGTGGTTGGCTTTTGATGAACGGTCAAGGGAAGTATATTCACACACTTTGGGTATTTCTTATGAGATTGGTAGTTCTGAAGCTTCAAATCCCCTAAAACAATCCATAATTATACAAACGATACTGTTGTGATCCTTTTAAAAAATATGTATTTTATTTGTTTAAGGAAGACCATAATATATATATATAACCTTTAGTAAGATATCAGACAACCTCTCATGTTAAGCGTCGTTGAAAATTAGCTTTACATTTAAAAAAATCCATTAAGATAAACGTGTAGGATTTTCTATTCTATTGCGACTTGTTTATACCTTTCAACACCATTATGGCGTGAGAGATATTTTTAATATCGAACCTCAACTTAAATAACACGAGGTTTCACAACGTTTCAACGTTTTTAGCGCTCTTTGAGGCTTCCCGTTGAACACGACTGGCTCTCACTCAGGAGATCTGGTTCGAACCCCGACATGCTGAAATGTTGAGGGTTTTCCCCCCAATGTCTCCCCAATCCTACATTATTTCATTCCTTAATAGTAACACTTTAAAAAGTACATAAAAATACACCCATACAAAAATAATCGTTACTCACTGTAAGGTTCCTTTAGAACTAATACGGTACCATAGTTTCCCGGTCAAAGGACGAACCTTACAGTTTTTTTTACCGAGAATTTCGAATACTTAAATTAAATGTTATTTTATGGCTACATTTCAATTAAAATACAAACTTTAGAAAGCACGTGGACAATTATTAGGACGCACAAGGGGTGAAAGCGTCACAAATCAAAGTGTAATTATCGACGAACAATAAATTGTAAAGTTGGTCGGCGTCACGTGACGGCACCACGTTTGTCCTCGTGACGTCATGGTTCCACGTGGCGTCACGACCGACTTCACGGGCTTGGTACATTCACTGGGAGGCTATATGGCATCCATTCTCACTTTTAATCAAATAATTATTTCAATGGTAGGCCAATTAGTAATTAATTAATGGGGTTTTTAATTAGTAGAAAATATTGTGATGTAAATATAATTATTTTTGTAAAATGTGTTCGATACAGAACTTCCAACACTGGCTAAAAAGTAACACACCCTTTCTGACAAAGCCATATTCTCCAATACTCAATAATCATGGTACAGTAGCCCCATGGCTTCTTTGGTGCTGATTGACAGCTTTGAAAAGCTACCAGACCAAATTATGTATCCCTACGCCGAACCATATGATCTGCAAAAAACATGTGTTTAGCAGCTGTCACTTCTGACAGTCAACATTTAGTTATAAACCTAAATGTTGACTGTCAGAAGTCAGCTGTGAACTGTCAGTCAGCACCAAAGAAGCCATGGGGCTACTGTAGTAATAACTCCGACTACAACAGCGCACTGTTAGAATATTCCGCGACGTTGATTAAACCAATTATAGACTCGTACTGAGAATCCCTAAAATGTGTCGACAGAAACTGTCGGAGCAAAGGGGATATTGATACCCCCACCCTCTCCGATGGAAAGAATATGCCACAAATTTAAGAAACGCTCCCTCCTTCCCCATTTTCTAGATTTGTTCCCCCATCTTTGATATTCTCGAATATTAATCATTTTCAACAAAATTCCAGGCGAAGACCACTTTAAATAACTTATAGACTAAAGTATAGAAAACAAATTTTCAAATACTAGCCGGGAGAGGGCCACTTCAAATAGTTTTGAAGCATTTAATTTGCAAAAAAATATCCAGGTGAGAACCACTGTAAATAGCTTTATGGGCACATTTGCTGTCTTTTGTCATCTAGAGGCATTTTTTTTAAACCAAGTAAGGACCAAACCAAATATCTTCTAGAGCCGGGGGTGCGTAACCCTGTCGCCAATAGCCACAAATGGTTACTTGGACATAACATTATAACGAATGATAGTTTGCCAGCTCTCACAATAAAATAAACTTTTTACTTAAGGCGTGTGTTGGTTGTAACTTGATATTTCCTGCATATCATTGGAAGCATTCCATTGTGAAATCGCCGAAGGAATGTTGGCTTAGAAAGAGCAACAAAAAAAGTTTTTATTTTGCATTCGACATTGAAAAAATGTAGTTGTACTAATGTTTTTTTTAATCCGTGTCTATAGCATATCTGTGAAAATAAATGGCCATAGATAATATAACTAGACGTATGAATACATGAAATACATATAGTAATTTTTTTGAAATGTCAGATGCCACCATTACTGCCTTTTTTTGTTTGTTTTTTATTATATAAGATTCATTTCCTTATTCATGAACACTTTCTTCTTTTATTTTGTCAAAATTAAATTAGTTTTACATGGCTTACGTGACTTAAATTAAATAAATATTTTATACTAAGGCTGGGTTTGTGATATTTACAATTTCCAACTGCCGGCACACCACAAAATTACCAAACAATACCACGTCCAATACACGACCAGGCTGTACACAATTAGTTATTTAATGGTGTGGGGCTAAAGAAGGTGTGATTTAGAAGAAAAGTACCCTCATTTGCGTGGAAAACAATAAAAAACCATTTGGGAAAAATTATCCTTTGTATAAAGACCGGGATTTAAAAGCCCGACTTACCCATAACCATAAAACTACACTAATGAGCGTGGCATTTAGTCCGCATACCCAGCGATGCGGGTTGGATACAAATTAAAATAGATTATGGACAACTATCTAAAATCGGATATTTATCTTACAGCCGGTAGTGATTATCAATTAATTAAGCTTTCTATTCCAAGGGGACGGAACAAAGCAAAATAACTTGAAGGAAATGCATCAGCATCCTCCTGAAAAGAGGATGGTAAGTAAAAATGAGAGAACACAGCCCCTATTTCAACATGGTGGAAACTAAAAGCGCTATTATTATATTATTATTTTACTACTCATTAGTTAGTAAAACTTTTTTAAGTGTGATTGAGATCATATTTGTTGAACGACTACACACACCAATAGATCGCTTCCTAGTGAATAAAACTGATATTACTAATGAATATCTCCCCCACCAGGCTCGCTAGTGTTATTCAACCCTAGAAATGTTTCTGTGGTGATCAATTATCTTTCCTTTTCTCTTTCTCTACTCTCCCAACCAAAAGATGACCTTGAAAGTAAGGAAGACGTATTCTTTGAATGTACTGGGGGAAAATTATTTGAGGAGTGCATTTTTTAAATTATTATGTTGTTTTTCATCCTATACTTATGCATTTAAAAAGAATAATAATATTCCACAAAATTTTAACTTGTACATTTTAACACCAGGGTTAGTCCCGACTAGCTTGAAGACAGGATGAGAAGGACACAGTGATAGCTATCATATTAATAGAAAACTGTCCTAATGCACCAGGCTGAGATTCGAACCCTCAACTTTCCTCTTACAAGGAAATGTTGTATATTTCCAGACTGCCTTATACCACCTGGTAACCGATGAAGATTATAATAGAACATATTTTAAAAAAAAAAAGATTTAAAAAAATGGCAGATACATCTCCAGCAAAATATTGATAACCTGATATCCAGACTATCCCCATATTTACCCTATTGAAGTAAGAATGAGAAAGGTATTATTTATATAAAATGTCACGTGGAGAAGGAGTGAGGCCATCCAGGAAAGAGTGGGACTAGGGAGTTACAGTGAGGAACAGCTATGAGGAAGAAGAACTGAGATATGGGATATGGGCATGTAATGAGGATGGAGAAGGAGAGGATACCGAAAAAAAATATTTAAGTGAAGTATATTGGAAAAATACCGCAAGGGAAGCCAAGAAAGAGATGGAAGAAGTAGATAACAAAAAGTGTGCAAGTAAGAGGATAAGAATGGAAGCAATTAAAGGCGGAAGGATGGTGGAATTATAGATGAAGATGGAGGCATGTAGTGTCCCAAATTTGTAGACCCTATGTTGTTTGGAAAAAGAAGGATGAGACTGCAGTTTTAATATCTTATTTGTATTTTATATTTAAATTCGGGGGTTCTCTTTATTTTATAATTATTAGTTTTAATGATTAATTTGCATTTTAGAATATTTAAGCCCTTCAGGCTGTTTGTAAGGCAATACATTTATTTTATTTTAGATGTGCTTACTGGGTGCGTTGGACGATGACACCAAAACGGAAAGAGTTGATCTTACACTTAAATTTCCGTTCTAAGAGAAATACACCTTTTCCTTAGTAGGGAGCGGTTGCATTGTCCAGCCAACCAGAAAGCCAGAATTCAAACTACTCTCTTGTGATAGGTCGAGATTGTCAGTCCACTATGGTGCAATCGTCGATGTAATCAGAATTTGAAAAAATACACGAGGGAGAAACAAACTCTGACTGTTACACCAGGAGAAGACGCGCAGTTGTTGTCGCATACATTTAATTATGATTTAATGTACAGTGATGGCGTAGGGACGGACAGTTGTACAAGTGAGACTAAATTGTTATAGTAATAACGTATAAAGGAACACATTCTAATAATAAATTAATATAAAAGTGATCAAAGTATATTTATTGTATAAGTGGAATTTCCTTATATGATAATCGCGTCGATAAGAGAAGCTAAGCTAGCCAGGGACGGGATGTTAAGATTAAAAGTCGTTTTTCTAGTGTTTTATAATTGACGACCCATCGAGGGGCTCTTAAAGGTGATCTTCAATCGGCTACCCAACGCGGGGTCAAGCATTTGACTATACTGACCAATCCACGAGCTGGAAACAGTGTTGTGATGATGTATTCACATTTGAAGGAAGAGAGAGTGGAGAAACTTTAGTACAATTCAACCCTCCTGTCACCGGTAGAACACAAAATACGAAAATTGCATCCTTTGTAACCAAACCAAAGCCACAGGCGTGAGACATGTTAATATGATATATATTTAAAAAATACCGTCATGATTTTTAAAGTCTATAATTATTTATGTTAATAGGTGAGTTGACATAAGAGTGAGCCGTACATAGGGGCACGGGGACAAAGATGCAAGTCTCATCTAGTCTAGTTTTTCATGACGGGTAGGTCGGGGTTTGATACTCGGACTGTTATAATAAGGTGTAATAATTTCGTTCTCTTCCACAGTGATGCTGTTAAACTTATTTAAAATCCCCCCTACTCGTCTGTTTATTGAAATGAGAAATATGCAAATAGCTCGGGACGGGAGCACAAGGTGCTGTGGTGGGTGAAGAATGTGATATTATTTTCTGGTTTCGGACAGGGTGCTCAAGGTTGTGCCTCAGTTTATCCACCGCTAGTTCACTTTCACTATAGCGGCATGCGACGTGTTACGTCCAAAGCTACCCCACCACGCGGCATTCCTTGGAACTAGACGCGTGAAGCGCGGACAGCGTTGCGTGCGGACCGTCGAGGAGATTTGCGTGCCGTGCGAAGATATCAGACGTCCGTGAGGAAGTGATACACTTTCTCTCCGTGCCTGGTTGTGTAATATAAGCAGCGCATGAGAACACTTCATTTGTTTATAGCCACTCCCACAGTTCCTGACTCAACATAGAACCAGAGACCTGTACTCCCGGAAAGGTTGCTCTATAAAGTCTAACAACTTGTGAATGTGTGGAATGCCAGGCCTCCACCGTGGTTCGAATCCCACGTTAAACTGTAGGTCCTCCATTTCATCTCACAATCACCCTACCATTACACATTAGCGTAAGTGCGTAAACCCGAATGGGTAGTAAGACCCGGTGCTAATAATAATATAATAATAATAATAATAATAATAATATAATAATAATAATAATAATAATAATAATAATAATAATAATAATAATATAATAATAATAAATAATAATCTAAAGTCTAGCTGACACTGGTTAGATTACAGATGAAGCTTACAAATATATTTAATATTCGTACAATGATTTATCCTGCGAATTAGGAAATACCCATGGTCTATGGCTTGGTGTGTAAACGTACTATTAGGGTTAAGTTAGTTTGTAAGTCGTGTTCTGATAAAATAGTATTATACGGGTCCATATGGCTATCAAATTAGTAAATATTTGGGAGCAGGGTGAATTTCTTAATTGATTAAAATATAAATCACTCACATTTCCCCAGGAAGTAATACATAGCCTAGATGTAATTCTATTAGCGCGTGATATATTATTTTAGAATATCAAACACAGCGTATTGTTTTAGTATACATATAGTTACCATTTCCGCTCTTAGCGTAAATGTTGAATAATTACACGGTTTCATATTATGTAAACAATCTAAGCAATGACCTTTTTTTATATCTAATTTATACTTCATAGCATGCAGTAGTTATTAATTTATAATCGTGAATCCAGTTTTGTACCCTTTTAAAGTCTTCCTGTAACATTTGCTTAGCTTTATCTACATTAGTAGTAGTAGTGGTAGTAGTAGTAAGTTAGTAGTAGTAGTAGTAGTAGTATAGTAGTAGTAGTAGTTTAGTAGGTAAGTAGAGCTTAGCCTTCCTCGAACAAGGTACGTCAATTATAACAGGGGGCACACAAAATATTGAGGATTGAGGATTGAGGATTGTTTCGCTGGTTTTGAAGCTTATGAACTGTCATTGTCAAGAGAAATACAGCAGTGTGAGGATAATATTTCCTTCAAGTAGATGGCGCCTTTTATATACGGGTTGTATAATTAGGGTGACATTTTTTATTTTTTTTGGGGAAAGTAGGACCAAAAAAAATATTACAAAGGCAACTTTTTTCTTTTTTTTTTTTTTTACTTTCTATATGTTGGGAAAATAGTGTTTGTGTTTTTAAAAAAAGATAAATTGAGTAGATAGAGGAAGAGAGAGAAATATTGAAACACTACTTAAAAAATTCTCAAGGATCATGTTCCTTGCGCTGTTCAATTCAAATTATTATTTTCTATATCTACAAAAAGAATTAGGCTACTTTTGGAAATGCTTGGTTAAAAACAATTATTTATTGGTATACTACCACCTTTTACCAATATGACAACATCCCCAAAAAATATTAGTGTCCTGCCAAAAATAGTGTGTATGGTCGCTCACGCTATATATAATGGACGTATTAGATTGTTGGCTACTAAGAACTATCATAAACATAAACTTATTCTCCCTGCATTGTCCGTGTGTCGTTATTTTAACATACAGTTCAATTATGTTTGTTGACATCTGAGAACCCGAGCCAAATATTAGTTTCAATTTGTTTTAACAATTTCTTCCCTCCCCCGCGTCTTACTGCCCGCTTTACATATATAATATGAATATGTACAATTAGCGCTACCCGTCCGGGTTGTACGTATTTTAATTACTTTAACGGGGGATAGATGAGGAAGGTAGAATAGAGAGGAAATAAACCCGTATTGTGAGTTTAAAACTATTTAGAAAAAGAAACTCGGTACACTCTTACTTGTACGTCATCTACGTACCAGACTGCGTGCCCATCGATGCGGGTGTAATTTAAACAGAATAGAACCTATTTAACTAGGTAGCTAAGATCATAAGGCATATTAAATTTGAAGACTTTAATAGTCTTTAGCCCTCCTAGGAAATAAATATGTTGGTAGCTGGTTTGGGGGGGGGGGGGGGCTTTAACGTATCTACATGGGAACGCAACAAAAAAAATCACTGGATAAGAGAAGGTGTTTGGTGTTCATCTCTAAAATTTAAGTTATCATTCCACAGGCGTGTAAGTTTAAAGAAAAGTGTGTGGAGATCGCTGAACTAACCAACTGAACTGCTGGGCGCAGAAAAAACGAAACCGTTTGAATAGCATCTCAATGAAAGTTTTTAAAAA
Source organism: Timema podura (assembly GCA_033556935.1). Classification (NCBI taxonomy): domain Eukaryota; kingdom Metazoa; phylum Arthropoda; class Insecta; order Phasmatodea; family Timematidae; genus Timema; species Timema podura. The sequence goes on along the minus strand of JAVRXN010000008.1, from coordinate 5,257,684 downwards.
AATGATAAAACATAGAAAGTCTGCTTCAAACAAAAGGGTAAATCTGAAAGTGGAAAAAAAATGTAGGGCATTAGCAATTTCTCTTCAAAATCCAGTAGAATGTGCTTGGATAAAATATGGATCCCTTGATACATTATTGATGGGGTGTGTATTTTACTCATTCTAGAAGGTATACATTAGCGTGCAACTTTACAGTAGACTTGAGTCATAGTGAGGCTCGGAACTCAAGAGGGTGCACAGGGGGTGGTTTTCCACGTATCACTCATCTTATAGTTCCGCTAAAGAGGGTTTGTATCCTTTAATACACATTTCAGAATACTTACCCCCCTAAGATTAGTTTTGGTGCTAAACGAAATAATTAAAAATGTATGCAGTTTGAATTTGAATTAACACGCGGATTATTATGTGGAATAGAGGAGAAGAGGGTTGTTAAAAGGAAGTGCACCTGCATTAGCGTGGAAAAGAAGCAACAGTGATTATTGATAAATCACATGTGTAAAAGCACCACTCAGTAGACCAGCCACATATTTTAACCTTGACCTCCCGTCACAAGCAATCCAGTATTTTGTATGAATAACGCCTTAGAACTTATGACCACCGGTGTGGGTACACCTATCAGTGTTGAGGTAAGATTATTCCGATTGGTTTGTTAATTACGTGTGCGATTATGATGATACCCGCCTCGGTGGCGTAGTTGGCTAACGCGCTAGTCGTGTTGAGCTCTACCGCCGAGGACGGGAAGATCGAGGTTCGAATCTCGGTAGGGTGAACTGGGGGTGGTTTTTCTTAAATGGTTTTCCATTCTACCTCCACGCAAATGCGGGTTCACTTTCTCTAAATTCAACCTTCCCAATTCCTAATCCATTAGCGTAATTAGTACCTAAGCGTATAATCCGAACGGGTAGTAAGACGCGGTGCTAAATATTATATTAAATATTTATGATGATCAAATGGGTGGTTCCCTTTTAAACATTACGCACATTTCTCCGCTCTTCTTACTGCCCGTCTGGACTGTACGCATATTGATTACGTTAACAGGGTAGGGATGATGAAAGGTTGAATTTAAAAGAGAAAGAGTGGGAAATCACGGTCAGTAGACCCTTCTGGTATTCGAACCTGGATCTCTCCGTCACTGTACAACCAGACTAGACGGTCCTGACATTTAAACCACGGGCTCACCTATGCGGGTCGCACGATAAAGAGTGTTCGCTCCAGAACAGATCAAAGGGAGGTGTTACCTTGAGTCTGCAATGTCGGTCGTCTGGCAGACGGTAGAGGCTAAGCGCTGCTTCACAAACAAATTTGCTAACTTAATCCAATCGATTTTTCTTCTGTGTTTATTCGGTCCTTTGTGTATGTGTATACAAAAAGGGTGCAGAGGAGCGGAGGCTAGGGGTTGTTTTTTTGTTTTTGTTTTCCTCTGCCTCTCAACCCCATCTTTCCTCCCCAACACATAATATTTTGACCGTGCTTTCTCTTCCAGATGATTGCCACTCCAGGGTAAGTAAAACAACCCTTATATAAAGTGAACAATAGGGTGTTAAAGGGGAAAGAGTGTGAATGAAAAATTTTACTTGCCGGAGTTTCACTTGTGGAATATGGTTAGTTTTTTTATTTATTTATTAGTAATGTTATCTATGGAAATTTAATATTAAAATATTGTTTCAAATTTGTAAATTAATATTTGGTAAATTTAAATCAAGACAGATTTAAGTTTTACTAATATATTCATGCTTGGGATAATATTTTCTTATCACGAATATGTATTATATTAGCCTACTATAATAATTAATTAATTAATAGTAACTGATATTTTCCACTTTATATAGCATTTTAAATCAAAATTAAAAATACTTTTATCAACTAAATAAATTGTACGATACAATCGAACATACTTTCTCATAATAATCTATTTATAGTTTGTAACAGCAGTTTTAGTAAACCACCCTTGGATTAAAATTTCTCCGAAGAACACGTGTACAGTGTTAATTGTCATATAAAAACACAATCCAATATTCATTTTGAACAAAAGTGCTATCATCATTTTTGAAAAAATCTATTTTTTAAAAATCAGTTTTCAGTAAATAACCTTTACGTATAAGCTAGAGAAATAAAACCATGCTTTCTTGTCGAGGTTTGATGATATGACACCTAAATATTAAGTTTGAACTTGGTTCACTGACACTTTTTATCTGTAACTCCAGGAGAGAGAAAGAAAGAGAGAGAGACATAATTACTGTAGAATACACTTTTAAAGTTTGGGGACATATAAAACGTCAAGATCCAGTTACAATACTTTCTCTGAATGAGAAAGTAAAAACCACTAGAATGTATATTTAAATTTTTTTGAATCTTTGGAAGTATTTAAATATATTAACTTTATTTAGATCTAGTAAACCTACTTATATTTTGAGGTAAAAAGTTATTTTATTTCAGTTGAATTAATATTGTAAAAAAAACTAATCATATGTACAAGTTCTAAATAAAGAAAATGGAGAAGGGGGATGGGCTATGTCTACTGACATGTCAAATATTTTAAAACTAGAAATTACATGTTTCTAAGTTATTTTACTTAAATAACACACCTAAAAACTATTTACACAAATAATCCTTTATTGGGTCATTTCAAAACATTGATTATTATTAGCACCGCGTCTTACTACCCGTTCGGGTTATACGCACTTACGCTAATGTGTAATGGTAGGGTGATTGTGAGATGAAATGGAGGACCTACAGTTTAACGTGGAATCCGAACCACGGTGGAGGCCTGGCATTCCTCACATTCACAAGTTATGATTAATACACGTCTTGTCAGAGGTGAAGGAATGGTTTGGCAATCAGTTAAATCTGTGCTGGGACCTAGGATTGAACCCCGGACCCTCAGCCCAGAAGTCTGACACCTTACCCCTAGACCACCAGATCACCTCAAAAACATTAATGAGTAGATTACACCGGTGGTAGCGTGGACACGTCTTGTCTGGTTTGCCAGTGACGTGAAGGTCGGAGTTTTTTTAACACTGCGTTATACTAATATGTACTAATTACGCTAATGAGTTAGGGGTGAGAAAGGTTGAATTGAGAGGAAATGTACCCATATTTGCGTGGATAGAGAGTGAAAAACATTTTGGGGAAAACCCCTCATTACACCCAACCGGGATTCAAACCCCGATATCCCTGTCATCGGCAGTTTAGTCTAACACGAGATTGACGCCTTAGACCATGCGGCCACCGAATCAGGTAAAGTCAAAGTTAAAATCCCAGTCGTATATATTGAGGTGTTTTTCACTAGATCGGTTCCCACTCATCTTCTAAGCAAATGCGGGTACATTTTTAAATAGATAATCACTTCTTAATCACCACACCATCAAGGTAAATTTGCTGATAGCTCGGACGGGTATGAAGAACCTTCCTCAAAAAAAATACCACATTAAGTACCTATTAAATTCTTGTTTGTCACGCTTACCTCAGCTTTGTACATTTAAGGATGACGTATCAACATTTTCTTTGTTTGTGGACTTAACTAAATGACAGTAAAATGTTTCATTAAATTCCGTTTTTTAAGATGAACGACTTTGTTCGTCAAGGTCACATCATTTATCTCCTGTCCAGTTGTGAAGGTCGTCGTTTATTTTACCTAACGGCATCAGCCCTGAGTATTTCAATGCCAGTTCCACGTCAATTACCGCCTTATTTTCTGTGTCTTTTTTTGTACATGACAGTACTTCCTGGTGAGACGGAGCACAAACACAAACACAAACACTTGGGACGGTGACAAAACTCGAACATTTAGATAGATCAGCTCTACTATGGACCATACGCTCACTAGGAGAAAAAGGAATTAATAATTAATTTATTTTAGATAAAGAGAGAGTGGTTTTAAATTTAATATCAAAACAGACTAAAGAAACAAGCACAATCTAATAAATACACTTTTATAGTTGGATTTTGTTAGGGGTAAAAAAAAAAGTTACCAACTGGTGGCCCGCGGAACACCCAGGGTGTTCTTAAAGTGTTTTAAACCATTTAATTTGACCACGTATTTTAAACCTGCCTTGTCCCGGAAGGAATTTGAGTTTGCGAGCACTAGTTTAGAGAATACAAATATTTTCCATCAACATTGACAGTATTTTTTTCTATATTCTTAGTATTATTCTACAGGTACTTATATCAGGGTGTCTACTGAGTTGGACAAACCAAATTAGTGACTTTTTGGTGACCTTTTATGACCACAACATTTCTTCGGTAAGCGATTGAACATTATATAATGCATAAATAGGCATAATGCACTAACACACAACATTAAACTGTAACTAGATGGCGAACGTTAACCTTGTCTTTGGTATCATGCTAAAAATAATCAGGCGGTTAGCGCATGGCATCATGGGTAGTGGGTTACTTGACATTCGACGAGTTTGCGTTGTTACGATGCGCGGGAAATTCAAACAACAATATTTTTGTGACTTTTGACTAAAATATTGAAATTCGTGACTTTTCAGGGACTTTCGTGACCTTTTTTGTTGCCATTATTAACTTTTCGTGACTTTGGTGACTTTCGTGACCCAGTACAATATAATATTGTATATAAAAATTGATAGTTGTAGATCCCATGATTGGACGTATGAGTATATGAAAATAGTTATAGTCACTTTGGTAAATGAAGATACTGTTTCTGATAACATAATCCTAATTACAGGTAATTTTTTTTTTCCGTTAGTACGTAAGTGAAAAGGCTAATAACGATTTAGTTCGCACTGATAAGGACACAAAAAAGGTGTCAGTTTAACCTAGTTTGCCGGTGATGGGACGTCAGGGTTTGATTCCGGCAGGATATAGTAAGGTCGTTTTCCTTAAACTCTTCCTCTTCTCAATTGCGGATGCAATTCTTCTAAATACCACCTATCGTCTCTTTTATTAAATTTGCACATGCCTACAGCTCGTACGGATAGCAAGAAGGGAAGCACTAGTAAGTATAATTTAATCTGAGAAAGAAGGATAATAAAAAGTAGTGTAATGCAAATCTTACGTTTTATACTATTCGGGCAACGATGCGGAAGTTTACATACTCGTTTCTTATAGTGGAATGATTAACGTATGCGAAAGCAATGACAATATATAGTTAATATTGTGTGCATGTGTGTGTATAGCTATCAGTGCCATTATAATAATAGTTTTCGTTATTAGTTTTTTTCTTATGTATACGAAGCATAGATTAAGCATTTTAATAGTGAAATAAACCAGCTTGGGGGTTGGAACGATAATCTACTTACTACACGCCCAAAACTCCTAAAAAGTGTAGTTTGGCATTTTATCTTTCACTATTTTAAAATTAGTATGTTTGACACCCATATTGTAAATGTCTTGATCTAAATTCTAAGTTAACAACCTAAGATGAGTAGGTTAGAGAAAGTGTACTTGCATTAGCAGGTAAAGAGGATAATAAAACTACCCCTCAGTGCATTCGAGAGGGATTCGAACTTAGACCGCCATCCTATTGCGAGCATAGTGCCTTAGACTACGTGACCCCCAGTGCGAGTGTATGTATGTTTCTTCCCATCCAACCACCAAAAAAAAAAATCAAACAGCTTAGAAAAGTAGTCACTTTGAAGTAGGCCTATATATTCTAGTTTGTTTTTTTAGCGTCAGGTATTTCTACCTGTTCGGGTTATAAGCGTTACATTCTAGTTGAACAACATATACAGAGTGGTTACTTTCTTGACCTCAATTATGATCTCTAAAGCGTTTAAGTGATAGCCTTAAGACGACGATCAATCAACCCGTAGATACGGTCCAGTTTTGGGCCGGGTCATGTCATCTGCAGCTGTCACTCTTGATACGTGTGTGTGTGTGTGTGTGTGTGTGTGTGTGTGTGTGTGTGTGTGTGTGTGTGTGTGTGTGTGTGTGTGTGTGTGTGTGTGTGTGTGTGTGTGTGTGTGTGTGTGTGTGTAGAGAGAGAGAGAGAGATTAGCACCGCCTCTTTCTACCCATTCGAATTATACGCGTATGTAATAATTACATTAATAGTGTTAGTAAGGTTATATTTAGTGTAAGTGTACCCGCATTTGAGTGGAGGGAGAGTGAAAACCCATTTTGAAAAACTCAAGTTCACCCAAACGAGATTCAAACCTTAATCTCCCCGTCATCAGCAGCCTAGTCTACTAAGAGAGTAGCACCTTAGACTATGCGGTCACCGAAGCGGGTATATATAATATATATATTTATAACTAATACCTATAAAATAACACTAATAATATAGTAAAATGTTATCAATTTTGGGCGCGAAAATGTATTTGTATTTTCTAAACGTCCTTCGTGTAAAAATTGTATTGTAAATAAACTCGAGCTTCACTATGAGTAAAATAACAGCCACTAACAAAAACTAACACGAATGTTGAACGCCTGTCAAAATGATTGTCAAAACCAGAGATAAGTCAATTATAATTTAATTCCATTTTTAATCTTAATTTTACTCTCAAATCTCGAATAAGAATTTTAGAAAACACGCTAAATCCTTCCATCTCAAATCTGATTTTAATTCATCTCAATTATTTTTTTAAAGAAAATAATAAATTGTACATGTTTGTGTGGATATAGTAACCACATTCACTTGGAGCATGTCATACACATTCCGTGATACGGAAATGTACACATATGACCATAACAACAAATTATTATTATTATTATTAGCACCGCGTCTTACTACCCGTTCGGGTTATACGCACTTACGCTAATGTGCAATGGTAGGGTGATTGTGAGATGAAATGGAGGACCTACAGTTTAACGTGGAATCCGAACCACGGTGGAGGCCCATCATTCCTCACATTCACAAGTTGTGATTAATACACGTCTTGTCAGAGGTGAAGGAAGGGTTTGGTAATCAGATAAATCTGTGCCGGGACCGAGGATTGAACCCCGGACTCTCAGCACAGAAGTCTGACACCTTACCCCTAGACCACCAGGTCAACATATCAACAAATGAATGTAGTATTTGTTTAAGGGTGTACTATGACCATTCGGCACCGGTTTTCATGGTTTCTTAGCAAAAATAATATACTAAAAATATTTCAACATCAATTTGCGCAACCCTAAGGTGGGCGTGCTGGGCGTGATAAAAGGGTAGTATTTTTGCAGTTTTTATACTAAAACTTTTTTTGGTCGAAAGAAATCAAATAATTCTCCAGTAGAAACATAGAGTTTAATTTTCTTCACGTATCAACTTTAAATCTGTCAAAGTGTTTTATAATTTAATGATAAGTTTTCGCTTCACCTAATGTTGCTATGCTCATGACAGATATTCAACTAATGCTGATATCACCATGTGAAGAAAATTAAACTTTGTTTCTACTACAGCAACGTTTTAGTTTATTTTGGGCAAAAAAATGTTGTTATTAAAACTGCAAAAACACTGGGTTTTTATCGCGTTCCTTATATCCCCACCTTAAGGAAAGTTTGTCTAGTTTCCTATTCCAATTGCCTTAATCAAAGCACTGAGGCGATTTTCATAGAACATAATTAAAAATGAGCTAATTTTACACTCTAATATAATACATGTTTTAATCATTCAGCTCAAAATGAAAGTTTGTGCGAGGTTTTATCTAGACGCTAGAAATCCTATACTTTTAATGTGCTTTGCTATGCCAGAATGATTTGGTTTATTATTTTGCTATATTTCACGAGAAAAGAAAATATCTTTATAGGATAATTAATCGTGTTTATGCTCAATACCATAGGGGCGGGCTGTCAATCTATACATCAGTTTTATCTAATTACCCACGCCATGCGCTCTTTGTGGTGCTGGAGGTTGGATACGCAAAAACCAATTAATTTTAATATCAATAATAAATTAATATCTAGCACGATCGATTGTAATCAAATGATATTTTCTTTTACTTAAAATGTACCACTTACACAAAATTCCATTCCCAAATAAAATCATATTTTCCACATTATACCTCTCTAACCCCTTCCCCCCTCTCCTTCCTTACCTCCCCACATACACTTCCCCTTCCATAGAATAACATATCTGCACTCTTGATATAAGATATAAGGCCGTGTTGCTATCTTTCAAGTTTATTTCGGAGTTTTGAAATAGCAAACTAATATTTAAATATCGCTAAAAATCTGTAATAGGTTTCAACTCTCCAAAAGGTGGGTCGGCTTCCTCAACTGGTTTCGTCACGGACCTTTGGTAGGGGAGGTGGTTGGGAGGGGAGACTGGAGACTGGTTTCTGAAGAAGAGAGCATTATTTTTTTAATAAGTTCAGGCCACGCGTGGTTTCACTAATGCTCCAATTAGAGAACATGTTTGACCAGTATTTTAAAAGTGGGATATGTATGCTACTATCAAACGCACGTATCAAAATTGGTATGTAATTTTTTCGTTAATAATGTTATCTAATTTGCAAAGCACTTGACTCAATCTATATTCCATTCACGGTAGGAATTACTCTCTGAAAGGTCTTTTTTCCTACCAACATCCTACTATATAATAGCTTTCTGGTAGGGAAAAAGGTCTTTCAGAAAACAATTCCTACGCTGAACAGACTATACATAGCTATGCGCCAGAGTTTTGCTCTAATTTTCTAAGAATTGACAGATCAACAACTAAAAAAAGTTACTAGCTTTACTTTCATGTATCCATACGTCTAATCATGTGAATTTAATGTCACTTTTTATATACTTTGTTATTACCTATAAAAACACTAATAGCATAGTCAAATGTTATCAATGTTGACCGCCAAAAAAAAGTTTTGTTTTCTAAAAGGTGCTCTAAGTGTTCGATGTAAGAAAATCGAGGTATGGTAAGTAATATTTAATTATCACTAGAACATTCGTGGCGAGAAATATGTCATAATTGTCTACTCATCAGGGGTCTGTAAACCAAAATAGGAGGGCCCATATTAAGATAAGCAGAATTTTTAAAAATCTTGCTTCAGTAGATAAAGTTAGTTTAATTTTCTACACAAATTGATCTTTTCACTTCTCAAATATATGTCATGCCACCGTTGGTTATTTATAATTAATTTTAGCACCTCGTCTTACTACCCGTTCGGGTTACACGCTTAAGTACTAATTACACTAATGGGTTAGGAATTGGGAAGGTTGAATTTAGAGGAAGTGAACCCGCATTTGCGTGGAGGTAGAGTGGAAAATCATTTAGGAAAAACCACCCCCAGTTCACCCGACCAAAATTCGAACCTCGATCTCCCCGCCCTTTGGCGGTCTATCTCAACACGACTAGCGCGTTAGCCCACTACGCCACCGAGGCGGGTGGTTATTTATAATAAAATAAGGAAAAATAGATAGGTAATCAAACCAGTTTGGAATAATGTCACATAGAAGTAAATAATACTAAAAAAGATCGTTTGCTTCTTAAAAAAATCCTGAGAATCGCGTTTCATAAGAAACTATCTAATCTTGGTAATATCTTATTACTCGTATATCAAAGAATAAGATGGTTTGTTTTAACGTCATAAACAGTACAAAAATTTTACTCCACGTTTTAATACCCGCCCGTGCTATACGAATTTAAACACACAAATGCTACAATGTATGAATAGGATAGAGTTTGCATTTACGGGAGGAGGAGTGGAAAACCGTTTAGTAAAAACCGCCCTCATTACACTCAGCAGGAATTCAAACCCAGACCTATTCGTCACCAAAAAACCAGACTAGATGAGCTTGACATACAGTCCGCGTGCCACCGGTGCGGGTGTATAAAAAAATAGTATAATAATGTATCAATATGTTTTTTAACGTTTTTAAAATAGTTTGAAATTGACTCTCAATCAAGTTAAATGTAAAATATATTTCCATTTTACTCTTAAAGAGTTTTCCAGTTAAAACAATGATACCAAAATCAAAATTATTTTAAAATTGTTTGTTAATTTATCATACAAAATTAAAGATTTTAGTTTGTAAGGAAAAAAATCAATTTTCCTGTTTATTTAATTTTTCGATACTGTAAACTCAGGCAATTTGACCTTAATTACTTATCTACTTTCAAGTAGTCTACTCTCTTAAATTAAATAACTTCAGAAAGATCTCAAGAATGGAAGGCTTCAAGCACTTAGTCCATGCTACAGATGTTTTGTGATCGGATTACGACATACAGGCCTACAGTACATCCAAAGACCTTTCTAATATTTGTCAAAGGACAGTTACAATGCAACAAAGACAAGAACTGTCCAAAAGCCCTGATAATCCGCAGGTGCCAGAGAGCTCGGGGTAATATCATGTATTGATAGGGGAGCACCATGTAAGGGGAGTGGGGGGGAATCAGGGTATTTTCCTCCCATACTACCTCCCTCATAAAAAAAACACCAAAAATAATTTTAATAAAAGCTTAAAAAATATAAAAAGTAGAACTAAAAATATAAATAAATAACGTTATGACCATAAATAAAAATTTAAAATTTTAAGACAGGTACGAATTTAGTAATTTTAAACATTATGAACCATAATAATAAACCACTTAAAATTTCCATTTAAAAAAAAGTATATGAAGATGACTACATTTAACTGAGGTAGCAGCAGAAGTTGCAGAGAAAATTTTAGCCGAGTTTGTGGGTTTTGAAAGTGGGTAAAAAACAACCTCAGTAAGAAATCCACAACCTAACTTCAACCTCGCGGATTCGACCCTGACCATCCTACACAGCCAACAAACCGTTATACTAGATGGATGCTTTTATAAGCACGCGCGCTACCATCAGCCACGATATAAGTGCCGGAACCAATGTTTTCGCACCATGAGTGGGGTTGTAATAGTCACATGGTTGCCTTAAAGCGGAGTCAAGAACCACCTTGCACGACCAAGAGTGAGACCGACGTCCATCGCCAGCAACTGTGATCTATACGAACGCTCTAGTCACGTTGACACTGATGTCGTCTATGACCTCTTCACGTCAAGAACAGCACAAATATTCTAGGCTTTAAAAGTAAAAGTATTTTATTGAATTACTCTGTCTTTAGTAAGTACCATGGTTCTTTGTGCTGACTGACGCTCACACTGACTTCTACAGTCAACATTTAGTATATACATACATTTTGACTGTCAGAAGTGACAGCTGCTAAACACATGTTTTTTGCAGATCATATGGTTCGGCGTAGGGATACATAATTTGGTCCGGTAGCTTTTCAAAGCCGTCAGTTCAGCACCAAAGAAGCCGTAGGGCTACTGTACATTATTGTACGCTGTGTAAACAAACTTTATATCATCTATGAAAAAAAATCTTCTAATTGGATTCTAGAGACACCAAATATTATAAACTGTGCCCACTTTAATTTTATAAGCTTCACCAAAAACCAACGTTCGGTTAAAACTGCACCCTCACAACTCTTAAACCCAAATAGTTTTTGCGCCTCTCCAAACAATCACTTGACAGCGAACGACTGGTAAGTGTGTTGAAAATACTCGGGGGTCACCCGCACTATGGAGTCAGTCTTGTAATAGATTAGATAGATAGTTTTCTGGCGAATCTCTGTAGGGTGCACTTAGGTGTAATTTCCCACATATGATTTTTCGTAGGTTTTTTTATATCCCCTCTACACGCTTATGTGGAAACCCTTTCTCACTCCCACCCCTTACATAAAGCTGTTAGTAAACATAACCATTGTGTAATGTTTAAATTTAAATAAATATTTAAAAAAGTTTTAAACAATCAAAATTTTTGGGGTCTCTCTTACACCCCGTTATGGTGGTTATTATCTAACACCCAGTTTAAAAGCTAACCACCAATTATATATTTTACAATATATGGCTACAAACACTCTTCCTAACAACGTGATTAAAACTTTGATCAGACCTGGTGACCTGGTGGTCTAGGGGTAAGGTGTCAGACTTCTGTGCTGGGGTCCGGGGTTCAATCCTCGGTCCCGGCACAGATTTATCTGATTGCCAAACCCTTCCTTAACCTCTGACAAGATGTGTATTAATCACAACTTGTGAATGTGAGGAATGCCAGGCCTCGACCGTGGTTCGGATTCCACGTTAAACTGTAGGTCCTCCATTTAATCTCACAATCAGCCTAACATTACACATTAGCGTAAGTGCGTATAACCCGAACGGGTAATAAGACGCGGTGCTAATAATACAGTAATTTAATCAGACCTATCAGTTCTAATTATGACCCACATCGGTGCACAAATGAACTATGGCGTCAGAATTATCTGGTTTGTTGATAACGGGGAGGCCAGGGTTTCAATCCCTACCTGGTGTACTAACAGTATGTATTCCCAATTGGTTTACTACTCTCTCTTTCCAGGAGGATGTGGGTTCATTTCCTTTCAAGTATAGCTTCCTTATCCCTAGACCGTTAATATAAATACTCGTTCATCAGGGATGGGTAGTAAGACATGCTGCACACAACAAAAGTATACATATTTTACTAGATATTTATATATCCCTTTTGTGTCTGTTTTTAATTGTGTGCTTTAGGACAGTGTGATAATTAGTTTACCCATTTAAGAGCGCCACTTACTTGAAGAAAAATATCCTCACAAAACGGTATTTATTATGATAACAGTAGCTTTACAGTTTCAAAACCACTAAACCGATTATAAATTATCTTAAAAATGTTCTGTTGTGACCCTGTATGAAAATATTGTATTTGTTTAAGGAGGGCTGTATATTAGTTATGTTTCTAGCCATTTACTTTGACTTAAAAACAGCAATATTCGAGTGAAACATCTTTGAAAGTAAGCTAATTTAAATATTTAATTATGCTTTTAATCATAGAACTAAAATTGACGGATTTTTAATATCATAAGGACATGATGTTTACTTTCAAGCCCATTTTGGCGTGAACCATATTTTGAAATCACAAATTACTTCTCGCGGGTTCTTTGAAAGCCTTCAACGAGTCTCAGCGCTCAGGAAGGCGTCCATCTTTGTTCTAGGTCAAAGACAGCAACCAGAATTCAAAACTTGAACTTATCACCCCACCTAGCAGAAACAAACCTAAGACGAGGCTGATAAATGTTTAGCTCTGTCGGAAATCAAAACGTCATCCGTTGTAATTAGATCACCAAGCACTGCACCAAGCGAGTTAAGGCGTCGAGCCTTTTACGGTAATTAGACCTCCCTGTGACCTTGAGTTTAAGGTTATCGAGTCCACAGCTTAAGAGCAGCCCGTTCTAATCAAAGCCGATTTTATTAGGTTCGTCCCTTTGGAGGACTGGTGAGGGAAGATAACTACCGGGTTAGAGAACACTGGTTCTATTCTGGGTCGTGAATTAAAGTAATTTGGTCCTTATATTTAATAAAGCTTTGATTGTATTTTACTCCTCCTAAGTTATAATTATTAATAATAACATCTGTGGTAGTAAGAGTAGTAGTACTAAGACTTAGTAGTAAATTAAAATCATAAATTATTAAAGGCTTAGTTCAAAGAACTGGAATGAGAAGGGAAGTTTTAGACAAAGGCACTCGAATTAGAGGGAAGATGAGGAAAACCCCAGGGGTGAAACCAACCGCAGTGGTGCTGGGCGAGATTCGAACCTTGACCTTCCCAATTAACGGCAATCAAGTATATTAAGAGCCTGACATCTGTTATCACTTGAGAACTGGTATGGGTTATTGCTACCCCAGGTTAAGTTAATTTGTAAATCCTATAATAAGATTACATTGTGTTTATAAAGTGCACTTTGAAGCTTTGATGGATTATATTTGAGTCTCTTGAGAGCGTGAGGGCGATAAAATAGCCTGAGGGGAGAGACTTTTTTCTTGAGACAAAGGAGGACAGTTATCTGACATTATAATAGAAAAATAGATGGCCCAAGTTATATTTGATTACTATCATTCTTGTATTTTATATGCACATTACGAGCCAGCACACGACTTACAAACTAACTAACTAACACTAGAACAGACACATCCTCCGGGTTTCCAACGGTCAATTCATCATTGTGAAACGAGAAATCACTATTTTACCAATTGTATACATTTATCGGCCGCGCTGAGAATCGAGTCCGGAATCCTCAGCTCAGTAGAAAGGCGCTCTACCAACAGAGCTAAGGCGCCAGACTATTATCTTATCTACAAGTTTGGAGGATCAAATGAGGTGACCCAACCTACTTAACCTGATGTATTCATAAACATACAAAGTAATTATGTTCTATTATGTATTGTTTCGCGTAGAAAGTTGCCTCGAAATGAATAAAACCGTTTATGTAAATTTCGTCTTTGTTAAAATAACGCTGTGCGTCGTCATTATCTCAAGAAAAATTCACAATTTATATTAGCCAGGCTGACTATTAAACTAGACGACCATGGTTCTAACGCTGCGACCCCTTCAATATGTCAATGTTGGTGGAAAAGCTTGTATTCTCTCAACGACTTGAAATACTGGCTTCATAGATGTGTGTTACGTAACACGTGTGCGGTCTTAAGATAGATTAGTGTGTAAGTCATCTTTTGATATCATTTGATATTGGAAACACGCGCTGTAATATGATAATAACACTGTATTGATTGAAATATATAATTTGTTTAACATAACTAAATATTGATTTATTTGAAAAATACCACAATAGCGATTTGAATATCGAGGTGTTTCCCAAAACTTGTAATAGTATGGCCTAAATACTAAACTATTACCTTTTATATCAATAACTACAGTAGCCCCATGGCTTCTTTGGTGCTGACTGACAGTTCACAGCTGACTTCTGAGAGTCAACAGTTAGGTATATACCTAAATGTTGACTGTCAGAAGTGACAGCTGCTAAACACATGTTTTTTGCAGATCATATGGTTCAACGTAGGGATACATAATTTGGTCTTGTAGCTTTTAGAGCTGTTAGCTGTCAGCTGTGAGCTGTCAGTCAGCACCAAAGAAGCCATGGGAATACTGTAAATAGCTTTTGAACTATATATAACAGTAACAAGACGTAAATATTACTGTACACAAAACAGTGACCCCGTCATTTTATTCAGATAATGACCTTTCAATTGGTATTCATATAGTTGAAAAATGGCATCTGAATAAACCCAGGACCTTTGACTTAAAGTGACAATGCTCCATCACTGGTCTATCTTAGAGTCGTCTCTTAATTAGTGGTCACTCCACAATTCTAGTTTAAGACATAGTCTGTGATGGACGTGTGAAATCGTCGGCCACTTAATAGCTATCAAAACCATAGCCACCGGTCTTGTGAACGGCGATATTATGCTACCCCGCCTGTACAGTACATAAATGTACTTTACACACAATACATTGATATTATCATTTGGTTAAATTTAAACTAAGAGTAATGAATGACCCTGAACATAGGCAGAGTCCTGGATAACTCAGTGGTAGAGCATTTATAACTATTTTTAAATAATATTATTATTGTATTCACATTGCAAGATAGTACTGTACTCACATTGAAAAATAGAGACCACATCCAGCAAGGACTTTAAAGACTCACCTGAAACAAACAAAAAATAATATAAAATACATTGTAAGCATTTGTGTAATTTATTCAATTTGTTTTATATTACTTGTATTTGTAGTTAATGATATTGCTAGTACTATTATTATTGTATTACAGACAATTAACAGGAATGGGGTTTGGAAACCCACCCATAAATAACTCTGGGTAACTGGTACTTTAACGGGTTTCACACCGCGTCAAGGCTAACTTTCACCCCAACCGATATTTGGATCTCTATAAATAGATTACTAGCGCCTGAAACTAAACGTGTTGGTAATTTCTACCATCATTGATGACAGGGAAAAAATGTCAAATGTTAGCGGATAAATTTGATGGAGATTACACAAAGGCATAATTTTTATTAGAAGTAATATAAACGTATATTCTGTAAGGTCATTGTGTCTCATATTTTAAGCTTAAAAATCTAAACTATTATAATGACCCAAAATGTAAATATATATGACATAAGGAAGTTACCGCTTGAACATCTTCGGATTTCTGCAGGCCCAACCTAAGCCCCTACCAGTCCTTTTAAAATAAAGTTTAAGTTCAATTTTTAATGAAAGGTCAAATGTGCGAATAAACTATATTTTAAATATCAGTGGAACTGTCAATAAACAAGCACTAGACCGGTGTTCCGCAGATGTTGGTGCTGGAGGACCACCAGATGGAAGTTATGCGCACTGGGGGACCACCGGGGGTCTGGGAGAGGGGAGGGGGAGGGAGGAGTGGATGGTGTTGTTTGAAAGCTATGCAGGAAAAACATTATTTCTAGGCAATTCCATTTCGCGACTATAAATAAAAGATAAAAATTAATGTATTAACTTAAATGTAAAAAAAAAAACCTTTTTATTATATTTAGTTAGTAGGTAACTCATCACAAGACACTGTTAGGTAATCAAGTCTCGTAGATTACGGTGGGTAAGACATTCATTGCGAACTGGAGACTCTGGAACCGTGTTCAGGGTATTTAATGACAAACCAATAGGACGAGACCATTGGGAAGTCTTTTATAAAGTGCGGCAATGAGCTTTCGAATTCCTAATGCTGTATATTGTAAGTGGTAACAGGTGTTTGAATATTTGTTCAGATTTGTTGACTTAGGGTTGGTACAGACTTACTTTTTCTATGTGACATTTGTCTACCGAGGAAAAAACTACTACAGCGTAGTATGGATATTTAATCTTTTGCAGTTACAAATTTGTGTTTGATATGTGATCACATTATTTAATTTGTTATTATGCTAGGCTTCCTGGAACTATGTGGACAATTTGATAGGTCACCGCAGACCACATGTGAACTCTTCTAGTTATATTTGTTTGTTGTTAAATTTCCTTTTATTAAATTTTAATATATATATAAATTTATTTACATCAAGCATTCATCTAAAAAAAATGTGATTGCAACAATTGGGTTCACGGATAACTTCCACTTCCCACTACAATTAACTCGGGGAAAGTAAAAACAAACTATAATACTACAAAAGACCAAATTTGAGCACGGGACTCTCACAGGACCTCTGGGTCATGTTGGGAAAAAAAAAATGTAACCTTTACTGTCCAAGCAGACTTACTAAACAATCAGATATTTAATAAAAAAAACCCAAATTTGAACTCTTTAAATATATAAATACTATACACATTCATTATGATCAATTTCCTCAATGAGGTTGTTCGGTGGATACAAAAAAAAATGAACACTAAATAAGGTTATTGCATTTTGTCGAAGTCGATAATAAAAGGTTTCATTTATAGAGTCAATTGTGGAAACAGAATATTACGTTTAGGGAAAATTCTACTGTTAGTGTGTTGAGTTGAAATTAATATTATTCTTTGATTTTTGAAGTAATAAAGTTTTAAAAAAAATTTGATGAAGTCCAGTCGAAATTGTAGCAAAAAAAGAAAAAACGAAGGATGACTCACGAATAATATTTATATTGATATCACCTCATGTTAATGGAGTCCTGTATTGTCTTCTGTGTTGAAAATGTTAGTGGATCAGATCAACTCACTTGTAGGTCAAGCCGTGGTCTGGAAGTAATAAAAACTGTACCAAGTAGTTGTACCATCTTCCCTGTCGTTTGGAATGCTTTTTGTGTAATTGACACAAATAAAACTGGTAATTAACACACTGCTTTATGCCATTGAATTCTTTACAAGTCCGCGTCTTTTTTTGATTCCTCATAACAAGCCACACTTCCTCTTTGCTCTCCCCCTTCCCCACTGTTGGAGTCATTTTCATTACTCCTTGTATAAGGCGGCCATTTCATAGAGGATGATAAGACGGATAAAACTCCAGTTTAATAATAATAATTTCTTTATAAAATAACTGTACGGGCATTATTATTCTTGGTTTCCTTCGACGTAATGCAATAACCGTTGGAAATAGTAAATTTAAGATAAATAACCACTTAAGGATAATTAAAGGTAAATAAAAGTATACCTTGATAGAATTAAAATTCTTACACACACTTTGAAAAACACTTCAATAAACACTAAGCAATAGTTTAATTGGAAATCTACTGGATTGAACTTACAAATTGAAATGTTAATCTTTTTTTTAATAGTAGTGTTTAACATAAACGGTTGGAATTGGGAATGTTGTCCATAGTAGGTGCACCCGAATTCGTGTAAAGAGGAGATTAGAAAATCACAATAAAAGCTCACATGTGGAAAACCATCCTCAGCGCACCTGTCCTAGATTCGAACCTAAAGCTCCCTGCAATACAGCCTATCACGAGTTTAACGTCTTAAAACGTGTGATCACCAGTGTGGGTAGCTGTTGGATTTAAATCAAAAGCAACGTAAAGGTTTGAAAGGCCATAGAGTTCGAAACGCTGACAAGAGTTTGTAATAAACAATTGACAGTCACCGTCATCCTTTGAGAGATCAATCCCGCCTTTGTCTAGTTCACAGTGTAGTGAACTGCTAATGATTCAATTCTTCTATCGCCTGTTGTGTGTCGCTAAGAATGAGAGTGGAATATAAGCACAAGTTCAAACTATCCCTTTCTACGACCCTTCACTTTAAAGAGCGCCGTGAGATAGAGTGTGTAGGCAACCCAACATGTATCTATGTGATGTGCTGACTGGCTATTCATGGCGCCGCGCCGCCGTCTTTGGAGAATATTAACATCAATAGCACTCTAGAGAAAAAGAGATACTTGGTCCCTGAAAGCACTGTGGTTCCAAAACGAGGTGTTCTCAAAGGGGCATTTAGTTTTAGTTCAATCACTGGTCAACAACAAAATAAGAAAAATTGTAGGTTATACTGATTTCGTAATTTCTGAAAGATTCGTTCGTCATGACTCTGAGGGGAAAAAACCGTGAAAGCGTCCGCTTCTGTGGTCAAGTGGTAAAGGTGTTGGCTTCCAATAAAAATAGATTTAAAATTGAGTGGCCTACACAAATAATACTTTTACAGTTGTTTTTATTGATTAGATTTGTGTATTTATATTTATTCATTTTTATCAAATCCATGTATTTTGACCAAATGTTGATTAACACAAAGAAAACATCAATGGCCCCCTTCTTTTTATACCTAATAGTATATTTCCTGGCTTATACGTGTCTAAAGTTAGAAATAGTTCATTATTTTTAATTTTTGAAAAATGGGGAAGGAAGGAAAGCGATGAGTATAAAACTAATAAATAAAATATATCAGGGGAGCGCACGGAGTAAGAGTTTGAAACCCTATGCTATATAGTGGAATTGTTGTAAGGCGGTAAAGGGCCATACCCTTACATGTATTGGGGTTTAGGAGGTTAGACTTTCAGTGGCTCGTGCTGGAAATTCCCACAACGGCAGATGGCGAGGAACCTTTTAAACCCTACATTGGAACGATTGTTTTAATACATGTTAGAATAATTTTAATTGTTTTGAATTTTATAAAATTATAATAATACTAGCGGACCCGACAGACGTTGTCCTGTCTGAACGTTGGCTTTTCGTTTGGGTGGCATAATTGATTTCTATAGTAAAACAAATACTATGTGATCATCACAATTACAAATTCACAATGAACTCCAATTAGTGAGTTACACAAATATTACAAATTCAGTGTTTGTCTTCAGAAGGTTTCAATGGTCAATTTTTGATAAACTTATGATTTTTTTAACGGTCAATTATTAATATTATATTCATTATTATAAATATTGGGGTGGGGGGGTGAAATTTTGAGGTTACATGTTCTGATATGCAAAGAATCTAAAAAAAAATCTCCCCCCAAAAAAAAATTCCTAAAAAATAAAATAAAATTCCTAGAACCCGATAGCAGCGCCACCTACCGGTCCAATTGTGAATCTAAACCATCCACGGACCCACTCAAACACACAAAAATGTCATCAAAATCGGTCCAGCCGTTTAGGAGGAGTTCAGTGACATACACACGTATAGAAGAATTATATATATTAAGATACTAGCCTTATCATTGAGAAAGAACATGAGAATACATTATTGATAATACTTTAAAGGGGAATTGAATACAACCAGAAATATTCAGTACGGCCCTGAGAATTTACGCTTATACCTCGCTTCGGTGCCCGAATGGTCTAAGGCGTCACTATTGCAATTTACTAGACTGCGATAAAAGGTAGATTTGGGTTCGAATCCCGCTCGGGTGTACTGAGGGTGGTATTCCACTCTCTCTCCACGCAAATATGGATACACTTCCTCCAAATTCAACCTTCCTCATCCCTAACTTATTAGCGTAATTAGTAACTTAGTGTATAGCCTGAACAGGTAGTTAGACGCGCGCGGTTCTAATAAGAAAATTAGCTTAGGATTTTGTTTCTTTCTCGTCTTAATATCAATTTGGACCAAACGCATTTTATTAGACTATTTGTATTGGAATGAGTAAGGTGGAATTGTATATGGAATGTGCAGGTATTTTGGAAGAAGAATAGTAGGAAATAATTTAGTGTGAGTCACAATGTTATCATAAACTACAAGCAAAAGTTTTGATTAAAAAAATATCACAAACGAAATATAGATTAAAGTCCAAGAATTCTCTCTCTAAGAGAAAATTTCATTTTGTCTCAAATTAATTTGCGTTGGCTCTTTGAAAACAGATAGCTAATTTCAGTTGAATGTAGTAAAAAAAAAGTAAACATGATGAAACGTATTGGAATACTTTACCTGTTTTGATCATAGTGCCTGTTATTCAAATAATATTTTTTAAATTAGACAGAAGCACAAGAATCGAACCTAGGACGTTAGACTTGGCGTGCAAATGATTTTACCACAGAATTATCATTCATCCCGTGCCTAGATCGTAGATAAGCGTCCTACATAGCTTTATTTTAAGGAAGATTCTATAATAAACGTCGACTTATATAAATGCTCAAATCGATGAAAGATGAATCCGTCTTTATTACTCCTTAATTGATAATGTGATGATTAAAATATACTATAGTCTTCGCCGGTGGACACGCAGATTAGTCAGCTTCTTGTGCTCTAGCTTGTCAATATCAGGTAGATTGGGGTTCAAAACCAGGCCAGGTTAACTGAGGGTGTTTTTTCCTAAATGGTTTGCCATTACCTATCCACGTAAATGCGAGTATGTTTCCTGTAAATATGTGGATAAACTGGATAAATAGTAAAAGGCTGTGCACGATACGTGCTTCAATACGTCCAATATAGCTCTGCTCCTAAAAAAAAAAGGCAACCCATGCCAGTAAACAAAATGAATTACACTTCAAGCGGTAAATTCACACCTTTCAGATTCCACAACGATGCACGTCCAATAGACGGGCACCCAATTGGATGAAATCACAGTCCCGTAAGAAATAGAAAAAGCTACGTAGTCTTGATTGGAGAAATGCTTGGAGGGAGTGACATGAGGGGGGGCGGGGGGGGGGGGGTAGATCCTCCAAGATTGGTATTGGACTGTGATCGTCTTCGAAATTGCCTGCCTCAGGGCTCCAAGTGCCAAACAAGGGGGACTTCCGTCAGGAGCCTTGACGACATCGGCTTGTGATCCGCCAGAGAGACTTTTATATCATTTTGACCTCTTCCCCGTCTCATCTTTATGACTCCCCATCCCCCCCCCTTTTCTCCATCGCCCTTTATCACCCACCATTTTCATTTCATTGCTTCAAAATTGTTCACTAAATCGTTCCCAATTTAATATCACGGAGGGACAGACACGACACGGGAAAAATGAATATTTCCAACATCTTGAATTTAAGGGCACTGCCAACTTGAAGGAACATATCCTATTATATAACTTATGGGAAACCTCTAACTCCATAAAAAATATCCTTAATTATCTTTAAAAAAATTATTTTAACCCAATTAAAAAAGACTATTTGTTTGAGGAAGGCTAGAGCTATATTCTCCTCGGTTATTTTAATCTCATAACCGCAACATTTAGCGTCGAAGGCGCTTGAAAATGAGTCAATTTCACATTTACATAAGTTATAAAGCTTAAAAATGTAACACATTTAATACTATAGGGAGCTATTACCTCCATCTTTTCGCTAACCATATTGATATGGCCGGTTGCCTATTGTCGTATCGAGGCTTGGGCACATACATCGAATTAATACGCGATAGATGTACTAATCTATAGCTATCTACTTTAATAGCATAATATAGTAGACTTATTTATTAACCAACAGTTTGGTCATGATATCTATATAACGGTCATATACCCTGTTCCAACCATGGAGATGCTCTATTTTAAACAACATCCCCTGATGAAGCATCGAACACAAATGAACGGCTACTTCATTTGTCCCCAGATTAACTACGGGTCATGAACTGGCCCTTCATCCCTATCTGTAAGTTGCACGTTTAAAGTGTCTCAACAAACTATGTCATCGAAAGCGAGGCGGGCTATCACTTACAATAATTACTAGTTCAAACTTATATGTTTCTGTGCATTCTAAATTTGGCGTTGGCTCTTTCGCAAATGTTGGTCATATTTATCCACCCTGCATTTTTTTTAAAATAATGCCCTTCTTATTAAGTAACGTGGAATCTTAGATCTGCACTGCGTCAGAGATTTATTCATATATTCATACGTTAAGTCATGTAGTTTTAAGCTGTTCATAGAAACATAATGGACACATCCAGAATTAGGTAAAGCTAAAATACTGCTGAATGGAATCGAAAATAAGTTTTTTTTTATATATATATATATATAATCAATAAATGCTTAAATTGCATATTAGTATGAGTATTAATGAATATATCAATGTGATACTTTGACCTATTTATTCTTTATTCAATAATAGCAAGTATATGCACTCTATCTCGCTCTCTCTCTCTCTATATATATATATATATATATAAATGATATTATGTTGAAGGCTCGGTTCAGTTCCGATCGAGGATTTCCTTCCCTGTGTGTGTCAATGAACGCGCGAATTAAATGTCTGGCCCATCTGCACTGCATTTTTTTTTAAAAGTGTTTCAACTGCCGATTCACCCACTTCAGTGACAGAATGGTCAAAGGCATAACTCTCACGTTAGACTGGCCTGCTAATGATGGGGAGATCAGGGTTAAGAGTCTCAGTCGGGTCTACTGGGGCTGGTTTTTAAATGGTTTATCACTCTCCTTCCACGCAAATGCAGGTATATATTACCTATAAAACGATTCCTTCATCATTCTTGCCCCATTAGAGTAAATCATATATATATGTGTATTTATAAACTGAATAGGTAGTATAATACGCGGTGATGAAAAACTGATAATTCTAAGATAATTGAGGATTTTTTTAAAAAAAAAGTTGCTTAAACGCTTCAGAACTGCTGTTCCCATTATAAATACCACAGTGTGATATTTCCATTCGAGAAGGCGGTCCCATTAAACACAGTCATCTGAAGCTAGAGGTCCCTGTCGTGAAACAGTATCAATGATTAAATATAAATTCATGTGCTCCCTCCACTCTTTCGTGTCTTGATGACTAGCAAAAGAATGTATCAGGGTCCAATTAAGTTCTTTTCATCAAACTTTTGGGGACTTCCTTCCAAAAGACAAGTTTAATTTATAAACCCCTCGAGGGATACATACCAACCAAATTGTCGTTAACATTCTATTCGTCCGTGTTTTCAAATTCATTGTTTCAAAGGAATTTCAAGGATAAACTTATATAACAAGAAACGCCGTATGAAAGAAATACAAAACTAGAATAGTGTCAGAAATCTTGAAAAATTTCCATTTTATCCTTAGTTAAAGGTCTATATTTCTAGTGACCTTTGACTTAAACTTTATTTTAGTTCAAACAAATATAAAGCTGTTTTTACCGTGTTTCGCTTCTTGTTAGCCGTCCGCGCCACAAATTTATATTCAATAATAACTTAGAATTTTGGTAGGTACAATTTAAAGTAAATGTTCCCGTATGTGCGTTGAATGTAGAGAGAAAAACCACCTAGGTACACCAGGCTAGAGTTCGGTCATCAACTTCTCTAACACCAGCAGACTAGACAAGACTGTAGTCCACCGGTGCGGTTCAAAAGTAGATTCTAGGAGTACGTAAAAAAGTAAACATTTCATCGACGTATAATTTATTTTTGTACGAAACGAAGTTGAAAATCGCTAATCCCATTTAAATAAATAAAAAAATTATAGAATGAATATGTGATGGACAACGTTATCTTAGTTGTTGCTTGAACTAATTTGGTGTGCTTCATTGAATTTGAGTTTGGTTTATTTACCAAACAATTCCAAACCCAACTACGTGGTCTTTTTACTAAACTTATTTTAAATAATGAGCTTTTTTTTATCTTGGAAATAGTAACGTCCGCCAGATAAATATCGTTATAAATGTTCTTAGAAACATAATAATTAGGGATGGGTCCTTCAAATCTTCGGGTCCTTGAATTCTTCATATCCTTCAGGATATTCGCGATTTTACTATTGAAAAAATGAATCTGACTTGATTTCTTAATTAAATTTTTTTATATTTTTTTAGAGCTACAACAATGCTTACTAGAAGTTTAGCTTAACATAAAGCTATGATGAACCTAATAGGCCTATATGAAATCAAAACCATTAATGTATCTGTTAACTGTATGGTAATTCAAATTATAGGAAAATGATACTATTCTGTGATTGTTTTATTTTTTATAGCAACTTATAATAATATAATAATTGTTTATTTAGGATTTAAAAGAAAATTACATAATAATAATGATGATAATAATAATAGCATGTCTGGGCCACATCAATCTGTAGCCGAGGAGTGGAAATATTAGCCAGTACTAACGTACCGTTACCCAAGGAATGCCCGAACATACTAATCGTACATCTTTTCCGTGGAGGTTCTTTCCAAGTCCCGATGTGATGATAGTGAATAAAACAGGGTGAAGCTAAGGAAGATCTTAAACCTAACTTAAGCCTAATTGACTAAATCCTGGTGACCATTGTAATTATTTTCCTTTCAAGAATAATCTCCCAGTGCAAACTGGTATTCGATCCCGGGACCTTTAGGTCAGCAATCAGGTACTATGAGCACTGTGCCATGAGGCCTGTCTATAACAACTAAACAATTAATATGACAAGATTTACAAATTGAAGAAAGAGAAAAATGTATATGAATGCTTTTAATTTGTTTCTAGAATTTGGATTCAAATGAGTAAAAAGTTGAATCAGCCCCTGTTTAATAATACATCTAATTTAAATTTTTTTAAATAAATACTTGGAAATATTTTATTTAATCGGCAAACAAATTTATATATTAATATAGCATGTTTCTAAATTACAAATAGTGCAGTTGAAAAAAAAAATTTAGCTCTAAAGAGGATAATAAAAATATATTCACATAAAAAAGTATTTGGCCTTTACAGTTTTTAGTCCAACAAACTAATTAGAAACAAAAAAAAGTTATATGATTCGTTTAAATGAATCTCTAGCAAACAATAAACGGGATGGGGGGAGAAGGATGGGGTTTTGGGGAGGGAGGGGGGAAGGGGTAAAAAGGGAGGAAAGGAGGTTTAAGTTGGATGTGTATGTATATAGTAGAATTTTGTTATAAAAGACCGTTTAGAAATTACGAACTATTTTACGGTAATAATCGATCATATTTTACTATTATATTAGTAGGCCCTATTATTTTATTGATATTGAAATTACCCATCAAAAGTGACATCTACAGAAAATATTACTGGTTTTGAATCTGTTTGTTTTACACCCATTACTGTTTCTAGTTGGTGGTCTGGGTCAGTGTTTTATCCAAGCCATATATACAGTATTTTCCCACTAACAGCTGGCTAGGCCTGTCGTAACTTCATATGGCTTATAATCTAACTTAAGACTAGGACAGGCACAACATCCAGTCCCCAGCCGTTAATCTACCAATGTGAAAGGGTAAACCCACATTTCACCAATCACACATTTTTCGGTTATGCCGGGAATCAAACCCGGGACCCTTAGCTCAGCAGGCAGACACGTTACCGACTGAGCTAATGTGTCGGATGGATTTGAATATATGGTTCTTGTTTGTTTTTTGTAATTATCAATATTTTCTTCCTCCCTGAATCTGACTGACGAAAGCATTGTTTGCGGATCATGCTGATCCACCTTTTACATCCTATAATAATTTTAAGGATGGCAAACTGCTGTTTTTATAAACTGTTCCACGAACTTAGAGAAGACGATGTAAAGTTGTTGTTTTCGTAATTATGTTTATCTTTTGATGAGATATACGTCTACAATATTTTTAGTTGTTCGCTCCAGAAGAAACATACTCGTACTTAAAATAACAACCAACCTAAAAATATGTTCGGCCGATTACCCTAGTAATTGCAGCTAGTGACCGCAATATTGGCCGTTTATTCGACAAATTCTTCTTCAGCACAAAGATTGCTTCTTTTTTCTTCACCAGATGCAACTTGAAACATAGCTATCTCTATATTGAACCTCAGCTCACGCGAGCTCGTGTGGAAGACCACATAAGATCCAGTACTAGTTGCTTGCTAGTGGTAGGAAGAGCCAACAACTTGCTCACGAGCACTAGTATGAAAATCTACATACAGCTACAGTAGCCCCATGGCTTCTTTGGTGCTGACTGACAGCTCACAGCTGACTTCTGACAGTCAACATTTAGGTATATACCTAAATGTTGACTGTCAGAAGTGACAACTGCTAAACACATGTTTTTTGCAGATCATATGATTCGGCGTAGGGATACATAATCTGGTCTGGTAGCTTTTCAAAGCCGTCAGTTGTCAGTCAGCACCAAAGAAGCCATGGGGCTACTGTACGTAAAGATTAGGTGAGCCGAGCTTGTAGTGTAACATGCTCGCTGTTCGCAGCAAGCATATGCAACCTCTGAACCGTCGGCGAGCCGAGCATGTTACGAGAAAATGACGTAGTGATCTCAGTTCAATTCAGGATTTCCGAGGGTGCACTATAGCTAGGACCTGCCTGAGAACTAGGAAGTTGTAGTTTTAATTATGTGTGGTGGTGCTATACTGATTAGTAATTATGTCCAATCTACTTTAAAAATAAACGAAAGCTTCGCCGATGGCGGCTTACTGAATTATGTAAAAAGGGACCGGCTCAGAACTATTGGAGATTTAAAGTGCCAGCACATTAGCGGACAGAACAAAAATTTTACCAAGATGCCTCCCATAGATTATGAAATTTCTAATATTGTATATTTATCTAAATTATTTGATTTTCTCCCTTTTGTAGATCGGCAGAAAACTCTATATCTTTCTCTCGAGCGCTTCTTCTGTTAGTCTTATTCAAGAAGCAATTTCCTTCCGTGCAATTTCTTTCAGGTTTATTTTGTAATAGTTAATTATGGTCTTTCGGATCCCACAAAGAATCTAATAGCTTTTTTAAATGTCCCTTTATACGTAGATCGGACTGTACAATTAAAACGACAATTCTATAGCATCGTCTATAAAGTCCGTAGCTCTATATTCTTATTTAATCTATACTTGATAGTCGGTAATTATTTACATTAGTTTACAATTAAGGATCAATTTAATTCATTTATCTATTTAATTGTTTTATTGTATTTAATTACCAATATTTGTAGAGCTCCGTTGTAGCTTAACATAAAACAACCTCACCATTTGGGATCCCACAGAGAATCTAGTAGCTTTTTTAACTGTCTCTTTATACGTAGGTCGGACTGTACAATCAAAACGACAATTCTATAGCATCGTCTATAAATTTCAATAAACCGTAGCGAACTTGACTGAGAAATTATGTACGATTGTGTCGTATTATTTTTATACAAGTTTGTTTGCCGATAAATTGATGGATTAACAAATATATAAAGGGACTGTACTATGGTTTTCAATAAAACTTAAATTTGAACTTATTTACGATTTTAAGGAAATAGGACTGGGAACAGTAAAACTCAAATTTCTTATGAATGGATATATCTGACAGCTAGAGAGAGTTACTAGATCTTCTTTGAAGTATTCCTACCTTAAGTCATGTGATCAGCTGTCAATTATAATAGTTACTATCAATAAATTACATATAAAATAACTCTGATTAATAATATAGTAAAATAATATTAACGTTTGTATTTCCCAAAAGGCGCTCAGAGTGTCCATTCGTAAGAAAATCAAGGTATAGTTATTTTTATATGCCAATTTACTTTGAAAAATAGTTAAAATATTGCCATGTATATTGTGTGTACATTCTAAACTAATTCTATAGTCTCAGCTATAGTTAATGGTGACCAAAAATCTGTCCTCTCTTCAACATCGCTGACGCAGACTGATCTCAGTTCCTGACTGACTGCGTAACAAGCCGGTTAATTCACGAATAATTCACCACTCACTCCTCTATGACAGCGATGAGTCTGGAGAGCGTCCTACATCAACGGGGTGACACCGATGGCAGGTGTCAAAAGTTGACAGACGCCAAGCACGTACATTAATCCAAGGGAGTTGTGTTACTGTCCAAATGCGTTTTGTTGGATAACTTTGTTTAAAAGTACTTTCGTGCCTATTAAATAATGATGTAGGGAAAAAAAAAAAGCTCTGCAGTTGAGACAAAACTTTCTACACAGCTTACAAACTAACTTAACTTAGGACAGAGCTCAACAGCCTGCACGGGTGGTCACGCGGACAAAGGCGCTAGTCCCGTATGCCAGTGACAAGAAGGACATCGTTCAAATCACATTCTGGTGTACTAAAGGTGGTTTTACTAAATATATTTCCACTCTTATTTCGAGAAAATGTTTGTACATTTCATACTAATCCTGCCTTTTCTTTCCCTACAATCATTAATGTTATTAAGTGTGGATAGCCTGAACGATAATAAGACAAGATGAAAAATAAATCAACCTAAGGGTTATGCAATGGCTTAGCCTAAAATAGGAGATGGTGGAAAGGGTAGTTTTTAGAGCAAGTCCATCCTCATTAGCGTGGTAAGAGGATGGGAAAACCTTAGGGCGTATGATGCTAACTTTTTACGAACGGTTCACTAGAAAGTTGACCTAATATGTCAATGTATATTTTATTTAACTACATTATGTGCGTGTAGAGAGGGAGGTGGTTGTATTTTAAAATGTTTTAAGGTGGGGATGTAGGGAGCGCGAGTTAAGGGTAGTGTTTTTGCAGGAGGTTTTTTTTAGCAAAAATGTATTTGGACAAAATAAATTAAATATTGTTCCAGTACAAGCATTGAGTTTAATTTTATATATATAGTGATATCAACAGTAGTTGAATATCTTTCATTAGATGATACACTTTTTAAATTGAGAGAAAAGGTTGTAATTAAATTCCAGGGCACCCTTGACGGATATTCAATAAATGTTGAGTTATGTTTGTACTGAAGTAATATTTTTTTTATTTTGACCAAAAAAAAATTGTTATAAAAACTGCAACAACACTGACCTTAGCTTACATCCCCGCCTTAAATTTACTAAATTAAATGTGATTATTGAATACTAATAATAATTTATTGTTAATAGAGATTGGAATTCTTTATATGATATAGTTTGATATGGGTATGCCATAGTATAATTATAATAATAATAATAATAATAATAATATTTATCACCGTGTCATACTACACGTTCGGGTTATACGCATAAGTACTAATTACGCTAATGGATTAGGAATTGGGAGAATTGAATTTAGAGGAAGTGAACCCGCATTTGCGTGGAGGGAGAGTGGAAAACCATTTAGGAACCCCCCCCCCCCCCCCCCAAATTCACCCGACCGAGATTCGAGCCTCGATCTCCCCGTTCTCGGCGGTTGAGCTCAACACGACTAGCGCGTTAGCTAACTACGCCACCGAGGCGGGTTATGCCATAGCAATAATAATAATAATAATATAACTTTAACATTAATACCATACTAGCAGTAGGCCACTACTAGATGCCCAAAACCCAGTTCGACACAATCATTCATGATGCATCTTAACCTTTGCGTAGGAGCTCATATTTTTCAAAGTTGTCCAAGTCGATGTGTCGACACAAGGTATAAACTTCGTGTTTGATAGATATTTTATTTAAGCTGGTTCTACCCCTGATTATTTTTTTAGCACCGCATCTTATTACCCGTTCGGGTTATACACTTATGTATTAATTACGCTAATGGTTTTTAGGGATGAAGAAGGTTATATTTAGAGGAAGTGTGCCCGCATTTGCGTGGAGGAATAGTGGAAAACCATTTTAGAAAAATCTCAATACACTCGACTGAGATTCGAACCTCGGTCACCCCGTTATCAGCAGTCTAGTCTACCGCGAGAGTAGCGCGTTAGATAATCCGGCCACCGAAGCGAGTCCCTGATTATTCTTCAAGTAAATGATATTTCAGTTGATGAAAAAAAATAGTTACGTTGCCTCTTTT
Organism: Timema podura; assembly: GCA_033556935.1. Lineage (NCBI taxonomy): Eukaryota > Metazoa > Arthropoda > Insecta > Phasmatodea > Timematidae > Timema > Timema podura. The sequence continues at coordinate 5,227,503 of JAVRXN010000008.1, read as the reverse complement.
TATCAGACCCGCTGAAACGTTTCATTACAAGAAATGCCCTGTGTTCCCCAATACCATATTGGATGTACTAGAAACAATCAGTTATTAGAATTATGTTGGCAGAGCTGGTTTTACAGAAGGAAGGTTTAAAGACAAAAATTGATTTTAAAAAGTAATAATCACCATACCATTATTTAAGTTTTTATACGCATACTAGCGGACCCGACAGGCGTTGTCCTGCCCAAACGTTGGTTTTTCATTTGGATGGCATAGTTGATTTCGATAATAAAACAAATACTATGTGATCAACACAATTACAAATTCACAATGAACTCCAATTAGTGAGTTACACAAATATTACCAATTCAGTGTTTGTCAAGACAACATACAAAATAAAACATCTATTCATTTTTGGAATTCAGCCCACAACTCCACAAATATCAGCTGTATCGAAAAAAGCTGCGAATCTTTCTTACAAATTTGTATGCCGGGTACAGTTAATTTTATTTGATTGATCCCCCAAAATCCCCCCCAAAAAATAAAGAAATCATAGAACCCGATTGCAGTGCCACCTATCGGGTCCAATTGTGAATCCAAACCATCCATGGACCCACTCAAACACACACACACAAAATTTCATAAAAATCGGTCCAGCCAACCTCCTCCCCCCCCCCCCCCCCCCCCACAAAATCCCAAAAAAATCATAGAACCCGATTGCAGTGCCACTTACCGGGTCCAATTGTGAATCTAAACCATCCACGGACCCACTCAAACACACACAAAAAATTTCATCAAAATCGGTCCAGCCGTTTAGAAGGAGTTCAGTGACATACACACGTACAGAAGAATTATATATATAAAGAAGATGTGTATCACCCCTTTGAGGGGCCCAATAATTTCCACGAGAGATCTACCCGCCTACCGCCCACCCTTCTACGCCTATGGGAAAACTATCACCAGGCACCTGACTAAAACTCAAACCTCAGCCTAACCGTCACCGAAAATCACCCGCCTCGGTGGCGTAGTTAGCTAACGCGCCAGTCGTGTTGAGTCAGACTACCGAGGACAGGGAGATCGAGGTTCGAATCTCGGTCGGGTGAACTGGGAGTGGTTTTTCCTAAATGGTTTTCCACTCTCCCTCCACGCAAATGCGGGTTCAATTCCTCTAAATTCAACCTTCCCAATTTCTAACCCATTAGTGTAATTAGTACTTAAACGTATAACCCGAACGGGTAGTAAGACGTGGTGCTAAATAAATCTAAAAAAAAAGGTCACCGGCAATCCAGTCAATAGCGAACTTGGGCGGGGTGTATGAAAAGCGACTTAAGCAAGAATAGATAGAGTGGTCTTAGGGAAAAGAGGGAGACACGGACCCTTTTATGTGGTCGCATTGAATAGTCGCGGGAACGGGCCAGTCTTTACATGAAGCGCGTGTGAGGGTCCATTTGTGAGCAATGTGAACAGATCCAGTAGAAGCACTCAACAACTTCCGTTCCTTCGACTTCTCTGCACTCGTTGGAGCCAGCAGTTTAGAATCCCTTCAAAAAGTTGAAGGAGGGGGGGGGGGAGAGGACGGGGCGCGCACTTCGAGGACAGATCAATGGCTTAGCGTGCGATGTGTCTACAGGGGATGCTGACTCAAACTTTGTTGAAAACTAACTTATTTTTGTGCGCGCCACGTTTTACTACCGGTCCGGGCCATCCACACATTTGTTTCAACGGGGAAGTGAGGGGTAGGAGAGGATTTAGAGAGAATGTACAAGAATTGTGGGTGAAGGAGGGTGAGAAACCATCTGGGGAAAACCATCCTCAATATACCAAATTGGTGTTCAAACCCCAACCTTCCATCGGTGGAAAACCGAAATAGCCCACGTGTTCCAACAATGAGGGTCCATCAAAAGCTGTATGGAGTTTTATCACAGTTTCTAGAGAGTACCGGCGCTAGAACGTGGGAGAATATAAGTTCAGAAAGATCCACTAAGTGTTATCTGAAGTATTTCATTTAGTAGAGTCAGCGAAGGAGCATTTTTATTGCTTTTTTTGCACCGCATCATACTACCGGTCCGGGATATCCGCATTCAACTACATTGGTAGTCTAGGGTTAGGATGGTAACGGTACAATATTGGGAAAATATACATGAATTTCCGTGGAAATTGAGTCGGAAACCATTTACGAAAAATCCATTCCAGTACTCCCAGCTGGGAGTTGAACCTAAACCTCCCCGTCACAAACAAATATTACCAGACGAGCTTGACGTTCAGTCTGCGTGCCCACCGATGAGGGTTAAAAGCGTGTGGTGGAAAGTGTATACCAACTGGTCCACAGGGAGTAACTTTCACCAGCTGAGTCAGCTGTTATTGAAGACAGTTCGTGTCGCACTGGACGTGTAATGAATAGTAAACAAGACATCATCCGCGGGTCGAGTGGTTAGGAAGTCTGACTAAAGAACTGGAGGAACATTGTTTCTATCCTAGGTCACTCAGGTGTTATTTGTTTAATGTTTCCCCTTGGTGATTAGTTGGGGTTTTTTTTTGCCCCGTGTCTTGCTACCCACTCGAGTTAATGGTTTTAGGGATTAGGAAGGTTATATTTTTTTAGAGGAAGTGTACCCAAATTTGCGTGGAGTGAGAGTGGAAAACCGTTTTGGAACCCACCCCCTTTCCTCCATACACCCGACCGAGATTCAAACCTCAAATTCCTCCTCGTCATTGGCAGGATAGTCTACATCAATAGTGACGCCTTAGAACATTTGGCCACCGAGGCGAGCTTGGTGATTTGGTGATAAGTTATTATTTTTTACACAGTGTTTTACTACCCGTTCCGGCTATAGGCTTTTAATAACACTGGTTGCTTAGGAATTATAAAGGTATCATTTATGAAAAATGTACTCAAATTTGCGTGGAGGGAACGTGGGAAACTATTTATGAAAAACCATTTTTTGTGCGCCAAGGCAGGATTTGACCTCCAGACTCGCCGTCACCTTAATGCTACAACATACAAAGTGAACGCCTTAGCCCGCGTACCCAGCGGTGTGGATAGTTATATAGGTGACCTGGCGGTCTAGGGGTAAGGTGTCAGTCCTCTGTGCTGGGGATCCAGTGTTCAATCCTTGGTCCCGGCACAGATTTATCTGATTGCCTAACCCTTCCTTCACCTCTGACAAGACGTGTATTAATCACAACTTGTGAATGTGTGGAATGCCAGGCCTCCACCGTGGTTCGGATCCCACGTTAAACTGTAGGTCCTCCATTTCATCTCACAATCACCCTACCATTACACTTTAGCGTAAGTGCGTATAACCCGAACGGGTAGTAAGACGCGGTGCTAATAATAATAATAATAATAATAATAATAATAATAATGATAGATAGATAGATAGATAGATAGATAGATAGATAGATAGATAGAGAGATAGATAGAGAGATAGATAGATAGATAGAGAGATAGATAGAGAGATAGATAGATAGATAGATAGATAGATAGATAGAGAGATAGATATATTTGTTAAGGTGAGGTGGAAGGGGTCGTGAGAAAAGGCCATTGATATTGCAGTTTTTTTCCATCCAAACATTTCTTTATCCAAAATCAATCAAATATTGCTCCATTAGCAACGTTTAGTTTAATGTCCTTCACATGGTGATATCAAAAGTTGTTGAATATCTGCCTGGAATTTAATGACAACTTTTTCTGTTCATTTAAAAAGTTTCTCATCTAATGCCGCTATACTCTTGACAGGTATTCAACAGGTATATTGTTGACACCACCGCGTGAAGAAAATTAAATTAAACGTTGCTACTGGAACAATATTTTTTTTTTGCCAAAAAATGTTTTGCTATGAAAACTGCAAAAACACTTTTTCCCGCGTCCTCCACATCCCCATCTTAAGCAATATATTTTTATTTTAAATTTTCGATACCAAAATGTGGGAATTTTAGGGTGAATCACGCTTAGAATTTCTTCTACCGTTTCCAACAATCCAGTTTTATTGCAAGCCAGACGTCTTAGACCATGTGATCCCCAATTTGGTTGTGGTCGCTTGTTCAGTTATTTGCTGACACAAAATGTTTATGAAAATCCAGCGATGTTGTTAAAGTAGTGTGTGTGTGTGTGTGTGTGTATATGTTACATAATAATAAGCATAATATGCTTACTCAACACAAATTATTGTTCCTGGTTCAAATGTTTGGTAAAACACAATCTAATTTCCGGGGTGGTTTAATAATCTATCTTCAGAAACTATTCAAGGAGTTTCACCTCTGAGCCATCCGACCCCATGGTGTAATGGTCAATGCACCTGGCTACGAGTCTCGGGGTCCAGGGCTCGATTCTCGGCTGGTACCAGGAGTATTTTTCCCGAGAGGGGAATTATCCCAACGCACACTAGTGCTTGGTTAGTTATGTTATAGTGTTTCCATTAGTTTCACACCCTCATACTTACTATCACCATCATCTCACCTCATTGGGACTTGGAAAGCACCTCCACCTCGGAATAAACTGACTTTACGGTGACGTGAAGATTGTATTCGATCACCGGTCGGGTTTACCATAGATTTTTCCACCAAATTGGTTTTTTTTACCTCAAAGCAAATGCGGATACATTTATCATAAACTCTATATTCCCCGTTCCTACTCCATTAGCATTATTAGAATTCTGAAAAATAACACCTGGACAAGGGAATCGAACCCCTGATCTTGGTACGCCAATGTTCTAACGCTGAGCTATCCAGGATTCGTCCCGTGCCCAGGGTCATTCTTCACTCATATTTTAAGGCAGAGTCTATGATGGACGTGTGGAAATCGTCGGCTACAAGTGTGTGATTATATTAATATCACGACGATTTCCGCACGTCCATCATAGACTCTGCCTTAAAATATGAGTGAAGAATGACGCTGGGTACGGGATGAATCCTGGATAGCTCAGTGGTAGAGGAGTACCAAGTTAAAGGTCCGGGTTCGATTCCCGTGTCTAGGGTGTCATTTTTCAATTTTCAGAATATGGTATCTAGATGGTGAATTCCTCTCTAAAATTAATAACAGCTTCAGCTATTTGATTATTAGAATTGTTTATTGACCAGGTGGGTAGTAAGACGTGGTGCAAAAATAAAAAATAAAAATATTTTTTTAGCTATCTTTTTTTAGTAATAATAATTATTTCTTTTTTATAATAAAAGTGTGGGGAAATTATCTAATAGGCCAATTAATTTTTAAATAGTTCCACTTGGATTAATTATTTGTGTAACCCAGGACTTCCTAGCACAATGGATAGAGCCGGTACCTACTGATGAGCTTGTTAACTTTCCCAATATAAAAGATAGGATTTTTTATGGGTGTGGCAGGAGTATCTGCCTCGTTTATTTTAAATACTGACAATCTCCAGAACCTAATTGGAGATTGTTTTTAATAGTCACTGGGAGAGGGAGGGGAGGGTATTGTAGAGAGTATAAATGTTATAAATTTGTCAAAACATCAAACAAATTAGGCCTAACTTAATTAATCATATTTTTATGAAACGTTTAAGCGTGTTATTTATTTGTAATACTTTTTTTTCCGCTGTATTTTATTCCCCGTTCAAGCTTTACGCATTTTAATAACGCTAATGGGGAGGATGTGAGAAAGGTAGGATTTAGATTTTAAAAAACATTACATTTGCATGGAGGAAGACGGAAAAATATCCTATGTTCATCCTGCCTGGATTCGAGCCCCAACTTCTCCATCACTGGTAAACTGGACCAGATTAACTTTACAAGTATCGTGCCTATTGATGCGGTTGTATTAGATTATTAAGTATCATAACATATATCATTTGTTTCGGTCTCTAAACGTCTGTGTCGCTAACATTCAACTTGAGAGCAAAAATAAACTACGAAGCATTTAAGCTCCAAATCGTATAAAGGAAGAATGAACCAATTGAGTAAAATATGTAGATTTATTGCGTCCTTAACTTGTTTTGTTTGACGAAGTACAGCAACTTGCAATCCGAGACGATACAACGAAATGAGGGAGGGATGTTAATCTTTACTTATAGAGTCAAAGGCTCAGACAACCTTTCCCCCTAGTAAGTGGCTGTCATGTAATTCTAATGCGCCATACACGGCAGATATTTTCGTATTTTATTCAATAGCGAAACTTGTAAAGAAATAATGAGGAAAATAACCAGCGAAATAGCATCTACAAAATGTGCGACGCGCATTCACACAATCATTGATTTCATCCTTGTTTTATGAAGGGTTAATGTTTTCTAACAGATGTAAAATTTATTTTAGAAATTAAAAATTTAACATATATTTTGAAACATGCCGATAATTTTTTTTGAATTTTAAATTTAATTAAAACCTCTTTCATTAAACCTTTTTCAAAACCAAAAATGTATTAATATTTATTAGTACTTTTGTTTGAAAATCAAATAAATCTTTGATCTTTGTTCAATTTACTAATGTAACAGTGATGAAAACTAGGACCAGAGCTACTACAAAATTACTTACAAGTTTTTATTATAGTTATTTGGTTCGCTAATAATAACCATAATATTAATAGGTTTTAATACGGTAATAGTTGACTTGTACTGAATTAAGTAAGGAAACATCGTTGATGTGTACGGATTATTAAATCTTAATCAAACCTACCTTCGACACAAAACCCTTTCTCTGACGAATATCAATCTAAATCTCAGGTCTTTATTGGAATGGAAATAAACGAATTCCACGCTCTTTCATGCGTATATCAATCTTTTTCTGACATTTGCTCTCCCTGATTTATATCTTTCTTTCTTTGTTCGTGTTTTTTTGCGAATTCCACACAGTTTTCACAACAAGCTTTTTTACACAACTTTACGTTTTGTAAAACCTGCTCAAAATCCTCGCGACCTAAAACCGCACCGAAGGAAGGGAGGGAGGAAGTTAACCCATCCCACTCCAAAATATTACTAATTAGGTTAATGTATTTTATTACTCCCACTCAATATCTAAAGGAGTAGCTTACTATCATTATTGTTTTGTTATCATTAAGCACATCTTACTATTTGTCCAGGCTACTCCCATTTAATTGCATTAATGGGGTACGGATGAGAAAGGTGAATATTATAGGAATTGTATCGAACCATTTAGAAACACACCCACAGTCCAACATACCAGGATTAAAACCCTGCAAACCAGACAAGATGAGCTTGATATTTAGTCCACATCATCATCAATGTGGGGGCTAAATAGCTTATAAAATATATAGCACCCACATCTCAAAATATTTTTTTTAGACTTGAAATTGTTTCAAGAGAAATTTTGTATTAAAAAAAATCCTTACGATCTCCTGATGTGATTCTTCATCAAGATCCACCCTATCACATTATGAAAATACCCTTCGTTCCACCCAGCCGGGATTCGATCCCCGACATCAAAGGAGTTCAAGTAAAGCGCGAGTCTAACACCTAACGCCATGAGAGCGCATTCCAAATGGCAAAGTTTCCCAAAGAGAGTATTGAGCAAGGTTTTTAACTCCTCGACGCTCTTGGTTATGAAACAAGCCTCTTTGTTTTTATATATATTTTTTTTACTCTCATACAAACGCAGTATTCATCATATCATCAGAAAACTAAAGCTGTCAGCTCATACATAAACTGTTACATATATGGCTGAGTGTAAGTTCGCCTTGTTTGCGACATAATATTCCCGCCCCTTCCCCATCCTTCTAACCATCAAACTGGGGGAATAAAAGAGATAGAACATGACGTCGTCATGACAACGCCAGCGAAAGAAGAGACGACAACAATCGCTCGCCCCTAGCTCACTGGGATGCCGGGGATGCCAACATTGCCTTGGACAAACCTAACAGCAAAATGTATCTGACGTACACTGTGATCATGTAGGAGCTTACGTATTAGGAATAAACTATTTGAAGAGCTCATCTAAACATCGTTAATAGACCCGCTTCGGTGGCCGCATGGACTAAGGCGCTAGTCTCGCAGTAGACTAGACTACCGATGACGGTGAGATCCGAGGTTCATATCTCGGTCGGGTGTACTGAGAGTGGGTGACCTGGTGGTCTAGGGGTAAGGTGTCAGACTTCTGTGCTGAGGGTCCGAGGTTCAATCCTCGGTCCCGGCACAGATTTATCTGATTGCCAAACCCTTCCTTCACCTCTGACAAGACGTGTATTAATCACAACTTGTGAATGTGAGGAATGCCAGGCCTCCACCATGGTTCGGATTCCACGTTAAACTGTAGGTCCTCCATTTTATCTCACAATCACCCTACCATTACAGATTAGCGTAAGTGCGTGTAGCCCGAATGGGTAGTAAGACGCGGTGCTAATAATAATAATGTACTAAGAGTGGTTTTTTCTCCCAAATGGTTTTCCAATCTCCCTACACGCAAATGTGGGACCACTTCCTCTAAAATATAACCTTTCTCCTCCCTAAGAACATTAGTGAAAAAGAACATAAGCGTACAACCTGAACAAGTAGCGAGACGTGGTGCTAAAAAAAAACACTAGTAAAACTCCATTCACGGTAGGAATTACTCTCTGAAAGGTCTTTTTTCCTACCAACATCCTTATATATAATAGATTTTTGGTAGGGAAGAAGGCCTTTCAGAAAACAATTCCTACGCTGAACAGACTTTAGGTAGTGGAGAAGGCAACCTACGTTGTCCCGTAGAACATGCATGGTGTGTGGAATGAATAACATGTAGGTAAATACGTCTCTTAGAGCATTACTAAAGTTTTATTAAATAAATAGTGACAAGTGATTCTGTAGGATCGGTGAATAAAGAATGGATCCAGTTTATATCAGATCTGAGTGTATTCTGCTAGAGTCACACAACTATGTATTAGCCGCATGCAAAACAGTTCGTAGTTTTACGACACCCATTTTCCTTTCAGGAAACAAAATTTCTCCATTTTTTTTTTTTCTGAAAATAAATTGAGGAAAATGTATTCTTGTAAATGATACAAGGAATAATAAAATTACCCTCTTCGGTGGTAGAAATATCTAGGGCACAGGCGCGGATCCAAGGGGGGGGGGGGGTCAAAGGGACAGTCGACCCCCCGCCCCCTTGTGAAAGTTAGAAAATTAATACAAAAAACAAAATTAAAGTTCAAATTTTAGAAAGAATAATACAACACAGATAAATTATGCAGTTTTTGTCTTTTTACCCGTATACACCTCTTAGCCGGGTCCATATGTGTGTTATTCGTGCTTGGATATGAATCACGAAAGTGTGGAAAAAAATATTCGTTTTCACGTATGAATATTTGTCGTGCATAGCGAGTAACAAACATTGTTTCGCATAGAGACGGTAGACTACCACACATCAAAGAAGACTAATAATCGCCTGAGAGCAGTTCATCCACGAACACCGAATCTAGAGTCTGTGTGGACAGCAGGAATAGTGGAACTATGGGGGGGGGGGCTCTGCCCCCTGGAAATAATTTGCCCCTCCCTGGAATAAATTCCCCCCCCCCCCTAGATATATTTCAAATCCTCTGATAATATCGAATATGAACTGAAAGATGGCCTTAAATCAAACTCCAAATGACTTCTAGATGCATTCTATTGTCAAAAATTTTCCGGATAAGACCACTTTAAATAACTACTAGACTAGAGGCATCTAAGTGGCAGAAAAAGTCAGGGGAGGAAAGCTCTAAATATCTTCCAAGGTCATCCAAATTTCATAAATGTCTAGGGGAGGACAACTCCAAATAGCTTCTAGATGCATGTCCTTTTAAAGAGTTTTCAGGCAAGGACCACCCCAAATAGCCTAGTTTCTGAAATAATTCAATTTTCAAAATTTTGTCGGTATAAGACCACTTCAAAGATTATCTTCTAGAGGTATCTAACCATCCTAAAAATTAAGGTGGGGATCACTCTAAATAGCTTCAAGGGGCATCCAAATTTCATTAAATTTCTAGGTGAGGAACACTTTAAATGGTGGCTTATAATTTATAAAAGAATCTAATTTTTTTTAAATCAAGGCAAAGACTCCTCATTGCTTCTAGAGTTAACCTTTTTTTAAAAAAAATTGTTGAAGAAGGGCCACTCCAAATAGTTTATAAAAACTTTATGATTTTAAAAAATTGGGGAGGATGACCACGGTTTAAAACATGCATAAGATCAAATATGAATGAGAAACTATTAAATGGCTTTAAACAGAAATCTAACGTTGTAGGTAACTATGTTATTTATAATTACTACCCCTCTATGGAAATTATCTGGATCCGCCCCTGCTAGGGCATAGATAGATTGGACAACCGACGATGGGGGAGCTCGGTCTTCTAATCCCGGTCGAGTGTATTGAGGGTTTTTTTCTAAATATTTTCTACTCTACCTCCACGCAAAAATGGGTGCACTTTCTCTTAATTCAACCTTCTTTATCCCTAACACATTAGCGTAATTATTAGTATACAAGAGTATAGCCTAAACGGGTAGTAAGACAAGATGTTATATATAAAAAGAGACAGTCTACACTAATTTGTGTTGGTTTTTCACTCGACACCGAGCTATTCCCACTTCTCTTTCCAGGCAATTGCTGATGAAACACGTCTTAGTGCCCACCCGGATCACTCGAATATTTACACAAGAAAGCGGTTGAGTAAGATACAATTATGAGAAAATCTCCCCGCATTTGCATGAAGACAATCTAAAGCTCAAATGTCAAAAAAGAACTCTATAAGCTATATATTTACTTTAATAAACATTTTTTTTTTAATTTACTTTCAAAGGACTTTTACTCGTCTCGTTCTCGTGTCTCGATACTATTTTATATTCTCGTCTCGAGATCGTCTCGAATTGAAAAAATGATTCTCGCACATCCTTATTTTTTTAGCACCACTGCGTCTTACTGTCAGTTTAGGTTATACACCAACTTAAGAGTTGTCCAAACAAAAACTTTCACTTAACGTAAACATTCAGTGAAGGAAGGGTATCACGTGACATAGCTAGCCAACCATGTTGCGAAGTAAATTAATCACCCTGATACATCTGAGTCTAACTGCAGATAGATTCTTGAAAAGAATCCCAGGGTCGATGACTTTGTCAGGGGTTTCTACGTGCAGATTTCGTAACTGGAGATTTTCCAAGAATGTGCAGCATGAGATCAGCTCAATCAGCTGCACAGCTTGAATACTTAGTACCTTAAGTTCTTGAACGGTGAGGTAACCAAGATAGTTGTTTCCCTGGTCCAGTGGAGAGACAGTTGACTTTTAATAGTAGAGTGTTAGTTGTTGAATAAAATAAATTCCCCCAAATCTTAATAACTGTACGCATTTTAGCTACGCTAATGGGGTAGGGTTGAGGAAGGTAGAATTTAGAGGAAATTTACCCAAATTTGAGTGGAGGGAGTCAAGGAAAACCTCAGTACACCCAGCCGAGATACGAATCCCAACCTCCCTTTTACCAGCAAATCAGATTAAACGAGCTTTACGTTTAATCCAAGTTCCCGCCGATGTAGGTCTGGTTTTATCCAATGGCCCCTATACAAAGTTATTTTGTTTGGTATTTAATTCAGTAGGGAAGTTTCCACTGATAATATGATGGAGGCTATTACAAAACAGCCAACTATTGCTGAAACTAAGCTGAGTATCAACAGGACCCGCCCCAGTGGGTGCGTACTGGACATAAAGCCGTCAGTCTTATTTAGTCGGTTTTACCGGTGACAGAGATGTATAGTTCAAATTTCGATCGAGTTTACTAAGATGTTTATTACAAAATGGTTTCCCCCCTTTCACTTCATGCAAATGCGGGTGTATTTCCTCTCTAAGTACTACCTCCCTTTTTCATACCCCATTAGTGTTAATAAGTGGATAGCCTGTACGGCTAGTATGAAGGTAAGCATGGAAGATAAAAACCATTCATCTCATTCGTTTTTGGAAATATTTATGTTAACACCAAATTAAAATTAATTGATAAATATTTAATGGCTATGTGGACTACCCACCTTAATATACAACCTACCTGTTTCCTTGACGAAGCCATATGTCATATATATTTAAGTTCTTACCAAGCATTAAAAGACAGCATCTTTATTTGGCGTTATTATCCAAGTAATTAACGGATATTGTTGACTTAGTGGAGTTAGCCTGTCAATCTATTAATGTTTAACTTCTTCTCATGATATTTAACTTCTCCCTGTGGTCCAATCTGCGGACCTCTGTTCGATAACCACTGAACCAGGTCTTTATAAAACCTTCAATCAAATCCAACTTCCTACCTCGCTTCTAAAAACGAACACATTTTTGTTTTTGTTTGTTTGAAATATATTAAGTCCCTGTTATAAATATGCTAGTTTTAGGAATGTAGCTCTTCTGGGAAAGCATTGACACTTTAACATCGCTAAAAATTACCACCTTCGCTAGTTTCAAATTCGCGCCGTGTTTCCAAGATTTCTACTACTTTTTCTAATAGCAGCCGTGACAATTGGTCCTTCACACAGTATTAAGCAACTTGTACCGAATTCAGTATGAGGAAAAGGTACATATATATATATATATATGGAGCATTACGTGCTTAAAAGTTTTATGTTAATTTTTAAACTAATTATGTAACTTTTTTTTTGCATCGCATCGTACTACCTGTTCAGGTTTTACACATATATACTTATTACTCTAATGAGTTAAGGACGATGAAGGTTTAATTTTAGAGGAAGTGTACCGGCATTTGCGTGGAGAGAAAAGAGTGGAAAACCAACTTCAGTACACCCGGCCTGGATTCGAACCCCGATCTCCCTTTCATCGGCAGTTTAGTGTTAACACCAGAGTGAATACTTAGACCGTGCGGCACCGAAGCGGGTATTAGTAACATTTAACACCATGTTTATCAACGACTTATTCTGAGAGGTATGGATTACGTGCCGTTTATCAGCCACCCTGCCGAAAAAACGTGTTCGTAGCCACCCTGTGGTGGCTAGTGAAGAGAATGTGTACTATTTACCACGTATGTAGATGGTGTGCAGCTCTGGCGTACCTCCCATTTTGAAAAGGTTAGGTAGGTTAGTGGTTAGGTTAGCCCATGCTACCTATATAGTGAAATTTGAATAAAAGAGAAGACATCAAAACATGTAATAGTCGACATTCTCTTCCTAGCCACCGCAGGTGCTACTTGCACGTAATCATGGATTAGGAGGGTAACTTGGAGGAAAGGTCATTAGCGTAAGTAAAATATAAAAAAATAGCACAATGATGAGCCCCATTGCATCCAGCCGAGATTCCAACTTCAACCTCCCCTTCACCGGCAAACCACATTATACAAAAGATAAAAATATGATGTACAACAAATAATATATAGTATAGGCTACTTTTTTAAAAACCAGATAGCATAGTTATAATGATTTCACTATCAATGTCATTTATGAAGTTAAAACGAAAAACTTAAATAATAGTGTCATCTATTAAACAATAACTCTTAAAATAAACACGAACTATTCTCCATTCCTTTCTTACACTCACACAAAATTTATTTTCTAATAAAATAATAAAACCAACTTTGTTCGCACTTTTCCCTGCTCCCCCCCCCGACCCCTTCCTGAGAAGTTGAGGTCATTCATTGTTTAGTTCAACTTTTCATTAACTGACACAATAACTTGTGTTCTTTCTAAAAACTTGAAAGTCCCGTAGTTTAAGTTTTTATACTTAAATATTACAGTACATTAGTTTTTTTTTAATTTCATACCTACGCGGGAAACTAAAACTTTGCCTTTCGATAAAACGAGGCTCTGTTTTACTGTTTCGTTAAACTTTGCTCCTTCTCGCAGAATATTAAGCGAGTTGTAAACTCTTTGTAAAGCGAGGGAGTTGAATTAATTAAGTACAACTCTCTCTCTCTCTCTCTCTCTCATGAAGCTTAGGTGTTGATAGCAGTGGCATGTCGTGGAGTTTTGCCAGGATAAGCAGCACTTTGTTAATATTATACCCATGATAAGTATATTCTCACCTCCTAGCTTCCATTTGACCAATCGCACATAAGTTCTCCTCTCAAGTTGCCCCTATTTTTTTTAAATATATGTATTTATTTAAAAAATAGTGGAAACATATAATTAGCTATTTTTGCCCGACTGAGTAATTAATTATTTTAAAGGGAAACCCATTATCTAATTTAATTAAGAAACATTATTATGAAAACATGCCTGCACTATAAATATGGCGCGCTTGTTAATGGTTGGGAATAAATAAAGTGTCTAAGTTATATTTTAACTGGTTTGGGCAGGGTAATTTAATTGATCATCAATTAATTAAATTTTGAAATCTTGTTTAAGCCACTGCAGTGATTGTGTCGCATAGTTCGCACCTTAAAGAGTATTAATTAAATAAGACGTGCCACCAGTTAATTAATAATAATTAGTATTATACTGAATTACATGTAAACGTAATACAAGAAGGTGTGACTAAGGTATCATTGGGTATAGGTAGTAACAAAGCTAAGTTACTATAGACTATAGATATTTTTGGGGCTACGTGACTTGAAACACAACCCCTTTTCAAAAGCATAGAAGATCCATTAAGAGTTAACAGGGTCAATGTTGTCCCCTGATGTTCCAAAAGTCCACGGTTACACCACTTGTATGCGTAGGATGGAAATTCTAGAAATAAACAAGAGGGATATCTATATAAAGTCTGTTTATTATTATTATTATATTATTATTATTATTATTATTATATTATTATTATTATTATTAGCGCCGCGTCTTACTAACCGTTCGGGTTATACGCTTAAGTACTAATTACGATAATGGATTAGGAATTGGGAAGGTTGAATTTAGAGGAAGTGAACCCACATTTGTGTGGAGGGAGAGTGGAAAACCATTTAGGAAAAAACCTCCCCCAGTTCACCCGACCGAGATTCGAACCTCGATCTCCCCGTCCTCGGCAGTCGAGCTCAACACGACTAGCGCGTTAGCCAAGTACGCCACCGAGGCGGGTTATATAAACCCTGTAAATTGAGCTATTGTGGTTCACTCAGAATCTCACACACGGAATAATAAGCTGACAGACACAGTCTGAACGTTACTATTCTGGATTCCTTGTTGAAATAACTTAAACTTTAGAAGCAATAATTAGTCTATCATATTAACTTCATACGAGTTTATCTTCTAACTCTAAGCTTCGAGGTTCCTATAAAGGATTTGGAGTTGCAGAGAATCAAACGTTTCTATCCTCTAGTTCCTGGAACTGATCAGTCATCCCTCTGGGATACGACAATAGGTCGGTTCCAAAAATACTGTTACTGGTTCCAGTTAAATTATTTTGGTTTTTTATTCTAAATTCTACTTAATCTTTAAAACTAAGTTAAAGTCATTTGTTTTCTATTGTTTTCGTCATTTGGTAGTTCGGGTAGTTTCAAAGTTCGTCTTCCAGTGGGTCAGAAGATACAAAATATGCCCTTTTTTGTGTTCCGCATTTTATTTCCCGTCCAGGATATATATATATTTACACTTATTTGGTAGGGATGAGGAGGGTATAACTTAGAGGAAGTGTAACTGTGTTTGCGTGGAGGACAGTATGAAATATATATTAAAACAACCGAACACAGTTAAAATCATAAACACATAGAGGTCAATATTATAAAAAGTCAAAACTTGATTAAAATATTTATAAAGTTTAAAAAATTATTAAAAGACATGTAACATTTAAAAAAAATTAAACCTGTTAGTTTTTTTTAAACATTTATAAAACTTTGAAAAAAATTAAATAACTATTACGTACTGTCAATTATTATGTCCACTGTCCCGTCATATACATGTCATTTATTGGAACTCTTTCTAGATTTTGTCATCATTAGCCTTGAAAAATGGAGTGGTATGACTCGTCCGAGTTATAAACGCAACTTTTAATTTTAATTATTGCCAAACATAATGAATTGTCATTATAAGTTAGAGATACCTTGTGTATAGTATAATTTACAATTGAATGAAAACGAAAGAAGCCTCTGGAGGACCAGTGTTACGAACACGGACAAATGGACTGTATGGTGGAAAGAAAATGGATAGAGGCAACTCACCTTCACTTTATGTGGTATGACTGGTAGTGTCTTGGCGCAGTCCTCTTCAATAACACACACGAATAAAAACTAGACCACTTCCGGGTGAAGGTTCACGGAACCTTATCACTTCTGTCTCGATCGAGTCTCCGTGCACGGCACAATTAAATCAACAAAGCTAAAAACACCACGCCAGCGACACTTGGCGGGAAAACAATAGATATATAGTGGTCCAGGTATGGTCTTGTTGCCTCCAAGAATGGGGAAGGTTAAGGTAATATATGACAAAACCAAACAAACAGAAATAAACCTCAACAATAACAATCAGAATCACAAAACAAAACAACAAACAATTCAATTTCGAGGCATAGAGAACCTAGATAAAAGGAGCACTATTCAAAGATATAACATAGAGGAATGAAAATGAAGTATAGGATTAATAATACTCGTCAAACAATAGAAAAATATACAAACACCTTGTATAAATATTATTTTGGTGTGTAACTCTCAAAAAAGGTTTCTTTCTATCTCAATTGAACTGTTGCTAAGAACCGAACCAGCCCTAACTCAAGCCAAGCTAATTCCAATGCTATAATTAAAATAATAAACAAACTTTTAAATTAAACCACAATTTTTATATTTTTGCACCACGTCTTAGGCTATTACCAGCGTGCCGTGTTAGTTGCCACCCTGCAGAAAAACGTGTTAGTAGCCACCCTGTGGTGGCTAGGAAGAGAATGTGTACTATTTACATGTTTTCGTGTAGCTAGGAAGAGAATGTGTACTATTTACAACGTATGTAGGTGGTGTGCAGCTCTGGCATACCTCCCAGTTGAAAAGGTTAGGTTAGGTTAGGTTAGGTTAGGTTAGGTTAGGGTATGTTAGGTTAGGTTAGGTTAGCCACCTGCTAGCCTATATAGCGAAATTTGAATAAAAGAGAAGACATCAAAACATGTAAATAGTATACATTCTCTTCCTAGCCACCACAGGGTGGCTACTTGCACGTAATCATTACCAGTGCATACTATTCTAATATTTATACTAAATGAGAAGGTACGATGAAGTTAAAATATAGTAAAGTGTAACCGCATTTGCGTGAGCAAGAGTGATAACCTATTTAAGGTAAAACTACCTTCGTACACTTGGCTGAGATTCAAACCCCAGCCTCGTCTCCCTCCCCTCACCAATAAACAAGATTAGATGAACCTGATAGTTAGTCCACGTAGCCGCCATTGCAATATTTATATTATTATTATTATTATCTATTTAATCTTGGAAATACAATACAGTTTATCAGAGCTATAGACAGACATTCTAGGGAGGCAAAACCTACCCTTTTTAAATTCAAATTATGTAAATTATGTGATTATTTTCTCGTCTGAAACCACCGTTGCTTTATAAGACACTTCTTTTTACATTTACCAATTATAAATAAAGCTTCTAGCTATCTATAAAATTATATTTTCAATTTAGCGTAGAGCAATTTTCTGTCGTTAAGTTAATTGGTGTTGGTATGCAAATTAATTATTAAATAATCCAAGAAAATGAACAAATGTAATATTTTAAATACATTGAATACGATAAATGTATAATACTTCCTATTTACTTTGTAAATATATTGACATGGGTCTACCCAGCTTTGTTGCCTGAATAAACACACAATAAATATATATTTTAAAAATGTACCTAAGCACCAAAATAGTGATGAGTAGTTAAATAGTTCCTTGTGTCTTAATTTTGGTCTTGTTAAAACTGTAAATAAAGCAGTACTTTTAAAATTTATTCTTTGTCAACTTGGAGGGGGTTGGACCCCCTACCCCCCATTGCTACGGCCCTGAGTATTACTCCAACCACATGTAACGTCACAATCGTTGTTGGAAAGTTAACACGGTAGTTAACCGGCCGTGTGTATAGCGTTGAGGCTGACCTCTGAGCCTGGCGGGAGTTAGTAAATTTACCTTGAAAAATTAATGGTGTCCACCGCACTACCGTTATTTTTGAATGTGCTCTAGCCTCTAAGGTACAAAAAGGTTGGAGACTTCTGGGTTAGTTGAATAAGTCACGAATCATGATACCAAAATACAGCGGCGAACCCAAGAGAGGCCTCTATACCACTCCCACCGCTTCGCCCCTCCAAAAAGTGCAAATAATTATAATAAATCTCAACATTAAGTAAAACTAAAATACAGACAAGTGAAGATTTGTCGAATGCATAATATAAATTTTAAAACGAGAGTAAAGACTTGAAATTTAAAAGTTATTCCGTCATACATTAAAAACACCTTAAAAATTTCCAATAGGGAATCAAGTACAAATATAAGACAATGTATTCTTGTCCAAAGTAATTTCTGGGTGCATCGCTGCTGTAATATTTCATGTCAAGATGAAGCTCTGCGTTTAGTAATGAGTGAAATCAGCTCCTTTGTTCCCATTGGGAACAAATTGACGAATAATGCCGAGTGGAACACTTTGAGAATATTTAACTCACGCGTCAGTGGTTAAGAAGACTTAAAGTTAGGCTCATCTTGTAATCTTGTATGGTTTGTTTTATGACAATGGGAAGGGGTTCAAATCCTACCCATGTGTAATGAGGTGTTTTTTCCTAAATGTTTTTCCACTCTCCCTCCATGCAATTTCCTCTATGTATAACTTCACCATCATTATTATAAATATGAAGATGTATATATATTATATAAAAGCTATATTTATTTGTATAAGTTACGGGTTTTTCTGCTAGCTAATTATAATAAATATCGTATTTAATATGCTTTACTAAACTAAGTTAGTTTGTCAGTCGTGTGTGACTATAAACTGTGTTTAAGGTGTACGTTTAGTAGCGTTGAGTAAAAATATTTTAATAGCTCGTATAAAACAAACCCAATAATTTAAGACACATTATCTCAGTCGATAGAATGTCTCCTTTTTTAAAAAAAATAAGTATTCGGGTTCAATAATTATCGGTGAAAGTTGGCAATTTATTGCCGTGAAATTAGATTTGTTCTTGTCTCCTGAGTGTTAAAAATAAATGATCTAAAGTTTGGTTGGCACGTGTTTTGTTTTTTTATGGTGTTAAGCCAGTCAGCAGTCAATGGTTGGTAAAGGATGAGTAAACAAAGCACGTCTAATAAACCCGATACATGACGTCACACCCCCGCTTGCCAGTCCAAGCGATTAGCCCACTCGATACTCGCAGCTACATGATGTCACACCCCCGCTTGCCCAGTCCAAGCGATTGGCCTACTCGATACTCGCAGCTGATTCATATGTCACGCGAGTAGTGACCGCAAACCGGTACCAGACACTGTTACCCAACACCGTAGCGGTAGCAGCACTGTCGGTTGTTGACAGTGCTCGGCCTTAGAACAATATTAGCTACCCTACACCACTGCCAATAATATTATTGAAGAGTGTGTAACGACTACTTCATACCAACATGTATCGACCCCCCATTTGACTGCTTCGTACAAACGTACAGTAGCCTCGTGGCTTCTTTGGTGCTGACTGACAGTTCACAGCTGACTTCTGACAGTCGACATTTAGGTATATACCTAAATGTTGACGGTCAGAAGTGACAGCTGCTAAACACATGTTTTTGTAGATCATATGGTTCGGCGTAGGGATACATAATTTGGTCTGGTAACTTTTCAAAGCCGTCAGCTCTCAGCTGTGAGCTGTCACTCAGCACCAAAGAAGCCATGAGGCTACTGTATATCAACTGCTATTTGACAACTCCATACACATATGTATTGACCACAAATTAACTACCCCATACATACCAATTTTGACCCCAATATAGCAAGGTCCCACAAACATGTATATCCTGTCGATCCCATTTGACTAATAATTTTTTTTTAGCACCACGTCTTATTACCCGTTTGGTTTACAAGCCTATGTACCAATTATTACGCTAATGGGTTAAGGATGATGAAGGTTGAATTTAGAGGAAGTGTACCCACATTTGCGTCGAGAGAGCGTGGGAAACCATTTAGGGGAAAATCAACTCCAGTACATCCAACCGGGATCGAGCTACGATAATCCCATCATCCACCAGTCTAGTCTATTGCGAGAGTGACACCCTAGACCACGCAGGCACCGAAGCAGGTACTAGTCTGTTCAAATCGTGCCGTGTTACCAGCCACCGTGTTAGTTGCCACCCTGCAGAAAAACGTGTTAGTAGCCACCCTGTGGTGGCTAGGAAGAGAATGTGTACTATTTACAACGTATGTAGATGGTGTGCAGCTCTGGCGTACCTCCCAGTTGAAAAGGTTAGGTTAGGTTAGGTTAGGTTAGCCACCTGCTAGCCTATATAGCGAAATTTGAATAAAAGAGGAGACATCAAAACATGTAAATAGTACACATTCTCTTCCTAGCCACCACAGGGTGGCTACTTGCACGTAATCGAACAAATATGTACCAAGCAAGACCCATTCGACAACATCACACAGATATGCACCGACAGATATTTGATTGCATCATGATACTACACTGACCTCTCCTGTTACTAAATTATACAATCAAGCATGTATCGACACACATTTGACAGCAGTGGAATCTGGGACATCCCTTTAGGATCGGGATGCAGGGAAAACGAGAAAAGGTCAGTGTTTTTTGCAGCTTTTATTTCAAAACAAATTTTTGGGTGAAAATAAATCAATTTTTTTTTCCTTCATTAAAAACATAGAGGGGAGTGTATTTCCCTTGCCACATGACGTGCACCCAATAGAGGGAATGGGTGCAATGTGTTCGGTGCAGTGATCATGCACAATGTAGCCACACCCTAGACTAGTTACTTAACCCCTGTACTCCCACGTCTCAATGGAGGTCGCAAAATTTCGTGTGTGCGCAGTTCGGAGTTTACAATAGGTTTTTTTTATCTAGACTTATATGCCTACTAAGAAATTGATAAGAGTAAATCCAAAAGAACATTTATATTCTATTCAATGAATGTCTTATGTTTTTAAGGAAAAAAAATTATCTCGTTTTCAGTTGAAAGCACAGGTAACAGTGGATACTAGCACGCCTTGCTACTTTTCTGTGGTTACCGTGCGCAAGAATAAGTACAGTAGCCCCATGGCTTCTTTGGTGCTGATTGACAGCTCTGAAAAGCTATCAGACCGAATTATGTATCCCTACGCCGAACCATATGATCTACAAAACACATGTGTTTAGCAGCTGTCACTTCTGACAGTCAAAATTTAGATATATACCTAACTGTTGACTGTCAGAAGTCAGCACCAAAGAAGCCATGGGGCTACTTTATGAACGTAGAAGGTAACATCCAGCACCAAAGAGTTGAACCAGCGTGTCATAGACCAAGAGAAGGTGTCCCCAACATATCGATCACACCTATGAGAAATCACCTCCTCACCATGCATATTTACCAACGTGTTGAAACTCAACCCCTGGAATAACGTCTCCTATCTCACGGATCTTGTGGTTTCGATCGCCGTGACCCCGATTCCAGATGCGGCATTGATTATTGTTATTTCTCCTCTATTACTAAGCTAATCTGTTTGTCACTGATGCTATTGCGTCGATGAAGTCTTGCAACAGAAGTGGAAACACCGTTTCTTCAACAATTACCTAGATCTGATTCACAAAGTAATCTTTCAAGTTTTCACGTCTTTTTATAACCCAATAAATACATTTCTACTGTTGACGCAGTCATCAAAATCTGAACCTAAAGCTTTCACCTACATTTAGTAAAGTAATTTTTTAGTTCATACATTTAAGAATAAGGTTTTTTCTTAAACGGTTTAATTTTTAGGATAAGGATGAAAATTATAGTTCAAAGTCTGTGAACCCCTATCTGCGTGGATTGAGGATGATAACACACTGATAGATCGCACAAGGAAAACGACCCCTTGTGCACCCGAGCCTTGAAATACCCGCCACTAGGAATCCAATACGTTGTGAAAAACGCTTTAGGCCTCGCGATAAGTGAGGCAGGTAGTAAAATAATAACAGTATATTATCACTTATATTTTCAATAATAAACCTATTAACTCTCAAAATACAATGTATTTAAAAATAAACTTAAATCATAATAATAGGTGTATCTCATTAAGCATGTGTACGACTCCTTAGCCCAATAAGTAGCGGGTCTATCTAAAGAAATAAAAATTGGGTCCAATCCTAGAACTCCCAAAAGACTTGTCTTTGGTGAAATTGGTATTTTCTATTTCACAGTGATGAATTAACTGTTGGTAGACTTGGCATTGTGTCTGTTTTAGAGCTCCGTTATATTGTAAGTCGTGGACTGAAATTATTTTTATTTCATAGAGTGAAGGTTAATAAGTAACCTATCCCTAGTAAAGTAATATATAAGTAAGTTTTACACAATTCCAAATGATTGTTTCAATTTTATTTCTATGCTTCGCGCCTACTTGCCGTCCGGGCTATCGACAAATTAATGCAAAAGGGTAAGGATGAGGAAGTGTAAGCTACTCGCATTGGCATGAAGAGTGTGTGAAATTATTGATGAAAAAACTCTCATACACACAGGAGAGATTAAAACCCCAACCTTTCCATTACTGGCAATCCAGTATATTGCCTTAAACCTTGTGGCCACCGGCGTGGGCCTACCTCGGAACGGCTACTAAGTCTTAAGAAAACAAAATATTCATCAAGATGCGATAATTTATTGCTTGCTTTTCAACGCGTGTATGATTTACATTTAAAAACTGTTGGTTATTCCTTATCTTTTGTCTTATTTTCTAATGCTTGGTTATGATTCCTAACACATTGGCGTGATCAATTTTCCCCGTTATAAAATATTTTAACAAATATCAGAAATAGCTCGCTGGTGCAGAGAGAGATATTTAATGTTGTGTTTCAATGTATGTTTCTCGGGCACACCGTATACCTGGTCCTCTCGAGTAACGGAGAATGGAAAGGAAGAGTTGGCGTGTGCCGTTATGAAGAGAATACGTTAAACTCGCTGTCAACAAAGCGCGTTCGTGCTGCCCAAAAGAAGACATCTCGACCTGTTGGAGCGCAAGAACAAGTTTTACAGAAAACCAATCTCGGTAAGAGAAGACAAACGGCCAAAAGTGCAAAGGGTGGGTGTCAAAGAGGGAAGAAGTCACGCGGGATTTCAAAAGAGAGGTGCGGCCAAAGTAATCTGCGGTCGGGTAACAGTACCGCGCAGAGTTCCGCGCCCCCTGAAGGGCATTGGGCATCAATATAAGATAATATTAAGCCGAATTCAGACTACGCTGACTTTCGTGTTAACAGGTCTTAACACGTGTTATAGCGGTTTAGTGAAAAATAATTACAATAAATTATATTGAAGTGTTGACACAACCGCGGTGTGTTGTGTTTTGACATGTTATGTGTTATCTGACGCCGGAATGCGTGTTAACATATCGTAACACGCATCAGCCCAAGATCTGGACATCCAGAATTCCATCAGACGCGTTGAAGCATCAGAACATGATATTAGGAGGGTTTTTTTAAGGGTAGAAACTCCTTTATTGACATCCTTGTGTACATTTTGAAACGCTCTTCATCTTTCAAAAGTTCAGGCCATACAGTATGGAATTCACCAAATTCACCCTTCTCGGCATCTATGGGATGTATCAGCTCTCTCGTGTGTTCCAACGCAAATAACATACTAATATCGGCTACAATACTCTCCTCTTATTCATCGAGTTCAGCTAATAATAGTCTTTCATCCATTCTAGTACTGTCCACTTGAGAATTAGACTAAACGAATCGTACACATAATGTTGTGCTCTGATGAGAATAAAGAAGTCATTTGACAACAAATCATGACACAATATACCAGACACATCAGAGGAATTTAATTACTTGAAGCTGATGTGTTGTGATATGCTAACAGGTGTTGACACGTGTTGACACGAAACGTCAGCGTAGCATGAATTCGGCTTTAGAAATAGTTTTTGATGTGTCCTTTTAAGAAGATTTTGTACTGTTGTCTTACCGGTTGAAAAATCTTTTAAGGAGGTTCAAAAAGTTACTATATTTTTTTAAATAAATACGTTCAATAAAAAGTTATTAAAGGGTAAGGATTGGGAGTATAGTATAGAGTAAATACATCCGTATTAGCACGAAGAGGTGATGGGAAAACCATTGTGCTAAATCACACGTGGAAAAGTATCCCTAATTGCACGCGACCGAGATTCGAATATCGACCTTCGCGTCACCGGCAAAACGATCTATTGTGAGCGTGATGAATGATTATTTATATTACATGGCCAACGGTGTGGGGGTGGAAAACTCGTAAAACGAATATATCTCTTTACAGATAGATCTCTACTATTTTTCCCACCGTATATTCGCATTTAACTACACTAATGGAGTTTGGATGAGGAAGGTATTATTTAGAGCACCCGCCTCGGTGGCGTAGTTAACTAACGTGCTAGTCATGTTGAGCTCGACCGCCGAGGACGGGAGATCGAGGTTCGAATCTCGGTCGGTGAACTGGGGGGCGGTTTTTCCTAAATGGTTTTCCACTCTCCCTCCACGCAAATACGGTTCACTTCCTCTAAATTCAACCCTCCCAATTCCTAATCCATTAGCGTAATTAGTATTTAATCGTATAACCCAAACGGGTAGTAAAACGCGGTGCTAAATATTATTATTTAAAGGAAATGTATCCGCATTTGCGGGGAGAGAGATAGCTAGAATCAATTTAGGAAATATACCCCTCACTACACACGGCCAAGATTCAAACTTATGCCCCCTCTCTCCCTCCATCATCAGCAAACCAGATTAGACAATCCTGAAATTTAGTCCACATGCTCATCAGCTAGATCTTCCGAATGAGATTGGTGTCCGTGATTAGTTTGAAGATTTACCACGCCGATAGACGGCGGAAGTTGCGCAGATGAACAAACGCTGGAACTACCAAGATCCAGTCATTGGCGGCCCACGCGGGAGATTTCAACGCACGAGCAAGAAATGCATCTCATTTTAAAAGGCCAACCGGAGAGAGAGTTGCGACGATGGGAAATGTCAAGTACACTCGAGCCAACAAGTTTATAGCGACTGAAAGGCCACTTAATAGACTCGAGAACGCAGATTCAAACAGTGAGACAAGAACCCAGTAGTTAATATGTTTTAACATAAAACTTATTTATCAAATGAATATATGGGATAGATATGAGTAGAGGAGTTAGAGTAAATGCACCCACATCGGTAGGCATTCAGGTGAAGGACACAGCTTCATCTTTGTTTGTTTAACAGATGACGGGGAGGTCTGGGTTCAAATCCTGTTAAGGTGTTTCTGAGGTTTTTTCTTTATATTTTTCAATTCTACTGACGCAAATGTGGATACACATGATATAAATCCTACCGTTCTCATACTTACACATTTGTATAAATAAATGGGTAGCTGGGCGAAATCCATGCAAAATATAAATTTATCCGTATTAACTTAATGAGGATATGTGAAAACTAGACTGAAAAATAGTGGGGAAAATGAGGAAAAACCACTCCTCAGTCAGTACACCCAGCCGATATTAAAATCTGAACTTCTCCATCACAAGTAATCTAAAAACATTGTGATCCTAGCGGCTTGGACCACGTGGAAACCAGTATAGGTAAAATTTTCCTCTAAAGAGCATATGATTTTAAGTATGAATATATTAAATTAGAGCTAATTACATTTTAACTATCAACATAATCAGCCTTCCAGTAGTATCTAGGTCCACAGTTGTATAATATAATATACACATGTGTGTACCTACTTGAGTCTAAATTGAGATTTTTAACTATGTACCGGAGCAAAAACTTCCTTAGGGCCCTTTTTATGCATGCGATTCGTGTCATCCGACAACCGAAAAAACGGACGGCATAAACTCGTCTGGTTTGTAAGGTTCTTTTATGCATGCGACATTTAGTCATCCGTTGAACAAACTACTAGGGGAGATAAAACAGTGTTGCCAATGTCTTGCAGTAGAAGATGGATCCGTGATTGTTTTATGCTGTTTATCGGTCGACCTTAAGAAAAACACGAAAAATAAGATGAAGTGTTCATCCCATTAACAGTGCAAGATACGTAGATGTTTCATTTCGTAATCTTCACGGAAAACTAAGAGACGACGGTGACAAGTTTTTCATCTATTATAGAATGTCTATCACATCGTTTGATTAGTTAGTGCCTGGTAACATTCCAAGGAACCTTTCTAGATAGGCCACATTTAGTGAAGTTACTACGCCACTTGCCGAAAGCCTTCAAACAACTGGTCAACAAGATAGGAGGTTGGCTGCACTGATTTCTAGAGAGCGGATGACACACAGCTCATGCATTTGCATAAAAAATACCCATTAAACGCCTTGTATATAGAAATACCGGAGGAGTTTTTTCCGGATGCGATCCTTAAGACACGACGACACGTCCTTGAAATCGCAACGACAACTAACTCAGACGACAGAGCATAAAGGGGATCTATTTGTTCCCAATGATTTATAAAACGGACGAGTTTTTGCTACTGGTTGTCGGACGACACGAATCGCATGCATAAATAAGGGTCCTGAGAGAACATTTACAATTATTTTGACGTACACCCAAATAAGATACCAGGGACATGTTTTAGTTAAGTGTACTTTTTTTTTACCCGCTGTGGTTTCCAATGCTCTTTCCAGAAACGTCGTTGCTGATTTTCTTAAAATTTCATTTCTTAATCCTGAATCTTAAATCAACTATAGCCAGTATTAACGTTACATCTCATTAATAAAATAGATCCAAAGAGCTTAATATAAAAAAAAACTCCATAACGTCAGCCCGCAATCGAGTTATACTGACCGAGTGGCCGCTGTATGCTGAACCCTTTAGCGGTCTGTGGTTAATATTTTAACCACAGCCTTAAGGTTCAAATTCTCTTGGCATAGACATACGAAATTCAACTTTCTTGGTTTAGTTGTCTACTGGTATGCTCTCTGGTCAATATATGAACCTCTATTTAGTTACATTATTTCCCAACAGAGCGTATCAGTTATTGTGGTCGAATATTCAACCATTTGCTCATTTACCTGTTCACGTGTGGCTCTTCTTTACACTTGTTTATGTAAGTATAAAATTTTATTATTTATAATTTAATAATTACTGAATTGGTTTTTTGTTATGCTTATATAAGTAATAAAGTATTGATTGTGTTTAATAAACACACTGTTGTAACCATATTAGTCGTAATATTTACGCTTCATTCTCACGATGGTTTACTAACCTCACTTTTCAGATATTTTTGTTGTTTTTTGAATATTATTTGCTAAATATCTGAAAAGATATTTAAAAAAATTAAAATAGAGTTGAGGAATAGTATATATATAGAATGTATTTCATAAGTTCCATATGCGTTTGGTGTTTCGGCAGACTTGTTATAGACAAAACAATTTGACTGCTACACTTTTTTTAGGTTACGTGAAGTGGTAAATTATAAGCAATATTACGATAGAGTATTGTGTGCTGTGTTTTGGTAATGCTTACTTTTTACTTACTTTACTTTGTTAATTCTTACTTTTTATAAACTTTTTGTGAACTAAATTAGTAAAAATTAAAAAAATACAAACTAAAAATATATTTTTATAAAATATATAAAAATGAAGCAGAAAAAATGTATAAGGGTATTTTTTTTTAATTTAAGTTTCTCATTTCTTAACTCTTGTTTAGATTATGTCATCGAGGGCTCTCAATGATCTGGATATAGCGAGTTATCTCAACGAAATTTCTGAACAGCAGGCCATTGATTCAGACTATGATGGGGATTCAGATGCTGAAGATAATCTCACATTTTCATCTGTGCAATCATCTTGTTCGTTCACTGGGTTACAACAAGATATTTTCAATACCAATACTGAAGGTAACAAAGGATCATCATCAGATCAGGTACGACAAATTCCATTTCAGTCAGAAAGTGAGTCGGACATTGATGAAAATTTCTGCAGTATTCCAGGAGAAAATGATATGAAATTTTCTAAAACTACAAAAGATCCTATCAATTACAGTAAGACTACCTTTGATCAATCATATGGACCAAGAGTTATCGTGAACTTATTGTCTCCAGTGGAATTTTTTTTAATTTTCTTTACTGAAAATGTTTTTAATAATATAATCACAGAATCAAACAAATATGCTGTGCAAAATGGAAATAATCTTGATCTTACATTGTATGAATTGAAAGCTTTTATTGGTATGCTAATTATTATGGGGTTTCACAGGCTTCCTTCTATTAGACTGTACTGGTCGTCTGATCCAAATTTTCATGTAGCTAGAATTGCAAATGTTATGTCACTAAAAAGATTTTTAAAAATTTTAAGGTATGTTCATCTAAATGACAATGAGAAAATGCCAAAGCCAACTGAGCCAAATTTTAACAAATTATACAAATTAGAACCACTAATTTCTCATCTGAACAAAGTATTCAAAAATGCTTTTAACCCCAGTCGGTATCTTTCCGTTGATGAAAGCATGGTTGCTTTCAAAGGCAGATCCAGTCTAAAGCAATATCTACCCATGAAGCCAGTGAAACGTGGTTTCAAAATATTTGTAGTGTGTTGTGCGGTAAGTGGCTACATGCTAAATTTTAAAATCTATGAGGGTAAAACAACAAATGCGGAGGAAGAAGGTACTCTGGGTGAAAGGCTTGTTTTAGGATTTGGTACACTATTCGAACATCTTGGTTATTGTCTATTTTTTGATAGATTTTTCTCGAGTTTGCCATTGTTTGCAAAATTGCTAAATCGTGGTCTTTTTGGTTGTGGGACTATTCTTCAGACAAGAAAAATTTTTCCAAAACAACTACTTGCTACTGATAAGGAATTGACATATGGACAGTCAGATAGTGTCATGGCAAATGATATTTCTGTCACAAAGTGGAAGGACAGAGGTTCAAAGGCTGTTGTTGTAGCTAGTAACATGCACAATCCTGCAGTGAAGTCTGTGGTTACCAGGAGAAATAAACAAGGAAGGAAAGAGAACATAACTTCTCCTAAGCCAGTTGCTGATTATAACAACTACATGGGTGGAGTAGATAAATTCGACCAGTACCATTCTTACTATGAAATTGCATGGAAGTCAAGGCGCTGGTGGTTGAAAATCTGGTATTACCTTGTTGACGCTGCGATTGTAAATGCATATATTTTGTATAAAGAAACAAATTATCTAGCAGACCGTGGAAAACCTATGTCTCACCTGGTTTTCAGAAGTACTTTAGCTAATGAACTTATTGGAGATTTTTGTTCTAAGAAAAAAAAAGGACCTGAACCTAAAGTGCAACAATTTGAAAATATCTCTAATCATATGCCTGTGCCAGGTACATCAAGACGATGTGCAATGTGTAGCACATGTGCTAAACCTAAGAGAAGCAAGTTGACCTGTAATACGTGTAAGGTTGCTCTATGAAAAGGATGTTTTTTTCCATATCACAACAGAAAATGATGTTCATGTTATTACAATTAAAATAAACAGTTATATATATGTTCACCTATGTTTTTATGATAATATATTACTCATGAAAGTTATATTACTACTCATAATTATTTTATACAATTTACTCTTGCAGTGTAGTTTTGTGTTACTTTTGAATTTTATGCAGTGTTTTTTTAATTTTTTTTAATAGCTAATTTTTGTATTAGTAATTTAAGTATGTTTTTGTTAGTAATTTGCAATTTTTCATGTAAAATAAATTGAAATACTTATTTTATTTATAATTTATCAACCGTGGTCAATTTATTGACCAATTGAACTTTTGTGTCCTAGCAAAACCCTAAACAGTCTGTGGTCAATAATTTAACCACACATTTTTTTCAGTATTTCAGGTGAAAGATGAAATATTACCAAATTAACTCTTTCTGGTGTTCATACAAGTAGTCTAGCATTGTAATGTATATATATTATAAAATTTATTGAAAAAAAAAGTTTTGCCCTATAAAGGGTTAAACTTCTGCGGATAGAGGGTGTCATGTGGTCATCCCAACGAACCTTCCGACCACTAATCTCAGTTTCCTAAGCCGGAGCCGTTACTTATCCATTCAAGTATATCCTCATATATCTTTACAAGGCTGGCTAATTTCCCTAAATACAATTATTTCAGTTTAAATTTAAATTCACTCGCCGATCATGCGGCGGGAGGACGAGTTTCGAATCTCGATAGGGTGCAATGAGGGGTGACTTTACACATGTGAGGTCTCACTATAATTCCATGCTAATGCACGTGCACTTCTTCTGATACAATTGTTCTTATCCTTAGCCCTTAAGTTGGTACGCTAATAAACTTGGCATCATCCCGATGGATAAATATATATTAAACGGTTTTAGTGGGGATTATTAGAAGTGGATTAGAGGCAATATAAAATAGGGGTGGTTCGGAATTGGAGGTAGTACCAGATGTGAAGACATCCCTGCCAGTCAATATTATTCTCGTTACAGTATCGCTGATTTGCGGCTTTCCCTTTAGACGCACAGCACCTATCCAATGGCAATAAATACTTCTGCACACAGGAAGCGAACGCAGGACCTTTATGCCAATGCTCTGTCACTGAGTTATCCAGGATACATCAGGTGCTTAGTGTAATTTACCACTCATAGTTTAAGACAGAGTATGTGATGGACTTGCAAGACCTATCAGAAACACGGTCACCGATAGGTTCGGCTTTTAGCTTACCGGTTGTACGGGTTTTTTTTTACACCTCTTCGCATTACCCAAGTGTACATGTTTTAATTACACTATTGTGGTAGCAGTGAGGAAGGTGGAGTATAGAAGAAACGTACCATAAATTGCGTTCAGGAAGAATGGTAAATCATTCGGGGGGGGGGGGGGGGGGAGTTAACTCCGACCTCCTCATCTCCAGCCAACCAAACTAAATGAGCTCGACATTTAGACCGCGTGCCCACCGGTATGTTACAAGTGTATTAATTGTACAGCCAAATCACCCTGAAAGGTTGATGGATTACACTATAACCATAGCTTCTAAGCCACCCATAGTCCAACCATGAAATGTAAACTTACTACTTTACAAGGTAAACAAAGTTACCTACATACAGTAGCCCCATGGCTTCTTTGGTGCTGACTGACAGATAACGGCTTTGAAAAGCTACCAGACCAAATTATGTATCCCTACGCCAAACCATATGATCTGCAAAAAAACATGTGTTTAGCAGCTGTCACTTCTGACAGTCAAAATTTAGGTATATACCTAATTGTTGACTGTCAGAAGTCAGCTGCATGCTGTCAGTCAGCACCAAAGAAGCCATGGGGCTACTGTAGTTGCGTGGACACAGTTTGGTGAAATATATTTCTGTAAACGACAGAATGACACCACCAAATATTATTCAGCAGATTATTAAAAAAAACATTATGTTTACATTTTGTCAATTATTTAAAACAAAAGTATACGTTTTGTGTGTTTCAAACCCTTATTAGCATGTTTCAACTGTTCATGCGCTTAGTAAATGTCATCTTTGTCCAGCAGGTGTACGCGCCAGGCCCATGTTGGCCGTCGAACAGAACTTTCGCTGCAAACCATTGTTTTGTTAGGTGCCTTCCCTGGCAAGTCCGCCGCCACCAGTGAAACAACAACAAAATACAACAGCTTGGACAAAGAAATAATGAAAAGAAGCTCAATTTGCTTGGGAACCCAAGTCGTGGCCTACTTCGCTTCTGGAGTACTTTTTTATTTCCCAACTGCGTCAAATTGTTCAGTGAACTGTAATTACAAGAGAGCCAGGCGGGACGTTAAAAGTGAAGCACTGACAAAATGCTTTGGAGTTTGTTTATTTGTTTTTTGTCAGGGGGGCTATTTAGCACGCACTTTCTAAACACACAAATCATAGTAGCAAACCACTTATAGACCAACCTAGGCCCGGACATTACGTACCTTACTAAATTACCAGTCTTAGCACCTAGTTTCTTTTAGCACTACGTCCTACTACCCGTTCGGTTTTATACACACATGTACTAATTACGACAGTATGTTAGGAATTAAGAAGGTTAGATTTTAAAATAAATGTACCCGCATTTGCGTAGAGGGAAAGTGTAAACTCATTTAGGGAAAACCACCCTCAGTACACTCCACCGGGGTTCGAACCCCGATGTCTCTGAAATCTAAAATTTGTAGACTCCTCGAATCTTGAATAGCCTTCAGGATTCGAGATATTCCAAGGAGCCATCACTAATTTTAAATAATAATATAATTCAATATTTTAAGAGGTTAAAGGAAGATGATTCTAAATCATTCACTGAAAGTATAGCTCCACCCATCCTTCCTCCTTTTAGAGCATTAAGTATTTCATAATTATTATTTATAATAAGTTGCATTAAAACAATACATACACGTATATAGCTTATAATATTATACATTATATAATAATACATAAATATATGTTTTATAACTACAGCTTATAGTATACTATAATACCTTTTATAGTAAATATTTAATAATTTTTTATAATGTAGCTCATTTTAATTTACACTAGTATAAAGCATAAAATAAAAATGTATTACGTCTATTTACAAATCAGTCTATTATATCTTTCTTCTAGACATTTTTTATAATTTATAGATATTTATCATCTTATCATCCAGCCATGTATACACACACATACACGCGCGAGTGGATGGTTGAATCTAGGCTTGTAAAATGTTGTAGAAAACGAAAGCGACTCAACGTGATGTCTCCCTAAATAGTGAATGTTCTAGAGCTAATAATTTCCTCCACTTATTGAGTGCCTGGTGACCTGGTAGTATAGGGGTAAGGTGTCGGACTTCTGTGCTGGGGGTCCGGGGTTCAATCCTCTGTCCCGGCACAGATTTATCTGATTGCCAAACCCTTCCTTCACCTCTGACAAGACGTGTACCTATTAATCACAACTTGTGAATGTGTGGAATGCCAGGCCTCCACCGTGGTTCGGATTCCACGTTAAACTGTAGGTCCTCCATTTCATATCGCAATCACCCTACCATTACACGTTAGCGTAAGTGCGTATAACCCGAATGGGTAGTAAGACGCGGTGCTAATAATAATAATAATAATAATAATAATAATAATAATAATAATAATAATAATAATAATAATAATAATAATAATAATAATATTGAGTGCCTCAGTAAAGTAATATATTTTTAAAAAAATCCCCCCCCCCCTTCCCCAGCTAATGAAAATGTCGACATCCACCTCTGCGGCCCATACACGCACACGTCTTGCTTTTTGACCGCGAGTTTCTTTGACCAAGGTAACTTTGTTGCCCTTCTGAGATTGTGTTCGTTACCTGTATCTATGAAATCTCTTCTGGCAGAGTGTGAAAGTTGTTTTTCAAGGTTCGTGGCTCGCAACTGGATACGAATAAAACTCGCAAAACAACAATCATAACAAAAAAAATTGATATTGAATGTTTGTTTTCAACTTAAATTTATTACATCTTCTTACTACTTTCATCTATTATTTATGTGTTTTGTGTGATGAACAATTATTTTATATCCGTATCGGAGGACACGCAAACCAAGAAGTATCTTTATTGTTATTTTGTAATTGTTACGTTTAACACCAAGGTTACTAAGAGGTATGGTAAAGAAGGTTGATTAATAAATAAAAAACTAGTCCGGATTAGAGTGGCGAGGTGATGATTGATGAAAAGAAAATCACATATTATGTAAAAGCCGTGCACCCAGCCGAGATTCGAACCTCTATCTCCCTGCCGGAATGTTAACCAGTTATAAAATTCTCTTACTACTCACCCGGCCTATCCATATATTTTCACTAATGAAAGAGGAATAAGGAAAGAAGAATTTTAGAGAATCTCTACATGCATATTCGTGGAGGAAGAGAGGAAAAGCATTAAGGAAAAAACTTGTTCATTCAACCACAATTCGAACCCAGACCTACCCGTGACTTGCGGAATAGGCCAAACAAGATAGAGGTCTTGGTCAGTATGTCTACTGATGCAGGTGTTATTCAGTATAATTAGTCTGGAAATCGTGGTAAAGTTATAAAGTCATAACTGTGGTTCCACGCAGCACGTCAGATTTGTTATATTGCTTATTCTCTCTACATGCTACCTGGATGTACTTTGTAAATTTATATATAGGGACCTACCTCTAACAGGTAGACATCACTTTCTTCATCCTCTCAGTGAATCAACGGTATATTGTCACACTTTTACTTTGGAAATTACCTGCAACGGTGGGAATGCGGACTTAAGGTGGGGTGCTAGTGAGCGCCAGTTTAGTGTATTATTTTTGCAGTTTTTATAGCATAAACATTTTTTGGCCAAAATAGATCAAATATTTCTTCTATAGAAACATAGAGTTTAGTTTTCTGCACATGCTAACCTCAAGAGTTCTTGACTCTCTCTCATGAGCATAGCAGCATTTGGTGACAAACTTTTTAAATGCAGAGAAAAAGTTGTCACTAAATTCCAGGACGCCCTTGGCAAATATTAAAGAACTGTTGAGATTAGCATGTGCGGAAAACTAAACTCTATGTTTCTATAGAAGAAATATTTTATTTATTTTGGCCAAAAAAGTTTTTGCTATAAAAACTTCGAAAATACTGCCCTCAACTAACGCTCACTAGCACCCCACCGTGTCAAGTTCGTTTAGTCTGGTTTGCCCATGACGAGGAGATCGATATTCGAATCCCGGCTGGGTGTATTGAGGATTGTTTTTTCCTTAATGACTTTCCCACTCTTCACACAAATGCGGGTAATTTTTTTAAAATATATCTTCCTCATCCATATCCCGTTAGTTTTGTTAGAATTCGTATAGCCCAGACGGGTATTGAGACCTTTTGAGATACAGGTATTTTGGAAATTTGGCTAGTAAATACCAGCACTGATAAAGTTATTTGAGGTAGGACTGTTGAACTTGGCGGTTGATAGTAAATGAGGATCCTTTGTGTGGTTGAACTTCCTCCTGTGAACGCTTTGTACCCGCGGACTGCAATCTATCTCCTCAAGCAAACTATCTGCGTGCCATTAGCATTCCGCACATGAACGGGGCGGAGAACAAATGGTTCAGATAGCTTGGAGGACAAGGTAAGACGGTGAAATGCCTTTTAATAAGTAACTGGGGGGTTATAACATACACTTGATGCGTGCCGCTCCCCCATCGATATGGTCGAAAACAGTCTGAACGAACTTGGTTTGATTCCGGGTGATGTGTGTGCAAGTTTGTTCTGCTATCTAGTTATCAAATAAATAGGCACTAGTGGTATTAGACTTGTTGTCCTAGGTTAAGTTAGTCTGTGAGTTTTGTGCTGATATAATGTGTGTTTAGAATGTGTAAATTAGATAAAGCTACAGTAGCCCCATGGCTTCTTTGGTGCTGATTGACAGTTCACAGCTGACTTCTGACAGTCAACATTTAGTTATATACCTAAATTTTGACTGTCAGAAGTGACAGCTGCTAAACACATGTTTTTTTTCAGATCATATGGTTCGGTGTAGAGATACATAATTTGGTCTGGTAGCTTTTCAAAGCCGTCAGCTGTCAGCTGTGAGCTGTCAGTCAGCATCAAAGAAGCCATTGGGGCTTCTGTAGCTTTGTCGTAACCAATATAAAAATACACGACCTAACCGAATTGCAATGATATAACTTACAATAAATGACACGAAAGCACCTCGTTCCATTTGGTGTAATTGTACAAACATTGTTTAGCGAGATGTTTAGTTGTGTCGTTACAGCATTAAATAGCGCCATTAAAACATTTCGCGGGAAGTCATGTTATAGTTGACGTTTCCATAACACAGCTCGTTGTTACGCTTCCTAACAATTATAGGACAAAGAGTGCTCGCCAGGTAGTGATGCAGTTAATTTAATGCAAGATAAATTAATTACTAAAAGGATGGTCCGACTCTGGCTTAGGGCAGGGCACGCTATAAAACAGTTGTGAATGCACAACATTAACTACAAACATTAAATCTAACGTTTCTGTTGTTTATGTTTTGTGTTGACGAGTACATAAAATCCGAGATCAATTGAATATGTACAGATCTGCATCAGTGGACGTTTAAGATTATACGTCAATCTCGGTCGGGTGTAAATTACTATTAGCACCGCGTCTTACTACCCGTTACTACCAATTAAATCAGGTCATTAGTAGTAAGTGTGCTAAACCTATCGATAGTAATAAAAATGTCAAAATGAGAAGTTTTCCTAGCACTCAATGAACCTACATACAATAATATTACCTAGCGCCTGTAAACTAGACTGTACCGGGTCGAGCGCGCGCGCTTGAAAAATAGAACCAGTTCTATCTTTCAAGCGCGCGCGCTCAGTCGCTCGCTCGCTCCAGTCTGGCCACCTCTCATTACAACCAATGTGTTCTATTTTATATTTTAGTCGCTCGCTCCAGTCTGGCCACCTCTCATTACAACCAATGTGTTCTATTTTATATTTTAGTCGCTCGCCCAGTCTGGCCGCCCCCTTAGTCGTATAATTTGGATGATTCAAAAGTGCACGTCACTAATAAATAAGGGATGAAAAACGTAACTTAGTGGATGTAAATGCACATTAGCGTGGTGAGAGAATGGAAAAATCCGTTCAATGGGGGAAATCAGCCCTAGTGTACTCGGTCAGGATTCGAGCCCCGTCAACAACAACCAAGCGCGATGCGAGTGGCAGACTCTTCCGAAAGTTCGACCCCCGCTGCGGGATTCATAGTCGGTGTATTATTTTGGGGTGTTCTGAATAGTACTACAAGTATTATCCGCGTCACAGTTCCAAGCAAAGCCAAGTCTTCGGGCCAGTTTCATAGTCAGACTTAGCACGCCTCAAGTGAGGTGCTATACTAAATACAGGACGACACCTACCTAGAACAGAATGTAATGGGCCAGTTTATTATGCGAAGTGGCCTATTCCATTCGAGTCTAGGCAGGTGTCGTCTTGTATTTAGTATAGCGCCGCGCTTGAGTCGTGCTAAGTCTGACTATGAAACTGGCTGGCCCTTCGACCCTGACTCCAACTCAAAAAACCTCTATTTTTCTACTTTCCGACTCAGACTCAAATTCCGACTCCTTCATAAATTGCAAATGTATATTAAAATAATAACAAATTTCCCGCAGTAGATGGTAGCACAAGGAAGGTGTCGGACTTCTGTGTTGAGGGTCCGGGGTTCAATCCTCGGTCCCGGCACAGATCTATCTGATTGCCAAATCCTTCCTTCACCTCTGGCAAGACGTGTATTAGTCACAGCTTGTGAATGTGAGGAATGCCAGGCCTCCACCGTGGTTCGGATTCCACGTTAAACTGTAGGTCCTCCATTTCATCTCACAATCACCCTACCATTGCACATTAGCGTAAGTGCGTATAGCCCGAACGGGTAGTAAGACGCGGTGATAATAATAATAATAATAATAATAATAATAACAATAATAATTACCACCACTTTAATCACCAGGATAATTATAGGTCCATATATATAAAAAAAATATTAAAATTGCAACAGTTTGTGGAGGCCTCTGATTTTTGGAGGCTCTGGGGCAGCAGACCATCACCTTCCCTTAGATTCGAGCATGTATATATTGTTATAATATTGTAAGTCTTTATTTTGAAGTTTAAGTCGATACATTTTTACCGACTCCACAGCCCTGGTTCCAGGTCGATCCGTCTACAAAAGAACATAAATACGAGTACGACATGTTTTTTGTTCAATCAGTGAGAAACTGTTGCCAAATCGTCTCAGGACTACTGGAAACATCGACTCACGCGAACTTTCACAGTCCAAATATCACCAGTGGCATCTGCTGTGACTTGACACAATGTGTTCTCTATCTTGTCACGCAGACATGAGTTCTTCCCCCTTGTTCTTAGTTACATCAACGTGGTGTCCGGTGTTACACATTTTTGTCGTTAGAGCATATATTTATCTTGATACAATCCGAGAGTTGCATTCCGTTCTCTTATGTTAGGGTTGTCATACATCTTGGATATCAGTGGCGAGGCGTGTCTCCAGCATCACTAATGGTGACAGTTTAAAATGAGAGGAAATATATATTTTAAACATGATAAAGTCCAAGAATACCATGGCCTTACACTTATAAAATTCTGAACGGAACGTATATGCGTTTCGACAAATGAGACTGGATACCAAATTTGTTGAGAACATTGGACTGCGCATGAGCGAAATTTTCAACGCCCATTGACACGCACGAGATAACTTTGTATCCAGAAAAAGTTGTAATTTAAAAATTATTAATTTTTTCCTCTTTTTCCTTCCGAATAATTCATATTAATTTATTAATTCATATTTATTTTTATTTGTGTATACATTTTTTATTATTTGATTTACAAATATTTACCACTCCTTATTCTGTTTTTTGTTTAGTTTTCCGTTTTTATATATACCTTAGAGAGGTAAATATAACTATTTTTGAAAAAACAAAATTCTATCTTTATGTTTAAAAAGTTGGAGGAATATGAGGCTGAAATGTGGGTTGCTGACTATAGTTGGCTGATAGCGCTTTCAAAACAGGTCCTTTACTGCTGAGACAAGATTGCCTTTTATTTTAGGGATTTAGTGTCCAAGTATAAAATTTCACACTTTAACAAACTTAACAGTTATTTCTACCATGCACAGAA
The DNA here is from genome assembly GCA_033556935.1 of Timema podura. Taxonomy (NCBI): domain Eukaryota; kingdom Metazoa; phylum Arthropoda; class Insecta; order Phasmatodea; family Timematidae; genus Timema; species Timema podura. The sequence goes on along the minus strand of JAVRXN010000008.1, from coordinate 5,189,027 downwards.
ACAGAAAACAACAGATAAAAATATGGATTCTGTTATGACTTGAGTATTCTGTATAAGCCACGTCAAAAGCATGAACTAATTACTTATGTTTTCGAGTTATTAAGTTGGCTACCCTGCAGTTCTTGTGCAGATCTTCTTGTGTGCTCCAAGTCTTACAACCTTCCAGGCCCGTCACATATTTACACTGAGATAAGTACCTATTAGGAAGGTAATATTCGGAAGAAATGTACCCGCTATAGCGTTAAAGGAGTGTGGGAAATCGTTTAAGAAAAATCTCCCAGGTCACCCAGCCGGGATTAAAATCCCAGCCTCACCGTCACCAGCAGGCCAGACCAGATAATATTGACGACTTAATCAAAGTGCTCACATATGCGGGACTTGTAAACAATTATCATTATCAACATTATTGTCAAAACTGTAATATTATAACGCTATTATAGTAGAGTAACACTTTGCATCGATGCATTCCAATTGGAAACACCTGCACAGGTGGACAAGCAGGACAATAGCGTCGGTATTGTTTTGTTTGGTTTAACGGTGACGGGGGAGGGGGAAGGTTTGGTATACCGAGGGTGTTTTGTTATCAAACGGTTCCCCACTCACCCTACCCCGCAAATGTGCATATAATTATGTTAAATTCTTCCATTCTTATTTGGTACAAGGTATGACTACATGAAAGTAGTTCTTGTAGTATATTAAATCTCTTAGTATGGCAATCCGACTATACCGCCCATCATCATCGCGAAGGACAGTTTTTTAGGGTTAACTTATGGCTAGCTCCATGGGTATTTTCCTCGGAAGAGGAACTATCCCAATGATATCCAGGGTTTGGTTAGTTAAGCTTAGGTTAGGTTTAATATCTCTCCTGGCTCCACACCTTCATCATCCCTTCATCTTATTGCGGGTACGACATGCAGTCGACCTCAATAGGTGTACCCTGGGTAACGTTCTGTGCCATCTGCATGGGTAAAAGTCTACACGCAGGCGACTGAAGTCGATAATATATCTCTACCGGTCAAAGATGCAATACGCTCAGCAAAGAGAAGACATAAGACTCAGATGAGAAGATATCATTAGAATGGACCTGAAAGAGATGAGATTAGATAGAGCTAATTCAAGATAGGCGGTGTACAAAATGAAATATTTTCAATATTTAAATCTGTACACTTCATATTAATACCTAGTTAAGTTATAATAAGTTTTAGCCCCATACATTAGTTAATTCACCTTAACGATGGTAAGCGAAAAAAGCATAAACTAGCGAGTTTGACCCCTTATAACCCGTGAACTAAATGATTTGAAATCAATGAATTGCTATTTATAGATTATAACTATACAGTTGTTAAAAGTGTGCAGTAGAATGTTGATGGTTTAATGACATTATAACAGCGTTCAGTGTTCGCCCCACGCACAGAAAGCAAAGCCAGTCTACCCTTTCCTCTGTTTATGCACACAAACTCTGCTTATTTCTCTGCGATCCACAAATCTCCCGTCTATCACGTGACAACACTTGGAAAGGGTAATAGTTTCTGCCTCGGGTGTTGGGCTAGAAAAACTCCCGAGTGTTTTAATGAAATAAACCTACAATCATGACTCTTTAAAGGCGCAGCCGTTGACTCACGTAATCGAAATGGTGTGTTTGGTAACATTACTGTGCCCTACCGGGAGAAGTTGCGCCATCACAGCCTTTCTTCGTCGGCTTTTATGGAGGCTGGAAGCTGTTGGCTTTTAGACGTAGGTTTTCTTAAACCAGTCAACTATTTCCTGTCCGTGTGGCTTTGTAATGCATTATGGTTATCCGTGGCTACAGCTTTTAGGATCCTTTGGTTCGATTCTTGGTATGACTAAAACAACGTCGCGGTTTGGGTAGGGTCATACCGAAAGAGGGGTTCAAAACCCCGAGAAAGTATTGTTAGTAATTTATTTTTTATATTTCTCTTCGATGTCTACAGACTTTACTATCACCGTAGTTTATTGGAGTCTTGGAGAATCCATAGCACAATCCTAATTGTGTCCAAACAAACTTTAAATTAATTACTTAAAGAGGTTTTTTTTAATGTTAATTTGGTTCTTGTCGCCTACCCGGTCTGCCCGAAGCTTACACTAACTTATCTGAGGAAGCAGGGAGAGAAGGTAGATTTTAAAGGATATTCTCCAGTATTCGCCAGGAGTGAGGATGGAAAGTAACTAATAGGAAGTATCGGCCTCCTCCCGGCTGAGACTCAGTCGTGCCAACCATTAGATCAATCCTCTACAAGGTTTTTTATTTAATCGATCTAATATTAACAATAAAATGTATGATCCTAGGGTTAAGTGTGAAATCCTAGGGTTAAATCGATTCGTACGTTATGTCCTATTCGAGGCCTATGATCTACTATTAATCTGTGTTTAGAAAGTTGAGTAACAAAGTAAAAATAAATTATATGATCGTTGCGTTTCTTACCACTGGATTTTCAAAATTTACCAAATAATTTTATTAAAGCTAGGTAATGATTTTAATAGGCCAAATATACACAAATCATAAAGATTCTTAACCAACAAAAAACTTGAATTCTTTAGTTCGTTGAAACTAACGCGATAGAAACTCTAGGAAATTATTAAATAAACCAAAAAGTATTGTTTCAGACTTACAGTAGGCAAGTGTAAAGGGAAGTCAATTATTTAAATTAGTAGCCTATTCAAAAATATTGTTGTATTTTATATTATAACAAATTTATATTTAAACAATAAATACTATAGTGGAAAATACAATTCTGTGCAAATAGATTGAATGTGTAGAATTATGTTTGTTGAAATATTTCTCAACTCTAGAAAAGTAAAAGACCCAAATTAATATCAAAAATCACCAACAATGGAAGATGCTTTTTTTTTATTTGACTTTCAAATTTAACTACTCTTAAAATAATTTTAAAAAAACATAGATTATTTTATTATTTTAAAATTTCCTGGATATTGATTACCGGTAACATTTCATAAATATTAATGGTAGTAATTTGTGATAATTGTGGCTTCATCGTTCAATGAACAATTTAATTAAAATTAATGCATCAATGCTTGAAAATGTTCAGTTTGTTTTGATAACTATTAGTATTATTAGGGCCTATTCTAACATTATAATCAGTGTTATTTGAAAGTGGAAAAAATAAACTATTTACCCAGTTTATTTTCCAGTCAAAATGTTCAAAATTAATCAATTAAATTACATTATAAAAAATAAGCTCAATAAAGTTACCCAAATAACTTATGTGTAGCTCGGATATAAAATTCTGCACTCCAGTTAGGCTAATAGAATTTATAACACAGTTGAAGACCTACAGACTTATTTATTAGGCTTCTAGCAGATCCAAATTAAATGTTGTCTACTAAATCAGTAGCACATTCAAGATTTATATAAATATTTCGGTGGAGGAAGGGGAGAGGGGTGGTAGTTAATATTAAAAGACTGGAAAACATTTAACTATATTATATTGTATGGTCTAATTTAGAGAGACTATGCGACATTCAAATAAAATTTCAAATCAATATCAATCGAACCCTTTTAAAAGTAATTTAAATGTAGTTTGAAAATATATAATAAAACATAAATTCACTTTTGATGACATTTACATTATAATGTTCATCTAAAAAGCATATATTTGCATAAATGTCGTAAATTTTTTTTTGTTAACACATTTAGAAAATTCTCTAGATAATTAATAGTACTGAATGGCGATGGCAAAAAAAAATTACATTTAATTAAATATTATATTGGTATGAAAGGAAAATTCGCTACCTCAAAGCCAACCTCCGTCGGTGAACCTATGCACTAAATTAGACCTTTTTATTTAAGTAGGACTTAAACAAGAATTTCGATGACGGTTACAATTAACGTTCTCAATGCGACCGACGGAAAAATTTACAGCTAATTGGTTTATTTATAAAGAGAAAATATCATGGAAATAGTTTAGAGTTAGAAATAAAATTGTTTTTTTAAACATGTTATAAATTTTCATCAGCTTTTATTAATGTACCGAAGAGAAGTTTATAAATTTAGCCTAAAACTTATTTTATTAATTTTTATTATGATTAATGAAAATGTAAACATGTTGCCCTAAATTATCGTAAAGAAAACTCCAAATATCTTATAGAAGTATTATATTATATTCATCCATTTTTTTTTTTTTTTTTTACTCCAGTGGTTAAGGGTCGTTTACCCCCTACAAAAACCCTTTCCCAAAATTGTACTCTGATAACGGCCTTAATTGTATGTCCCCTTCCCAAAAATAACTTTCTGGATGCGCCACTGACCTCATAAAACAAATTTAATACCAAACTCGTCTACGTAAAGTTTCAAAGACAACTTAAAAAAAAAAGGGCATACTGGGTTTCTTTGAGACGAGTAATTCAATACGGTAATTAGAAACCAGTCAACTTACCTTGTTGTAGGGAAGGTCCGCAACAAACCAGCAAAGCTGCGACCAAAATTAGAAGTCTGCGTCGACACATCACCTCAGGTGTTGATGAGAGTGATTGAAGAGGTGAAAACATTGTTGACTTCGTGTGGAAATCCACTTATAAAACCTTAGACTAGCAACCGTGTAAGAAGACGATCCACTTTGTCAAACACTACTAACATTTTACAAACACATTTAGTGGTGTCGCTGGATTTGTGATCGATATAAAACCCTTTAGTACAATACAGTATTCACAACACTTCCAGTGCAACAATGTATCTTTATCAGCAATCTTAAAAAAAAAAGTGTGTACTTTTAATTCAATAACTATCGTAAATTAACACAGAAAGCAACAATTGTTTTTACTAAATATTTATGATATTATTCACAACAATTGTATTAATCCATGTTATTGATCACTTCACTCACATAGTTGGAAAATAGTTGACCTAAATACATTGTTTTAGTAATAAAACACTTTAAACTTTCACTTTCAATCAGTATTTTAGTTATATTTTACTATTCATAATCCAATCATAAATTAACACTAAAACACGCAAAAGTTCTTAACACAATTATGTGAGTTTAATAACAAGAACCACTTTCGAACGTTTTCCCCACGTGTTTGAAAGGCTACTGTCACTTTCGCGCGCGTTATTGAGGAGGAGAGAGGTTCAACTATCTTCCACTAGAGTGGGGGTGTTGTTCGAGGAACGTTCCTCTTGTAACGCCACCTGCCGTCTGCTGGACAACACTACACTACACTTCTTTCGGCTTGGAACGTTGGTTGAGAGGGGGGCGGGGCACGCTTCCGTGACGTCACGAGCCCTGCGCGCCGGCTCATTGGCTCACTCCCATGGGTCCGCCAACTTCCGAATAAAATAATAACAATGGTTGCGTCGTTGGTTTTTTGTTGTTTTTTTTTAGGTTTCAACATATCAGGAAATAAAATGCATTTAAAAAGAAAATATTCCAAAATTAAATATCAAACAAAAATGAAATTATTTATAAATAGAGTCTTTTATTTGGAACACTATTCTACTTACAATGTCGAATATGGAAACTAACATCAACATCACACGTCTATGAAAGTTTTGTAAGCAGGCCTACTTTGCTCAAATCCCACAAAATAAATTAGCTTCAACATTTTATTTCTTAAAACACACTGAAAAATGTAAGCATACTTTTTGACCACAACGTGATCTACCACAGTCTCAAAATGAATCCTGATGCATTTCATTAAAATTAACCCTCTTATTTCTTAGTTGTACAATGGGTTTTGTTATGAATTTTAAGAAATTATAGAAAAATAGCGGTATATTATTAAAACGTTGGACAGTTTTGATCAATTTTTGTATGCAAAGTTTGAAATTCATTAAAGCCTATACCCTATAGGCTACATTGTTGGTGTGAGGAGATGGAGGGGTATGTAAAACCCACGATAATAAATAGCATGCATAAAACCGTACCAAATGCATCCGTATGAGGTTAAATCCTCGGGTCTCCTCTTCGATTTCAGATCAGTCTACTGCAATCTTGGTGCTTTATACCACGTAGTCATCTGTGTGAGGTCACGCGTATACCAGGCTTGGAAATGAAAGCTGTAATTTACGATTGATCATTGGGTGCCCGATGCACCTTGGTCCAACAAGGGATTGAAAAACACATAAAAACGGAGTGTCAAAAAAAAAATCACAGCTTAGGTTTTATAGGATGACAATAAAATCGTGATTTATTCGTTGATGGAATGGATTGTTTGAAACTAGTGATTCTGGTGCTAGTATTGTAGATCTGTAGAGTGATGTATATGACAGGAGTCAAGAAAGTAGTCCAACAGAGCAGATACACTATAAAGCACCCCCGCCTCGCAAATTTTAAAACAAATATATATCCAACTTTTGACGTGAATACGTCTTTAAATTTGCTACCCTACGGGGGCAATCCAAAAAAACCTAATGATAACAAAATCGGGGGATACAGTTTGGTGTTGTAGTTTCGAATCTTTCCTCTACATCCAAAATTAAATTATACCACTGAATAGCTAAAGGATCAAAGAATTCATTACGATAAGCTAGAACAGTGACGCATCGCGCGCGGTGGAGGGGGAAGCGCCACCATTTTGAGGTTATTTTGCTGCGTATCGAGATTTGCAATTAGTATAACTTTTGACTCGGAGAAGCTACGATGTTCGTTTAAGTTTAAACGTATTCACGTACAACACACGGCCGTGTCCATGACACAGCCACACCACATTTTTTGTTTCTAAGGACTGTAATTATTTTACTCTATAAACTTGAAAATTGACAAGGACATAATAAAGATTGTAATAGTTGCTCGTCAATCAAGGAATAAAAACAAAAATTGATAAATTAAAATTAAAAGCCAGTTGAGAGGGTGGTTTTAAAACTACCCCCTACTCTGTACACAAACGCACATGTCAAGGTATGTTTTTTAAACTACCCCTTTACTATATACTATGTGACATGCCAAGGTAGGGGGAAATGGTGCGTCTTACTACCTGTTTGGATGTAGTAATTACGCTAAGGAGTCAAGGTTGAGATATGTTAAATTTAGAGGAAGTGTACCCGCATTTGCACGACGTTAGAGTGAAAAAACTTTTTGGAAACACCATGCTCAGTACACTCAACTGGGATTCGAACCCCGATCTCTCTTTCGTTGGCAGTTTAGTCTAACACAAGAGTGACGCCTTAGACCATGAAGCTACCGAAGCAGGCATGGTGCATTTCTATTGTATTAATTTACTGTGTCATGTTTGAAACACATATACTTATACATATTCTAAATAACCTCCCTCGTCCCTACCGTTTAGATTAAGCTATAATAATCATGGAACTAGACGAAATAATAATAATAAATATTATAGCTAGAAATTCTAATAAAAGTATATCCTGGAACATAGCATTATGGGCTTCGAAAACTATCTTTAATTTCACATAAAAAGAGAAAGTATAATAATAATCGTAAAAATTTTCGACGTTGAAATTATTATGAATCCTTAAGTTTTATATGTGTCCGAGGCCAAAAAAGGTGATTTTATCATTTTGTCTTTTCTCAAGCCTGTCTGTCCCTGAGCCTAAATACAAAACGGTTCATTGGCTTTTGTTAAAACTTAATTTTTAGACTGTATGGTTATATCTAGGTACTTTTTTATTTAGACCTTAGCCCTTAATTCAAGGTTAGTTTACTGGTAACTTATTTTTTACATATTTGAAATATCTTAAATAGCTCTAATTATTTGGTTCAAAATGAATAGTATCTGGTAAGTTTTTTTACAATATATATAGTTTATATATTTGTTTTTAAAAATCATTCATCTATTTGATTAATTTTTATGAAAAAATTCGAAATTTTTTGAAATTATTTCCAATGATTATGTTTAAAATGGGTGTCCGGAATTGTTTTTCATAGTAAGTAAAAATTTATTTTCATTTTTACTAATTGAGGCTGGTTTACAAATAACTGATTTTTAAAAACTAAATTTTCAATTGTTTGAACAATTTTGTTTAAAAATTTTATATTGTGATCAACAAGATGATATGTTTCTTTTCCCGAGGAAAACTTACTTAAGGATAACTTACAAAAACTATTTTTTTTTATTATTATTTGTTTCAAGATATAACACTCTACATGAGAAAGTTTGAACGGTTGTGTAATACCATCTATTTACTAGTAGTTTTGTGCAAAAGTAGACCTAGTTTTATTCATTAAAATAATGCTAAGAATAAAATTGTGTCGTGTTCTATTATCGTTACTACTTTAATATTTCTCTTTGAATTTAAAGTTGAAGTTCTCCATAATTTCTCCTTGGATTTGGAGTTAATGTTTCTCCTTGGTGATATTAATTAAAATAACGCTAAGAATAAAATTGTGTCATGTTCTATTATCGTTACTACTTTAATATTTCTCTTTGAATTTAAAGTTGAATTACCCCATAATTTCTCCTTGGATTTGAAGTTTATGATTCTCCTTGGTGATAAATTTAGATAGAAAACAAATTGACACTCTATAGTCTATTCAATAGTACATTTATATTCCTAGGGAATGACCATTGTTCATGCGGTTTAAAACGTCTTTCTTGTAATGTGTGTCAAACTTTTTTTAATCTGTGCTAAGTACGTGATCGAGTTCTTAGGATTCAAAATTCAAATCACTTGAGATGAGCCTTTGAAAGTAAAATCATTTGAGCGGCCGCCATATTGAAACCGATAGGTATGCTAAAAAAAACTATCTAGAGTACATACAGCTTTGGCCTGGACATTAAGTATGTCCCCGTCAAATTTTGTAAAAAAAATCCAATGTATTTTAGCATTTATTGCTGAACAAATATCTGGACACCCGCCTCGGTGGCGTAGTTGGCTAACGCGCTAGTCGTGTTGAGCTCGACCGCCGAGGACGGGGAGATCGAGGTTTGAATCTCGGTCGGGTGAACTGGGGGTGGTTTTTCCTAAATGGTTTTCCACTCTCCCTCCACGCAAATGCGGGTTCACTTCCTCTAAATTCAACCCTCACAATTCCTAATCCATTAGAGTAATTAGTACTTAAGCGTATAACCCGAACGGGTAGTAAGACGCGGTGCTAAATATTATTAAATATCTGGACAGACAGACAAAATATAAAATTGCCAAGTTAAAACAAAACCTCACTACGCTAAGTCAATAAATTACATTCTTCAACTTTGAAAGTACCACTTAATTGGATGCACGGTATAAGGCATTACTCTCGCAATATACCACATGATAAGAAAATACGATGACACTAAGTTAAAGATTCGAATTCCAGCCGTGTGTATTTATGATGGCACCCGCCTCGGTGGCGTAGTTGGCTAACGCGCCAGTCGTGTTGAGTCAGACCACCGAGGACGGGGAGATCGAGGTTCGAATCTCGGTCGGGTGAACTGGGGGTGGTTTTTCCTAAATGGTTTTCCACTCTCCCTCCAAGCAAATGCGGGTTCACTTCCTCTAAATTCAACCTTCCCACTTCCTAATCTATTAGTGTAATTAGTACTTAAGCGTATAGCTCGAACGGGTAGTAAGACACGGTGCTAAAATTAAATTAAAATTAAAATATTGATGATGGCTTACCCATCTATTTTTTCCACTCTCCCTTTTGTCAAATATGAACACATTTCCTCTAGAAAATAATTTCTTCGTCTTTATCCTATGGGTGTAAATATAAAATATGTACATATTATTGTAAATATAGGCTACAGTAAGACGCGGTTTACAGAAATAAAACTCCAACCACTCCGAGTCGAACAAACTTTTTCCCTTGCTTTGAGATACTATGCAGCCTGCTTTGCCTTTGAGTCGCGAGGGTGGCATCATCTAAACTTAGAGGCGAAGTACAAGTGGAGAGAGATAAAGTTTGATCTAGTTTTTCATAAGAAGAACCTTATCTGACAACTAGAAAAGCTACCAGATTTACTTACACGTATTCACATGTCACGTCATAAGATCTGCAGCTGTCACTTTTGGTACATTATTATATTATTACGGTTGCGGTTTAATTTGTGATAATTGGTTCTCGTGATCGAGCGCCAATTATTACGATATTTTACGTGAATAAATACAACTGTTAATGTTGCACACGATTTATTGGAGTGATTTTATTTTCTTATACAATTTAAATTGAACTACAGATTATTTTCTGTGTATTCTTTATATTTAAGTTAGTAGTACTGTCGTGATATTACACGTACTCTAGGTTTATGTCGCCGGCACTCTGTGTATTCATACGCACACACAGCTTATATATGACCTACCCCTTGCCCCTTGGACCTCTCGTGACCAGTGTCAAAACCAACAAATCGAAAGCGTCCCTGCGACAGGTGTCTTGAAGGCTAGCTTCCTATTGGTTATAGGGAGCTAACGTCTCTTGCTTGTTTGGTAAATATTACGTAGTTAGATTTTTAAATAAAAAATAGGTTTTAATGGTGCAATCCTAGATTATTCTTGAAAAGCGCGTGATTCTCCATGGATGAAGTCTTAAAAGGATAATTTATATACAATTTATTGAAGAAAAATACCTTCATCCATGACTTTTTAAATATATGAGAGTGGTCCAAATCAGTATCGTTACAACATATTATTAACACCTTTAAATAGACACTAATAATACTATTAATGATATTGTAAAATGCTATCAATATCAAACACACCAAACTATGTTTATAGATCAGGGTGTCTTCAACCTTTTTATGTCCAAGGCCCAAAGTTTCTGTCTTTTGTTGGCTCACGGGCAGCAATACTCTACCCACAGTATTAGGATTGAATACTTATTAAAATATTCGTATCAGATTATTCTTGTACACTTATACTCACACTAAGGATTAGGATTTCTCTTGAAGTATGTTCTTTGTTGTTTCATGGCAGGAGGTAGCGCGATTTATCTTGTCTATTAGATTCGTCATTTGACGGTTCAATGTACAGTACATTTGTATTAAAACGTAACACTTTTCTTTAGGTAAAAAGCAAAAATCGTTTACAAAATAACGTAAAATCCTATATATTATTTCTGTTGTCAACATCCCTTTTTCTCAACTAGTACAAAGCCTACAGCGATGAATAAGGTATCAGTTAATATGATTTTTTTACCGACTTCTGACATAGCATACTCAGTTTACGTTAAAACACATTGTTTGTTTAAAATTTAAGTTAAAAGAAAAATCTAACAATATTGTTGTACCAATTACCGAAAATAAACTCTCTTTGCTATTTTGTGCAGTTTCACAAGGGTTTACTGGTATGTTTTTATTTTATTAGTTGATTACATAAAATATATCTGTATTTGTCATTATATTCTCTTGAAATAATGTTGTATTTTCCTTGAATCAACAGCCCGAAAAAAAATGTTACCACAGGCTGCAAGTGACCCGCGGGCAACGGGTTGAAGACCCCTGGTATAGATAGTCGATATTCGGACGACATCCAATCACCCATTCGGCCTTAACTGCTTGTTATACGTATAGTGGTAGATTGGCTCCTCCTAGCCTATGATAGTGGCCCAACTAAGCTTTGAACCTTTGGGACAAGGTAACCCGTGACCCAACTGTTATAAAGCAGAATTATTTTTACTTAATTTATCTTGGATAGTACGTTTTGTTTAGTCGTATATTAAAATTAATATGTATGTATTTTAAAACAAATATTTGTTTTTAATAAGATTCACTTGGATTAAAGTACTAATCTTGAAAAAAGAAAAATTACACTTTCGTGAATAATATTTTTATAATTATCTTAGTTAGTCTTTTCACCGGGTTTCAACAGCCGTTATGGCTGTACGCACACATTATTTATGCCACAACAGCCCGATACATTAATGACGTCGACATTAGAACTTTGGAAACCAATTTAAATTAACAGTTTATTTCTCCATTCTTTTTATTACCCACCAGGGATATCTCTATATTGACAATAATGGGATAAGTATGAGGAAAGCATAATTTTTAGAACAAATGTACCCACATTTGCATGGAGAGAGAATGTAAATCGTTTGGGGAAAAAACCTACTGGGATTTGAAATCAGATCTCCCCATCAAAGTAAATACATACTAACACAAAATTGACGCGCTAGACAAGGCAACTACTGATGCGGGTATTATTTTAATGGTTTTTTCAAAATGTATTAGTTTAATACAAAACTTAAAAAAGTATTTAAAAAACAAACCTTTTAAACATGACATGACATGAATACATGTACCGGTTCGCAACTGTTCGGAAATACGATTTTATCTTGAAATGTTAGTTTGATAAAACGTTTACCTGAATGTTTTGAAAAGTGTTCTAATGTGTTAATATTTATTCCCTTAGACATAGGAGCTGCTTACGAATTATCACATCATTAATTCTCCATTACAATCTTGCAGTTTAGTTGGTTATGTGTCAGCATTGTCATTACCGTACTAAATGATTAAACGTTCAGACTAATCTAGTTTGGAAACAAGTCTGTGGCAAAGTAGCTAGGATTTGTGAAACAACTTTATTTGCACAAAATTATTTGAACTGGATTAACAACAAAGCTATGATTTGCCAGACCTAGACGTAAATTAAAAATGACATGTTGATATAGGTACACTCAGTGTTGTCAACAAATAAGTACAGTACATGGCCGTGATCCAAGTCTTAATACCCATCCGGGCTATCCGTATTTATTATTATTATTATTATTATTATTATTATATATTATTATTATTATTATTATTATCACCGTGTCTTACTACCCGTTCGGATTGTACGCACTTACGCTAATGTGTAATGGTAGGGTGATTGTGAGATGAAATGGAGGACCTACAGTTTAACGTGGATCCGAACCACGGTGGAGGCCTGGCATTCCTCACATTCACAAGTTATGATTAATACACATCTTGTCAGAGGTGAAGGAAGGGTTTGGCAATCAGATAAGTCTGTGGTGGACCGAGGATTGAACCCCGGACCCTCAGCACAGAAGTCTGACACCTTACCCCAGACCACCAGGTCACCGTCGTATTTAATAAAACTAATTAATAAGGGAGGGGGGATGAGGAAGGTAGACGTATAGAGGAAGAGTAGCCGCATTGGCTTGGAGGGAGAATGAGAAACCATTTAGGAATCAAACACCTCAATACAGAAGATTGGTATTTGAGCCCTGAACTAACCATCACTGGATATCCAAGCAAGATGGGACCAGCGCTATTGTTTAGGTTCTGTTTGGTTTTGATCGCATAGTAAATATACTAAGATAAATATCAAAAATATTGTAAGTAAAGTATTGCCCCTCTGAGTCAATTAATTAGCTTACTATACATTATTTTGAGTACATAACGTGTAGGCCTACATAGCTCTGTTCTTTTCAATATAAGATTAAATTAAATTAAGTTGCCATTTACAATCTCCGCGAGTTTAAACTCCATATTAACTCAGTTGTTTATTCCTATTAATTTTGAAAAAAAGATGAAAGCTATCTTGGCAGTATACAGGACAGAGTGCTTAGGAAAAGTTCCCATTTAGAAGGCCATCGGTCGACGGATGCACCGAAATTTGCGAGGAAAATTTATTTTTTATATACTAGCAATAAAAGTGTGTGGTGTTAAATATTCTAATTGTGGTTTTAACAGGTTAAATAAGATGAAAGGAACTATCATTTACTTGGGAAAAGTTAGTTAATTACTGTTTTAACAGCTGGAACAGGGTTCAAAGGAACTATCCGACTTTTGGGGTGCGCTAATTGATGTTTTAAGAGGTGAACAATGTGCAAGGAACTATTCTTCTCCTAGGAAGTATTAATTGATGTTTCAAGGCATAATAAACTATCATTCTCCTGGAAAGTGTTAATTGATGTTTTAACAGGCGGAACATGACACAAGGAACTATCCTCCTAGAAACTAATTGTTATTTTAACAGTGACGCCACCCAAAGCATGTGGTAAGAGTGACGAGCTAGACCTAACAGCTCGGGTAGGAGGGATGTAGAACACGTGGTAAAGAGCAGGAGCAGATGATCAAATTACCTCCAAAGACTTCTAGACGTTTCTTCTCTTTAATGAAGGTTGACTCTCCCAACCCCTGAGATTACAAGGGTGGAAGAAGGAATATCATCGGGGTCAGAGGAAAGTGGATCCCCACATACGAAGGTTCGTACTAGAACAATTAGTATAAAGGAAGGAATGGGTGGTAACCGTTCGGTCGGTATAGTTCGCTTGAGGCTTAAGGTGGGTGCTAGTGAGCGTGAGTGTAGGGCGGTATTTCTGAAGTTTTTATAGCATAAACATTGTTTGGCCAAATAAATCAAATATTTCTTCTATATAAACATAGAGTTTAGTTTTCTGCACATGCTAATCTCAAACAGTTATTGAATATTTGTCAAAGGTGTTCTGGAATTAAATGACAACGTTTTCTCTTTATTTAAAAAGTTTGTCACCAAATGCCGCTAAGCTCGTGACAGATATCCAAGAACTGTTGAGATTAGCATGTGCAGAAAACTAAACTCTATGTTTTTATAGAAGAAATAATCGATTTATATTGGTCAAAAAATGTTTATGCTATAAAAACTGCAAAATTAATGCACTAAACTCGCGCTCACTAGCACCCACCTTAAGCCATAAAGCTATGGGTTGTAACATCAGGTTCATAAAAAAGTGAATCCCCGTATGCAAAGGTTCGTAGTGTAACGAAAATTATTATACGAAGAAAAACTGTGACTCATTACAAAGAACCTTTCTATAAGGCAGAACATAATCAAGACAGATAGTTGTACTCGTAGGCAAGGCCGTAGCCAGTCAATAATTTCAGGGGGGTTTGGTGGGCCCATCCTCCAATTGACGGAGGCTAGAAAAAATTATAAATAAAAAACTGTTCTAGAAGCTATTTGAAGTGTTTTTTTTATCGCAAACACTACCCCAAACTATCGGAGGCTGGACAAATTCTAATTAAACGGCTCTAGAAGCTCTCTAAAGTGTTTTTTTATGGTAACATAACCATTAACTGCGAAGGCTGGAAAAATTCTAAATAATAAACCCCTCTGGAAGCTCTCTGAAGTTCTTTTTATGGTAAACACAGCCCCCTAATTTGTACTTGTACCTTAATTTTGATATTGTTTGAAACCATAAATAAAGCCATATATATTTTGTTCATAAAAATTTCGGGGAGGGGGGGGGGGGATTTGAACGTATATATTATAAGACGGATATATATCGGGTTCATGTCTAATGAACAGAAGGTACTCAAAATAAGAATGTCATAGCTTCAAGTCTTACTGCTCGTCGCAGGGCACGAGGGCCCAGATACCCAGAGAGAGATTAATTTAGGATAAGGGTATTAAATTGATAGCTTGTCCAATCTACCCCCTATCTCAGTTACCCACACAACAAACAACAATCTGAGTAGAAAAAAATAGGAAATTGAACACCTTTCTGCCAATCCAGATTTTCTTCTCAAGTTCCCTAAGCTGCCAACGGCCAGTACGGAACCCCCCCCCCCCCCCCATTTACCTCTATCCCCACTACCCCAAACTCACACACATCCCCAATACAATACACACGTTGGGCACAGAGCGTATTCTTAAGATGAGACACATCGTAGTTTGAGCTCTACGAGATATCCTGGGGATTTTACATTGACATATTGACACTTGCCTCGGTGGGTACACGGTATAAGATGTGAGAATTATCTGGCTGAATCAGTGATAGAATAAATCTGGTTTCAAACCCCCAGATAGATGTAAGACGGTATTTTTTACTTAAATGTTAGTTTCTCACTCTTCTGTGCACAGATGTGAATAAATACCTCTAAATTCTAGTTAATGGTCAGTTAATGTGAGCTATGCAGAGAACTCAGGGTGGGTAATAAAATGCAATGCGCAAAATATTATTGTTTTCGAATTTGTATGTATTTATTTGGTGTTTAATGCTCATATTTGTGATACTCAGTTTGTAATATTTGTTTTAAGTTACTTGACAACATCTTTTAACGTTTGTCCAAATTTAGTGTAAAATTAGGCCCTGATTTTTCCATCTTTGGGAGGACACATACTTATTATTATTTATTATTATTTTTATTATATTATATTATTACTATTATGTTTATATTCATCACACATCATTTAAAATAAATGGAGCCTAATATAACATCCATTAAATACTTACCTTTATATTCAAAACACCAATTTCAGCTGAACATTATTATAAATTCAAGATTTCAATTGCACTCCAGATTAAAATAAGTTTAGTAACTTTCTCAGTAATTTGTTCGATATTTAAAAAGGGTTTGTGTCAGTCCCACTTACAAAAGTATTTTAAATTGAATGTTAAATAATTAGTACTTTTATTTAACAGAGCATTGACTTCACCAAACACTTTCTCTCATTGAATAACTAGGTTATGTAAGCTTTGATAAATATCATACATTCTGATCTTGTCTTGAACATCTTACTATGTATAAACAGCCAGGTGATTAGCGAAGAAATTAAGTTTCTGTTTAATAAACCAAATATCCTCTCATATATACTAGACAGTGATTCTCAAACTTCTTAGTCACGTGGACCCTGTAACCACGTGTATCACATTCGTGTGGTATAGACGATACACTGTGTACAGAATATATAGCCACATCCAAAACGTAGCATCAGTATATCGATGTAAATATTAAATCGGTTTTAGCGATATATCGATACATCGCTCAGCCCTAGTGCTTATTGCCACAACGTGTCTTGACATTATAGGTTAACTGTCACATAGCATTTTTGTTCTTTATTGGGAATAGTAATCTGCCAGAGTTCCAATTTCTTAAAAAAACTTTCATAATTTACTTTTGGGAGTTGTAATTTTTTCTAACTACATTCGTCGTTTATGTACTCTATCAAGATAGATTATTAACTATTGACAAACAATAGAAGAATGGACGCCATGCCTCACCTGCACATAAACGTTTCTGCTTCGTCTGCTCGGAGCACCTTGAGTAGACTGAGTTTATTGTGATCCTACAAAATCTTCTTTTGCTTAGTTTGTGATGATAAAGGAAAGGGATTTAAGTAGATTGAGGGCTGTATGCAAGAACATATAGTGAATGCTTAGTGGACCGATAGTGTGGTCCCACCTTTTACCTATGAGACGCAAGCAAACCCACGCTAGTGTCAACAAAGTATCCACTTAGTCAAGTTCTTGCATACAGCCCTGAATTCTGGAGTTACTTCTTGCTTGTCGTCCAGACAATGAATGAGGATTGAGAAATAGTGTCATTTGTTCTTCCTCCACAGACCACTCTTAAACATTTAATCTCAGCATAGGCCATGAGTGAAGATACAAAAAATTTGTTTCTCTCGATACCAGTTCGATATCGGATTGTGAGTACTAATATCAGTAAATCGAAAGGAAAATACCTATATTAGTAAAGTATCGATACTTTTTCTTATCCCTAACTATGGCTAAAGTAATGAAAGGTAAAATCTATTTTTTTTTTATTCTTGAACATTTTTTTAAACTTTTGGCTACTCTCACAGAGTTGTTAAATATGATTAAATAAAATTTCAAGAGTAAAAGATTTTAACTTTTCATTACTATAATTATTATGACTTTTCAAATTGTGTTCATCAGTATTCCTGGCAATTTAAGCCAATTATAACTTTACTGGGTGAGCAGCAGACCCACTTCTGTAATAGTTAGATATTTATCTGCTAGGGCGTTAGTAACAAATTTAGTTCAGAGTCTGGCTGATAGAGCACTCTCATATTTTGCATGTATTAAAGCCAAGGTCTACGAAATACGGGTCTGGCTACTCTTTAGTTTCAATAATCAGACGTTGAAGCAAAAAAAAAAAACTCTAGTATATCTGCATATTAGCACGCACGCAATTCAAATACTATTGAGACGGTTGGAGCACTTTTATTTTATGGTTTTAGTTAAGTTAAGATTAAAAAAAAGCTTATTAGTAAAAAAAAATATATCTACTATAGCCATTATATGCTCATAGTTGTGAAATAATTTAAATCTGCTTGCTAATGCTACCAATCTATTGTTTAATTAAAATTAACTAGGTATACTGGAGGTACACATTGCGGGATATTTAAACGGTAAAACTATTATTATAATAAATATATAGCTTACGACATTTGAGGGAATTCCCGTTAGTACTAATTACTCTAATGTGTCAGGGATTAGGGACGTAGAATTCGGAGTAAGTATACCCGTATTTACGTAGAGAAAGGGTGAAAACCCACTTAGGGATAATTTCACCCTCGGTACACCAGACCATCGTGAATCCATTGGGTGACATTTTGAATAATTTGTCTGGATATTTAAACCAGTAAAAGTAATTAAAAAAGTGCAGAATTTTTTTTTTCAAAATAGGCTTATAGCTATAAAAAAATCATTATAATATTGGCACTATTGTAAAAAGTCTAAATGAATGAGTAATCTCTTACAACTCAACCAAACCTAAACCTAAAAAAGAAAAGGAGTGTTCACTTCAAACACAAACTTTTTTTAATTACTCACAATTATATTTAAAATGTAATTTATGTCTATGATTCATCACATAATATAGTAGGCCTACTATATTTAAATTAAATATCCTTATCCGTCTCAATTGCGCTCAGGATTTCTGATAGTGTTTGTCTAAACTCTAAAGCAATCATAAACACCTTTTTATTACAAGAAACACATTCAAACATTGATATTCAGAGATCACAGCACTTAAAAACATATTGCGGCAAACTATGAAAATAAAAAGCTTTGAAGTCTAATCAATTTTACATGTTGCTTAATTAGATGTGTCATAGGGGTAATTAATTAGACAATTTCTAAAGAATGTCTAAACATTTTTACTATTTTTGGTTTTGTTAACCAAGAACCTTGGTCTCTATTCCCGTGTACACATGTAATTTTTCAACTGTATTGAATATTATTAAAATATAACCTTGATAATGACTGGTTTCACCAAAGACAGTGGCCATCAAATCACGTGGTTAGTCTGACCAATCACAACTGTTGGCGTCAGTCATACCAGAGTCCTCTGGCGGAGAATGATTAAAAATTAAACTATAAAAGCGTTAAGTCATTTGATTGTGATTATTTAAAAAAAAATCAGTGAAACTGATCACGCTAAAAAAAACTTGTTATTTCCACTGATTACAATCAAATACTAAATGAACATTCAAATTAACAGAGACTACCTTCTGACTGGTTGAAACAATCGCTTTCCGGATAGAAATACTTAAGAATTAAAATAGAAAACTGTCACTACTAATATTGTCTTAGGTAATTGTTACACCACACACGACCCGGACAAAGGTCGTATCACAGACAGAAATCGACTAATAGTTGAAAATGGTTATCCCCTGCTTCTCACATGACCAGTCTTGAGTGACTCATATGACACATATCACTGTGATATAAAGAAAATTTGCTCTCCTTAAACTAAAATACATACTCTACTGTTATATTCTACGGAGTTTAATAATATTTGTAATTATTAGTATTCATAATATCATCAAATTTTTATCCATAATATTATTACTATTATAAAATTAGTATTTTATGAGTATTTTATAAGGCTTTTATCAAAAAATTTCACAACTTTTTCACAATTCTTGTTAAATAATATAATAATCTATACAATAAATGGTACAGTGCACCGCATAGACTTTCTCCCTCTTTTAGCTTAAATAAGACATTTACTAAAATTTCGTAAGGTTTGAGAAACGAAATGATACATTGTTATAGAAACACGGGGATCTGGTGGTCTAGGGGTAAGCTGTCAGACTTCTGTGCTGAGGGTCCGGGGCTCAATCCTCGGTCCCGGCACACATTTATCTGATTGCCAAACCCTTCCTTCACCTCTGACAAGACGTGTATTAATCACAACTTGTAAATGTGACGAATGCCAGGCCTCCACCGTGGTTCGGATTCCACGTTAAACTGTAGGTCCTCCATTTCATCTCACAATCACCCTACCATTGCACATTAGCATAAGTGCGGATAACCCGAACGGGTAGTAAGACGCGGTGATAATAATAGTAATAATAATAGTAATAATAATAATAATAATAATGCCATCAAAGATCATAAAATGAAATAGTATACATTGTTACTAACTCTATGGCATTAGGAAGTAGAAACTAGGAACACTTACAGAAAAATTGAGAAAAGAGAAATATCCCTGTCCGCCAAAGAGCATAAGAATTAAATTAATTTTCAAATACCTGAATTAAAAAGCATATATATTTGCTTACAGCTTAGAAACTGTTGGTTTGGTAAAAATATTTCTAATAAAAATTTTTATCTTTAAGAGTACTACACCTTTACAATGATAAGATATTTCGTATCTTAAAAAGTTGTAAAGAAATTATGAAAATTGGAAAATTCCCACATGTAAAGTACCCTCAAAGTAATTTTCATGAGAAAATGAGAATTGCCATCTGTTTGAAAACAATAATATAGAAATAAATTTAATCAAAATCGTTAAAGTGAATTTTGAGGAAATCTATTTTTTTTCTTTATGCCCTTCAGTAAACACCCTTAAATTTAGGGTTAGTATCTAATTCCAAAACCCCTGGGGGAACCTAATTAAAACCCCAGATACAAAGATAAGCCAATCGTAAATAATTTCGGCTTTAGCCTGAGGTACAGACAGACGGCATCGCGAAAACCCCTTTTTTGTTTCAGGGGTTATGAAACGTCACATTTATAAAAAATTCGAGTTCGATTTTCTTGACGATCACAATACTTTCTCTCTGAGGTGTGAGAGGAAAGTAAATCTGTATGATAATTTTTTGATCTTTATTTTTACATAAAAGAAATTTCTAAATAATGCGAAGCTTACAAATTGTGATCGTATTCTTAGTTTTCAAGTGAGCTTGAGTGCAAAATGTTCGAGAAACTTTGCTATAGATGGTCTTTACCTAGCTGTGTTTGGTTTAAACCAGAGTCAAGTTGTTGTATTAGTATTAAATCAAAAGAGTCCTAGGGTGATATTCAGCGAAACCCCGCACCCCCAACTCCAACTCCACCACCCCCTCCCCACACCAATTCTGAAAGTTATTTTGATAAAAATCTTTTAATAATTTTAAGAAAACAGACTTACCACTTGATATTTTAAAGGTTGCGACAAATATTAAAAGTTCCTTAAAATACCCAATGTAAAAAAAAAATTGATGAAATTATAGCTTCAATAAACCCGCCTCGGGGCGTAGTTAGCTAACGCGCCAGTCGTGTTGAGCTAGACCACCGAGGACGGGGAGATCGAGGTTCGAATCTCGGTCGGGTGAACTGGAGGGGTTTTTCCTAAATGGCTTTCCACTCTCCTCCACGCAAATGTGGGTTCACTTCCTCTACATTCAACCTTCCCAATTCCTAATCCAAATTTAGTGTAATTAGTACTTAAGCGTATAACCCGAACGGGTAGTAAGACGCGGTGCTAAAAATAAAAAATAAATAATAAAAGCTTCAATAATAGCACAAAAGTAAACTTCTGGGTACGCCACTTACCAACATAGAACACACTGCAGAGAAATGACAGCTTCTTGATTTTAGAAATATTGATTCATCTTAGATATATCTACTGCCTTTATTTTAATGACTTGTGTGGCTCCTATTATTAATAAAACACTTTAGTTGTTTAAAATTATACATTTATTAGGTCTGAAAGTGAATAATATATACATATTATAATATTTTGAGTATGTGTTTAGTATTAATTAAATTCATTATTCCATATTAAATACAGAACATATTTTTTAACATTGCCAAAGTATTATTTTAAATTGCACCAATTACTTAAAGGGAAATAACCTCACACTGCAATAATTCTTATAAAAATGACATCTCTGAAGTTTCAAAACCGTTTATAGAAAACCACCCTCAGGACACCCGACAGGGATTTAAACCCCTTAATCCTCAATTTTCTTATGATTTTCTGTTGTGAACATGTTTTTAAAAAAAACTATATTTGTTTGAGGAATACCAGATCTATGTTTCTAATAATTTACTTTGAAGAATGCGATAAATAGGCTTAAAACGACGTAAAACATATCTTAATTTCAACATTTATTTTTTTTATTTTTTATTTTTAGAATCTAAATTGTAATGTTTTTACTATAGGTACTGTACATGTTATATTTAACCTATATTTTGGCGTGAGCCATATTTTTAAATAACTTATTAAATACATGTTTTTTTTTAAAGTCTGCAAGGTGTCTTAACGCTCTGACATGAGGCCACTTTAGTAGCCAGTATCTTAAGTGACAAGGCATCCTATTGCACTTTTGTAACATAAGTGTAGCTGGTAGCACTTTCTGGGTAAAAATTATATTTCCCATCACCTCCATAAGTGACATCTTTATTTAAGTACTGATAAAACGGAAAGTTCCAATTATCGTTATAAATCGATTTTTTGTATATATCATCCCACCCGCGATATTCGGGGGCTGTATAGATCTTATATACAGGGGCGTTATTTACTTTATATACAGGGGTTCATCTTTATAAATCGGATAGAAAAGATGTGTTTTAGGGGGTACAGCTTGACCCGTTTTCTTCACAGAGGCCTGGAAGCCGTTGGCGTCGTCGGCGGTGTATTCGACAACCGGATGGTTCCGTCAGGTTCCACGAGGCTGTACGCTCCTTTAACGGCGTCGCCGTCTCTGGACTCCCACTGGCTTTTCTCATCCCCTGTGTGGGGGTCATGCACGGCGTAGTCGAAGGCGTAGTTTGGATTCACTCCTGATGTAAAAATATATTTTGAATAAATGATACAACACAATTTGTACATATTTTCATAGTATATTTTATTTAGAAATAAAATATTAAAAATTAATCATTAGCAAACTGTTGTTAAAATAATTTTCCTTCAAAAAACTAGTATGGAGCGTAACAAAATCATGCAAAAAAAACTCTTCAAATACGGTAGTCATTTTAAAAAATCGTTAAAACTGTTTTCGAAGAATTTCAAATTTTCAAAAATGAGTAATTAGTAAACTAAACTTAACTTTAGAGCTAGAACCAATTTAAGTTTTCACCTCTAGGTCTGACTATTAACTATTATAGTATTACCTAGATACCAAGCTTAAAGAAAGCTATTTCGGCTCTAATCTCAGATACAGGCGTACATACATAATACATAGCTGTAAGAACCTTTTTTGCTAGTTTGGGGGCAAATAAAAATGTCAAGATCCATCATAATTTGAGGATTTTCACGGCCACAATACTTCACTTTCATGAAGTAATGAACTATTTCGGGCATGTTTTTTTGTGTTTTTTTTTAGCACTGCGTCTTACTACTCCTTTGGGCTGTAAACATTTTTACTAATTAAGATAATGTGTTCGGGATTAATGAGGTTGAGTTTATAGTAAGTCTACCCATATTTGTGTGCATTTTCTTCCCATTCGCCCTCATCTTATCTTTGATTGAGCTTATCAGTAATAGCCACACTAAAATAAAGGCCTTAATTTTGTCTAGGTCTAAATATATTTTATTCTCAGACACTTACTTTGTCATCGTCCATTCCGGAATCGGATTTAAGGTACTTGTCATCAGGAATGAGCCAGGGGTACCCATAATATGAGGCTGAAGAGAGACAGCTCCGAACAAGCATCAAACCTAGGACCTAAAACAAGGTTCATCTCGATTATATCTTAATCAGACCTAATACCTAAAACAAGGTTCATCTATATTATATCTTAATCAGACCTAATACCTAAAACAAGGTTCATCTATATTATATCTTAATCAGACCTAATACCTAAAACCAGGTTCATCTATATTATATCTTAATCAGACCTAATACCTAAAACAAGGTTAATCTATATTATATTTTAATCAGACCTAATACCTAAAACAAGGTTAATCTATACTATATCTTAATCAGATCTAATGCCCAAAACAAGGTTCATCTATATTATATCTTAATCAGACCTAATACCTAAAACAAGGTTCATCTATATTATATCTTAATCAGACCTAATACCTAAAACAAGGTTCATCTATATTATATCTTAATCAGACCTAATACCTAAAACAAGGTTAATCTATATTATATCTTAATCAGACCTAATACCTAAAACAAGGTTAATCTATACTATATCTTAATCAGATCTAATGCCCAAAACAAGGTTCATCTATATTATACCATACTTGGGCCTAGTAAACCAAAACCAGGTTCATTAATAATATATCAAAATATAATACTAAGCAGCACGAGGGGCGTCAATTTATTTTAACTAATGGATCAAATGAGAGGTGTGCAGAGATCCAATACATCGATTCGAAGCGGAACTGAATTGAATAACATATTAAATATTCCTGAAGCCGAATATAAGTCCGAATATTTTATTAAAGTATTAATTTTATGTCAACCCGCTTCGGTGTCCGCATGGTCTAACGCACTACTTTCGTGTTAGACTAGACTGCCGAAGACGGGGAGATCGGGGTTGGATCCCACTCGAGTGCACTGAGGGTGTTTTTTCCTAAAGGGGTTTATACTCTACTTCCACGCTAATGTGGATGCATTTCCTCTCAATTAAGCCTTCATAATCCCTAAACCATTAGTGTAATTAGTACATAGGCGTATAGCCAAACGGGTAGTAAGACGCGGTGTTTAAAAAAAAGTCACTATATTGTGGATATTTATATATCTTAATAAAATAAATATAGTTAGTAAAATGTTTTAAAATAAATCACTATTCGTCAGTGATTTTTATTATATTATGGTCATCAGATCCTATAGAGTTCCCCGGCCGTTATTTGGCCTTCAGTCAGGTAGAGATTGGACATACCTGTTTTAGACCACGCGACTAATGATGTTGGTGGTGAATTTACAGGTGAACCAAGTGACAGATTAACTTTCAATTAGGTGACCTGGCGGTCTAGGGGTAAGGTGGCAGACTTCTGTGCTGGGGGTTCAGGGTTCAATCCTCGGTCCCGGCACAAATTTATCTGATTGCCAAACCCTTCCTTCACCTCTGACAAGACGTGTATTAATCACAACTTGTGAATGTGAGGAATGCCAGGCCTCCACCGTGGTTCGGATTCCACGTTAAACTGTAGGTCCTCTATTTCATCTCACAATCACCCTACCATTACACATTAGCGTAAGTGCGTGTAACCCGAACGGGTAGTAAGACGCGGTGCTAATAATAATAATAATAATAATAATAATAATAATAACAAAAAGTATTTGCCTCCTTTTCTCAGACCTACTACCATGTCTCATTTCAAGAAATGTTATTTTCTCTAATTTGAATGTAATAAAAACAATCTGTTGTTTGAATTGTTGGTAAAGCTACTGGTATAATAGGACGTTTTAAAGAATGTTTTTTGTAGATAAATATTAAAATATTAATCATTACTAGTATTTGGTTTTTAAACACCACGTCTTACTACCCGTTTGGTTTATACGCTTATGCACTAATTACGCTTATAATTTTGGGGATTAGGAAGATTATATTTATAGGAAGTGTACCCACATTTGCTTGGAGAAAACCATTTCGGAAAAGCTACCCTCAGTACACCCGACCGAGATTCGAACCTCTATCTCTCAATCATCGGCAGTCTAGTCTACTGCGAGATTAGCGCGTTAGACCTTTCGGCCACCAAAGCAGATGTACTATTTGGTTGATGTCATATAAAAATTAATATTAAAATTACTATGGGTCTACCCCAATTAAGGTTTTAATAGTATATGTGTGAACCTCCTATTTTGATAGATATATCAACTCCAAGAAGGTGACACTAGTGCCTAGATATGTATTAATTGGATGGAATCTTGAGTCCACATACAGATAAAAGATCAATCATATCATAATACGACCTACAAACTAACTTAGCCTAGACATTATGCCTAATACAACACATCTAATCCTAATGCCAGCGTCGCTGGGCATGTGTACTAGGGTGTAAATATGGTTTGGTCTGGTTTGCTGGTTCGAATACCAGCCGAGTGTATTAAGACGTGTTTTCCTAAATAGTTCTCAGCACTCCCTCTTTGAGAATTTGGGTGTATTCTCTCCCAAATTCTAGCTTGCTAATCTCTAGTCCATTAGTATAAATATAACTGGAATGGTTTGTAGGACGTGGCCTATAAGAAAAGGTGCAGTACCTATATAAGCGTTTAACCCGGACGGATATCAGTACGTGGTGCTTAAAAAAAACTTTCATCGTAAGTGTCACAGACTAATGGCAGGAATTTTGAAAAATCCCACCTATTTTAAATACCTTTGCCTCTGGTTTTTTTCCTTACAGTTGTTAAATGCTAAAAAAACAGTTACGTATACATCCGCCTTGCAAACATATTTTTGTTACTATGACAAGTGATGCTGATTAAACCATTCTTGCCAAATTTACAGAACATTTTTTATCAGGCGAATTAATATGTAACTGTATTTTGATAGAATTTTAACCGATAAAAAAAGACTAAAGCCATATATATATGCGCTAGCAGCCCTACTGACAATTTTTTGTATTAGCTTACATTTTCACAAAATAATAAATGTAACACTTACCATAATGACCCTCATGGCGTAGAATTATCTATAAGATCTTATTACCTGGCTGCTATATTTACTACAACTGTTAGTAATGAGACAATTATTGTTCTTTATATATAAAACTAAGTGGTACCGGTTCTTGGGTCAGTTGTGTGGAGTCTAGACCACAGAGTAACCTCTCGACAGAGTCAAGGTAATTAATTTCATTTTATTTCCACAAGCGGAGACTAGTTGAGCCATGAAGACGTGTGAAATCAGCGCTTGGGTGATTGATTCAAACCAAGGACCTCCTTGGTCGGAACGCTCGAGGTCACTGCAACAACGGCTCACGTGACATTCCCTTACAGTGGCAACTCGTTCAAACGGGAATTATAGGATATATTGTGGATGTTTTTATCCAAGGGACTCCCAGTAAATTTATCTTGGGAAGAGCTCTCCCTACCTGTTGTGACTCATGGTGTGAAGTTCTGCCTGGTGTGAATTATGGTGTGAGGTCCTATCCGGTGTGGCTTATGGTGAGGCCCTGCCTAATGTTTCTTATGGTGTGAAGTCCTGCCTGGTGTGACTCATGGTGTGAAGTCCTGCCCGGTGTGGCTTATGGTGAGGCCCTGCCTAATGTTTCTTATGGTGTGAAGTCCTGCCTGTTGTTTCTTATGGTGTGAAGTCCTGCCCGGTGTGGATTATGGTGAGGCCCTGCCTAATGTTTCTTATGGTGTGAAGTCCTGCCTGTTGTGACTTATGGTGTGAAGTCCTGCCCGGTGTGGCTTATGGTGAGGCCCTGCCTAATGTTTCTTATGGTGTGAAGTCCTGCCTGGTGTGACTCATGGTGTGAAGTCCTGCCCAGTGTGGCTTATGGTGTGAAGTTCTGCCCGGTGTGAATTATGGTGAGGCCCTGCCTAATGTTTCTTATGGTGTGAAGTCCTGCCTGGTGTGACTCATGGTGTGAAGTCCTGCCTGTTGTGACTTATGGTGTGAAGTTCTGCCCGGTGTGAATTATGGTGAGGCCCTGCCTAATGTTTCTTATGGTGTGAAGTCCTGCCTGTTGTTTCTTATGGTGTGAAGTCCTGCCCAGTGTGGCTTATGGTGTGAAGTTCTGCCCGGTGTGAATTATGGTGAGGCCCTGCCTAATGTTTCTTATGGTGTGAAGTCCTGCCTGTTGTGACTTATGGTGTGAAGTTCTGCCCGGTGTGAATTATGGTGAGGCCCTGCCTAATGTTTCTTATGGTGTGAAGTCCTGCCTGGTGTGACTCATGGTGTGAAGTCCTGCCCGGTGTGGCTTATGGTGAGGCCCTGCCTAATGTTTCTTATGGTGTGAAGTCCTGCCTGGTGTGACTCATGGTGTGAAGTCCTGCCTGTTGTGACTTATGGTGTGAAGTTCTGCCCGGTGTGAATTATGGTGAGGCCCTGCCTAATGTTTCTTATGGTGTGAAGTCCTGCCTGGTGTGACTCATGGTGTGAAGTCCTGCCCGGTGTGGCTTATGGTGAGGCCCTGCCTAATGTTTCTTATGGTGTGAAGTCCTGCCTGTTGTGACTTATGGTGTGAAGTCCTGCCCGGTGTGGCTTATGGTGAGGCCCTGCCTAATGTTTCTCATGGTGTGAAGTCCTGCCCGGTGTGACTCATGGTGTGAAGTCCTGCCCGGTGTGGCTTATGGTGAGGCCCTGCCTAATGTTTCTCATGGTGTGAAGTCCTGCCCGGTGTGACTCATGGTGTGAAGTCCTGCCCGGTGTGGCTTATGGTGTGAAGTCCTGCCCGGTGTGGCTTATGGTGAGGCCCTGCCTAATGTTTCTCATGGTGTGAAGTCCTGCCCGGTGTGACTCATGGTGTGAAGTCCTGCCCTCTGTGGCTCGTGGTGAAGTCCTGCCTGTGGGAATCCTGGTAAAATCTTGCCTGCTGTGACTCGTGATAAAGTCCCCCTAGTGTAGATGACAAGAAAACGTTGACTCTCTCTCTCTTGATATAGTTAAAAAGTTTTTTAAAAACTTAATAGGGGCTGGTGCTATACATTTTATAAGTCACCATAAGCTAATAGACCAGGTATTTAGGAAGAATACCAGAATACTTCATTTAATATAGTAGGGGCTAGGAGGGGGTTGAACCACTAAAACACACCTTTTGGGACGGACCTATTTTTAGCGTAGATTCTTTGAAACCCACCTCGGCGGATGTAAGGTCTAAAGCAGAGGTCCTCAAACTTAATGAACCTAGGGCCACATAAATAGAATGAAAGTGTTAGGGGGGTCAGATCGAAAAAGGACATATACATGATACATATATAAATCTTCGCACAGCTTAAAGCCAAAATTAAATATGACTATATATAAGCTGTTCCACTAACATAATCACCCTCTCCTTCCCTAAACAGGAAAAGTTCCTAAGTCCTTCCACTCAACAGACACTTTATGAAACACAGCTATCGAATGCTACCCACAGTATAGTTGTTTTGATGATTCGTTTACAATACTATCGTCGGCTGCATTATGATGGTATGATAAGTATAGCCAGATTCTGGTAGGAAAAACACAAACGTTAGTAAAAACCATTTTCATAAATTCATACTTCAAATCATGTGATTTATATCTTTAATTATTGATAGAAATTATCAATACCTATAAAATAACATCAATAATTAAGTAAAGCGCTATCAATTTTGACCCCCCAAAAATTATGTTTGTATTTTTTTTAAACTGTACTTCCTACCAAAATCGGGGTATATGTAGGTATTTTGTGTACTGCGTACAGGAGCACAATCATCCCGTTATTCATCTTCATAAACTCAGTTTGCGGAATGGATCTGGCCCCCGGGTCGTATGTTGAGGACCCCTGTTCTAAGTCATGGATGTATAAACTACGCCCCGTGGGCCAAATATGACCATTCGGTGGTTTCAATCCGGCCCGCGTGATAAATAATTTAAATCCATTACGTTGTGGAGCAAGCTTTTCTTTTAAACAGAATAAAACTGGATTTTTTTTATAAAACCAATGCCAAAATCAACATTTCAAAACTTGGTAGATCATAACTAAAAATAAATGTAAATGTTTGCTTCCTCATATTCAATCGAACAAATGATTTCAACCATGAAACTTAAGAAAAGTGATCTTAGAGTTTGATTTACTGATGAATGATGAGCATTATTTGTCTTCTTTTTTTGAGAATCACCTCCTTACAATATAACCCAGATTATGAACAAATGCTGGGAGCTCATTAACAGTTTCAATCATCTCACACCCCATTAAATAAATCTTCTGAACGAACTTAGAAACATACTAAGCCAATAAGCTAGATTATCTCGTGCCGTGTTAGCAGCCACCGTATTAGTTGCCACCCTGTGGTGGCTAGGAAGAGAATGTGTACTATTTACAACGTATGTAGATGGTGTGCAGCTCTGGCGTATCTCCCAGTTGAAAAGGTTAGGTTAGGTTAGGTTAGGTTAGGTTAGCCACCTGCTAGCCTATATAGCGAAATTTGAATAAAAGATAAGACATCAAAACATGTAAATAGTACACATTCTCTTCCTAGCCACCACAGGGTGGCTACTTACACGTAATCGATTATCTTTTATTGTTATACATTCTCAATGTATTTTAACTTCTGTCAGTCTATTATGTGTGTCTATATTATTTTTAATGAATTTTGAATAAAAATGAATGAATGGAATGTACCGGCCTTTTTATGGAGGAATATTTTTTTTAGCACCGCGTCTTACTACCCGTTTGAGTTATACGCTTATGGTTTAATTACGTTAACGGTTTTAAGGATTAGGGAAGTTATATTTTGAGAAAGTGTACCTGCATTTGTGTGGAGGGAGAGTGGAAAGCAATTTTGGAAAAAAAAAATCCTCAGTACACCCGACCGAGATTCGATCCTCGATATCCACGTCATCGGTAATATAGTCTACCGCAAGAGTAGCGCCTTAGACTATACTAAATGGTTCAGATTGAACTATTTTTTCTGATTGATCTAGCCGACCTCATTCCCTTCCCTGAAATGAACTAGTTCAGAGGGATCTACATTGAGTAAAACCTCCCCTTAATACACCCAGCCAGGACTAGAACCCATCATTCCCCGTCACTGTCAAGCCAGATAGTCCACGTAACCGCCAGTACCAATTAAATATTAAATTAAGAATGTTATGATAATAAGGTGTTTTTTTATGTAGCTGATCCTTTTTTTTTTTTTTTGTAACAATGAACAGTTATTTACATGTAAAACATTGAACATTGTTTGTGGACAACAAGTATAGTCCATTCACAATATGAATTACTCTCTGAAAGGTCTTTTTTCCTACCAATATCCTACTATATAATAGATTTCTGGTAAGGAAAAAGGCCTTTCAGAAAACAATTCCTACGCTGAACAGACTTTAATACGGGAGGATCCTGTACCATTCGGGACGGGGAAGGATCAAACTGCTGCACAGTGATTCAGACGTGAGGACGTCAATCGAAACCGCTCGCTGATAAGAGGCAAGAAACCCGATGTATCATAATGCATCGTCATTTATTAATACGTATTTTTCTACTTGATTCAAACAATCTTATTTATATTATCACATAGAAAGTACGTGAATTAAGTTATAAGGGGAAGTCTACTTCGTGTTTCTTTCCTTCCTTCACTTTGTGACGCCATGCTTAGTAACCTTCCCTCCTTCCCCCCCACCCAGTAAGCGCACGGGTCCGCCTTCATACGTAGGTAGCATCATGGAGCAAGGATAAGATGCAACACTGCACTTTGTTGTAAATATTGTAAGTTATCAAGACCCCCACAAGTACTATGTTTATGATAGATTCTGTTTTGTGTTTCCATGGCAACAATGTTGTTTAATGACGTCTTTGTGTTTTGGTAATATAAGTTTATTCTCTTATAATGTAACAATTTATTAAAACCAACACACTTCCTTCAAACAACTAAATGCCGAACGAGCCGTTTGACTTAAAATAATCGATTATATCTCTATTAATATAGCAGTCTCTCGATAGTTCCAAATACTCGGAATAATTGGGAAAAATAAAAAGAGCTACATGTTTTTATGTGACACTCCAACTATTTTTGGGGGTGGGAAGGGGTTTAGAGGGGGCTAGGGGGGGGGGGATACATATTATTATTAACTTAGGCCTCGTTAGGTCCAAAAAGATAAGTCTTTGAAACACTTCTTCTAAGGGTTTACTTGGAAAACAAAGTTCTTTAAACTTCATATTTTGAAACAACACTGTAAAATTAACCTCAATAAGTAGGCTTACTATCAAATCAAATTTTATTTTGATTTGACTCTAATTCTATTATCATCATAATTTTTGGGGAAGACCTACCTTTCAATCACAGAATCAACATTGTAATCCTTCCACGTTTTTTTCTTTAGTATTTAGGCTTGGTTTACATCCATGCATGACTCATAGTTAAATGTAAATAGCACATAACCAAATAGTTTACAATAAGTTGAAACATATTATTTTCAATGATAACTTTCATAATTGATTCATAGTGAATAGTGCAGAATCAAGGCCGTAGCCAGGGGTGGGTTTTGGGTATGTTTCAAACCATATCAAAATTAAGATACAAATACAAATTAGGGGGCTTTGTTACTATAAAAAAAGCTCTTCAGAGAGCTTCTAGAGGTGTTAAATATTTAGAAATTTTACTAACCTTCGGCATTTTGGGGGTTATTTTACCATGAAAATAAAACACTTCAGAGAGCTTCTAGAACTGTTTATCATTTAGAATTTTTTCTAGCTTCCAGCAATTGGAGGATGTGCCCACCAAACCCCC
This sequence comes from Timema podura, assembly GCA_033556935.1. Taxonomy (NCBI): domain Eukaryota; kingdom Metazoa; phylum Arthropoda; class Insecta; order Phasmatodea; family Timematidae; genus Timema; species Timema podura. Next base: position 5,156,860 of record JAVRXN010000008.1, on the reverse strand, counting down.
CCTGAAATTATTGGCTAAGTACGGCCATGTGCATAATGTATAAAGTTGAACAAACTTTAAATTTTTATGCGCTATGCGTGGGGTTGGGCAAATGCAGCCCAAGAACTTGGACGGATTAGCCAATGAGAATGAGAAATGACGCTTTAGCCAATTAAACGCAAGTATAAACTATAAACAGCAAACGGAAAATATCTCCGTTAATATTTTGAAATTCCTTATTCCTTGTCAAACAAATTTTATATGTTTTATTACCAACGGCTACAATTGTAAATATGATTTTAAAAAAAGGCTCAAAATATTACATTTTGGATTCTGTTACTGATAAAAAAGTCTGCCATAATATTTAAGACAGTAAAACGAGAATGAAATAAAAATTAATTTAGGTTTAATAGTACTGGCAGCACTGCATTAGGTTAATTTTATGTTTCAAAAGATACAGTTTAAATGAACTATGTTTTTCAAGTGAACCCTTAAGTCAAGAATTTTTAAAGATTTAATCTAATAAAACAAAAAGGTTAGGTAAATTTACATTAAGTAAATAATCGATTTAAGTATTTCTTTAATTACCCGCATCGGTGGCCGACTATTGCAGTAGGCTAGACTGCCGATGACGGGGAGATCAAGGTTCAAATCTCGGTCGGGTGTAACTGAGGGTGGTTTTTCCAAAATAGTTTTCCATTCTTCCTCCACGCAAATGCGGATTAATATTACCTTCCAAAGCCCTAAAACCTTTAGCGTAATAGTGCATAAGCGTATGACCCGAACGTGTGGTAGGACGTGGTACTAAAAAAAAAGTAGTTCTTTAATCCCTTGGTTTAATTATAAGTCGTTAAATTCTTACTATGAATTGTGCACTGCGCGCTATGCACTATTCATCATTAGATACGCGCTACGCATGAATATAAACCCAGACTAACATTCGTAGTTATTGACATAACAACAAAGAAAATATGTTTATAACAAACAAGTAAGGCTACCACAAACCATTTTAAAGTTTAAACATGAACAGAAGATAGTTTCCGGTGAAACACCTCGGTGGCGTAGTTGGCTAACGTGCTAGTTTCGTGTTGAACTAGACTGCTAATGACGGGGATATCGAGTTTCGAATCTCGTTTGGGTGAACTGGGGGTAGTTTTCCCTAAATGGTTTTCCACTCTCCCTCCACGCAAATGCGGGTTCACTTCCTCTAAATTCAACCTTCCCAATTCCTAACCCATTAGCTTAATTAGTACTTAAGCGAATGACCCGAACGGATAGTAAGACGTGGTGATAAATAAATAAATAAATAAATAAAAATAAACTTTCCGGTCAATTGTGATCGACCGGTAGAACTCGCGACAGTTTACAGTCGATTGAGTAATCAAACTACATCGTTGTTAAAGGTTGATCTTTTGAGGCTTCTAAAATTGCAAATATATGAAGGACTTTCAAATAATAATTGAGTGTGACAAAAATTACCTTGATCAATCCTAATTGGTAATGTTCTTGTAAAAACAACTAGCTTAGTATAAAATATATATTTCGCTTATTCTATTGTTTCTATAAAGGTGGGGACAAAATGATTTGAGAAAGAGATTTAAATTAAGGGATAAACATAAAACGCATAGACAAACACAAAAGAAGCAAAAGTAGAATGGAGAAGATATGGGCTACCGCGGTACATTTGGTAAGTTGAGTCAATACAGGCCGAAAAAGATTGCCAACCCCTAGTATATAGCCTTTCCTTGTATTCTCAATGACTGATATTTCTCAAGTCGAGGGGCTGACTATGCTCAAGTCCATACATGCCGCTTAAAACGTTAACTTCAATTTTATGCAGTATGAACAGTTAATAATTCACTCTTTATCGATTATGAATGCTATCATTGAGAATATTTGTCTAGATTTTTTTGCACACTTTGTGCTATACACCATTCGCTATTAGTTATGCTTTAAGTATGAATATATATAAAACGATTTATCCACACATTAACCTTTGTACTCCTCACAGGGCATATCCCAGTCAACATGGATGTTATATGTTACATCGTTATATAATGTATTTTTGACAAAAATAATGACTTGTTCATCTCTAGTTTTGTTAGTGCTAATTTATAAATGTTGGTTTAACATGGGCCGAATTTTAACACACAAACTATTAAACCAACCTACAGTAGCCCCATGGCTTCTTTGGTGCTGACTGACAGCTCATAGCTGACAGCTGACGACTTTGAAAAGCTACCGGACCAAATTATGTATCCCTACGCCGAACCATATCTGCAAAAAACATGTGTTTAGCAGCTGTCACTTCTGACAGTCAAAATTTAGGTACATACCTAAATGTTGACTGTCAGAAGTCAGCTGTAAACTGTCAGTCAGCACCAAAGAAGCCATGGGGCTACTGTCTGACTTACCACTTTAGAGGTTATACAAGATTATTTTCCATCCTCGGTCAAATCAGTTACCTAAAGCATTATCCCTTCTTGAATGATTAATAAGAAACATAAACAGGATTTATTTTTTGTAAACCATATCTAATGATTATTCCGTTTATACCTGATATCAGCTGTTACAATTCTGAGCTTCAGAATATTTCCTTATCAACACCTCATGCATTGACACTAGCGCCAACAACGCAACACGGTGCTTATAGAAGACATCAAACAGTTTATATTCAAACTATTGAAACGCTATTTTATATAAAATATTCATATCACAAAAATACAGCAAGTTATTGCAATTTTTCCAAGCTTACAATCAGTTGGATTAATTTTCTGTTTTAGTTTGATGCGTTTTTCTGCTCGTTCGTGCTGTCCACATATTGCATTAATTAATAATCTAATTAACTTCAATTTCGTGGGATAACAATTCAATACACACGCTGCTTGTTAGGTTTATTTTGGATTTTATAATTTAAATTTCAAACTTATCATTCGTGAAAAGTCTAGACCAGGGATGATAGCAAATGAACATGATTTTGTTAAAAAAAAAAAGCACAGTAAACAAAAACTTTTTCCAACGCCTTATGCTTTCTTAAAGTCAATAATATTTCGACAGCCATGTCATTCAATATACTTCAAACTAATATGACAAAGATTATCTAAGTTTTTGATTTTAAATGATGGTGTTACTTTCAATGTTTTTACTTCAAGTTATTGAAGTTAAAAGTGTATAAAACACTCACTTTGACAATAAAACTGCTGGAAGATTGCACACATATGAGCTATGTTTAACTTTATTTTTTCAGTTTAACTTTACCAATAATGTTGGGTACCGATAGAGTTTATGGTCAAGCACGCAAGATCAATCCAGCTTGCAAATGGCGGTGGATTACTTGAATACACTCCTAAAGATCAGAGAAGCTAATAAAATTATATTACATTTGATTTGTTCCATATTCTAAAGTTTAATACTTCATTATGATCCACGAAATAAGTTATATATATATATATATATATATATATATATCATAGTCTAATACATTGCACTGCCACCTATAATTATTCACTAGAATCTTGAATAGGAATGTCCTACTTTTGTTTGTGCGTGGAATCTGTGAAGAATATACTTTGCGGGGATCAACACAGCCACCAGTCTACCTACCACTTTCCGCAGTGTGCGCTTGCGCCAGACCGTGACCACGTGATCGTCATCAAGAACAACTAAATCTCCTAGGTTAAGACTGACTACCTGAGTTTGAAAACATCAGTGTTGTTTTTCTTTGATGTAAAGTGTTTGTATACAGTTTCATGTGCCTGGACAATGTTACGTAGGCGCTAAATGTGCAAAAAAAAACAACAAGATACTTATGAGTGAGCTTAAAAGTCATTGTTGAAAATCAACTTCGAAACATTATGCCGTCAAAGCAAGAAAGGACTTGCCATGTGTGCTTGACAAAACATAAGACTTTAACATGTGTGTTAATTTTGGCATTTCTTCTGTTTTCCTTCACGAAAGAATGTGCAGGGATAGAAAGTAAGTAGTACCCGACATTGTCTTTATTTTTTGAAATAAAAGAATGTGAGTTGTTTTAACGCTGGCATGTATTCAAATTAAGGAAGTAAACATTCTTGGTTCGATTGATTTACCACCTTTATTGTCATTGTAATTGAAACTTCAATGGTTGTCAAACCTTTTGGTCTCCGGAGTCTTTTAAGCTCCTAAATATTTTTTTTGTAAGTTGTAACCCCAAAAAGCATTTGTTTACATTTATAAATTTGGTATTATATATTTATTAATTCCAAGGCCGTAGCCAGCCAAGAATTTCAGGGGGGGGGGGGGGGAAGGGGGTTGGTGGGCACATCCCCAAATTGCCGGAAGCTAGAAAAAAATTCTATATGTTAAAGAGTTCTAGAAGATATTTGAAATGTTTTTATGGCAACATAGCCCCCTAGCTACCGAAGAATATGAAAATTTCCAAATATTAAACACCTCTAGAAGTTATCTGAAATGCTTTTTATGGTAACAAAGCTGCCTAAATTGTGCTTGTATCTTAATTTTTATATTGTTTGAGCTATAAATAAAGCCGTATATATTTTTTTCATAAAATTTCAGGGGGGGGTTTAAACCCCCAAAACCTCCCCCTGGCTACGGCCTTAATTAATTCATTAAATTTTAATCATGAACAACTGTACAAATAAATAAGACATAACGTCCTCGACATAACATAATTTCTATTTTTTTTCCAAAGAAATTTTAGTGATAAGAGTGACATTGTTAAACATTCTTTTTTACTAATCTCTTTAACAGCAGGCTGAATAGAAGATAATTGGATTCGCATTTGTGTTTCTGCATTCAATTTGTTCCAATAGTTCGTTTTGGTTGAAGTGTATGGCGAAATTACAGCCTCACCAAAATAAATTTTGGGGTGCTTCGAGTAGCTGATAATGAGAAACGGTGCCCAAGTCATACATTGTATTATGTGTCAGCTGTAACTGGCTATTTTCGTAGCCTATAACGCCACGAATTATATCACATTGTATAAGAGCTAAGGTCTGACTTCCCCTAACCTTCCAACATGAAATAGTATAGTCTTTGACATGTTCCTGCATCACTGCATGTAGGCCTACAGAAAACAAACTCAGGGAAGTAGAGCCTTCTAGACCCCAAATTTGGCCTGGTATGCTTCTTTCCACCTTTTTTTAAAAAAAAAAAATATTCTAATACATTCATTTAAATTATATGTTCTTTCGCGTATTTCGATAGTCACAACGTAACAATAGTTGTTAAACCTCGTACGCAATGAACACGGTCGAGAATCGAACCCAAGGACTCACTAGATCACAAGAAAGTTTCCCGGTGGACCGACTTGTTTGAAATCTTCTTTAATTCAAATTTTTCGCCCGGTCCTGTGAATTTTGTATTAGAACAATGTTAAAAAAAATGGTGGATAATTCGAATTTTGTTTTGGTTAGTTCGAACTTTTTGTAAGTTGTAATGTGCTATGCAGTATTGTTTTCCTACTTCTAGTTGCGGCGTCGTGTTGTTCTATTTTTGGAAATAGGGAGGTGACATTGGAATGTGGTCAGTATCCTTCTTCACGCCCCTCCACCGATCACCCGTACGTCTTTGTTTACAAGTACAGTTCTGTACTCCTTTAGTCAAGGTCGAACTTTTCGAGCGGTTACGTGCACTGTTCTTAGTGATTCGGTCGTAGCGATATCCTTGTGACGTGTGAGTTTATCAGGTTTTGTTGATAAGTTCTGGTTTAGTTTTAGTTTTGTTTAGTACATACTGTACAGTAGTGTTTGTGTGTTTGTGTGTGTGTGTGTGTGTGTGTGTGTGCGCGAGCGCGCGTGTGTGTCGTGATGTCACTGTCCAAGCCGCAGTCTTATAAATTATTAACTTTGGCCGAAAAAGTAGCGGTGATAAAGGAAGGGGAAAATTGAATTCCCTTTAAGAAACTTATTTAATTCGAATTTTTGGACGAATCGAATTTTGTCCTGGTCCCTTCAAGTTTGAACTATCCAGTTTCCACTGTACTATATTTGTAATTACGACAGTTTAAGGTTAATTGATTAGCGCGTCGCAGACGGTTCTACTGTAATATTGTGGACCAAGTGAAAATTCGAGATATCACTGTTTCGTGGACCGTTCTACAGTAAGGTTGTAAGTCGAGTGAGATAGATAAGCCATTTTTTCTGGTATACAGTTTGAAAGAAATCATTCTAGAATATTCTTTCTTTCTTTCTTTCGGTTGCACCATCTTTGCATCATGTTTCTCTTAGGTTCCACCAAGGAGGGATAGAGAGAGAAAGTGTTTTCGAATTTGTTATGTTTTACAAGTATTCGCAAGAGGTGAACAAAAAAACTATTTTGACAGACGACAGAAAGTCTTTGTAGACAACATAAAAATAAATAAATTATCACCAATGTGTGTGAGAGGATTTTTTAACACATGTGGATGCATTTAGTTTAATATTCTAAAAGTATTCATTAATTTGAAATATATTAAGGATGAGAACTTTTGATTTGAATTATTATGAAATGAAAAATCTATTTCATTACAACAGCTAGCAAGCAGACATGCCACTATATTGCCACCAATCTTAGTTTACTACCAGCGATAAATTACCTTAGTCCTTCAACAAACCAGTTGGTGTCTACTAATCTGTAATTATCTTTTTTATAAACATAACTGATAAAATTAGGACCTAGCCCCAAAAACCATAGATAAAAGTATAATATAGATCAGCATCTCCCATGTTTTGAGCACAAACAGTTTTCAGCGCTAATAGTAACGGTGGTTGTATCGGGTACTAAGATTTCAAACCAGCCGAATGGCGCCAAATTTAAATCTAGTGTAGGAATTAATTTACTTTTTGGAACTAATTTATTATAAGCGAGTCAGAATAAGGGGTAAAATGATCAAAAGGTGTTTTAAATGCACTGCACTTGAAATTATTACTCTAGCTCCAACATGTGTTATTTTATTATAACCTACAAAAACTTAGAAAAAATAAATAAAAATATTTTGGGCACATCTATTCAACTGCAATGCATTTATTTTGGAATTCAAACAAGACACCCCGGGGTCTCAACCAAGTTGGGTGATGTCCCCACATGATATTTAGTGAAATTTAAATTTGTTAAAATTCTAAATCTCTGTAGCAATTTATTAAAATAACAAATATGACACTCTCTTCAAATAAACTTAAAGAATTTCCATATCCAAAAACTTATCTTTTTTTTATCGATGTTGCTTTAGTTATTGTTAAAACAATATCAAAATAAAGGTACACAGATAAATATATAATTAAAATGGGATGAAAATAAAGACTAGTTAGGAAAATATTTTTTATAGTTTTTGCAACGACAAAATTTTTAGGGCAAAATATATTGACCGCAACAGTTCTTGAATATTAGGGGCGTAATTAGTATATAAGCGTATAACCGAACGGGTGCTAAAATAAACAACACAAACTAACCAGATCGAATTCAGGTCAGATTAAAACCTCGATCTCCCAGACATCGGCAGTCTAGTCTATTGCGCCTTGGACCGTGTGGCCAGTGAAGCGAGTAGCTGGTTAGTTCAAGTACTAAGAAGGGTCTCGACCACACCATAGAAATAATGATTAAATAAAATATATTTTAGCAAACAATAATGGATTTAATATCTACTAATAATAACGGTATAGACAAATCCTACAAGCTTTAATTTTTGTTAAACTTAGTAGGCCCTATGTACATTTGAAAACAATAACTAGCTCATTCATACCAAATTTAGTTAAAATGGTTCAAGTTTATAAAATAAAACTGCTTTTTAAATACTTTAGCACACTTTCTTTAGGCTCTATTCAAAAACCAAAAGGCGTGCATAAATATATCACATTTAAGGTATTTTATTGTTAATTTTTATCTAGGTCTACTGACTTGACACGATAAAAAATTAATTTATAGCACTTACATAATTTAAGCCCCTTCCCATAGTAACCATTAAGAAAAAATTCTAGATATCCCCCAAAACTCACCCCCAACACCCAAGGAATTTAGTTCTAAAGTCTGTTCAGCATAGGAATTGTTTCTGAAAGGCCTTTTTCCCTACCAGAAATCTATTATATAGTAGGATATTAGTAGAAAAAGACCTTCAGAGAGTTTCCTACCGTGAATGACTATAGCTATGACCTTGTGCTAAAAGGTGTATATCATGTGTTATGTGTGTTATTTGTATTGTACATGTTATAATGGTGGTCCCCCAACATTTTACCTTTTATATTTCTTAACATAGTACTTTATATCCTTTGGTTATGTACTTACTTTCAGAGGTGTACATTTACGTTTATTGATTAATATTTGTTTATTTGGTTAAGTTTTTCTCTGTATATATATTTTTAGCATCTGTAAATTTTCTTAAGTTTAGCAAATTGTTTGTTTATAAATACCGCTTATATTATACTGTTACTACATTCAATCAATCCATGCTCAACAATAATAACTACCCGCTTCGGTGGCCGCATGGTTTAAGGCGCTACTTTCACAAAAGACCAGCTTGCTGAAGACGGGGATATCGGGGTTCGATCTCGGTCGGGTATACTGAGGGTTTTTTTCCGAAGTGGTTTTCCACTCTTCCTCCACATAAATGTGGGTACAATTCCTCTAAATCCAACTTTCTTCGCCCATTTACAGATTAAACATAGTGCATAGGCGTATAGCCCGAATGGGTAAAAAAACACTATTCTAAAAAAATATTTGATTAAAAACTAAGAATCCTATATTAGAGTGGAATTATGTACCGCATCTCTCCCCCCCCCCCCCTTTCATTCCGCATAACCCTCCAAAGACTCACTATATCCGTCACTGCAGTCAGGGTTATACCCGAATCCCTTTCGACACCTAGCTTTCTTGTCAACTGATTTTACAGTAGCCCCATGGCTTCTTGGTGCTGACTGACAGTTCACAGCTGACTTCTGACAGTTCACAGCTGACTTCTGACAGTCAACATTTAGGTATATACCTAAATTTTGACTGTCAGAAGTGACAGCCGCTAAACACATGTTTTTTTACAGATCATATGGTTCGGCGTAGGGATACATAATTTGGTCTGATAGCTTTTCAAAGCCGTCAGCTCTCAGATGTGAGATGTCACTCAGCACCAAAGAAGCCATGGGGCTACTGTAGTGTCCTGTATTCTATTCGCCCAAAGGTTTGGTGAGATTGTGTTTGTTATTTTGGTAGGATCAACGCAAAGCTTACTAACGACTCATTCCAAGGGGTATGGTGGGATTGGGAGAGAAAAAAACCCAACTAGCTTGGAAAGGGGGTGGGGAAACTCCAGCGGTAAATTGAAGACCTTGGTGACTGATGTCGTGTTCGTTTTAGAGATGAGCACTCTCACATATCGAGTGGTAATACAGTCAGTTGGTTCCTAAAGTTCAAGGTAAACATTGACGGTAAGAATCAACCGATCTAGTAATGAATGACCTCCCGGGTCAGAGTTGATAATGCCAGTCAGACTCGCTTGCGCAAAGCCAACCATACAAGTTAATCGGAATTTTTACGAGCCCGCGTTTTCCCAAGGTAAGTGTGAAATGAAATGTTACAAAGCTAAATGGTGGAATATAAAAATATTTGTACCTATGAAGTTTGCAGCTGTCTCAAAAGTAAGTTTTCCTCTCTCTCCTTCCCAAAAACACTTTTTCCCCCCTTTCTTACCCACAAGCAGTGCCACTAGTTTATTAGCCTCTCTCTCTTAGTCACAAAAACTATCCCTAGTCTTTTTACCTTTCTTCATACCCACAAGCACTATCACTATTCTTTTTACCTTCCTCTCTTACCCACAAGCACTATCACTATTCTTTTTCCCTTTCTCTCTTACCCACAAGCACTATCATTAGTCTTTTACCTTTCTCTCTTACCCACAAGCACTATCATTATTCTTTACTTCTTATACCACAAGCACTATCATTCTTTTACTTCTTTCCTCTCTTACCCACAAAGCACTATCACTAGTTTTTACCTTTCTCTCTTACCCACAAGCACTATCACTACCTTTCTCTCTTACCACAAGCACTTCACTATCCTTTCCTTTCTCTCTACCCAAAGCACTATCACTATTTTTTACTTTCTCTCTTACCCACAAGCACTAATCACTATTTTTTTTCCCTTTCCTCCTACCCACAAACACTCACTAGTTTTTTTTCTCTCCCTTTTCTCTCCTAACCACAAGGATTGCCACTAGCTTGTTACTGTCTCTTTTCAACCCACAGGAATTTATAGACGTATGTTTTCTTTATTTTATATCTTCTACCCACAATTCACTAGAATATTTCGATGTAGATTTCTAGTATGTAATCGATATAATTTAAAAGTGATGTGTATGAGTTTATTAGCTATATATTATTTTCAACAGCAAAAAAAATTATTATTCTAATATGTTGAAGAGCATAATTTGAATGGTTCATGTATAGTCCAATCTTTTCTCTATGGTTTGTGTGAGAAAATATCTTGCTGTTCCTTCCCTACTTTCTTTCTTTATCAAACATAGACACTTTTGAACCCCGTATTGCCAGGTAAGTGGACAAAGGCGTCAGTATCGTCTTGTTTGGTTTGTCTGTAGCAGGAAGGTCGGGTATCGAACCCGTCCACGTGTATTTTTCTCAAAATTGTTTTTACCTACTTTTTTCGCGCAAATACGGGTTCACTTCCTCTGAATTCTTCCTTCATTTATGAAAATATACAGATATTCCGGATGGGTAGTAAGACGTGGCGTGTGGGTGAAAATAAAACTTACGAGTCCGTCTCAACACATGGATAACGCGTAGTACGGTAACCTCCAGTCTTTATTGGGGAAAAGTGGAACTGAGACCATTGAAACTATTTTATCATATTTACAACAAAATACAACCACATTGAAATTTTTTTTTTTTAAATTAACTACAATTTTTTTCCACTGATTCCAATTTGGCTTTTGTCGAGCGAAGAATGCAGAACACCATAGTTTTATGCGATTTCTGGTTCAAGAGTAATCGTGTTTCTAAAATCCCGGTTAATCGGTTGTGAAATGGTTATTACGAGACCATAAAGTGAATGCCAACATGACAGAACTGTGTCTCCCTAACAAGAACTTATCAACGTGTCAAGTAGAATCTGTCATACATCCAAATGACTAATAACAGTGAGTGTGGACAAACAGGTGTGACACGTCAGCTTAAAATAGCTCCCTAAACTTTTGTCAGGGAAAATGACGAAATATAGGCCTAGCCATCAAATACCTTATTTTACAGTTAAGTGTGAAGGAACAATCTTTAAAAATAAAACTAGCATAGCCACAAAGACAACCCGCTTCAGTGGTCGCATGGTCTAGAGCGTCACTCGCAACATACTGAACTGCCGATGACTGATAACTTGGGCTTTGAATCCCAGTAATGTATGTTTCTTAAAATTGTTTTCTACTCTCCCTCCACGCAAATGCGGGTATATTTACTATAAATTCCTCCTTTCTCACTCCTAACACATTAGCGCAGTTAGTAAGTATGCGTATTACCAAACAGGTTGTAAGACGTGGTGCTAGATTAAAAATAAAAATTATACACACATCCAATTATTCGGCTCTACGAGAAAATCTTCATAATCACACTGGAAAGTATTTTCGCACGTCAATAGAATCTTTTAACAAAACAAGGAAAGAGTAAAACACGTTATTTAAGTATTTTCTCGTGTCATTATAATCCTTTGGTGACCTTGGGCAGGCGACTGTATGCGACTGCAAATCGCGGTGTTTCAAGAATTGATAATAAAGCGTAAATTTTTCTGACAATCTTATTTTTAGATTTTGTCTCACCATAAACGTAAATATACGTAAAATTGATTTTGTTCTCCCAACATCCCTTGTTTGTTTTTATGGTATTTATTTTGTTCAAATGTTTGTTACATGAAACAGGAAGCACATAGAATGACAGTAGACACCAGCCTAGAAGGGCTTTAAAAGACTAACGATACATAGAACATATACTTAAAAATCTAAACGAGATAGTATGGCGCCCAGATTACTTGCCTTCTTTAGGATATGGGCGGGAAAAATATTACAAAACCTGCCCCATCACACTTACTGGGTCGACTGAGACCTTTAACAATATAAATGGTGCAAAAATGAATGAAGGAAAGATAAGGAAACTGTAGAAAGAAAGAACTAATATGGATAAAACAAGAGTAAAATAAAGTTCACATGACCCGGGTCGAGCGAGCCGCTGGGGTCGGTCGTAATAAATAGAACACTACCAGGGCTACGATGATATTTCCATACGGAACCCTGACGTGAAAACAAAATAAACTTTCCCCAGAGGGCGATTTCTGCCCATCTGGTGTAGTGAAGCTGAAGATGAATACGAATAAAAATTATTAGTGCAATTGAAATTGATAGTACTGCCCACCCCTCGTGGGCAGACTATAGAAAGTAAAAGGGGTACTACTATTGCTTGGGTTGGTACTTGAATTAAACCGTAATAAAGTGCTGAACCCCCCTCTCCCCCAAAATACATCTAACATAATTCAAAAACAACTTCTTAGAGAATGAGAAGTAAATATACGTCGTGTAGCACACGCTCACACACACATGGACACACATGGACATAACTTAGGATGAAAATTACCATAACATTTTTTTTCGCTCACTAGTACTTTCAACACTTGGTTTATTGACAGTTTAGGTTTTTTTTTTTTGCAACTGGCAGTCTCGATCGAGCTAAAATTTGGTATCTAATCTAGGGTTTTCATAGTGATACCCTGAGGAAATTTTGGAAATAAATATCTAATCCTAAAATTAAGGATAGTTTACTTAAGGGCCAAAAGAAAAAAAAAAAATTTCTCGAAATCATCTCTAACGATTTTGATTAAAATTTGTATCTAGGAATTTCTCAACATTACAAACAAAATAGCAACTAACATTTTTACCGTAGAAATAACTTTAATAACTTTAAAATTACTTCAAATAACCTCAAGGATTACTTCATATTAAAAAAAACTACCTAAAAGGGTAAACGTAATATACACGGAAAAATGGAAAAACGCTAAAAGTGAAGTAATTGGTTGCGACATGAAAACCCAAGGAGAAGTCAGAGAAATTATAAAATGTCAATGAAATTTTCAAATTTTTTGCAGTAGTTTGTGAAATACGAAGTAGAAAGCATTACCAAGTGTAAACTAATAGTTTCATCCGCCATTATTATAATTTTTTTCCAGCACACTGTTTTACTACCTGTTCGGGTTATACGTTTAGTGTAATTTCTTTATGATCTTTGTACTAAGAATTTAATAGAAGACAATGAAAATTATGAGGTTTTGTATGTATAACTTTTATTATAAAATATTTGGAAAGCACATATTCTTTGGGATGTAAAACCCGGGAAAGTAAAGAAGTTTTAAAGTGTAAGCCTCGTCATCACTGTTTGAATGTGTGTAGAAACATAAATTGTATCAGCAGAAATCAGCTGGGTTTAAAATTTTAATCAGCCGTTACCCTTGATAATATATTTAAAATGAAAAGACGTTAGAATCTAGGGTCATTGATTAATGTTAATCACAAGGCTAAGCTACATTATAATATGTAGGATATCTACCAAGAGGCTCAGAATAAATTCAAAATGTGATAGCAATTAAAGTGTTGTAATGGATTGCTTTGCGTACCACTTATAACTGACTTGCAATGCCAACTATCAAGAATTTTGTTTTTCCTTCATACTTTCAAACAAACATTCTATCGGTATTTGAAATATCTTTCCTTGATTAAATATCATAGGAAGACATTTTCATATGTAAATGTTTTCCTCCCAGGTGTTTTACGCCCTCGACTTACAGTATAATTAATATATTATAATATGTGGATAGCCACGGCAGACAGTAAGACTCATGGTACATACACAAATGGTTGTGTGCCTTAAACTCTAACCATGATTAAAAAAAAACACTCAAAATATCTTCTAGAAGCATCAAATTTTTTAAATTTGCCCCTAAATAACCACTCTATAAAGTGTATAGAAATATCTAATTTTCAAAAATGTATCAGGGGAGGACCTCTTTAAATAGCATTTAGAGTCATTCAATTTTCAAAATATTTCCAGGTGAGGAACACTTTAAATAGCTTTTAGAAGACTCCAAATTTAAAAAATCTTCTGGGTGAGAACCACTTCAAATAACTTAAAAAAAAGAATCCAAATTTAGGAAAATTTCTGGAGGACTTCTGATCCTCCTTTTAGCTTGGGGGCCAAGACGTTAAAAACGCCCTTATTACACAAATAAGTTCCACCCCTACTGGATAGTATGATTACCTATCAAATAAAAATAAATAAGTGGTATATCTTTCATTTTTAATTGTTGACCGAAAAAAGTTTGACAAAGAAAGACATACAAAAAAACTACCCGTGAAAAATAAAGCACCTTCAAATAGCTTCAAAAGTCATTCAGAGTTTAAAATTGTACCCATCCTGACTCCCTCTCAGTTGATCCCCCCCACTTTCAAAAATCTACCGGGGTCCCAGGGGTTGTTTGAAAGTTATGCAGGAAAAACATTATTTTTAAGGCAATTCCATTTTACGACTGTAAATACAAGACAAGAATTAATTTATTAAATGAATGTTGAAAAGAAACATCACAAATTATATTAAATTGGTAAGTAATCGGGTGGGGAAGAGGAAGGTAGAATTTATAGATAGTGGCATTTGCGTGAAGGGAGAGTGGGAAACTCTATATTAATAATCACCTAAACACACCTGGCCGGGACTCGAACCCCGACGTCTCCATCGCCGGAAAACTAGACCGGTAATAAATACCAAGGCTGTCTTTTTGCTTTGGTACGAATCCCGGTGTGCTACAAGGTGTGAAATTTGGGCGCGTGTCCGTTATTTGGAGTAACCCACGGCCCTAAACCACCTTCACAGCAAGCTTATCCCAGTGTAGGTTCAAAACTAAGGACAATTATTATTATTTTTGATTAAAGGCACGTGCACTTTATGAACATATTGATTATATCAGCACGTGATTTACAAAAATAACTTAATATTAAATCAGACACAGCATCCAGTCGTTAATTTATCACTGCGAAAGAGGAAGCACCAATTTCACCAATGATACATTTTTAGTCTTTGCCAGGAATCGAACTTGGAACCCTTAGTTCAGTGGACACATGCGCTACCAAAATGATCTAAGATGTTAGACAATACATTTTTTATCCATTCTTTAGAGACAAGCTATGATTGGTTCATGTGACAATCTCCTCTCCCCCTCCTCCCCTATCAAGGACATTCGAGCAACAGGTTTTCTACGCGCCAACATCAACATATCGTTTTACTGTCAAACAAATAGAGAACTAAATCCATTTCGAAGAATATACGTAGGAACATGACGCAGGATGATATTGACTGTAGCGGAAATAACCTTAAATGGGGTATTAGGTCAATTTCATGCTTTGTTAGTTTGTAAGGCGTGTATTTGTATAGGCCTACTGGTTCGTCCTGCTATATATTTAGTTCAGAATTTTTTCAAAATATGCTCCAAAATATTATCAGTAATTAGAATTGACAATTTTTTTTTCAAATTTGAATAAAGGTAATTTTCCAAAAGCGCAGCCAGAATATGTGACGTTTTCCGGTGGTTGTATACCTTTATAGTTGTGAACTTTAACTGTAGTTATTGAATGTTCATAATGACTATTAGACTATTAGTGTAAACTATTTTATTTGAGGGTGACCTGGTGGCCTAGCGGTAGGGTCCGGGGCTCAATCCTCGGTCCCAGCACAGATTTATCTGATTGCCAAACCATTCCTTCACCTCTGACAAGACTTGTATTAATCACAACTTGTGAATATGTGGAATGCCAGGTCTCCACCGTGGTTCGGATTCACGTTAAACTGTAGGTCTTCCATTTCATCTCACAATCACCCTACCATTACACATTAGCGTAAGTGCGTACAACCCGAACGGGTAGTAAGACGCTAATAATAATATAATATTTTATGTGGGCTCTCTAGTTTTACTGGTGCAAGGGATCCTTCAGTCTAAAAAGTTTGGGAGCCCCTGATTTAGTTAATATTTTTTGGCGGGGGCTCCGGAACAAGGAGGCTAGTCGGTGGGGGGGGGGGATTGAGCCCCCTCTTTTTATCTTGGGAGGGCTGGCACGATCTCAACCCCCCTCCCCCAATGTTTCCCAAGCAAATTCAAAACCCATGTAAAAAAAATAACTTTTACCATCGATTTAGTAATTTTAAGACATTAATTTATAATTAATTTAGTAGAAAACTGAAATGCCCTAATTTTGCAGTTTATATGTTTCTCAAGCGAAAAAAAAACCTTTCACAAAAATACAATAGGCCTAACTAGCATTAGGCCTATTTGTGATTGCCTTAAGTAAAAAAAATCACCAGAATATTAAAGGCTAATAATGACACTTTTGACACAGATAAGAACAAATCAATACAATTTCAAAGTTGAATAGTAAGTTTAATTTGGACATGAGGTAGTTTTCGAAACCACAGTTCAAATTTTATTTTTACCATATATTCACCCACCCTAAATAAAATTAAAATGTTGGAAATTGATTAACAAACTTTTTTGTTGTTGTGGTTTGAGTAACATTTTATAATTTTAAACCTACGTTAAAAATTGTTGTGACATTATATTTGATTCTGTTGTATACATGGCTTGTAAGAAAAATACTAAGTATTTAATCAACGCTAGTTTAAAAGTCCATTAAGCTGCTCTCCACAATATGAGCCTTGACAGGGTTTATACAAACACTTGGTTTATCCTGAAAAGTAGCAACGTTCAACTATGGCGTAGTCTATAAGATATGATTATTATGTGGGCGTAGTTAGAGGGGTTATGTGATTCAACCTCCCTTCCAACCTGAAAGTTTTTACGTATGATAGCAAAATAGTGGTTAAACAAGTCATTTTGTGAAACTATTTATCTTAATTTTATTCTGCAATCCGATCCTCAGAGATTAGTATCTATCATCGAAAAGCACCAAATTTTCAAAAATGTGTCGGGGAAGGCCATTTCAAATATCTTATAGACATCTAATTTTCAAAAAATTCCAGGTGAGAATCATTTCAAATAGCTTTTAAGGACATTCAATTTTCAAAAATTTGCGGGAAAAAGACCATTTCAAATATTTCTAGAGCATTTAATTTTGTCACTAAAAAAATCAGGTGAGGTGCCTTCTAAATAGCTTTTTTTAGGCATCAAAATTTCAAGAATATTTCTGGAGGTCGGACCATTAAGATAGTTTTTATTTTCTAAAGATTTCCAAATAAAGAACACTTTAAATACCTTATAGGGCATCCAAAATTAATGAGAGGGGGAAGATGGGGTCCTAAAAAATCTGTTAATTTCCCACTATCTCCCTCTCTCACACAAATAAGGTGCCTCCATACTTTTTAAATATAATTGTCTTATGTCTCAGAAGTCTTAACATCATTGTTACAAACTTAAAATTTGTAACGATCCCAAAATTAAGTTTTCCCTACACCCATTAGACATATAGTGTAAAAATTATAGCACCGCGTCTTACTACTCGTTTGGGATATACGCTTTGTATCATTAATATATCATATGTGAGGACACACACAAATATAAGAAATACACCTTAGGTTGTGTGTCTTAAACTCTAACTACGATTTTTAAAAGAAACTTTTAAAAAATCGCTAGACTCTAATAGAGGCATCAAATTTTTGAAAATTTGCCACTAAAAGAACCACTTAAGTTTATAGAGTTACATAATTTTCAAAAATGTATCTGGGTTAAGACCACTTTAAATAGCATCTAGAGGCATTAAATTTTTAAAAGATTTCCCGGTGAAGAACACTTTAAATAGATTCTAGAAGCTTATAGAAATTGTTCCAAGTGAGGACCACTCTTATGTAGATTCTAAGGGCATCCAAATTTCGGAAAATTTCTGAAGGAGGGCTTTTGATCCCCCCTTTTAGCTTTGGGGCCGAGACATTCAAAACACCCTTTTTTTTTTTTTTTTTGCTAATCACCCAACCTTATTCAAAATAAGCTTCCCCCCACTGGATAGGATCATTACCTATTAATTATCAACCGAAAATAAGTTAGCATATTCTTATCCACTCAAGTTCCTACTATGTTGTTTCTATAGCCTACATAATGATAAAGAAAGGCACACAAAAAATACTGCCAGTGAAAAATAAACCTCCTTCAAATAACTTCAAAAGTCATCCACGGTCTAAAATTATTTATCACTATCAGGACCTCTGGAACCCTCCCCTTCCCACCCACCATCCCCATTTTCAAAAATCTTCCAAAGCTCCTGTTTTGTGGTTATGGGAAGGCGTGTAATGTTAGGTGTACTTTCACTGGCTAAGCTAGTTTGTATACATCGGATGATGATATAATCTGTATATTACTTGACTACAAGTTCGTCCTGCTCTCAATTTAGTTCATATCTAGGGGCTATGACGGGGTGTAGAGTATTTATCAGAGGCGGCTCTACCATAAGGCGAACTAGGTAGGCCCCCCGCCGAGATCGAGCGATTGAGTAATGACGTAACCGAAAAAAGAAGCGCCATTTTGATTATGAAGGTTTGTATGAATTTAGTTCTAGTCCAGAAGGTTTATTTAGAACAGAGTATTTTCACGCAATCATTGATTAGGTTCAAATGAGTCTTGAAACTCTATTCACATAGCTGAAACGCTACAAAATGCACTCTGGTTTTCTCTCTGATATTCGATCTTTGAAGGACAAACCAGAACAACAGCTCAAGGTCTGTGTATTGATCTCAAATAATTTATTGGCAAAGAGGTATCAGAATCTTACAGTGACATTGATAATGGAGAGTCCTTCCAAGAACTAAAGATGTGCGCAAGAAGTTTATCAGCTAAAGGTAAAAGTGCTATTGAGATACTAAAACACGTTATTTCAAAAGGACTTGAAGGTGTTTTTACTAATATTTTTATTGGTATTTGCATCTTATTAACAATACCAGTAGTTGTAATATCAGCAGAGAGGTCTTTTTTCAAAACTAAAGCTCATAAAAACCTACATGAGATCAACAATGACACAAGAAAGAATATCAGCTCTTTAGATTTTATCAATCGAAAGTGAACTTTCATCAAAGCTTGAATTATCATCCGCCATGGATGATTTCATTGTAGTTAAAGGCGGAAAAGATTTTTTATAGTAAACCATCCCAAACTTTCAAAAATACTATAAAATTAAGATATTGCATTTATTATTGAATTCATAAATCCCAAATATTTATTGTGTTTATGTAAAAGCACATACTTATTTAATTTTTTTTCACATTATTTTATTAAGTGATATAAAAGGAAAACTAATTTTACTGTAACTCTATAAACTATTTATTTCAATTTTTTTCTAAAATATTATTGTAAAAATCCTCAAATCTTATATTATTTTCCCCACATCTCTTATTAACGTTGTCTTGCTCTGAGGTTACATGGCTACCTTATTATTTTCCTCTTAGTTCTTATAGCCAAATATATATTCCGAATTTAGACTAGCTAGCGAAATTTTATGTTAGATTAATTTATTGGGGGGGAGGGGGTGGTCGCAAATGACCCCGCCTACAGCCTCGCACACCCTAGATCCGCTTCTGAGTATTTTCAATATTTTGTGTACTTTAATAGGCTTTGTAAGACGGGTGCTTTTATTTTATTAGTATCACCGCGTCTCTCTACCTGACCAGGTTATACGCATGTCGCATATATTATAATTACGCTAATGGGTTAGAAATGAGGAAGGAAGCATTTTAGAGGTAATCTACCAGCATTTGCGTGGAAGGAGAGTGGGAAACCATTTAGGAAAACCACCCACCGGGATTCGAACCCCGGTCTCCCCGTCATCAGCAAGCCAGTCTAACACAAGAGTGACTCCTTAGACCATTCGGCCACTGAAGTGGGTTAAGACTCGCTTTGGTGGCCGCATGATCTAAGGCGCTACGTTCGCAATAGACTAGACTTCCGATGACGGTGAGATCGTGGTTCGATACCACCGGGTGAACTGAGGGTGGTTTTTTTATTAAATGGTTTCATACTCTATCCCCACGTAAATGTGGGTCCATTTCATCTAAATTTAACCTTCCCTATCCCTAACCCATTGGCGTAATTAGTAGGTAAGCGTATAATCCAAATGGGTAGTAAGACGTGGTGCTAAAAGAAGGTGGTTAAAGTCGAGTGCTGGTGTGTATGTTTGAAAAGAGTACCGGTACCTTATGTTAAATATCCCCCTAAAAAAGTGAATTGGGAAACTCACAGTATAATATCACAGGGAGAGACTAATTACAGTAAAACCTTGGATTGCGAGCATAATTCGTTTCGTAAATGTGTTCGTAACACAAAGCACTCGTAAATCAAAGTGAATTTCCCCCATAAGAAATAATGGAAACTCAGATGATTCGTTCCACAACCCAAAAATATTTAATCTAAAAATGATCAATACCTTTTTTATTTTCTTTATTTAAATGTAACTGTACTGTAATCAAATGTATTTATTAAATTTAATGGTGGCTGGTGTGAGGTGGACGAGAAAGATAGGAGGAGGAGGTGGGTTATAGTTTAGGATGACTTTCACTGTCACTATCGGAATCACTGCTATATGTTGGCTCACTCAAATATTTTTATTTTTGTGCGACTTTAACAAAGAACCTATCCAATGACACTGCTTGGCTGACATAGTACTACTCGTATTGCTAGATATCGCTCGTTTATCAAGTTAAAATTTATTGAAAATTTTTGCTCGTCTTACAAAACACTCGCAGACCAAGGTTTTACTGTACTTTTTATATAGATATTGAGAAATAGTTCTTTCTAAACCGGAGCTATTCCCTTCTTTGTTCAAAACAATGCCGACATTTTAACGCGTCATATTATAAATCTACAATCATCTATAGCTGCTTGGAATTCTAGGTACTGTACTTCAATATTTCATTAGGTTTTCAAACTAAAGGGAGAGTGGAGAATAATTGAAACCGGATTCTAAACCGGGTTGTCAGTTAAAGCAAAGTTTTGTCGCTTTCCTCCCCGAGGCGACAACCTGCTCAAGTGTTGGTGTCCTTCTCTCCCGCGCAGATCACCTGAAAGGTCGTTGAACTGCAAGCTCTGATTGGGCCAACCGATAACTCGACCATCCAATGCCAGATTCTCTATTGTCTTATCGAGAATCCGGGTGTTCCCGCGTCGATATTGGAAGGGGATTTCCAGTTCTTAGCCAAGGTATCGGGTATCCTGATGTCCACTTTTTAACTAGCTGATGTACTGTGCGTCACTTCCTACACCGGAGATTTTCAAACCGGCTATCCTGATATCCACTCACTGGTTGGGTCTACCATAAGATTTTGGAACCGGGTATCTTGGTGTCCACTTACTAAATAACATTAATAACAACGTTAATGTTTGAGAAGATAGTCCAGAAGACATGGGCTGTTATCTCGGTGGCGTAGCTCGTGGGTGAGATGGCGAGCGTGTGGTGTGGCGGAGGCGTGGCGTAGGTATGCCACGCATGTTGGCGTCTATATGGCGTGTGGCGTGTGGCATGTGGCTGTGACTTTCAAGTGGTGATGATATGGTGTAAAGCTAATTGATGTGGCATCTTTGCCATCAACAAACCACACGTCCTTAAGCACATACAATTATTATACACATTCTTGAATTGTCTTTAAATTTAAATTAAACTTTATTTTTCTTACCTTCTACTTCATTATATTTTACATTCTTGCTTCAAGCTAGTTCCTGTATTTGATTTTGATAGTAGTCATCATTATTGATATCATAAAGGCGGGGTAAACTCTCCAACAGTTCCACAAACTTAATATTAAATTATGGATCGTCCCGCATTGAAAAAACTAACAAATGAAATTCGTAACATAATAAATGATAGTCTAGTACGCTACACAGCGACGGAGTGTGGCGATCACCATACGGCCGCCACACGAGTTTAAACACGGCGTCGCGACGCCCCACACCGCTTCAGCGCCTCTCCAGTGGGCCGTGGGGATTGCAGACTGGATTGTGTTAGCTTATGTTAGATTATACACACAATGTTTATGGCAGCCGCAAGTCCCACAATGACAACCTTTCACGCTAATACTGGTGCATTTCTTCCTTTACCCTTCCTATCCTTACCCCGTCAATTAATTTGTTAATAACCTTAGTGGTGAATGTACTAATTAGTAATTAATATAAGATAAAACTACCCTTCCTATCTCTAGCCGTCATATTAAGCCGTTAAGAGATTTTGTGTAAAGTCTACTCATAATTATTCTGGTCTTTATATTGAAAAATGACACCTGGACACGGGAATCGAACCCGGGACCTTTGGCTTAGTACGTCAATGCCCTTACCACTGAGCTATCCAGGAGTCGTCGCATGCCTTGGGTCATTCTTCACTCATATTTTAAGGCAGAGACTCGTCTCCGTCAGCGGCAATATAGCTTATTGCGAGCCTTACGCCTTAAACCGTGTAGCCACTAGATTATATTAATACCCAAACGCTCACTAAAAGCGCGCCTGTCCCCCCCCTCCCCCCACACACACACACAACCTGTAATTCTAAATATTTACTGCTTACTTTAATCTAGCCCTCTCCCAATCATTATTATTAGCACCGCGTCTTACTACCCGTTCGGGTTATGCGCACTTACGCTGATGTGTAATGGTAGGGTGATTGTGAGATGAAATGGAGGATCTACAGTTTAACGTGGAATCCGAACCACGGTGGAGGCCTGGCATTCCACACATTTCACAAGTTGTGATTAATACAATTAGCAATTGGCAATTGGCAATTAGATAAATCTGTGCCGGGACTGAGGATTGAACCCGGACCCCAGTACAGAGGTCTGACACCTTACACCTAGACCGCCAGGTCACACCTCTCCCAGTTGCTCACTGAACACAAGACTAGGGGACACTGGTTCGATTCTTGATTTGGCTGACGAAGGAATTTACTAGCCCTACTATCCAGTTAGTATATCTTTTTCCTGAATCTCGCGCTTTGCTTTGAAATACTGCCCGAAGGGTGAACTGAATCTGTCTCTGTGCCAAGGTATATTATTTCTGAACTATTAGTAATTTCCTTGCGGGATTTTGGCTACGCAGTTTGAATACAGTAATGTTAGTAATTTAGTTCATAGTTTTTCAACCAAGGTTAACAAGTAGCGTGATGTATTGCATTGGATACACTCAAATCTACTGAAAAATACTTTTCTGATTGCTTTTCTTTCCAAACACAAGTGAAACGTAGTTTTAAAAAAAATATTGCGTAGTTTGTCCTAAAAAACACTCACGCGCCAAAACAGGTAGATCTGGTACACGCTTTATTCTCGCAGTACTCCGTGTCTTACTACCCGTCCGGGTTATCCGCATGTTTACATTAATGAGTTAGGGACGAGGAAGGTAGAATTGAGAGGAAATGTATATGAATAGGCAGGATGAAAAGGGGAAACCATTTGAGGAAAAAAACTACACCCGACCGGTATTCGAATAACGACCACCCTGTCGCTAGGCAGATCAAACTAGTTGAGACTAAAACCTTTATCCGCGTGATGTTTATGACCGAGACGATACCATAACTCGGCTTGGTAACGCTTTCCTTGACCAGACTAAAGAGTATGGTTATGACCAATAAGCCGAGAATTTGTGCACTAATTTCAAAACAGCGTCACTTCTTTATGTTAGGTTTAAACGAGTATAACTTCGTAGTCAATGGATTTTAAGTTTTTGCAAATTAAAATGGACAGAAATTACCAGTTAAAAATACATGGCAGGAAGTAGGTACCTAAAAACAGTTTATTTATGGACAAAATAAAGAGTATTATATGATTTAGGCTTAATTAATATTACATACGTACTTCATGTTTTCTTAAGGCTATTTTTGGAAAGATGTGTTTAGCTTTATATATTGTGTAAATATTAGGACTAGTAACTAACTAACTAAGAATAAAATTAAATAGCTCATTTTTTATAGATTTGTAGTACATAAAGGTTTAAATAAATTGGCCTACCAACTGTTAGATCTACTCTACCGCAACCACCAATTTTGTTTTTAAAAAAAATCTCAAAATCGTTTTCGCGCTTCACCTTGGTTAGAACCACTTGGTCGTAAACCCTCGCTCGATACCAAGAAGTAACCAAGTCAATCGCGAAAATTCTCCTATCCAACCCGAGTAATTCTATTGGTCAGTTGAGGGCGGGACGGGGTGGGGGTGGCAAGAGCAGGTTATTTTACCCCAAACTTTAATGTTTTCTAAAATAACCAACTAAATTTTGTCTGAATTAAATAAGCCTTTTGTTTAGACACCATATCTCAATTAATAGCTTGTCTTCCTATTGAGCTAAGTGGTCTAGGTTCAATTCTTGGTATAGACAAAAATTTACCGTTGATGTGGGTTTCTCACTTTCACAGTGATAAATTAACGGGTGGGGCTTGTATGTTGTGTCTGTTCTAGATTTAAGTTAGTATATAGGTCGTGTGCTGATATAGTCATTTGATTCAGAAAGTGGATGTTAAGTACCTCTAATGAATAGAACAAAGTGCCAGTTTCATAGTCAGATTAGTACACCTCAGTACGGTGCTATACTAAATACAAGACGTCACCTACCTGAAATTGAATGGAATGGGCCAGTTTCATATGCGAAACTGGCCAGTCCATTTTGATCTAGGTAGGTGTCGTCCTGTATTTAGTATCGACTCGCACTTGAGGCGTACTAAATCCGACTGTGAAACTGACCCTCAGACTTAGTTCGCCTCAGCACGGTGCTATACTAAATACAAGATGACACCTACCTAGACCAGAATGGAGTGGGCCAGCTTTATCTGCGAAATTGACCCATTCTATTCGCGTTTGGGTAGGGGTCGTCTAGTATTTGATTATGTATCTAACAGTCCATCAACTGTTACTCTTTCGTTAACCTCTATCTGATCTATTCCCTCGTCAGGACTAGTTGAAACAGTTTTCAGAACAGGGCAAATCTATGTTTTATACATATAAAAATATGTTCTCGTAGGGAAATATACAAAACAATGTGATGATGATCTTGTGGGAAAAGCTTTCGTTTGATTTTAGACTTAGCCCAGTGTTTGTGGCTTTCATTCATCAAAATAAAATATGCGTATATCCTTGTGGTGCCAATTGGTTCATTATCTTCACTGCTGTCACGCAATCTACAAATAGTATTTATATATATGTATGTATTATTTATATATACCTTTATAAACCCGGGGCAAAAATAAGTGTAGATTACTTGTCAAAACAAAACATATCCACCATGTCGGTGAATCCAGCTGCTGTTTAAGTGACTTTTCAACTCTCAGAAAAGCTAAACCTGCCGTGAACGTAGTATATTTGAATCACCTGCTCTTCCGACAAATAACACGTTTCCATTTAGACAAATATGTGCTGAGTACCACTGCGAAACTGGATTCGTACCCTTTGGCTGAGTGGTAAATTGATGGTTGGAAAAGTGGTTTGACCGGTGGGCCAAGAATCCGTTCTTAATCTATATGCTGTGCTTACCTATAATAATTATCTCGTGCATTTTATAACAAAACTATTTTAAATTGTTTTAGTTAAATAATTACTACCAGTGAAACAACAAGTATTAAAAGTGAAAGTAAACAACGTGTACTGAAAGAGAAAACAAAGAGAAGGTAAACAATATGTACTAAAAGTAAATAAACAGCGTGCGTGCACTAAAAGAGAAAAATAAACAACGTGCGTGCACTAAAAGAGAAAAATAATCAACGTGCGTGCACTAAACGAGAAAAATAAACAACGTGCGTGCACTAAAAGAAAAAATAATCAACGTGCGTGCACTAAACGAGAAAATAAACAACGTGCGTGCACTAAAGAGAAAAATAATCAACGTGCGTGCACTAACGAGAAAAATAAACAACGTGCGTGCACTAAAAGAAAAATAATCAACGTGCGTGCACTAAACGAGAAAAATAAACAACGTGCTTGCACTAAAGAAAAATAATCAACGTGCGTGCACTAACAGAAAAATAAATAATGTGCGTGCACTAAAAGAGAAAAATAATCAACGTGCTTGCACTAAACGAGAAAAATAAACAACGTGCGTGCACTAAAGAAAAAATAATCAACGTGCGTGCACTAAACGAGAAAAATAAACAACGTGCGTGCACTAAAAGATAAAGATAAACAACGTGTACTGAAAGCAAAAAACAAAGGGGAGAAGGTAAACAGCATGTACTAAAAGAGAAAATAAATAAACAACGTGTATTGAAATCAAAAACAAAGGAGAGAAGGTAAACAGCATGTACTAAAAGAGAAAAATAAATAACGAGAACTAAAAAATAAAAGTAAACAACGCGTTGCGAAAATAAACAACACTAGTGTATTGTTGCGGTGATGGCTGCAGAGTATTGCACTTAAAAGTATTATATATATTTGTATTGGGAACATATCTAGGCCTATATAAAAAGCCCTCACTTGACTTTCTAGGTAAAAGTTTAGTTTAGTTTAGTTTGAATAAAAACGTATATTTTTCCCCTTCACGCCCCCATG
Source organism: Timema podura (assembly GCA_033556935.1). NCBI lineage: Eukaryota > Metazoa > Arthropoda > Insecta > Phasmatodea > Timematidae > Timema > Timema podura. The sequence continues at coordinate 5,130,389 of JAVRXN010000008.1, read as the reverse complement.
AGAACTTTAAAATGACCCCTCTCCCAGCTCTTTATCTATTCGTTGCACAGTGATTTAGAGAGAGTTTGAAAGAGAAGAAGTTTGAGGTAGAGGGAGTTTGAGAGAGAGAGAGAACGAGCGCGAGCGTTTGAGAGAGAGGGAGCTTAAGAGAGAAAGAGTATAATAAAGATTAGGTGAGAGAAATTGTGTGGTAGAGAGTGTATGTGAGGGTAGAAAATGTGTGAAAGAGAGAGATAAAGTGTGAGCGAGAGAGAATGAGAGAAGATTATATGAGAGAGTGTGTTATAATATGTGTGTGTGTATGAAGGGAGAGAGTGTCAGATAGAGAGAGAGAATGTTGAACTTACTATATATTTTGTAATGTTAAAAGATAAATGTGGTACACAAAACATTACTTTTAAATATTATATTGTAAAAATTAAGCGGTAAAATGAAAACATAACTTATGTATTTGTATTGTTTTACTAGTTGCTAAAATGAACATCGAAATCCATTATTTGAAAAAAAAGGAACAACAAAACCTATTATTTGGAAAAAGAAATGAACACCAAAACTCATACTTAGATAGATAAAATGCTATTTTTAAACATTATTCAAGATCATTTCATCATTTTTGAGCTTATAGTAAATACCAAAACGTTTTAAACATAATTTTATTATGCGCGAAACATAACTTAGACAATATTTTCACGAACTTAACAACTTAAACTTTTAATTTCCAAATTAATATGCTTAATATTATTGATTTAAATACAAATTAACGGTAGCAACATTCCATTAAAAAATAAATGGTACGGAGCACCGCACAGACTTTCTCTCTCTTTCTATAAACTTGTAAGATTTCTGAACGGAATAATGTACATTGTATCATCACCACTCCACATAAGAACACGCATAAAATAATATACAATGATATAGAATCAATGAGAAAAGAGGCGCATCTTTGTCCACCTTAGAACATTTCAAACAGTTTAATGTCTTCCACAAGGGTCAACACTTCGTATTAAAATTTCGATTCTGGTTAAAGTTTTAACATTTTATAAGGTGTTGCAGATCTTCAAGTCATCGCATTGATATTTAATTATTCATTTATACATTTTGACCAATAAAAAATGTAAATATTGACTATTGAGTCTAAAATGAAGATAAATCATTGCTATGCAAACATTTCTCCTAAGAGATTTAAAGAAAAATAACATACTTTTTTAGATACTTATATTTAATTATCCATTAAAAAATAAATGTTTCCCCAGTTTAAGCATCTCAATTTAGATGTGTTATGACCGGCATCCAAAGAGAAATATTCATCCAAAGAGAAAATTGTGATGTGTTCGGACCAACAAATAAAGATCGAGTTATTATTTTTTAACCAAGCAGATATAGTTTATTTAGAGATTTACAGCCTTGCAGCAAATATCGGTTTACATGGTGATTAAACAAAGAATGAAAAACAGAAAATTATTTGTGAAAATCGGGTTTTCCCGACATCCTGGATTCCTAACCGTTAAAATGAGTGGTCGTTTGTCAAAATATGTTCAGTCATTTCCTCGTAATTTCTACTACCGGAAACGGGCTTATCAAATTATATATAAGAAGATATAATAAGAGAAAAATAAGCGTGTCCTAAAAGAGAAAATTTTGCAACGCAAACTAAACAACGTGTGTTAATAGCGAAAATAAATCACGCGTACTAAATATTGAAAAACAATTGCCCGCTAATATGGTATGTTGTGCTGTCCACATATTTTTTACGTTGATAGGATAGGTAGGTAGAATTTTTAAGAAGTATAACCTCACTCTAGGGAAAAACACCGTCACTATACTTGGCTGGAATTCAAATCTCCAGAAAACCAGACAAGATGAGACTGGCATCTTTGCCAGCTTGTCCTCCAGTGCGGAAAGATTATGATAGCTGATAAGACTTAATTTAAATGTGGTATGGAGAGGAAATTCACACGTATAATTGTGATAAAGTAAAACCTAGATTCATATCTCGTCCTCTGCGTCACTGGAAACTCGATCATTTGCGAGTCTGACGCCTTAGACCACATGATAACCAGTGACGGTTCTACAAGAAGAAAATACTCTTAGAGCAACTTCTTTTTTAGGGTCTACTGTTGAATATCAAAACTCTACTACTACTACTACTACTACTACTGCTACTACTACTACAATACTACTAGCAAATGGGTGAAAGTTAGTTGTCATTTAAAATATATTATTATTATTACTATTAGCACCGCGTCTTACTACCCGTTCGGGTTATACACACGCTAATGTGTAATGGTAGGGTGATTGTGAGATGAAATGGAGGACCTACAGTTTAACGTGGAATCCGAACCACGGTGGAGGCCTGGCATTCCACATATTCACAATTTAAAGTATAGGTTAATTGCTTTGGTGGCCGCATGGTCTAATCTAAGGTGTCACTCTCGCAATAGACTAGACTGCCGATAAAAAAGAAATTGGGGTTTGAATCCCGGTCAGATCGGTAGGCCTACTAAGTTTTTTTTCAAAATGGTTTTCACTCTCCCTCTGCGCAAATGTGAGTATACTTTTTATAAATTCAACCTTCCTCATCCCTAACTCATTAGCGTAATTAGTACATATCGGTATAACCTGAACAGGTAGTAAGACGCGGTAATAACATAAGTTATATATTTCGCGGCTAGAAGACACTGTTAAGAAGGTGGGACCTAGGGTTGAGGGGGGTATCAATTAGCAAGTTCTACTACTAACCCTTTCCTTCAAAGCTGCTTGTTGATTGGGAGGGAAGAAAAATAGAAAAGTAAAGTATACCAGGGTTGTAAAACACTATGTGTCCTGGTAGAGAGATATTAGTTTTAAAACCTGTCAGTTTAGTTCACTGGACTGTTTACTTCATGGTGTGAACACACAATCAACGCATGAACCCCTCCCTATACGAGTCAAGCCCCGTGCAATGATCATCAGCCGTGTCGAGAACATTAGCAAGGTCAAGAGCTGCTCTCCCCATGGTCACGGCGACCACACCAGCAAGTTGCGCAACCCACACACCTGCGTAGAATAGCGTCTTCGGGAACCTTTGGAGGAGGTGATAGAACATTAGCAAACCGACCACACCAGAAAGTTGCGCAACCCACACACCAGCGTAGAATATTGTCTTCGGGAACTTTTGGAGGAGGTGATAGAACATTAGCAAACCGACCACACCAGCAAGTTGCGCAACCCACACACCTGCGTAGAATAGCGTCTTCGGGAACCTTTGGAGGAGGTGATAGAACATTAGCAAACCGACCACACCAGCAAGTTGCGCAACCCACACACCTGCGCAGAATAGCGTCTTCGGGAACCTTTGGAGGAGGTGATAGAACATTAGCAAACCGACCACACCAGCAAGTTGCGCAACCCACACACCTGCGTAGAATAGAGTCTTCGGGAACCTTTGGAGGGGGTGATAACAGTTTTCTCGAGAACTAGTGAAATTTTTATGTTAATATTTTCAACACCCCTTCTAAGATAATGTATCGATGTTTATTAATTGTTACATTTTCTAAGTTTTTGTTATGAAACCGGCAGTTTTCTATTGAAAAATGTAAATTTTATCGACATTTGATCACTGTTAAAATCATAGAGGAGTTGTTTATATAAAAAAAGTATAACTTAATCAACATTCTTCTATTCTTGAACAAACCGTTTCCGAAAAGAAAATTGCAAAACAATACAAATTCTTGAAGATAACCGTTTGTTCTCATGGCTCTGCATTTCCACGCCAAATGAAAAGGGCCAACCGCATTAATGAAGGAACTCCGTAAAGGAGAATGTCTGTGAATACAAAAAATTGCAAGGCATTTCTATGGCATGGGGAGCGTATTACCTTATAATCTGTATGAGGAACTTAGATTAAGAAACGCACATACACTGAAGCAAGGCTGTAGCCAGCCAATAATTTCACGGGGGGTTTGGTGGGTACATCCTCCAATTGCCGGAGGCTAGAAAAAATTCTAAATGATAAACAGTTTTAGAATCTATCTGAAGTGCTTTTTATGGTATACGGCCTTGCACTGAAGTACCAACACAAGTGGCGTTGGGGCAGATTGCCCTGCACTCTCGCCAACACTACGACACGAAAGTTGTCGCGGGTATTAAATGCTCCATGGGATATCATGCATCTTGGATTTTCGAGCGTCATTTTTGTCGCTGCGATCTCAAGGACACATATTACAGGTCGCAATGACAGAAATGACACACATCAGAGTATAAAAGCACACTTTGCCTCCTGTGTATTTAGAGAACGCACGTCCAGGTGTCGTCAAATGACGCATATATAAAAGGGGGGGCCGAAGAGCTGGTATTTCTACCGAGTCATGTTGTCAACCTGGACGATGTGTTAAATACTAACGCAAAGCTGATTGTTGACGTTGACCATCAATATTTGAACAAGTATGGTTGCGTTGCGTAGTTAAACAAGGCTGCAAGAACCACGCAAGACCAATAGCTTGGATTGTTCTCGATCAGAGCTCTCCAAACTTTTTTTGATCACACACCCCTAAATCAGTAAAATGGAATAACACGCGACTCAAATATTTATCAATTATAATTACATCTATGTAGAAAAATATTAATATAAATGTAATTTATAAAACATATACAAAGAAATTAATCAAAATAGGATGAGATAAAGATAATCTTAATATATATAATTCTTCTGTACGTGTGTATGTCACTGAACTCCTTCCAAATGGCTGGACCGATTTTGATGACATTTTTTGTGTGTGTTTGAGTGGGTCCGTGGATGGTTTAGATTCACAATTGGACCCGGTAGGTGGCACTGCAATCGGGTTCTATGATTTTTTGGGGATTTTTTTTTGGGGGGGGGGGGGTGGCTGGACTGATATTGTTGAAATTTTTTGTGTGTGTTTGAGTGAGTCCGTGGATGGTTTAGATTCACAGTTGGACCCGATAAGTGGCAATGCAATCGGGTTCTATGATTTTTTTATTTTTTAGGGATTTTTGGGAGGGTTGGCTGTACCGATTTTGATGAAATTTTTTGTGTGTGTTTGAGTGGGTCCGTGGATGGTTTAGATTCACAATTGGACCCGGTAGGTGGCACTGCAATCGGTTTCTATGATTTTTCTGATTTTTTAGGGATTTTTGGGGAGGTTGGCTGGACCGATTTTTATGAAATTTTGTGTGTGTGTTCGAGTGGGTTCGTGGATGGTTTGGATTCACAATTGGACCCGATAGGTGGCACTACAATCGGGTTCTATGATTTCTTAATTTTTTAGGGATTTTTGGGGGGATTTTTGGGGATCAATCAAATAAAATTAACTGTACCCGGCATACAAATTTGTAAGCAAGATTCACAACTTTTTTCGATACAGCTGATATTTGTGGAGTTGTGGGCTAAATGCCAAAAATGAAAAGATGTTTTATTTTGTATGTTGTCTTGACAAACACTGAATTTGTAATATTTGTGTTACTCACTAATTGGAGTTCATTGTGAATTTGTAATTGTGATGATCTCATAGTATTTGTTTTATTATCGAAATAATTTATGCCACCCAAACGAAAAGTCAACGTTCGGGCAGTACGTCTGTCGGGTCTGCTAGTACATATATATTTTACCCGAAATGGTGTGCATGCGATCCAAATGTCAAGATATTTTGGTCTGGTTTTCGGTGATTGGGAGGTCAGGAATCGAATTTCACCCGGGGGGATTAAGAGTGTTTTTTTTTCCTTAAAAGGTTACATTTCCACTCAATTTTTGGCTTCCTCATTCTTATCACATTAGCGTAATTCATATATATATATATGTGTGTGTGTGTGTGTGTGTGTGTGTGTGTGTGTGTGTGTGTGTGTGTGTGTGTGTGTGTCCCGGACATGTAGTGAGACTTGGTAGGAATTTACACGTTTGGTCTATATACTGTATATATATATATATATACATAGTTAGCACACTCCACGATAGGAATATATATACAGTAACCAAGATAGGAATATATATATACAGAAACCACGATAGGAATATATATATATTCCTATCGTGTCTCAGTACACGTTCGGGCTATACATCCATACCACACTTATTAATATATTGTAGTGAGAACAATCAACTGCTATTCACCTACTACTTCTCAACTTATGCGTGAAATGTCACCACCCACACATTAAAGACACATGTCCAGCCTCACTAGCGACTACAATTAATTAATTAATTAATTAATTTAGCACCGCGTCTTACTACCCGTTCGGATTATACGCTTAAGTACTATTTACGCTAATGGGTTAGGAATTGGGAAGGTTGAATTTAGAGGAAGTGAACCCGCATTTGCGTGGAGGGAGAGTGGAAAACCATTTAGAAAAAAACCACCCCTAGTTCACCCGACCGAGATTCGAACCTCGATCTCCCCGTCCTCGGTGGTAGAGCTCAACACGACTAGCGCGTTAGCTAACTACGCCACCGAGGCGGGTCACAAGTCTTCTTAGACTGGACTGCCTGTGATGGGTGGAGGTCGAGGTTCCAGGTTCCAGGTTCGTCCGAGTACACTGGGGGTGATTTCACACGCTAGTTTTCTCATCCTTTCTTCACGCTAACGTGGGCGCACTTCCTAAATCTTCCTCCTCCTCTCTACCGTTTAGATTAAACTGTTAAATAATATACCGCCTTAGCCCGTGTGGTCACCGAAGCGGTTATGAACTTAAATAATCAATCTGAGTAAAAAAAAGTCTTACCCCTCACCCTGTACCCCACCCTCCCTGGACATCGAAAGACTATATTCCCTCGTCAAGGTCAAATAATCCTGTTCTAAACATCAATGGCATGAATACAAAATTAACTTTCATTGCTCTATACGTCAATTTAAATTGTCTGCAAAACGCAGAGAAATTTTTCATTCAAAAAAAACAGTGGCAACCCTGAGAAAGTGACTTGCCTGACTCTTGGTCTTAGAATTATTGTTACTCTCAAGTTTTAACCGGATGACCAATATTTACTTGTCAGCGCGGGTTTGTTGGTTCGTCGCGGGTACTTGAAAATAAACACTGCGTCCACCACATCACCAAAAATGGTCAAACATTCTCAGGTTCATGGTAGAGTGGTTTGTTGGTGAAGGAAAGGTCCAGTCCTCAAACTTTACAAATATTTTAATAAATACTTACTTATTTAATTGGCTGGAACAAATATTTAGATATCAATTTCTGTCTTCTAAACGTGTTTTTTTAAACATTATTAGTACATTTCCATCATCTCTAATAATTAATTAATGAACCTAAGAGTAGTCTATACATTTAATACGTTTGAGGGATTTTTCTATTTATTTAAACAATTATACACGAAAAAAATTATCAAATTTATAGCATTAACATTATTTTTACCTCTGGCCTTACTTACCAAGTCTAAAGGCATTCAATGTCCATACATTTTATTGGTCTCCACTGGTTGGGGTACTGTGCACCCCCAAAGTACCCTCTCTGATTCTTCTATCCCAGCGATTATTAACCGGGGGGGCCGCGAAATATTTTTTGTTGGGGGGGGGCTCAAAAATAATTTTAAACTTTATTTGCTTATTACTGAAGTCAATCATCTTAAATTTTACGTTTTTGGAAGAAAGAATTCGATGATGCTAGTAAAAATTAGGGGGCAGCGAAAATATTTTAGGATATTTAAGGGGTCGCGAGTAATAAAAGGTTACGAACCATTGTTCTATCAGTTTCCACTGAATATAAAGGACCTTGGTTCCATTCCGGGTCGTTCTGACAAAGATATTTACTATTTTTTAATGCTGGATTGTCATATAAAGGGAAACATAAATAACGAAGAAAAAAGAGAGAAAGAGACAATTAGGAATGCACAGAAATAAAGAGATAAAAATATACAAAGATAAATATAAAAAAAGAGTTATTTATACGAAATGTATCTGCACTTTCATGAAGAGAGGATGTGAAAATCACACTCGCAAAACCACGCCCCAAAGCACCAGACTAGGATTCCAACCGTGACCTCCCTGTAAACGGTAAGTCACTGTGATGCTGGTCTAACGCTCCAGACCTCTCGGCCACCGATGCGAGTGGCGTGACACTATAAAAAGATGTGACAAAGCTATCTCGGTTCATCTCACGGAAACTCGACTCTTCATTCTCACCTCATCTCTTTGTCTGATGGGGGGGCGCGGGGGTTTCCCCTGTCCGCGCAGCACGGCTAGTGACAATCGGTTGCGACACGGAATCTCCTCATTAACAGTCTCAGGAGGATATGGTTTGACATTGGAGCAAACTGCAAAAACTGGCTAGAGGAAGACACTTGGAGGAATCATCACCGGTATTAGGTAAAAGCGAAATAAGTTTCCATGACACGAAAATGGGAGAAATCACCATAAATATATATGTACGCATACATTTAGAGTAACCAATATTAACCAAATCTCTTACAACTCTTAAGGTGACAGATGCATAATACCCAAGGCCGTAGGCCACGGAACACATTAATTTTTTTTAGAAAAAGCGTCGATAGTTGTAGGCTTGAGCTCATTTGGCATCCCATTGTCTTCTGACACCCCTGCGCACGTTTATTACGCGGCCACCGGCGTGAGTAGCTGTCCCTGTTTATATATATTATTAATACCTATAAAATAATACCAATAATATAGTAAAACGTTTTAAATGTTGGCTGCAAAGAAATAGATTTGATTTTTCTAAACTGTTCTGCACAAAATCGGAATACAAATAATACAGCTCAAATCAGGCATCGTCTCATGGTGCGATTATTTGTAGTTTTTATTAAAATACAGTCAAATTGAGACCATTTTACCATATTAAAAAAATACAACATAAAATACTGTAACTTTAAACTGATCCAAATTTTGATGTTGTCAAACGAAGAATGGAAAAACCCATATTTCGATAAGTTTTCTGATTTGAGCGTAATCCTGTATTTAAGTTCCCGTCTAATCGGCTGAAATGGACATTAAAAGAGAGGTGATGTGTAAACCATTCCCCGGCCAGTTTCGATCCCGGTACCGTCGCATACGCCACCTCCTTCAACAGCCCCCGCCAGTTGCTATGGAACACCCCGGGCCCAAATGATTGGCGCCCAACCTGTCAGAAAATAACTCTACGTTATTATATTATGTAGTTCTTAAAGTTTAATTTTATTCACTCCCATTTGAGGCGGTTTTTTTTTAATTCCTCTCATTTTCAGTTTTTTCTCATTGTTAGCTGTCATAATTTTACATTTTAAAACTTTATTGTTGGTATTTGTGTTATTCTTTGTCCATGAAAATTTATGTATTTTGTCTTACAATCAATAAAACTAAACTAAACTGCCAGCTCCTTCTCTGGACATAGCCCTGGCCAGTCAAATATAATTGGAAAAAAATCTAGTAGTAAATAACTTTATTGACAGTTACAAAAGTTACCAAAAAAATTTATATATATTTCATACGTCAAGTCATGTGACCTGCGCTATCACTTTAGATACCTATGAAATCACAGCATAACGTCATTAATGAAAACTGCAAAATAAAATGAAGGTACAGGGGGAAAATGGGGAAAGTCGCATTACACACATCCTCTTTGAACCATAATCTAAAATACGTTAGAAAGGTATCATTATTGTCAAACAGATGAAAGCACTAACTCATTTAGACTTCCCCCTTTTACCCTTGTACTCCTAATATTTGGTTGTTGTTAAAGGTCCTTACTATCAGAATCAAAACTATAAGTACGTGAGCAAGGCCGTAACCAGCCAATAATTTCACGGGGGGTTTGGTGGGCACATCCCCTAATTGCTGGAGGCTAGAAAAAATTATAAATGACAAACAGTTCTAGAAGTTCTCTGACGTGGTTTTTTTTTATGGTAAAATAACCCCCTAGCTGCCGAAGGCTTGAAAATTTTAGAATATTAAACACTTGTTGAAGCTCTGTGAAGTTCTTTTTTATGGTAAAATAACCCCCAAAATGCCTAAGGCTAGGAAAATTTCAAAATATTTAACACCTCTAGAAGCTCTCTGAAGTGTTTTTTATGGTAACACAGCCCCCTAATTTGTATTTGTATCTTAATTTTGATATTGTTTGAACCATAAATAAAGCCATATATATTTTGTTCATAAAATTTCGCGGGGGGTTTGGACCCCCAACCCCCCCTCCCCCCAGCTACGGCCTTGCACGTGAGCATTACAGCCCTTTTAACACAATCGCATATAAACATAAAAAATTTCCTGCATGTGCACAAGAAGTTAAGTAGCATTTAGCGAAGTACATTTAATGTTTTAGAGACTTTTTAGAGTTTGTGTTCATTATGTTATGAGTGTGTTTTACACCCTCCACTTTGTGTGTCGTTAAAATAATATAAGAGGCAGACAGCCAGGTAAGGCGGTAGGACCTATGAAAGAAAGAAATGTTTGTTTGAGGGAGGGAGAAGGACCCACTGAACATCAAGAAGTATTCAAAATTAATTCAAATTAGGTTGACCCTATATACCAATCACGATAATGGTTTAAGGATGAGGAAGGTTGAATTTGGAGGAATTATACCTGCATTTGCATGGAGAGAGTGGGAAACCATTTAGGAAAAGCCACCCCCAGTACGCCCAACCGGGATTGAACCATGATCTCCCCATCATCGGCAGTCTAGTCTATTGTGGCCATGTGTCCCCAAAATTGATTCATAGATCCCCATAATTCAGTACAAACCTATGTGCCAACTAAACATCGCTTGTCGTTGTCCGCAGTCGGCAGACGATGCTCCATGAAGAGCGGCAAGATGGGCGTGTGTCGGGCAGTGACGGACTGCCCCGCCTTGCTCAGTCTGACGGGCTTCACGCCCGACATCTGCGGCTTCCAGTCGGACCAGCTCGTCGTCTGCTGCGGGATGCCCCATCCACCCTCCACCACCACAAGCAGACCCTATAGGGACAGCCCTAACCTTGTGGACAAACCCTACAAGCGCGTCGAGGACAATCAAGCGTACAGGCCCAGTGAGGTGCTGTACAGGCCTCGCAGGCCGCACGCTGACAGGCCATGGTGGTTGAACGAAAGTCCTTTCGAGGAGAAACCTCCAGGAAGACCCTCGAATCCTTCATTTGAGGACAAACCTCAGGACATACCGCCTAAACCCACACAACCTTCCTTCAGCAACCCTATCAATCTTGAGGAACACAGGCAACCACCACCACCCAAGCTCCCACCTAACAAACCCACCCCATTCGAGGGAAGACCTTCACAAAGGCCCGCAAACCAACCCCCAAAATTTCAACAGCGGCCGCAAATACCGTCAACCATCCAAAAAGAGGAATCACAGAGACCTACCTTTACTGACCGACCCCTGTCTGGGCAACTTCAGCAGCATTCGACAGAGAAACGATGGTGGATTTCGGAGAAACCTTTCGTTGAGGAACATGACAGGGACGACAGAAACCGGCAGATTCTTTAAACCGACCACCATCTCGCGTCAAGCCGAACGTACCTCCAAGTGACCCGTCCCAAATTTCGTTCCCAAATCAGTTTGACTCTGATCGAAGACCCAGTTACAGTAGCTCAAGCGAGCCCAGCAGACCCAACCACTCTCCTTCAAACAGTATATCTCAGTTCCCGGATTCGCCGACCCGTACAACCAGCACCAATCGTCCTTCAGGGTCAGCAAACAAACCTTTCAGACCTTCAGAGCGGCCACTTTACATAAACCCACCCTTCCGGCCAGGCGCAGGCACCACCAAGACACCTGTCAAAAGAAGAATAAGTGAACTCAGTAAGTACGTTTATAAAATATAAATATACTAACTCAAAATTTTGATTCAATGTTAATTTTAACTCTGTTAGTGAGATAGTAGAAAACCTAGGTGGTGAGGCATGACCTTTTAGAAAGAGTTAACAGGTACCTACATTGTAAAGCTTTACCTTAACCCAAATTTATAATACATATAGGTTATTTAATTATTTTGATACCCAAATCTTAGGTGTCTATTTGTCTTTGTAAATTTAAGAAACTGACGAGGATTCACTTGAAAACATAATACAGAGTGGTATTTTTCCTCAAGCAAGGAATGGAAAAAATTGACACATATATTAAAATTAGAGTAGGAATTAATAGATAATGGGTAGTAGTAGATTTAAAACTACTGTTTACTGTGGGCACTAAGGGACCTCTAACAGTGAAGGAAGTGGTGCTTAATGGCTCTGTGACTTCTGCACCTGCACAATGTAGCCACACCCCTGACTGCTACCCCCACCCCTTTTCACGCACATCTCTAGGAAGTTGAGAAATGTCATCCATGTGCATTGCGTTACATTTTAAGATCGACAAGACCAACTGTTACCAGTGATAACATTAGATACTAGCACAAACCTTATCACTGCTCCTTATGCAATTACACGTGGGGTCTTTTAACGTGATACAGTGGGAAAATAAATTCAAAAAGTCCTCAAAAACACAACTGCATTTTAAGACAGTACCCAAAATAGGACTCCAAAGCTAGTAATGATTTCAGGACGCAGTGTTTTTTTTTATTATTTTCACCAAATTATACAACTAAGGGTCACCATACTTGTCTCTTGACTTAGTAGGTGTTTTAAACCTTGCATTGTACACAGTGAGGGGGGGGGGGGGGGAGAATTCCTGATGAAGTCTCTAAGTCATTTTCTTTATCTTGCTGGTGACCTGGTGGTCTAGGGGTAAGGTGTCAGATTTCTGTGCTGAGGGTCCGGGGTTCAATCCTCGGTCCCGGCACAGATTTATCTGATTGCCAAACCCTTCCTTCACCTCTGACAAGACGTGTATTAATCACAACTCGTGAATGTGTGGAATGCCAGGCCTCCACCGTGGTTCGGATTCCACGTTAAATTGTAGGTCCTCCATTTCATCTCACAATTACCCTACCATTGCACATTAGCATAAGTGCGTATAACCCGAACGGGTAGTAAGACGCGGTGCTAATAATAATAATAATCTTTATCTTGCTCTTCCTAGTTGCTAATTACAAAGTGTACTAACATATTATTTATTTAAGGTTATGTAATGCATACATAAAAGTGTTATAGTAATGCCAAACCCATATAAAACTCTCATATTTTTATATTGATAATAGTAAATACATATTGGACTAGTCTAGAAAATATCCAGATAAGAGAATACATATACAATTTGGTTTAGATGTGAGTTCTTGTGGACCTCAGGGCATGCCCTATAACCCCCACCAGGGGACATAATTACTCATGCATCAATATAGTTTTATCTGCCATGCTGGTGTCGAGGAGGTTGCGCTTCTCCCACTCTCTTAACCCAAATGCGAGTACATTTATTTCATATTTTTTACCTTAGTAATTCTTACACCTATTAGTATAAATGTAAGGATAGTTCAGACAAGTAGTAAGAAGCAGAAAATGTACAATAAAATGACTAAAAAATAAAAGTAATTTAATAAAGAAAATGGATGCAATTTTGATGATAATTCAAGACAATATTACAGTGTTCTTTAGACAGTATAATTGATATTGATTAATTAAAAAATATTTTTTTAAATTATTCTTTTGATATAGATATTGATCAAGCTTGAATTTCAAAGCTTGTTTGCTATATTGTGCAACTAAGCTGATATATGGTGGAAGGAACTTTTTGACAGCTATAAAAACTACTATAAAGCAATTTTCATTGATTTATACTGCAAGTCATGGCAGCTGTCACTTTTGATAGAGTATTGATACCTATGAAATAACACTAATAATAAAGTAAAATTTGTATTACTTTTGACTGCAAGGAAATATGTTTGTATTTTATAAAAGTTTCTTCCTATGAGAATCCTACCTAACCTTGTCTAGTCCAGTGGTATTTAACATTATTTGTTTGCATACCCCAGATATAATTTATCTTCAATTTTGTACCCCAAAGTTGTTGCTATATAGCATAATGCAAGTTGTACATATTCTAAAATTTAAATCTAAAATAAAATTACATATAAATAATGTATTAAACAATAAGTTATTAATGAGATATAAATATATTTTTTTAAATTTTATGTACTGCCTAAGATGTCTTCAAGTACCCCTGGGGTATGAATACCACTGGTTTAGTCCACACATGTACATATATGTGTGAAATGTCTTGATGTGTTTCAGTGTGTGACGAGTATTCGAAGCAAGTGCGAGACAACATCATGGCTCTGCCACTTCTCCCCGACCCAGAGCCCATTTCGGTGCAGGTGGAGAAATGCAACTACAACAGTGTCAAGCTCATAGTGGGCGGCGAGGAGACAGTTCCCGGGGAGTTCCCACACATGGTAACTACAACCAGGGCCGCCAACCCGTGCTAACGTTGACTGCCGTCCGTACATATCTTTCTTCATTTTACACTATCTAATTCAACATTTTACACCTTCCACTCATATTCAAAATAATTACAAAATAGTTTACAACTGTACTCACATTAACAGAAACACTCTGGACGCTGCGCCTAACTGTAAAGACACAAACCGGTAAAATCGACTGCACATATATGCAAAGAAAGGTCACTAAACTGAAAGACAGCAGGCATGGAGGGGAGTGGAGATGGTGCTTTAAAATGAATCTTACACATCCCATTAAACATAATACCGATACCTGAGTGATAAGGTTCTCTAGTTTTTTCTTTACTGGTTTCTTCAGAATATTGATTCTGGCTAGGCCTGAACATAATTTTTCACTGTAAAACCAGCATACATCCCGGATGAAAATTGTTGTCACCCTGTGCGAACACACACTTTGCACGCTCGGCTGTGCCGGTCATGACCACAACTATATACACTTTGACAAGAGTAAACTATTGGTCCTTATGGAACAGGATTTTAAGATGGGGTGTTAGTGAGCGTGAGTTTAGGGCAGTATTTTCGAAGTTTTTACAGCATAAACTTTTTTTTTTTTTTGCCAAAATAGATCAAATATTTCTTCTATATAAACATAGAGTTTAGTTTTCCGCACATGCTAATCTCAACAGTTCTTTAATATCTGTCAAGGTTGTCCTGGAATTTAGTGACAACTTTTTCTCTTCATTTAAAAAGTTTGTCACCAAATGCAGCTATGCTCATGAGAGATATTCAAGAACTCTTGAGATTAGCATGTGCAGAAAACTAAACTCTATGTTTCTATAGAAGAAATATTTGATCTATTTTTGCCAAAAAATGTTTATGCTGTAAAAACTGCGAAATTAATGCATTAAACTGGCGCTCACTAGCACCCCACCTTAAGCAAGAGATTTTCACTCTTTTTTCAGTTGCATACACCCTTATTCGTTAACATTTTACTTGAGTACTACAAAAGTTTAATTTTTTTAAATTACATTCAACAAAACCTGGTGTTACCAGTGTTTTTTTTTTAAAAACTAATTACCATACTTAACTTAGTAAGGAAGTTTGTTATTTCATCTAAAATTGTCTTCAAGAATATTTTACATGCAAGGTTACAAAAAATCAATACACAAATTTTATTTTCAGCTCAGAAATAAAAACGAAAGAAAGAAACATAAATAAGAAGAGACAATTTACATTTGAATGAAAATACATAAAAATACATAACTAATGGAAGCCCTTGGCTTGTTTTAAAGAACAGAGTTTCTTATATTAGTTTAAACTTAGGTTAACAAAAGCAAATGGCTTTAATACTATGCACACCGGTAGTCATAGTAACATATTTAAAAAGATTAGTTTCATTGTGTGTGTGTGTATGTATATATATATATATATATATGTGTGTGTGTGTGTGTGTGTGTACCAATGTATGCGGGCTATATTTATTAATATGGTTTATAACATATACAACTAAGAACTGAGAATTAAATTTCTAAGAATCAAAACTGTTCCTATTCTTAAGTGAAGAACCAGCAGAATCTGTATTAAAGAATCAAACTAACTGATAACTATTATGTATATTTTTATTTCATAGTTTTTTTAAAAATATTGAATGTGTTCCTGGAAGGGAATTGAATCAGGACCCATATATTTTATGGTAAAAATATTTCCCCAAGAAAATATACGGGGGTTCACTTTATTTTTGTTGTTACAATCATCTCCTTGTTTTTTGTGACTTAAGGAGGTCCAAGGGTTTATAATGCTTCAGTCATATGTAACAGACAATGAGAATGTTTGTGTGGTAAAACTAAAGTTTGAAAATGTTTCCAGGCAGCTGTTGGTTTTCGTGATGGGAGACAAATAGTTTGGAACTGCGGTGGGTCATTGATAAGTGAATATTTCGTCTTGACCGCAGCACATTGTACATACTCAAGGCTGTAAGTGAAGTAATTCTAACATTCAAACTTTTTTTTCTTGCTACATGTTTAGTTTAACTGTATATGTGTGTGTGTGTATATATATATATAAACATTGAATTAAAAAGGTTCTACTGTGTGTGTGTATATATATATTTTTTTTTAATTAAAAGGTTCTACTATATATATATATATATATATATATATATGTAGAACCTTTTTTAATTCAAAGTATATATATATATATATATACAAGTAGAACCTTTTATATATATATATATATTAAAATGAATTAAAAAGGTTCTACTATATATATATACAGTAGAACCTTATATATATTAAAATAATTAAAAAGGTTCTACTGTGTATTTATATATATACACACAGTAGAACCTTTTTAATTCAAAGTCCAAGGAATATCTAAAAAAATTCGAAATATACAAAATTCGAACCAACCAATGGGTATCTAAACTGTTTGTACACAATAAATTTAAAAAAACTCAAAATGAAAGATTGTAAAAATTAACTCACCGTACAAAAAATGCAGACTTTATCAGTTTTTGCACTTAAATTACATTAGGTACTTTGGAAAAAAATTAGTGATTTTGGTTTATTGTAGTTTTCTTCTCTGGACACAATAAACAAAATCTTGTTCTTCTTGTTCCTCCATTTTACACTTTCCAACTCTCTATGATGTTCACGGTCTACTATCCGTACCTGCATTAGTGGGAATCTAGACTAAACATCAAGCTAATCTAGTCTGGTTTATATCAATGGAGAGTTTTTAGTTTGAATCTTGGTTGAGTGTACTGAGGGTGTTTTTTTTTTCCTACATGGCGGCCCACTATCCTTCCAGCCAAATGCAGATACATTTACGCTAAATTGTACTTTTCTTATCTAAAACTTATTTGTTTTAATAAATGTGGCTAGCCCAGGCAGGTAGTAAGGTGCAATGAAAAAACAGAAAAAATGACGTTCCTTGTTTAATTGACTTAAATAGCGCTTGAAAATGGTTTCTCATATTTTTTGTTGTGTATGTGAAGATCTGCCATGGCTGAGAGTACTAAAGAGTTAAGTCTTAAGAATAGATCTATAGCTAGGAATAATCTATATTGCTTCACAACAAAAGGTGAATGGAGTGTGACCAAAAGGTTTGTTTTGTTCTCTTTGTCATACCAGCCTCTCTGACTCCCATATGGCAAAACTAGTTGTGCTCTAGTCCAAGTGAGAAATGTCAAGACAACATTGTTCTAATTAATGTGTCATTTTAAAATGTAGTTTGGATCTAAAAACTTGTTTTTGAAAACCTTAAAAAAATTAATCATTTTGATCCACATTATACTTTTATAATTTTTAAATTTCTAAAAATCTGGTTATAGGAGCACTTTTTATTTTGACAGCAACGATCTATTTGATCATTTGAGTTTTTTCTTAGAAAATTAATCCTCGGTCCCGGCACAGATTTATCTGATTGCCGAACTCTTCCTTCACCTCTGACAGGACGTGTATTAATCACAACTTGTGAATATGTGGAATGCCAGGCCTCCACTGTGGTTCGGATCCCACGTTAAACTGTAGGTCCTCCATTTCATCTCACAATTACCCTACCATTACACATTAGCGTAAGTGCTTATAACCCGAACGGGTAGTAAGACGCGGTGCTAATAATAATCTTAGAAAATTAACCAACTATTGGGAGGTAAGGAGCACTACATTATCTAAATTCTAAAGCTCTCAAAGTTTATCTTTGAATTCTATCCAGGGAATTTCACCTTAATGAGGCAGTCCCAAACACAAATAGTAGATATGAAGTGCATTTGAGTATTTGAATGTGCATTGATGTGATGCTTGGCTCTCCAGGGCCCCCCTGTTGTTGTACGTCTAGGGGAGTACAACCTCAGGACTAACTATGAAGACCCAGAACCAGTAGACTACCCAGTGGCAGAGGTGATAAGACACCCGGACTATAAACCATCTGCAAATTACAATGATATTGGTCTGCTAAGACTGTCCCGGCCAGCCGAGCTCAACAGCTTTGTACGGCCTGCGTGTCTTTATACCAAGAACATGTTAAATGTCAACAAGACCACAGCCATAGGGTGGGGCAGGATTGACTTTGGTAAGATGATAAATTAAACTTAGTCTTCATTTATTAATATTCGTTAATATTATTATCATTGGTGTTTAAAGGTGCATCAACACTTTCGAGGTAATTAGCGCTTTAGAAAAATAAATTCAAAATAAACTATAATACCCATAGGGAAGGGATTTAAATACAAGATTTCATCTGAATACCACTAGATAGTAAAATGTAAGAGAGTTACAAAAAAATGCTAAAAATAAGTATCAATTTGAGATAAAAACTAAATAAGGCACTCTATAAAAATGGGTATCAAATAGTGTTAAAAAGATTATCTTAGTGTATAAAACAGAGTAAACAAATAACTCCTTTAATATTATCGCTCAATAAAAGGTCACCGTTACAGCCAAGAGCCAGGGACATACCTGCATCACAAGAATTTTTTTTAAATGTTGTCTCAAACTAGAAGAAAAAATGAAAAATTATGTACAGATTCTGTCTTTTTTATTTGTTTTTGTTTCCGATTTTTTGAGCCTGAAGCTTTTAAAGGGGGCTAGAGAATTGAAAAGATAAGACTATGGTAATGTGGGAAGTTAACTTGTATCTACTTTCATGCAACATGTATTACCCCCAGTGGTAGTTCTCCCAAGGAATTTTTGGAATTAGATATTGAACCCTAAAATTAAGGGTAGAGTATTGAAGAACAAAAAGAAGAAACATCTTTTTTTCAAAATCTGCTATAGTGATTTTGATTAAATTATGTATCCATGCATTGTTTAGCATTGCAAACAAAATGGCAACTCTCACTGTCCCATGAAAACGACTTGAAAGATACTTTACATAAGCAGAAATTTCCAATTTTGATAATATCTTCGTGACTATTTGAGATATTAAATAACTTATTATTGTTAAGAATCAAATAGCCAAAGCTATTATTTATGCTTTTAGTGAGTATTTACTCGCATCTAGATATAATATTGTGAAAATTGAAAAATGACACCTGGACACAGGAATCGAACCCGTACAAGTGGCAGCAATAAGCCAACTACCGAGTCAAAGGTGGCTGCATTATCTGATAGCTCGTTATCTTAATAAATCACACATTTTTAGCCGACGATTTCTGCACGTCCATCATAGATTCTGCCTTAAAATATGAGTGAAGAATGACCTTGGGCACGGGACGATTCCTGGATAGCTTAGTGTACTAAGCCAAAGATCTCGAGTTTGATTCCCATGTCCAGGTGTCATTTTTCGATTTTCAGAATATGTTATCATTGTTAAGTTATAATATCTACTATTAAAAATAAAAATCTTTCATTTGGAAGCTATTTTTATAAAACTAATAGTTTCTGAGCTACAAGCATATATATATATATATATATATATATATATATATATATATATATATATATATTTATCTTAGGAGCTCTTTGAAAACAAAAAATTGATTGTTATGCTCTTTAATGGACAAATATGTTCCTCTTTTCTCATTGTTTCCATGACAGTGTATATTATTCCATTTATGTTCTTTGTGTTTCTGCAACCATGTATATTATTTAATTTCACAAATTTTACTAGTTTTTAGTAAATCTCTAGTTTAAGATAAAAGAGAGAGAGAAAGTCTGTACTGTACACCATACAATTTATTTTTTTATTATTTTTTTCAAACTTTGAATATATATATATAAAGCTGATTTAAGTTGGTTTTTTTTAACAAAATATTATGATTAGTTTTAACCTATTAAAAAAACAACTAAATAAGTTATTTGTCATTGCTAATAGTAAATGCGTGTTCAAATCAAATATTATCAACATATAAACCTTATTTTATTTATATCCTCAAAATAATTATAGTCGACACACCGCAAATACTGCATGAATCAATAAAGAAATAAATCTCCATTAAAAAGCTTTATTCTAATTTCTGCCTGATTAATTTCAATTTTAGACCCTTATGAAAAAAAACCCAGCCAAGTGCTAGGCTACCAGTTGTCTCAAGAGTGAAACAAAATAGGAATCCTTTAATTTTTCCCTTAATCCTTGCTATCAAATTATTGTATTAAATCTTTTTCAGTACATTTTGTCAATCATGTTGTACAATTGTGTTAAAGAGGTAACGTTTTATATGAGGACTACCTGTATAAATATTTTATTCACACACTGGATTAAACTTGGAACCAAAATGTTTATGTGCATCACATTTCATCTTCATGGCAGCTGATCAATAATCATGTTAACTTAACTTTATCAAAACAAGATTTTAAATAATTGTGCCCTCATAGTAAGTAGCTATAGTGTTAATGTTTTACTTTCTAGCTGAAGATCCAAGCGACATCTTGTTGAAAGTTTCCCTCAGCATTATCCCTAACAACCAATGCAACCAGATGTATCATTCTGAAACCAAGACAAACGCACTCGCACAAGGAATATTGCCCTCCATGCTTTGTGCGGGAGAACTGGCTGGGGGCAAGGATACTTGTCAGGTGAGTTATACTGACCTCAACATAACATAGAGCTGGGGGCAAGGATACTTGTCAGGTGAGTTATACTGACCTCAACATAACATGTAGCTGTGGGCAAGGATACTTGTCAGGTGAGTTATACTGACCTCAACATAACATGGAGCTGGGGGCAAGGATACTTGTCAGGTGAGTCATACTGACCTCAACATAACATGTAGCTTGGGGCAAGGATACTTGTCAGGTGAGTCATACTGACCTCAACATAACATGGAGCTTGGGGCAAGGATACTTGTCAGGTGAGTCATACTGACCTCAACATAACATGGAGCTGGGGGCAAGGATACTTGTCAGGTGAGTCATACTGACCTCAACATAACATGGAGCTTGGGGCAAGGATACTTGTCAGGTGAGTCATACTGACCTCAACATAACATGAAGCTGGGGGCAAGGATACTTGTCAGGTGAGTTATACTGACCTCAACATAACATAGAGCTGGGGGCAAGGATACTTGTCAGGTGAGTCATACTGACCTCAACATAACATGGAGCTGGGGGCAAGGATACTTGTCAGGTGAGTCATACTGACCTCAACATAACATGGAGCTTGGGGCAAGGATACTTGTCAGGTGAGTCATACTGACCTCAACATAACATGGAGCTGGGGGCAAGGATACTTGTCAGGTGAGTCATACTGACCTCAACATAACATGGAGCTTGGGGCAAGGATACTTGTCAGGTGAGTCATACTGACCTCAACATAACATGTAGCTGTGGGCAAGGATACTTGTTCAGGTGAGTTATATTGACCTCAACATAGCAATAAGTTATAGGCAAGACCATTTGCACTGAGGATGGTTTTCAAAGTCTGATGTTTACTGTGTTTTTTTCATCCTCCATACTAATGTGGGTACATTTACTCCAAACTAGTATCCGCATCCTGATACATTATATTAAGTAAAGACTAGCTCTTATATGAGAAGTACAAATAAAAATTAATATTTTCCAGCAAAATATGAATAAGTTAATGCTTAAAAAACTAGAATATTCTTTACAATCTATAATCATAACTATTGTTTTTCAGGGTGATTCGGGAGGTCCGATCCAGATCAGCAATAAAAACAACCACTGCATTCATTACATCATAGGCGTAACCTCGTTTGGAAAGTTTCTGCGCAGGAAAGAACGCACCCGGTGTGTACACGCGCGTCTCCTATTTCCTGCCATGGATCGAGAGTATTGTGTGGTCGTCAAACTGAAACCTTTGATCGGAACTCGAAACTCCACGAGGGTTTACGACCCAAACAAGTTCAGCTCAAGCAAAATCGAGGGTTGACATGAAAATACTTAGCTTGATGTGCTCAGAAACACAACCATGAATAAAACTAATGCTCATGCTATTTTACTTATCTAAATAAATTAATAACACAATAAAATTAAATGTATCTTAAGGGAAGAATTTGAATTATTAGTTTGTTCTAAATTTAAAAAATTGAATACAAAGTTACAATATAAAGGAAAAATTTGTAATTATTAATATTAATTAGTTTGTTCTTAATTTAAAAAAAAGTGAATATAAGGTTACAATATAAAGAAAAATTTTGTAATTATTAATATTAAAATATCTCAGTCTATATTTTAAACAACATACTTAAATTAACTAAAATAAATTAGCTTAATCTCCCTTTCTTGGAAACTTTCTACTCACTCTACCTGTTGAGTTACGTTTTCCTAATGGTGTCCATTTAGTTTCCAACCATAGGTAGCGAGCATCCTTTGTCTTAGTAAGCGAGTCATAAAGAAACATAAAGAAGGTAGGAAAGACAGCTAACTAAATGTTATGGTGGCACTTAAGGAGGAGTTTGTTGCAATGATGGATGGTTGTTGTAAATATTTAAAACTAGATTTAAAAATTGTCACATGCACTGATTAAACTTTGACTTGGTCCTATACTGAGCAATGGATAGCATAGATGCTAACAAGGGGTAAGCGAACAGTTGTGTTGGTTAGACCTAATTTAAATACTCCATATCGGCGAGGTCCTTAGTTTGTACTCTTGAAATACTTTTAACTTTTAAATTAATAATGATATAAGGAACCAATCAATGATGAAAAAATGTATGAGAACTGACCAGAACATTTGAAATGACAGTGAAAAAGTCTGTTAAAATTTTATACGTGTATCATTTTAGTAATGTTAATGCAGGCTTAAATAAATTAGTAATAGAAATATAGGTATCTACAACACAACATTTTAATTCAATTAATGCTATGATGACATAAAAATTGTTAATACTTACAAATTCTAAAAATTCCCCAGCCACTTATTACGCTTTATATATTTAATAGTTCTTATCTTTATGCACACTTAACTCGTCATTTTTTGTCACTTTCGAATGAAACAGTCTATGGCTGTCACTATCACCGTTACTTGTAATCACACACTGCACAAGTCACTGGACACTGTACTTCATTGTAGACCACCTGGTACAACTCAACATGGTCATATTCATCAACTGTTTCCAGCCTGTGTCCAGGTCCGTTTAGTAAAATGCCTCCACCTTCCTCTTTACCCTTCTTCTCTCACTTACACACTTCCTGTTATCTACTCCTCTCATCTCTTTCTTGGTCTCCCTTGCATTATTTTTCATTAATAATACATCTCCATCATTCTCTTTGGTATCTGCCCCCTGCCATAATAAACCATAGGATCAAAACACGCCGCCGGCCCAACATTATCCCGGCCCTTTGTACAGTAAACAACTTCCATTGCGCCACATTGTCTACTTTGACAGCGAACAGTGAACTACAGATTGGCATCGAATGTTGATCTCAGGTTCATACTGTTAGGTGGCTACCACCACTTCAGGTAACTGGCGAGCTCGACTCATTTAGACCGAGGAAAGGGAAAGGGAGATAACCAATGAAGAGTCTCGGCTTGGAACCAACACTTGAGAGACAGAAAGTGATGTCAGCCGGATTGTTACAGTATTTTACTTAGACTACTTTAGTCGAAATTTCATTACCTGTTTAATAAATCAAATTTAGCATTTTTATATTTAAAATAAAAAAATAAAATGTAAAAAGTATATAATGTTGATTGTGGTTAAGGAATTTGATAAAACTCTTCTTTTGGTGAATTTCATTTGGCGAAGCATTATAGTTTATCATTAAGTGTTGACACAATGGCTAACGATAGTTACTCTATGAACAATATCAAAATATTAATTTGAATGCATATTGAATAACATCTAGATACAGGAATCAAACCTGGGGCCCTTGGTTAAGCATGCCATTTCTGTACCATTAAGCCATCCATGTTTTTCCTGTGTCCAGAGTTACACATGCTCATATCCTAAGATGGAGTATGAGATAAAATATAAGCATGTCAAACTAGAGCTAATTCTTATGGTTATCAAAATAATTAAGAATTGATCTTTATATCACAATTTTTAAGGCTTTGATTCCAAATCACAATAAATAAAAGTTCTGGCATTGAAATGAAACAACAAAATTTAAAAATTGGTATTATTGTATCCATTATTAATTTTATTGCCATTTCTTTTCAATGCCAGAAAATTGTCAATGTCCCCATGACCTTTGTGTCCTAGTAATCATATACAGATTAAACGTTGTTTTGTTTTTTATTTTATGATTTAAGATTATTTTTAAATACTACATAAATAATGTATTTATAAAATAAATAACATATTTTTATTGTGAAGTTGGATGCATGGGAAAAATTGAAATCATAAATGTTGAGGAATCAAGAATAAAAAAAAAAATGAAGTTAAAATTTAAGAATCAAAATAAAGAAAATCCAGAACTGTGACATCTTTAATAAAATATCTTAAAGGCACAGTTAATTAAAAATGGACTGAGTATTTTATGTTTGGCACATAATCTACTGGAAATAGTTGGTGTATTCATTATATTTGTTTATCAATGGCAAGGCATGACCTTTTAGAAAGTTTTACATTACACCTACAATGTAAAGTACCCATTTTCCTCCCATTTTTTAGTTTCGTTTATATAAAAACAAACAAGTATTCACTAAACCAAAACATGATTAAGATTGATAATTGTTTGCCAATCAAAGGATGAAAAATACAGAAAAATTAATATAGATAGGAATAAATAGCCAATGAGGTGCAATGGATTTAAAACCACCTCCTACCCTGGACACAAAATGATGTGTAGAGGTGGAGGAAATGGCTTTATTGTAATGTTAAAAAAATCTTTCAGTTTGAACTGTTACTGATGATAACAGTGGATACTAACCTGCCTTGCCATTTTAGTTTAGTAGTGTTAAAAATTTACTATCATTTATTTTGTAAATAAAAATAAAAATTACTTTTTGAGTGTATGATTAAAATTTAATAACCTTTTTGAGGATTATGAAATGGCTAAAACCCGATTTCAAAATATTATGTTATGGTGAGAACTATAGCTAGAAATTTCCCCTACCAATGAAGATAAATCAAACTGAGTTTACAGCTGAGGCAGACACATCAAAAAATTAATAGACATTGTTAGATGTGTGATTCACAGTTTGTAGTGAGTAGCCAATGTTACCAAACTTGAGGAATAAATGTTACTAGCAGAGTGTTCTCGATTGAGTTGGTTAAGTGTTGCTCTAGTATGTTTGGCCAACTGTTTTAGGCTAATTTAAAGGGTTGAGTTGTATTTCATAAACAAAAATGATGATGTATGGAGATTTATTCAACATTTGTGTTGGCTACTAAATTTTACCTTTTAGATTAAATGTTAAAGATAGTTACAATAATACATTTTGTCCGTTAGTTAATCCTACATCTTGGTTGAAAAATATTTACTAATATAAATTTTCCTGAGAACAATTTTCCATAATCTGATTTTGAAAAAATATAATTATCCACAATAAACTTGACTCAAATACAGACACCTAATTTCAGTTAAATTTTACTTAAAGGTTTTAAATTGACATATTGTTATTTACATTGGTTAAAAACAAACAAAAAAAGTATGGTTAAATATCAATACCCAACGGGAGATTTATTATTAACTTGGGGATCAAAGATTCATAAACAAATGCAAAACCACAAGTGCTAATCCACTTTGTTCATAAATCTCAATACCAATTAAATCGCAAAAAGCTTTATAATTATATGAAACTAATTCATAGCATCATCATTAATTTTTACTTATTTTTTCAAACGTGTGCCATTATAGTAAACTATTTGGCCTGTGTGTAAGTACAGTCCTATTTATAAGTTGTTTCAAATCAAGATGAGGTCAAGAAAACTGTTGAATAACTCGGTAAAATGTATTCTGTATCAATGAATGAGTGTACATGCAGTTTTGTAGAGCCTAAGTGAGGTTAAAATAAAATATCTGTATTCAAATGTCCATTAGTCGAGTAAAAAAAAGTTGATAAAAATGTATGTATTATTTAATTATGAATTCAGTTTCACACGATATTCTTATTTTTCCTATATATGAAGAATATATATATATATGTGTGTGTGTGTAAATCCAAATTTGGCTGAACACCATCATTGTATTAATTAAAAGTGAATTACTTGAAAAAAGTAGTCAAAGGAAAACATTTAGCCAAACAGATAGATTTAATAAACATTAATTAAAACAGTGTCGACAAAACAACCCATTTATTCTTTATGCCTGTCTTGCTTACTTCAACATTACATAACATTTAATACCAAGATAAACCTTCATAATCTTAGATCAAGTTTTAAGGAGCTACAAGGTTATAAATTAACGTTAGCTAGCTAGCAAGAGTTAACTCCTCAAATAGTTAGAAATTACAGTGAAATATGTTCCTTGATGAGAAACAGATCCTTTAAACCTAGTCATGGTTAATTAACAGGCATCTAGAAGCAATTAATAATATAGCCGGACCTTTCCTAAATAGTACTGCCAGTGCAATCAATAGTATAAACTTTTAAGTTAGCCTGCAACAGGACAATTAACATTACTCATTCAATGAATCAACAGGATCAATTCTATAGGTACCTCAAGCGGGCCGTACATAATTAAAATAGCCCCGCGAGCCACTACTCAGACTGAGTAGCCCAGCCACAGGTTGCATACCTCAAATCAGTACAGACTTGGACACCTATATGACTGGTGTGGGAACAGACCAGTTAGGTCATTAAATAAAGCAACAGATATCCTGGCAACTTCCATTATTTTATCCTACGCTATTCTATAGCTGCAGCACAGTCAAACAGTTTATGACCCCAATATTTGCGACATAGTCTAATAGACGTAGAAGTATAGAGCGCATGGCGCACTATAATATACTATGCCTGATGGGCATAGACTAAAGTCAGAACAACTGACACAAATATTCTATGTCCTATGGACATGGTATAAAAGAGCTCATAGCTCAACAAAATAAACTATGCCATGAGGGCATAGGGAAACAAATAAGAGTTACCTACAGTGAACATAGTCTTATGGACATTTACATAGGATCAACTATGCCCCATAAGGGCATAGGAAAACAGATAAGAGTTACTTACAAAAAATATAGTATTAAGGACGTTTTACATTAAATATCCTACAGCTTCATTAATAGAAAATACACCATAAGGGCTCAGTGACATAATCAATTATGTCTTCCAATACTCATGCTAAACTCCATAGCTCGATCTGCAGCAAGGAGGTGATTCTGACGCCACAACCATCGCTGTCTTCTCTACGATGTCAAGAGTGTCTCTAGTAGCAGTGTCTCCAACGAGTGGTAACTACAATATAGGTAGCGTGAACCAAGGACAGGCTCGTATTTATACCAATGGGTCTGGATGAATTGGCCATTACTATTCCAAGTATAGAAAGGGCGGGGAGGGGCTGGTTCCATATTGTGCCACCAGACTCTGTGCGCTCGCCGACCAGCTGGCCTCTCCTCAACCGATTACTCGCTCATTTCTTCTTCCACCGGCTCGCGAATTAGAAGTTAGTTCGTGTTGTCTTCCACGGCCGATGTACTTCGTTCGCTGGGGCAATTGAGGTGTCGTCGAGCAGGGCGTCCGCTGATATCAGAGTAAGTCTATCTCTGCCACATATTAGAACTAGTTATGATAGATTTCCACCAATCTGAGGGTTTGTTCGATTGTACGAGTCAAAATGTTTGATAGTCATTTTTGACACGTTACACAAGAAAAATATGATAGTGTAGTACGCGTGGAAAGGACAAATTTTTTACCTTTCTGCTCGCATCCCCATCCACTGTGAGGTAGCCAAATACTTGCCAGTCTGTTCAAGGTCACATTTCCAGGCCACCTCTGAAATAGAGTTAACCAGCGTGTTTTGTCATTAGTCAATCCGCGCGAATGTTTAAAGCTCTAGACTAATTTCTTATCATTCTTCGTTCAATGGTTCGAGTGTTTAAAAAATGAATTCCGAAATTAATTATGTGCAGTAAGTTATTCATAATAACATTAGTTTTGATGAAAAGCTTTTAATTAAGAATAAAGGCAGGTCAATGCCAATTTTAAATATAGACTGTTCTTCATCGAATAGATCACGTACCTATCATAGATATTTTAATAAAAACATTTATGATAAATATAAGTGGGTGTGCAGGTGTGAGGTGATTATCAAATTATTTTGTTTCTTTTGTTTGCTTTTAAAGGAAGAATCTTCTACATGGATTAAAGGTGGTTTTTCTGATTTAAAACATTTATCAAAAAGAGCTAAGAAGCACGAACTATCATTAAATCATTTAAATGCGGCAGTAGACTACAATGTGTTGGGCAAAATAGATATTCGGGAGCAATTAAGTAGTGCATATGTTCAACAAAAACAAAATCACAAAGAAAATGTTGACAATAACAGATACATTTTACGTCGCTTAATAATGTGTATTCAATTCTGTGGGGCTCTTGAATTAGCTTTACGTGGTCATGATGAGAGGGTTACTTCTGGTAATCGTGGCATTTACTTAGGTTTGATTGATTTTGCAGCCGAGCTAGACTCTGCTCTTGCATTGCATTGGAATAATCAAATGTATTTAAAGTTACCTACAAAACCACCCAAAATGAACTTTTGGATTCAATGTTTCAAGTTTATCAAACTGAAGTAAAGACCCAGATAAATTTAGCAAATTTTATTGCAGTCGAAGCTGATGAGACTATTAATTTTTCCAATCAACAGCAAATGGTAGTTATAATTAGATACGTTTTTGATGGGCAAATTTGTAAACAATTTTGGTATTTTATTAAACCATCTGGATATACAGCACAAATTTTATCCAAGGTCAGATTAGAAGAACTTCAAACTAAATTAAATATTCTATCACACAAATTAATTGCACAGAATTATGATGATGCAGCCGTTATGAGTGGAAAAAATAATGGTGTTCAATCACTAATAAAACAAATATATCCAAATAGCTATTTTGTACATTGCTATGCACATCAATTTAACCTAATTATGGTATGAGGAGCATATTGTAAAGATCTTTTTCGCTAATTTACAAGCGTTCTCTTAATTTTTTTCCCTTTCACCTAAAAGAACAGCGTTCATTGACGAAATTGTTAAGAAAAGGTTACCATGAGCGGTTCCAACTCACTAGAATTTTAAAAGCAGAACAGTCAGTAGTTTATTCGACTACAAAGACTCATTTAAGGAATGCTTGGAAAAAATCATAAGAGACTGATGAAGTAGATTCGAAAACACTAAATAAAGCAAGTGGCCTACTGAACCACTTGAATAGTTCAGAATTCATGTATTGGCTGAAATAATTTAATTTAATTATGCCACACGTGGACTTTTTTTTAATCAAACTCAAGTGTGTGGTATTGATAGCCTATATTTTGGAGAAAGCTATAGAACAATTTGAGATACAAATTAAAAAAATTAGAAATGGTACAGACAAGGTTGAAGAACTTGAGGTAAAAAGAAAGAAAACTTCATCCATCGATGGAGATAGTAGAAATACTGCTGCAAAAGAAGTTTGTGACACTATTCAAACTCAAATTAAGGATAGATTTGATTTTAAAAGTCACCTAAGTGCAGAAAAATTATTCTTTTTTTTTTAAGTATCAAAAATATTTTCCTCAAAATGTGTTTAAAGAAACTGTTGCATCCTATCCATGCTAAACGCTATAAAATTAAAGAGTAAATTGGATGTAATTTACAATCGATGATATGTGCAAAGTTGAGAGTGTGTTATCTTTATTAGTGTTTATTTCACAAAATAACCTGAGTGAGATTTTATCTGAAAGTTTCAAACTATTGGACATTATTTGCACTACAACAATGTCAACAAGTGAATGTGAAAGGTTTTTTTCTACCTTAAAACGGTTTAAAACTTTCTTGAGGAGTACAATGACGGAAAACAGACTAAATGCTTTAGCAGTTCTATCAGTCGAAAAGAAATTTATTAATTCAATTTCTGATTTAGACGACAAAGTTATTGAGGTATTCTCAAATATCAAGGAAAGGAGGATGGACTTCAATTACCAAATATAATAAATAAGAGGTGAGTTTATATTTTTATTATTTATTTATTTTCAATTTTGTGCCCTCCCATAAAAAAATTCACGAGCCCACTAATGAGACTAAAAGTCCTCAATTAAACACCTCACAGTAGTGGTCGAGGCACATAAAGTACCTACCTTCTTTAGAATAACAGAGTTGGACACTGGCCAATTGGGAGCAAATGGATTTTTGCTCAAAATTCATTTATTATCTGAAAATGGTGCACATCAAAACACAAAAACCATTCAACTGCATAATCGTTCCTATGTTATGATGAGAAATATCACAGAAATTAACTCTAGAATCTTTTTAATTATTAATAAGTGAGGTGTGAGCATGTCACTGGTAACAAGAGTAATTAAAATAAATTGTGATTATTTATCACAAATAAAATTAATACAATGTCATAGTAATGTTATAATATTTTATATAATAAAATATAAGTGAAAGTTTTGAAATTATAGTAACAAATTAAATTATTTGATACAGTTTACAAGTTGATACAAACATTAATTATTTATTATAAAGTTATTAGTATTATTTGGTTGTTAATGTTTGTGTGTACTTTCATTCAAATTTGTTCAAAATTTACACGATTTTCTAAAAACACTTGAAAGTTTTATTTAATCAGTTTCGACTTTTATTCCATGGACTGAAACATTTATAAATTATGAAAATCACTGGCAAGAAAATATATACGTATCCAAATTCCAACAAATATTGAGGCCCATAAATATGAACACACTTTTAAATGTTGATCATTCACTATCATACAATCAATAATAAGTTAGCGAAAATAAGATTTTCCCAGCTGTGACTTGACTAGAACAATAAAAATAAGCTATAAAATTATTGTAAAAAAGCTGGTTAATAATGTAATACAATAAAGTTAGTACCTATGTAAAGCATTTACAATTTGAGAATTCACAATAAACATGACAAAGGATAAATTAAGTTACAGAATTAGAAAAACATGGGTTGTTTCATATTGACATGATACTTTTACAGCCCTTTAAATAATATGTATGAAATAAAGAATAGTAAAAAAAAAAAGCACACATAAAGGTAAAAAAGATCCATAATTACCAACACTTCAATATTTCAATGCTAGATGGCATCTTCTTCAGGACATACCTAACAGGAAGTTGGCTTCAGTGGTGTCAACATAGTTGTTAAAGGATGAAAACTTCTTTGAATTATAAATAAATATGATAGAATTGTAGAAAATGAAGCAAAAATATAATAATCATAGATAAAGACATGCAAAAGGTGAAGTTATTTGAAGGGTAAAAGTGATCTTTTTTTTTTTTTAAAGCGATATTTTATGTTGAAAGTGATATTATATACGTCAATAATAGTCTAATTAGTATTCATTCAAAAAATTAGGGCTTAAGCCTTAAGTGCAGATAACGGTAGAACACATCTGGATATACAACAATTTATACAACAATAGGTTACTAGCATTTTATGGTGAGCACATATGCCTAGTGATGTTCAATTTTATTTCCATACAATAAATAAATTGCACCATTATTAATCAAGGTGGTGCTATTATATTCTGGACTTGTTCCAAAATAAATTCTGTATTTATTTTCTATTTCTCCACACCAAGTTAATCGTAAAATAAAGTTTTCTTACATTCTCTTGTAAAAAAAAGTGTCAATGTGGCCAGAATATTTTCCTTAAGGTTTGTCCTTTTGTCAGTCAGAACATTGTTGTTCGGCACAAGAAATCTTTTGCACATGGTAACCAAACTGCCTCCTCAAATGTATTTTGCCAATTCATATGACAAATCCTCCTCCTTGGATGTATTCAAAAGAGGGCTTACCTATGCCTGGCGTTTGATACTTCCCGGGATTTTAGACAGTCTCCTATTTATGTTTTTCTGATATGTTTCATGCAGGAATACCTGCAGTCTTATGATAAAGAAACGTTAGAGAATTCGCATAAAACTGTCTATATTTTTCGTTCATTTTGTGTATTTAAATACTTATTAAGATATTCAGAGATAAATCAAATATAAATACACACAAAACATTTGTTTCTTAGTAATGTCAAACTCGATATCTCAATTTCATTACCTTCGATTTTTACAAATAGCAATATCGAAATAATCGATTGGCAATCTATTGTTGGACCAAACATGACCGCCTGTAGCAAGGTCCATATATATTAATAACCTTGCTTGAAATCTTTTATAGGTAGAAAACAAAGAATCGATCAATCAAAATTGAAATTAAAGTATTGAATTGGGTTGAAGTAGAAATTGTGATTTTTAAAGTTAACCTCAAAAAAAACAAATAAATATCTGTGAAAATACTCAAATATCCTGTGATCAGTTTTGTACCTTTAAAATCAGCAAAGACTGATACTATCTGTAACTACGGCAATCCTGGCATAGTGCTATCACCAGTGTTACCACAGTGAGAATTATATTGCATGACGTGTTAATTGCCAAATTACAAAGAAATTGTGTTTGTTTGAAAAAAAAACACTTGAATTCATGCTATTCACATGAAAACAGTAAAATGTGTGTTATCGCAAATGTGAATTTTACATGTCACCATAGATGTTTTAATAGTTCAACAACCAAGTTGGCATGACTGACGCCAACTGCTATTTTAGTTTATTACTTCCTGGGGAAGACGCCAATTACCATTTAGCATCAAAATAGTGAAATGTTTGTAAATATATGTTAACTCTTTTTACTTTTATTTGTGCTCAATTTTTTACAATTTTATCATATTTATTTTATATGCCTTTGCAAATTACATTAAAAAAAATGGTATAGTAATAATTGTAGAAATTACTCATAAATGACATAAAAACACTAACATACATTTACAAAAACTTTTCTATAAGAATACTGAACAGCTTAGTAGAGGTGTGAAAACCTTTGAAACTTTTACTTGGCTTTAAATAAATATCAGTTTCAACTTTACTTAAAAAAACCCGGCATGAATGTATGATTTTGAGTCATTTTTACTAATTAAAATATTACTTTGGCCTATACAGTGTGGCATACCTGTTTTCTTAACGCTTTGTTGTCCAACAGTAACACAATTATGTAAATTTTAATTTTGTATTTTTTTAAATTAAAGTTTTAAAGATAACTTATAAAGTGTTTCTCAAAAATATATGGATTTGCTTTAATGTAGCCTACCCTGAAGGGGAACATTGTTACCTTGGTTGAGATTCCCCCATAATGTATCTTAAAAAGCATAATAGTGTAATCAATTATAGTAAACCTTCTGCCTTTAAGTGTAAGTAGTGTGTGCATACTGATTAATTAATACTGTATAAAAACTTAGAGGTAATTTAAGTATATAAAAATGTGTGCGCACTATATTTTGCACAAAAATTTTAGTAAAAATGTGCATATAATAAGGCCTTTGAACTTATTAGTGAAAATGTGTTATATTACCGTATATAACACCTGCTTCTAGTTTCATTCATGGAAAACAAGACAGAAAATGACAATAACATATTATAATCAAGAACTTTTCGAAAAAATAAAAAATATTTTGGTCTATTTAAATGTAGGTTTATATGAGTTTGATTGTATATAAAAGTGACTTGTTTCAACAAACTCTATATTTATCAGTTTCTTCTTCGCTGTCAGAATGCACAGTGTCCCATGTTAGACCAATTCCAACAGGTTTATGGTTCGATGGAAACACGACATGTCTCCACGTACGTCCCCTGACAAGACCCAAAAAGATGCGCCAGTTTTTCTTGCGTCCAAAGTTGTATGGATTTTCATACACCTGAGAAAAGCAATTGAATTGAAGATTAAATAAATAGCAAATATGGTTTTACGACGCACAAACATTACTCGGAGGTTATTTATATTTTGTATGGGTGTGAGACTATCCCTTTTCCAATTTAAGGTAAAGTCAAAACAAAACATGAAAAATTAATAAAAAATGGGAGGTGGCTGTGTCATGGACACGGCCGTGTGTTGTACGTGAATACGTTTATGTAACGGGTTATATTTTTTAAATAAAATATTTTTTTTATGTATTTAGGATAAAAGCAAGGAAACAAATAATTATTGTATTAAAACTTAAACGAACATCGTAGCTTCTCAGAGTCAAAAGTTATACTAATTGCAAATCTCGATACGCAGCAAAATAACCTCAAAATGGCGGCGCTTCCCCCTCCACCGCGCGCGATGCGTCACTGTTCTCGCTTATCGTAATGAATTCTTTGCTCCTTTAGCCATCCAGTGGTATGATTTAATTTTAGATATAGAGGAAAGATTCGAAACTACAACACCAAACTGTATCCCCCGATTTTGTTATCATTAGGTTTTTTTGGATTGCCCCCATATGGTAGCAAATTTAAAGACGTATTCACGTCAAAAATAAAAGTGTAGTAAATATTTTTATTTAATAAATTTTAACACAAAGGTTGTATAGTGCCATAACTGGGTTTGAAGGAAGTGTACACACACAAGCATGGAGAGGGGACGAGAAAATCACAAAAATTAAATGTGGACAACAACACTCAATGCAACCGTTCAAAATTCAAACCCTGACCTCCATATCAATGGCAATCAAGACTGTTGGGTAAGACCATGTGACCATCAGTGTAGATTGTAGTAAAAGAATAGAGGTTTAATATTTAGTCATTAAAATTTTAATCAAGTCTAGTGTAAGAAAATATGTTGGAATGATAATCTAAGCTCTTTTATTTTATGTGTTTTTTTGACCTCATTAGATTTAAGAAAAGCTAAAATAATATACAACAATAACTATGGCCAGATGAAACACTGCAATCTGAACATAACCGGTCAAAATCAGTACTAAAACTGTTATAAAAATAGTTATAGCAACTTTCTAAATTGGTTTACACTTATTTTTAGTTTGCAACAGAATATTATCAAAGATGTGAAGGAAATTGAGAAAATAAATATGATGTAACTTTTACGATCCATCAATGATTTTTTTATAAAATAAAATATTTTAAAAAATGCATAAAACAACCTCTAGAGTTTTATCAAAGAATAATAATACTTAGCACCGGGTCTTACTACTTACTAAGTGGGCCTTTTTGGAAGAAGACTGGGCTCAACAGGTAATCTCTTCGGTTGATGTGGTCAGCTCTAGCCTGTGAGGTTAAAATTTGGCTTGAACCCCAGCTATAGACGTTTCTCCTAAATTTTGATTTTCCAATCCTTTTCCTTAACTAATACAAGTTGCGGTTAGCCCAAATAGAAGATAGGACATGTAGGTAGACCCCCCTCAAAAACACTTTATAAGTTACACAAAAATTAAATCAACTTAAATGTTTACAAATTTAAATTAAATGCTCAGCCGCCCAATTGAAATTAATTTCAGGAAACCGCTGACCATAAGAGCCAATGTTTTAGAGAAAAGTAGTTTCTAGAGAGCAAAATCTTAAAACTTAAAAATATATAAGAACTTCTGAATGTAGTGAATGCTGAAATATTATAAGTTAGGATTCTGAAGAGTTGTTTGCCGAGTAAGATGTGATGTCAAAAAAAAAAAAAGTTGTTTTGAGATTTCAGCTAAGACAGGAACTAAATAAGAATGTAATTTTCTTTTTCCTTTTACTTTAACCTAGTTTTAACATTAGTGTTGTATCAAAAGAAAGTTTGAAAGTTGATTTAAGATATAGTTTTCAATGGCAAGGTAACCGGCCCCATGGTTTAGTGGTCGGTGTACCTGACTACAGGCCTAAGGGTCCCGGGATCGATTCCCAGCTAGTGCCTTGGGTATTTTTCCCTTAAGGGGACTCATCCCAACGGTCACCAGGGTTTGGTAAGCTAGGCTAAGTTAGGTTAAGGCTCACACCGGCTTCACAACATAATAACTATCATCACATCATCTCATTGCGGGTACGACGTGTAGACAACCTCACATGGTGTACCCGGGCAGCGCTCTGTTGCAACAAAGGCTAATAGTCTACACATGAGGCAAACCAAACCTGGATGTAAGGCTAGGGCCACACGAACAATTTTTACCCGCCCAGACCTAAGCTACAAAAGTCGCGGATGCAAAAGTCGAACAGGGGATGCTAGACGTAGCAATAAAAGCAGCGTAGTCGCAGCTGCAAAATGTTATAAAGAAAAGAGAGAGAGAGAGGCTATAGAGAGCGACAAAAACCGGTTGTCACACATGACTTCTCTTCAGTATTTTCTACATCTCAGTCTGGCAAACATCGTTCCTATAAAAGTTCCTCCTGGTCGTATGTGCCATACAATAAAAAATAATAATAGAAAGGTCACCTTATTGAGTGTAGAAAGTCGTTTTGTCTCGGCTTTGTTGATATTTGCTTCTATGCTTGTCTCTCCTTTACTAATTAGTCTGGCATGCCACACCGCCAGAGATCCAGTGCAACAAACACTCCTGAAATATCATTACAACACATATCAATCTAAATAAATTTTAATTGAAATTAATACATGAATTAAAACATGTTTTTATCTCTCATTCTCTGTAACTTACCCAATCTGGCTATTTGCATATTTAATTAACGAAATAGGGATGAGGAAGCTATAATTTAGATAAATAGGAACCCTCATTTGTGTGGCGGAAGGGTGGGAAACCCATCTCGATACACTTGGCCGGGAGATTCATACTTTAGCCTTCTTGTTAGCACCAAACCAACCAGACAGATTGATGCTTTTGTTTGCATGCTCAATTGTGCAAGAAAATGATGGTTTAGTGACAACTTAATTTAAGAGGTAACAATGAGGAGGGCTGTTTTTAAAGGGGATGTATTTGCACTAGTAGGAAAGAGGATTTAAAAAACCACACTAATAAATCACATGTGAAATAAACCACCCCCCAAGTGCACCATGCTCAAACCTAAGCCCCCCATCACTGGAAATTCAGTCTATTATGAGAGTAACGCCTCAGATTGTATAACCAAAGCCGCATTTTACTAGACTGACCTGGCCATGGGCTGAAAGTGAAACAGTTTGTTGTGATGATGATGATGAATGATGATATGACAACTTAAAAATAACTTAACTTTAGAACAATATCAACACCCAGTCCCCCAATTATAAATTCATCAGTGTTTTATTTATTTTTATTTAGCACCGCGTCTTACTACTCGTTCGGCTATACGCTTAAAGTACTAATTACGCTAATGGATTAGGAATTGGGAGGGTTGAATTTAGAGGAAGTGAACCCGCATTTGCGTGGAGGGAGAGTGGAAAACCCCTTTAGGAAAAACCACCCCCAGTTCACCCGACCGAGATTCGAACCTCATCTCCCCGTCCTCGGCGGTATAGCTCAACACGACTAGTCGCGTTAGCCAACTACGCCACCGAGGGGGTTTCATCAGTGTTAAAGGAAGGACTTAAATTTCATAAATAAATAATTTTTTTTTTACACATTCCAAGAGTCAAACCCGATACTTAAAATTCAGTGTCACACACCATACTACCGAAAAGCTAATATGGCCCGACAAAATCAAATTAAATATTAGAAAAGAAGCATAGGGCAAATTTAATGGGAAAGTGTAAAAAAGCAAGTAAGAGCTCTACATTAGAATATTGAGGTGGTCTCTTTATAGTATTTATGACTACCAAAGTTGATAAAGGCCATGTAGATAATACAAAGGGCTGACGCAATGTGCGTTGCTCACGTGGTGGCGGAGGCTCTTCGAAATGTGAAGTATTCACACCAACCTCCGGCTAAAAAACATCAGGTATATCTTAAGTTGATACTAGTGAGCAAATATTTTGTACAAAATTGTTTTGAATGTGTTTGAAAATACTAGCAAAGATGATAAGTTGATGTAGATTTGAAACTGAATCCATTAAAAAAAAAATGTAATTTTTTTTTTCAAAGACTGGTAGGTACTCATAAATATTAAAGATTTTAATATAAAATATTGAGATGCATTTGTGGTTAACATACCTTTCATTAATAGTTGTGAATTTAGGTGGAATTTTATTAAAAATTATCATTATTGTCCAATCTAATAATCCAAATTGCATTTATTAATCATGTGATTTGGTTTGTTTATTGTATGAGGCATAGAAAACCAAGATTGCAACCATCATCCAATACATTTTGATTATAATAAACACTAAATCATTTGTATTATGAGATAAAATTGACGTCCTCTTCGAGGATTGAAGCATTAACCTACTGGGGATCATCGATAATTTTTTAGCTAAGCAAGCACTTTAATCGCAGGGTTTTAAATATAATCTTACACCCATACCTTAGCCACACATCGTATAAATCTTTAAAGAAGTAGGGGAGAGGGGAGGAAGGTCCACCCCGGGTGACAGCCAAGAGGGGGAGGGGGGTGCCATCAGGAGAGTTGAAATACTAGTACTAGTTAGTAGTTATCAAACTAAAATAAAAATTTGCTAAATTAAGAAAAAAATTATCCTAGAAAAAAAATTGCTAGTTGCGTTGTCAGTACGGATGGCAGGAGAAAGTGTGCTAGTAGGGTGTCATTTACCATAAAATTTTGGGTAGTTTTGTAAGGGGAATCCTGTCCATAATGTACCCAAGCGCCGACAGCTTTCTTCTCACTGCCTATGTGCATGAGAGAGATAATTGCGTGTGAAAGCGTACATCAAAAGGAGAGCATCGTGACGTCAAGTCATCAACACTTAACCAGTCTGTAGCTGTATTGTTTTGTTATTGTGTTCAGATGTGTGAATTGTGATGTGTTCAACTTAAACAACAAGGCCAACTCCGAATATGGTTTGGTTGTTTAGGTAAGCATCTCGTATATTACTTTTATCATCAATGAATATTTTTCATGTTTAATAAGATCACATTTCTTAAATTAACTCTTTAGTATGTTATTCTACGTAAATTATTGTGATTGTCTTGACCCAGTCTTGATCACTTATATGATCATTACATCAATGTCTAACCTTTAGCCAAACATTCTATATTTACTTTTTGCCTTGATTGAATATTATTTTTTTCGTCCTTAGGCCGGTATTACATTATCACATTTTTCTTTGATCAAATAAATATATTAAATATATGATAAAAGATTTAACGCCATCTTTGATCAAAGATGTGTTATTACACTACATCACATTTCTTTCAGAGTTGCTACAATATATGTTATTAAAAAAATTGACTCCAATGGTTTAATTTCATGTGCGGCGACTTTGAGGGCTATTGTGATAATCTCGTTTCTGCTTGGAACAAAAAAAACCTGTTAAATTATTATTAGTACCGCGTCTTACTACCTGTTCGGGTTATACGCACTTACGCTAATGTGTAATGGTAGGGTGATTGTGAGATGAAATGGAGGACCTACAGTTTAACGTGGGATCCGAACCACGGTGGAGGCCTGGCATTCCTCACATTCACAAGTTGTGATTAATACACGTCTTGTCAGAGGTGAAGGAAGGGTTTGGCAATCAGATAAATCTGTGCCGGGACCGAGGATTGAACCCCGGACCCTCAGTACAGAAGTCTGACACCTTACCCCTATACCGCCAGGTCACCCAAAAACCTGTTAAACGATTGTGGGCTGGACCTTGGGCTGGGAGACAAAATTCAAGAGGGATTAACAGCTGCCTGCTAAAATAACTTCAAACTGAAGATCCGGAATCTTATCAAAAATATTTACGCATGGAGTGTGAAACTTTTAAATATTTGGTAACAAAAGTTTCTCCATTAATTAAAAGAAAAAATACACATCTAAGAAATGCTATAAGCGTGGAAGATCGTTTATCAGTAGCCCTTCGTTTTCTCACTACAGGTGAAAGTTTTTCAATTTTGCAATACAGCACCCGGATACCACAGTGTACTATTTCGCAAATAGTTCCAGAAACGTGCAGATCTCTTTACCAGTTTTTGAAAAATGAATATCTCAAGGTTTGTTGTATTTTTTTATTAAATTTTAGGTATTTACATATTTAATTGTACAAAGCACATAAGAAATATCACAATTATTCCAAATTTAATTTTAAATTCACTTAAATTCACTCTATTTATTTTTATTACTATTTACCAAGATTTATAGTAGTTCCAAGAAAATTCTTTGATATATTTTCCGACATGTTACACACATTTAGCAATAAATAACAGTAAATAAATGAAGTTTTCCCTAAAGAAGTAGAAAAAAAGTGTTACCTTGCTTTACAGTACAACTATAGAAAAGACTCCGACAATTTAAGTGATCACTCGAAAATTATTTCAGCTTGTTCAAGTGCTGTCTCTATCAACGAGACAGAATCATGATTATGTTGTAATGTGCCATCATTAGAAGCATACACACTTTCAGCATGAAATGGATTGGGCTCTGGTGTTGCATTAGTTGAATCCCAAGCATCCATAATGGCTTGCTGAATCCTTCTTTGGTTCTTAATAAAATTGAACCATGATGACCCATAGTGCAAAGCACAGAGGCAACAAACTTTCCAAAAATGTCATATGAATCCTCTTTTTGGACACTGGCTAAATTTTTCGACGTTAATGCTGACATTTGTCTCATAGTCAACATCGCCTCATTCAACTTTTTTTTTCAGGCGAATTTGTTACAGTTTTGCATTTCCTCTTAGTTGGTGGTACACTTGATTCATCTCCAGCCGTATCTACAACATGATGAAAAAAAGTTTCATTATTATAAATGTTCTATATCCGTTTCAGATACCTACAACAGAACCTGAGTGGGAAAATGTCGCTAAGGATTTTCAAGATAAATGGAATGTGTTTAACTGCATTGGAGCACATTCGAATTATATGTCCGAAATACGGAGGATCTCGTCATTTTAATTATAAGCCCTTCATCAGTGTTATTTTATTTGCTCTTGTTGATGCAAATTATAAATTTATATATGGGGATGCTGGAACAAATGCTAGGGTTGGCGATCCTGGCGTGTTCGCAAAAATTTCCTTGAAACGTGCTTTGGACCAAAAATTCATTATATATTCCAAGTGAGAAACGTCTACCAGATACTAACATCTCCAAATCATTTGTTATACTAGCTGATGATGCATTTCCTCTCCGCATTAATATTATGAAGCCCTATCCTTCACGTGATATTACTCCAGAGCAATGAATATTTAATTACAGATTATCTCGTGGTAAACGTATGGTCGAAAGCTGTTTTGGTATTTTGGTGAATAGATTCCGTGTATTTTTAACCTATCACCTTCAAAAGTAACTGATATTATATGAGCTGCTTGCACACTACATAATGACTGAAAAACTTCACAATTCTTACATACAAAGGGAAATATATACCATTAAAGAAAACGAGATAGCTTATATGAACGTACGGACTCTCGATAATGAAGAGAACTTCCAGATGCATGATCTTGCTCGACAACATAATAGACCAACTAGGCATGGTCACGAAATAAGAGATCAATTTAAGGACTTTTATAATGGACCAGATAAAGTTCCCTGGCAAGACAAAATTATTTAGATTTGTACTCACAATGTCATCAGCAGTAAAGTGTTCTTCATTCATTGTAATGTTCCTGTCTTCATAACTTGTAGTCTCATCTAAACTATATTGAGATATGTCTGGTTTTGTTGAATTACCCCAAAAAGATAATAATGGGAACCAATAAACACTTGGCTTGTATATCTTTTCTGTACCAGACCCACTCTTTTTACTTGTTCTTATCTGTAGCTATAAAATGCTGTAGAAATTAAATATTTGTGTAAAAAATTACTTTTTACATTAATTCTTTAAAAGCATCCTTTACCAGCACAACGATGTTCTTGATAATAAATTAATAGGCTATCCTGCTAGGTATATTAAACATAAGCTACACAACTTATAAAGAATGTCCAAAGGATGTCCATTGCCCATTCATTTAATTCTTGTTATTAGATGTTCAGACAATAATAAATATGGTTTGTATAGTTTTTAAAATTATATAATAACCACTATTCTCAATGTTGGTCAAATATAAATAAACAATAATAAACTTACCTTCATTGTGTCTGCTAAATACTGGCTTTCGTAGCCCGTTCATTTTTTTTTCTTAACATCCTGGGACGTGCAGACCTGGCACAAGCCTTCTGATATTTCTTTATGTTTAGCCAATCGTTTGTCTCGGTCCTTATAACTTTCACTGTTTATGTTATATAAGAAATCATTCTGTTCATATTGGACAGTTAAATATTTCACTGCTTCGCACGTCCAGGTTAATCTTTCAGACACCATTTTCTTTGATCAAACCTTAGAGCATGTTCTATAACGTAAATATGTGATCAAAGATTTGTAAAATATTTCTTTGATCAAAGATTTGGTAAAATATTTCACTTTATCAAGATACATCACAGATCTTTGATCAAAGAAATACGAGGGAAATGTGATAGTGTAATACCAATCTTAGACAAATTTCTAGTTTAAAGGTAGTATTCATGGGTGTTTAATTCGAAAATAAAAGTGAAATTAGTCTAAAAAATTATAGCCTCTTTTTTATTATTCTTTAGAGTTCGGGACAAACTAAAATAAAAATGATCTGTTAAAATGGCACCCTGAATTATAAATAACTTGTATTCTGTAGTAAATTATGTTTTAATATTATATTCTATTTACAAATGTTACAATGGTACTAAAACTAGTAATAACGATTTTTAAGTCCAATAACCTAATTAATAATCAAACAGAACAGAACAAGAACATTTATTTTTTATATAACCGGAACTCGTAAAATTTTGTTTGGAGATCTGGAGCAAGAACCAGAGCCGATAAGTATTTTGGTCCGACTCCTTGCTCCTTTGTTGCTACAAAGTCCTTGTACAGTCCCCTCCAAAAGGTATACTGACCACACGGATGAGCACAGAGTTGTTGAAGCGAACAGAGTGTCCCTCGAGTTCTTCCTCTTGGTCCGAGTCCAGCCACACCTCGGTGTATGCTAGCTCAAAGCCAAACACCATCAGGAAGAACACACCAAGCACCATGTAAACCATATACAGGAAGAAGTACCGGTGGTTGTAGTGACCAATACAGTTGTTCAACCAGGCTGCACACGCATGCTCAGGGAAACACCGGTATACCATGTTGCCTAGCTGGTGCTCAAAGGAG
Organism: Timema podura; assembly: GCA_033556935.1. Lineage (NCBI taxonomy): Eukaryota > Metazoa > Arthropoda > Insecta > Phasmatodea > Timematidae > Timema > Timema podura. The sequence continues at coordinate 5,087,146 of JAVRXN010000008.1, read as the reverse complement.
CAAAGTTTTATTGGTTCAAACTAGTTTTCATAACTATTCAATTTTGAAAAATAAATAACTAAAATTATGGCAAAAGATGTATTAGTAATTTATTTATGACATAAATGAAAAAAAAAAAATCTTGCTATGTTTTAGTGTTTATAACTTAATTAAATAACTTAAGGCTAAAATAACTAACTAATAAATCTGGTTTTAATTTATTAGGTTTTAAATATCATTGTCAAGAGGCAAAGTCAAAAGGTTTCTTCAGCTATCACATAGACTTAGAATTAAATTTAACTACCATATATATTTAATATATATAAAAAAAATTCTAAGAACTAAATTTAACTTATATATAATATCTTAGTCTATGTGATGCTGAAGAAACCTTTTGGCTTTGCATCTTGACAATGTTATTTAATACCTAATATATATATCAAAAAATGTTTTAAGAACAGGTAATTAAAAAATACAAATGTATTATACTCACCATACTTAAGATTCAAAATGTATAAAAACAAAAAGTAAAGTTATTTTAAATTCAAGTTATTGGTATCATAATCCGAACACCAATTTTTTTTACAAATACAAATTTGGAAAAAGTAAAGAAATGCAAATTAAAGGTAAATTTTTAGTGACAAAGCTCAAAAACTCAATTAACAACCTATGGAAAAACTCTTTTTACTATTTAAGGCGCGTAATATTAAATATGGTAGAAGGTATAAAAGAGATATAGGAACAAAGACAATATGGTTTTTACAAAGAAAAGAGGACACTACTGCCCTAGACTAAAAGTAACACAATTCACATTGTGTCAATGGACCAATTGGACACTTAGAACTAACACGCTGTCATGGACCAATGAACACAGTTTAGAACTAACACTGCTGCGATTGGACTGAGAGGAACTAAGTTCTCATTGTAGACCGCTGCCACTGTACAAACAGAAACAGAGCTAACACTTTACTAGGCTGACACTATCCAAGAAGTTAGTGGCTGTCTTTTGGAGAGAGAAAAAAGTGGTTACCGTTTAATCCAGTGAACTGTATTTTGTTTCTTTTATTTGCTCTTAAGTATGTGGCCTGCTATTCTTAACTAATTTTATTTTTATCTCTTTTTTTTATAGGCAGGGTTAAAACAAATTTCTTCCGCGAAGCAGCCATAATTTGTTTGTCCGGTGGGAGCAGTGTAAAGTGTGATCCATGTTCCTATTTGTCCAGTGGAAGCAATGCAGAGTATGAATCATAGATCTATTCATCTTTTTATACTAAAAATCATATTGTGCTTGTTATTTTTATTTGTTATCATCATTAACCTGTTCCGTCCTCCATGTTTATTATCTATCTCAAAGAATGAAAAGAGGTTTCTCATAAAGTAATTAAAGACAATTGAACAAGCTTTGGGTATCTATTTAAAATATAAATAAGGAAAAGTTAGTTAAAAAATTAAAAAATTCCAAGGTAAAAGTCCTACAAAACCACTCTAAGCTATTTATAAATAATACATAGTGCAGGTACAACATAAACATCTTTGTGTTGAAGTTTTAGCTGTAAAGGTTACGGCAGTGGTGGTCCATTTTTAGAATGCATTTGTTGCAGACAGAACAATGGTGAGTTCGAGGGGGTTTGGGGGCAATGCACTTCTTACAAATACTAGCTGCTTCTGGAATGAGGGTATCCTACAACAAACAACACAATCTCAGTGTTAAATTGGGCTCTTGGTACATACAGCACGATACTTTAAAATTAGGAAACAGATCCTTAAGGATAATCGAGATTCAAGGATTCGAGACTCAGGTTCTTTTTTAAAAAAAATTGTTTTAAATTTTTCAAGTGAAATTTGTTTTAAAGCTCTAATATTGCTTATTGGAGGTTCAGATTCAATTATAATAAAGGATGAACTTAACAACCAGGCCTCAGACCAGTAATTTATCACTTAACTGAATGTATGAATGTGTTATAATAAAGAATGTTAACATTATGTTACTATTTGTATTTTCTATTATTATATATTTATATTTCTTCTTATATTTATAATGTTTTCCAAGATTTGGATGAAAATTCAAGATTTGAGGTTCAAATGTAAATTGGAAATTCAGGGTGTCTACCTGACTATAGTTTTGAAATTCCAGTATATTTCCAGTATATATTTTTTTAAAGAAATCCAGTATATATGAAAGGTACTCAGAGACAAACAATCCCTATTTCAAAATCATAAAATGATATAAAGTTAGGGTAGACCTAGGTTTGTCACAGTTAAACATTTTTACATCAAGAATCAAGTGTATTGTTATATATATTCTAGTATATACTAAGGATCGGACCCTAGAACCCACAAGGAATATTCATAGATTCAAGACTCAAATCATAATAATTTTTTTTTTAGATAGGTACTAAGTTTAAGTTATTTTTTAAAGGTGTTAAAATAGTTAAATAGTTTCTTGTGGTTAAAACCAAAATAATGATAGGAAAACCTAACAACCAAACCCCAGATCATTAATTTACCATTTAATGTAAACAAAATCAGAAGTGAAGGAAAAAATCCTACTTATTGGGAAAGTTAAACACTCATGCTTACAATATTTTCTAAAATTCCAATTTTAATTAAGGATTTGATGGCAAAATGAAGTTTCAGATTTGAAAAAAGGTGGATCCGACCCATCTTTAATACACACGCGTGCACACACACACACACACACACACACACACACACACACACATATTAAATTTTTTGAATGACCTATACCACCGTCGACCTTGATGGTCTGGGGGTAAAGTGCTCGCCTCAGGACCCGATGTTTGTGGGTTAAAACCCAACAGAGGCCGAAGGCTTTTTACTGAGCGAGAAAAAAAATCATAGCTCAACATCCTTGGGAGTGGAAGTAAAGCCGTCAGTTCCATGTGGCATGTAAAAGAGCCCTGGAAGGTATGTGAAAATACCTCTCCTGGCCAAATTGGTAGGTCATTTCACCTCACTCATAGAACTTTAGAGGTACAAGTAATCAGCCTTGGTGGCGCAACTTCAAAGAATGATTACAGCCAGGGAGTTTACTATACCACAAAAACTAACTTATATCCCCACCACCCTTTGACAGTCGATACTTTCTACAAGTTATATTTTTGATAGTGAATTTGTTTGATAAATATATAGTAATAAAGATACAGAATCTTCAATTAAAAATACCCAACAAATATTATGTTGATAAAAATTACTTGGAAATAAAGATAAATGCAGTCACCTAACATTATTAAAAATTAAGATTATAAAACCTTAAAACAAAATATTTTTTTTAGAATGTAGACAAAAGTTAAAATTCATTCAACCACAAAACTTTTTCAATTTTTGCATTTCATGTTCTAACACTTCTGCCTCTTCCTTTGCTTTCTGCAAAACTGCTCTTCTTTTCACTTCTAATTGGGGTATGAAGTGAAGAGCACAACAAATACTGTACTGTGCCATTGTAATGTCAAGGTCAGGCAGGTACACCAATAGTTTGAAGCGGTGTTTGAACTTGAGCAGTTACTAGTAACTCATCACTCATAATGGTTAATGCTGGTAAAAAGTTGGGGGAGGTTGGCTGCTAGTGTAGTCAAAACAGTTATTTGTTTCTTTATTTAGTATGTAAGGGGGAGGGGGGAGGGAGGGCTTAGTGTAGAGACTGAGAATAGAAAGGTCAGCAAGTGAGGCAAACATCCCCCCTACAAGGTCAACTTATTGTGTGGCAAACAAGATAGACCAAAGGGGGATTAATTGAGGGGTGGTCAAAATATAACTATCAGTGGTCCAAATAATATCAGGGGTCTCAAATTGCTTAATCCAATATTTAACTCAATGTAAAAAGGCTGAATATTTTTCCAGTATCTGATTCAAAATTCCAGTATATTCCAATATTTCCATCATCAAAAATAAAATCAAGTATATTTCCATTATTTCCAGTGTTGGTAAACACCCTGAAATTCGGACAGATTTAACACAACTATATTTAAAACTAAATCAACCAAACAACATAAAAATTCAGTGGGATATGCAGGGTCGTGAAGTAGAGGGTGCCTAAAAAATGAAGGGCAGGTCAGTTGTCAGAATGGCAAGAATTATCTTTTAAACATAGGATATCTCTCTAAAATATTTAGAGGTTTTTTTTCTCCTTAAGGTAGTATTCATGGGTGGTGGGTAATTTAGAGATAAACTGTTTATTTATAATTAATTACAAGTTATTTCTATTACAGATGAAAAACTAAATCGTGGATAAAATCATGAGTAATGTATCCTGAATGAAATTGAACCCAAACCTGCAAGCTTAGAGCCAAGTATTCTATTAAATAGGTTCATATTTAAAGCCAAGAACATTATCAAACATCAAACCCTGATAGCATAAATATTAAATAGATTCATATTTAAAACCAAAAATGTTAGCGCACACCTAACCTTGAAAACTATATATGGAGCTGTATGCGTACCTGTGGGGGATACCCAGGTAAGGTGCTAGCTGCCATGTAGTAATGGAAGCATATGTTGACTAGAAGCCAGTGTCCCACCAGCAGGATAGCCACAGTGGTCATTGGACTCTTGTTCCACCAATAAGGCAGTCCGATCCAGTAGGCTATCATAATAACCGACGCTGTCAGTCCACACACGGAGAATACAAAAAACTGAAATACAATCCCAGGGAGAGCTGGTATATTAAATAAGGTATTTAATGTGTTTCAATAAATAATAAGAAGGAACAAACCCTACTGGAAGTTCCTTAGACTTGTACCAATTCTGTAATAAATACAAGTCTATAGCATATTTCCTAGATTCCTACATTCATCTGTTTTCCATGAGTTATCCTAGTTTTCACAAAGTGATTATTAGTCATATTTCACAGTTTAAAAATCACATGCTTTCCTCTGGAGACAAATTTTTATCCAAGTAAAATTATAAATTTCCTATTGGATAATATTAACAAATAAAACTTTTAAAGCTCAATTTTTAATACTAGTTAAAGTCATTACCATAAAGTTATCAGAGTTATGGATATAATTAAATATTTAGAGATCTCCCCTCTGAGAGAGTTAAACGAAAATGTTTATATTTTTAAGGACATTTTTTGTATAAAATTAAAATTTGTGTTGTATGTTATTGTTTTAATAGTAAATAATAACTCAAAAGCATTGTTCCATGTAAGCTTAGTTTAAGACAACATTCTTCACATTAAGAGGTTTTTATATTGTTTTTTCCTTTGAACTTGAGTTTCATGAGTGAGCATACTTAATTATGTTGAACTTAAGACATTGTGAGGCCTTGGATATTTATTTAAGTTTATGTTTAGCACAAAGGTTATTAACTTTACCTAAACCCACTCTGGTGTTCACTGATCTAAGGCCTCAAGCTCAAATTAGGCTGGATTGCCGGTCAAAGGGAGGTAGTGGTTCAAATCTTGGCACGGCACACTAGGATGCTATGACACTAAGCCTAGCTCTTCATAAGAGAGTAGCCTAAAATTGCTCACTTTCGTGACCAAGTCACTAAGTAGTACTCGCTTGGTATGGCCACTCCCATACATAACAAGGCATAGCATGTTGGTGTCTTGATTGAAAGTATGGCTAAATACCCTAGCATTAATATAGAATTGGTTTAGTTTCAAGAGAGTGTTTGTGAATATCTGTTTTGTTTAAAATAGGTTCTTTATTTCATTGTTCTTTTCTCTTACATTGCTACAGAAAAAAATGGTTGAATATATGTTTAAACACATCAAAGCTAAAATTCTAGAAACAACTAAACCAAATATACTTCAAAATTTAGATGCCGATCAAATTAATTTCCAAAGCATCTCATGTTATATTAATTATATTTACCGGTCCTAGAAACTTTGTGAAGTTGTCCACAAACCAAAACATGGGTTCCATACAAACGTCTGCGAAGTAGCCATGGTCCATAAAATGGTTGTAGAAGAAAGTATTGTAGGTAATTTTCCACTTTCTCCATTGGCATCTTATCGAATTGCTGAAATATTGACCAGAATATGAAGGTATAAAATGTTACACATAAGAGAGAATTTTCAGTAGGGCCTACCAAGTAGCCTAGGGTTGGTTAAATATGGCATAAGAGTGTTTTGAATAGAAGGATAAAAAGATCATCAATATTATAAAAGAAGCCTGTGTTAAACAATATCATTCTTAATGTTTACCTTTAGTTACTAGAAATCCAAATTCTACTTACTCTATGGCATTAATAAATTGAAAGTTCAATGCTGCAATTACAAAAGTACGCCACCTATCCCTATCTTGAGCTAGTCATATCCAGTCCACCTCATTATATCCTCTCTTTTTCAAGTCCCTTCTAATGTTATCCTCCCATGTACATCTAGGTCTTCCCAGTGGTATCTTCCCTTTGGGTTTGCCAGTCAATATCCTAAACACGATTCTAGATTCTCCTGTTTGCACTGCATGTCCTGCCCACCATAATCTACAAGACTTACATATCTTAACAATATATTGTGATGAGTACATGTTATATAACTCATCATTATGTAACCTACTCCTCTCCTCATCAGTAGCCTCATCTCTTTTTGGGACAGTTATCTTCCTGAGCACTTTGTTTTCTAACACCCTAATTTATTTTTTTCAACATGTTTAAAATAATAAACCACATTTCACACCCATAGAGAACAATTGGTAAATTTATTCTTTTGTATATTCTGAATTTTACATTCCTTGAAACAAGGCAAGATAACAACTTACTGACCGGGTAATAAAGTATGCATTTCCTGACCATATTCTTTTTCTAATTTCCGCTCTAATACGGTAACATTAAATTGCTATTTAAAATTGTCCCTAAATATTTAAACTCACTAATCATGTCAAATGTTGTTCAAAGTCTATTCTATTTAATTTTTTAATTCATTTCAGTAAAGTTTTTTGTTTTAAATACTTTCCAAAAGTAATTTGCCATACAAAATATACATTTTAGTTTTCCTGAAATCATAAAAAACTTTTTATAATGAATTAAGACATATTTCTTTTATACTGCACACAAAGCCTCCATCGGATGGCCAAATATTGGTTACATATTGACCTTGAATTAAAAAACATCTTGACACACCTTTATACTAGACTTTATCAAGCACTACCAGAACAAATCTTACCGAAGCGTTTGCGGGAAAGACGTCAGCTTCCATGTGACACGAACCATACTTGACAGGGAAAAAAATCTCTCATCACTTATCCATCAGGAAGCTTTTTAAGTGTTTTAAAAGAGGCTGACCTTTCGCACACATGATTGGAATGGTCAAAACCTACACTGCCAAACAAAAACTATACAGTTTTACCAGTTGGACCATTTCACATGAAATTAGACGTGATTACACTCTAAATTAGACCTAAATCTATGTCCTTGAATAATTATTTGATAATATCTCTAAAATAATAATTGTAGTTAAAATAATGTAAGGTTTCATTAAAGATGAAAGATTCAAATATGTTAATGCTAAGGCAACCTTGGTTAAAACATTGAGGATTTTATTTTCAAACATTTAGGTATATTAAGGGAGTGATCTTGAGTCTATATTATTATTATTATTAGCACCGCGTCTTACTACCCATTTGGGTTATACGCACTTACGCTAATATGCAATGGTAGGGTGATTGTGAGATGAAATGGAGGACCTACAGTTTAATGTGGGATCCGAACCACGGTGGAGGCCCAGCATTCCTCACATTCACAAGTTGTGATTAATACACGTCTTGTCAGAGGTGAAGGAAGGGTTTGGCAATCAGATAAATCTGTGCCGGGACCAAGGATTGAACCCCGGACCCTCAGCACAGAAGTCTGACACCTTACCCCTAGACCGCCAGGTCACCAACTTGAGTCTATAATATTGCAAAGTTTCTAAAAGTAAATGTTAACGCCAAGTTGGGCAAAACAAATGTTTATGAAGTTGAAAATTTATTTTTTAAATTAACCTACAGTTAAAACAGATTTATTCAGGAATCCCTTACAGTTATATAATCGTACAAGTGGCAGCAATAAGCCAAATACCGATTCGAAGGTGGCTGCGTTATCCGATAGCTCGTGATCTTAATAAAATCACACATTTGCAGCAGACGATTTCCGCACGTCCATCATAGACTCTGCCTTAAAATATGAGTGAAGAATGACCCTGGGCACGGGACGATTCCTGGATAGCTCAGTGGTTAGAGAAGTGGCGTACTAAGCCAAAGGTCCCGGGTTCGATTCCCTTGTCCAGGTGTGATTTTTCAATTTTCAGAAGATTTATTCAACCCTATGACTTAGTTTCAAAGGTATAGATGGCGACAGTAGTTTAGTATTAATCCCATACAAGTATTTAATCTGTATTAAGAAAGGATGGAACCACCATTAAAAAATCACATCCCTAGTACACCCAGGCAAGGTTCAAACCCCAATCTTCCCCTTGCCAACAATCCAGTCTAATGCGAGAAAGACTTATTTAATCTGGGTATGGCCCTTATGTAGTCTAAAAGTGTCAGGGGTTGGTGCAGGGTTGTACTAGGTGGTTGTACAACAGAGAGTTGTGTGTGGTGGAATCTTGCCCAGGTAGGCGACTCTAAAGAGCCAAACTTGGACCATTTATTTTTAAATGCAAAAGTATTTTTTATTATATTATATTTTTTCTATCAGCTATAAAAAATTTTACTTAATGCCTTCTTTAAATAGTCTATTTGTAATTTATTTAGTTAAAATATTTTTTAAATATATTAAGGCCTGACACGAATGTAACTTTTTTAATTTAAACCTGGTGTTTTACTTTGAATGAAAATAAATTACAAAAACAAGGGTGGATTGTCTAGGACAAATTGTCAAATAAGCAACGAAATAGAGTTTTCTGTTGCTAGGCTTATTTTCACTATGAAACAAGCTTACACCTAGCCAAAGATCTTAAATTTAAATCATTCAAATAAGTACCTCTAGCCTAAAGCTCCGTTGGTTTTATTATTCTGACGATCCCACGTATCACGCCTTTATGTTTACAAGTAGTTAGTCTGCTGGGGGAAAAACAACTTGACCAATGTAACGTATCTGATTTCCCTCGAGCGAGTCTTTGAAAAGATAAATTATAGATGGAATTACCACTCAACCAACATCAGTCAGATTGATCGTTTAGCGGGAATGTTTATTTGGGAGAGAAAATTAATTATTTGAATATTTTAATAATTTTAAAATAATAAACCATATTTATTTAACTAGAGAATTATTATAAATATTGGATTGTCTTATTAGCAGTTTTTTCCTTACTAATGTGTGTGTAGGCTCACATAATAATTGAGAGCCAAGTTATAAATTTAAATTCAGACAATAAGATGAGTATAATTATTAATTGACATAAATAACTATGGTTTGCGATAATTTTGTCACATAGTAATGTTGTACCTTTGGTTGACAAGTGTAAATCTGAGACAGGAGCACAAATGAAAATAAATTTGAACTTTCATTTCTAGTATTTGTAACAGTAACAAACACTGCTTAGGGCTGTTTGTGGAGAGATTAATTAATTAGCTTTCATCAGTAGAGTGACATCACCTTAAAAATATAAAACATTTAAACCTTAAACCATGCACGTTTTGTTTATTTAAGATGCATCTAATCAAGTTTTATTGAAATTAAAAACATTATGACAGCCGACATGAGGGGTGTTTCCATACTCCACTCACGAAACACACTAGGAATAAGCGAAAGTTATAAAATGTAATCAATAAACAATATAAACTAAAATATTTACAACACAAAATAAGATAAAAATAAGCTATTCCAAAATCGTCACTACTTAACAATGTTCACCAGTCCTCGATCATCAACTAGACTTCACGAAATAGCGTCACTACACGCAGTGCCGGGAGGGGGCATTTTGGCGGTACAAAACCCCCTCCAGCGAAAGTATTAAAATATATTTGTGTATTCCTCCTCATTGCTTAGTCTAGTAGCTTCTTAATATTAGCTTATTAATAAGCTATCAGAGTTAACTAGGTTTCAAGAGCGTACGAACGAACGATTCCGAACGGGTTCTAAGTCACGGCACTAAAAAAAAATCTAGGCTTTATATCTTTCTACAACAGCCTGAGGGCAAATATTTGCCCCCCGTAGCTGAATTGATAACATGTCGGTTTTGGGAATGTGAAGGAAACAAGTTTAACAAATTTATAATGTTGGTTATAGGTGTATTTTAATTTTGAATTGTCCCTATTGTATCTCATAAGCAGGGGGCTCCGGAAGCTCATCGGAATGGTATCTCCACTGAGAGAGGGGCCCAGTAGTCTTACCTAGCCTGGAACATTTTAAAACCCTGAAGCACTCTCTTAAATGGAGCCCAAAATAGTTTTTGTATTGAATGTAACAATTCTACAAAATATATCTATCTTTGTTCTCTACAGAGACTTACAATCCATCCAGTCTATATGCATTTTAATTATGCTATTGGAGTAAGGAAATGTACCTGCATTTGTAAAAAGAGAGAGTAGGAATCCATTTGGGGGGGGGGGGGGGGGGGACCCATTCCTTCTAACATCCACCTGGTCTTCAAGCCCCGAACTTACAATCACTGGCAAACCAGATCGGAAGAGCCTGACTTTTATTCTGCGTACCCACTGATACAGGAAAGCTGTATATTATCTAAGGCAGAGGTCCCCAACCTTTTTGTACCTTAGAGCACATTCAAAACTAACGGTAGTGCGGCGGGCACCAAACACTTTTTCAAGGCAAATTTATAGCCGAAAATAATTCATAATACAAATAACACACACACACACAAATATATATTATTAAAAAGAATTGTGAGTTTAAAATTAAAAAATATTTTTAGATTCGTATACAAAATAACGCAAATGGTACACACGTAAAGTTAATCCTAAACCATTTTAAACAATTGAAACAATTTTTACCAAACCAAAAGTCAATGTCAATAAATAAATAAAAAATACTATTTTATTTACGGTTTTAACAAGACCAAAATAAAGACGCAAGGAAATATTTAACTACTAACCACCATTTTGGTGCTTAGGTACATTTTAAAAATATATATATATATATATATATATATTTATTCTGTGTTTATTCAGGCAACAAAGCTGAGATTAGGAAAAAGCAGAACCATTCAGCTTGAAACTATTAGAATGGTAGTTCCGAGTAAAAGTACATTTTGTAAATGAGCCGGCAAAGAAAGAGGAATGAGAGGGAGGGATTGGAAAGAGGGGGGAGCTTTCAATGACCAACTTCTTGAGAACAGCATACCTAGAGATAAGCACAAACTTGAATTTTGTTGGGAAAGTGACAGATTACAATTATTAGTCAAGAACTTTTTAGCTGTGATCAAAAAGTGGCGGGCAGAAGCAAAAGGCTCGGCGGGTGCCATGGCACCCGTGGGCACAGGGTTGGTAACCCCTGCTCTAATGATATTTCCAAATTACAAAATGTAGCCTATGCGTTTATTTGTTTGAACCGCGTCTTACTACCCGTTCCGGTTATACGAATATGTATTAATTACGTTAATGAGTTAGGGATGAGGAAGCCATGAATTTAGAGAAAGTGTACTCGCATTTGCGCGGAGTGAGTGTGGAAAACGATTCAAGAAAAGTCACCCTCAGCACACCCGACCGAGAGTCGAACCCCGAGCTCCCTGTCATCGAAAATCAAGTCTATTGCGAGAGTGTCGCCTTAAACCACGCAGTCACCGAAGCAGGTTCTATGTGTATTGAATTTAAATTTAAATTTAATCATATTCTGAAAATTGAAAAATGACACCTGGACACGGGAATCGAACCCGGGACCTTTGGCTTCGTGTTCGATTCCCGTGTCCAGGTGTCATTTTTCAATTTTTCAGAATATGATATCTAACTGAAGTAATTACCATTAATATAGCTCTGGCTATTTACTTTTAATTTAATGATTATATTACAAACCGTATACCACGGACATTTGGCGTTCGGATTGCCCCGGACTATAGAAAAGCCCTTAAATTCCTGCAATAATCGTCGTTAAAAAAAATACGTACATCCAGGTGAGGGCCTGACGAATGTATGAAGACTGGCCAGGTGCAAGAACTAAAGTTGAGTCCCTTTCACCAGCTTACCTCCCCTCCCTGATGTACAGTCCCAAACACTAGGGTTCTACCGTTAGAACACTACATTCCAAGCAATCCAATACACCCCTCACACCTCGTCACTTGACAAGAATTGTGAAACTATTGTAGGAACCAGTGGCGTATCTATATTAAGGACCTGTTCCGGAAATAATTATCCTCATTTCAGATTAGTATACATGAAATTAAAAATGTCCAACAAAACTTAGCCCATTACATAATTAGATGTGTTCTCGAAACGAAGCGTCAGAAACAGGTCGTGCGTGACCTTGAGGTGCTACTAACAGCCCAAAGGCGAAAACACTTTCACTGAGGATTAAAGTCCTTCATTTCAACCCTAAAGTCCACGTTGAAATACGCTAAATCAGTTAAAGTCCGTAAGAAGAGATCAACACCACAGTCAGACTGGACACGGAGGGGTGAGGGGTGAGGGAACTTACCACGGTACTCGGTCCAGAGTCCAGGTGAACAAACAAAATAAAAATCAAATGCCTAGGCATTACTAAACATTAGTGCATGCCCAGCCACCTACTGGGGTTTTCTTCTGAGGAACTTACAGGTTTCTACAGGGATAGTCATTGAAAACTGTTATTGTTTTCGGGTTATGACCCTGCTATTCTTCCCATAGCCTTAACACGCTGACAAATGAGTTTGTTTTATGATCGAGTGACAACTTTTCTCAAAGGCGTAGAAAGCTCATTTTTCTACAGAGCGGGGGTCTGCTAACAAATTCAAATTCCAGGGGGGTCCAGATCCCCCCTACCCGATTCTGCCCTTTTTTTCAAACTTGTATTAGTTGTCAAATAATGTTTTGAGTAAGAATGTTGAGATAATGTGTGGTAGAAGGGTAGTAAACCAGTAAACCTACCTACATAAGTTACAAACTCCACAGCTGACAGTTGTTCTGTTATTTAAGTTGCTCTTTTCTTAGGGTGGTCCCTCAAGTAGGATCTTACAGGTGAAAGCAAATATGTTTTCCACCTTTTCTCGGACCCAACTTACTCGGCTCATTCCAAGAAACGTCCTTTGTTTTTCAATATTATATGAATTTATAAGAAAAAAGTACAGTATTTGAAATGTTGACAGAGCTAATTTTACAATCGGAAGTTTTACGTGATGTACCTTGAAGGTGAATATTAAAATATTCATTAATTAATATTTGGTTGATGACATATACCATTAAAACTGTAGTAAGAGTAAAATAACTTATACATTAGGTTTTTGTATGTATTTGTGGGCCAAAAAATTCCAGGGGGGCATAGTTAATTCCAGGGGGGTCCAGATACCCCGGACTCCCAACTTTCTACGCCCTTGACTGTTACTCAATGTATTTGAAAACATTTATAATATAAAAAGCTTAAAAGAACCCCATTTTGAATCAAATCGAAAGATAAAGCCATTATTAAAATATTCAAATAAAAAATAGTAATCAGTAAAAGTCTTAAACGAATATTTCCCCAAAAAAACAAGTGGGATTGGCTATACATTTTAATTTATCATATCAAAGACTTCATAATCAAAATAGTTTGTAATTAAAAAATAATAATTTTCAAAATGTAAACGAATTTTCCTCCCAAAATCAAGTATGTATACAGTGTTGTTAGATCAAACACTCCCTAAATAGCCATATTAAACAAAATAGCCAGAATTACCAACTACCAAATATTCACACGATCATTGTTTTCTACCAACAAAAAAAACCTTTATTTCAAAAAATGGTTTGTGTATACAATATAAAAATTAAATGTATCTTTTTTTAATTTATCTTTTAAAAACAAATAAATATGCTATCCATCAAATAAATTTAATTAAAACCCCTTCCCTCAAAATTATTTTCAAAACAATGATATTTCGTTTTACTTTTCTTTACAAACGGGGACATCACGTGGTTTGTTTTTTGGTCACCGTGTCCCACTAACGATTCGGGTAGTACGCCTATGAACTAATTACGCTTATGTGCTAATGATAGGATGTATTAAGTGTACCCACATTTGCGTGGAGGGAGACCACCCTCAATGCATCTGACCAGAATTCGAACCCCAATCTTCCCGTCCTCTGCAGTCCAGTGCGATACTTCCGACCACCGAAGTGGTGAAATTACTGTTCAATTTGTTAATGTAGGAGTAGGACAACCTATATATTTCATTTTCATTCCTTATAAAGATAGCCTTTGTGAGCAACTAGCCCTAAAATTAGATTCTAGTTCGAAGCTTCGATGAATCCACTATCTCCAGACTTAAGACCCGTGTACACTGTCATGTTTAGCTTGCGCCAATAGTCACGCCAGTCCGACTGTGGTGCAAGTAAAGGCTTACACACATTTTTGAATATTGAACAAGGATTTACTCTCGGGACAGTTGAGATTTGAGTTCACCACATATATATGTTACAGGAAAAGTAGATTCTCCTTTATGAGTCGGCTTTACCTAGGCCGAGTCGACTCTTACTGGTCTTTTTAGTAAAAGTTTATTAAAAGCGAAAAGTGATGAATTTCGATCAACATTTACTAGCTAGAGTTGACCGTACCTAGGGAAAGTATACTCTTACTACCTTGAGCTAGTAAAAGTTGACTTTTTGCAAGGAAATGGTCTACTACCTAATAAAAAACAAATAAAAAAGCAAAACCTTTATGATACAAAGAAAGATATAAATATTTATTATTTATTACAGCAAGGTAAAGATTTGTGAAACTTTGAGTTGCAGAGCTAACCTAACCTAACCTAACCTAACCAAACCTAACCTAGAAAACAACAGTAAACAAATAGAGCTGGGATATTCAAAACAAAGATGTGCGCGCGAAGTCGCATGTGGAGAGCAACATCGCGGAATCAACTTTTACTAAACCACAGCAGGCATAGTTAATTCTTCCTAGGAAAAGTTGATCTGTTTATTCTCTATCAACTTTTACTGATACTTTTAGTAAGAGT
Organism: Timema podura; assembly: GCA_033556935.1. Classification (NCBI taxonomy): domain Eukaryota; kingdom Metazoa; phylum Arthropoda; class Insecta; order Phasmatodea; family Timematidae; genus Timema; species Timema podura. Next base: position 5,072,146 of record JAVRXN010000008.1, on the reverse strand, counting down.
CGACTTTACCTAGGCCGAGTCAACTCTCCCTAACAATCTACTTTTCCTGTGACATATACACTGTTCTAAATAACGCGCCAAGCCTGTTCTCTGTAAGCTGTTCTGGCGCACCAATCGATGTTTACACGTGCAAGTACAACTAGCGCTCACGTTACACTGGCGCGAATGTTAACTACTGGCGTCAAATTATTCGAACACTCGATTAATCGCACAAGTGTATGAGTTGTCATGCAAACTCTATAATTTGCATGCAAGTAGAGGTTTTTACACTGTCGTGTTGGTACACCAGTAACGGCTGGCGCCAGTGAAACTTGACAGTGATAAGACAACCCTACAGTTCTATCTGAGCGTTGATCTATTGGACATTAGTCTGCACACAAATCATGTCACGGGATCAACAACAGCTTCAAGTCTGTGGTCCGTCGGGTTTACTCAGAACAAAGGAAAACAAATTTCACAATACGACAGTTGATACAAGTTCCTATAAATACTTACTATTAGTCATCAAGAGTAGCTTAATTAATCTATATGTGTCTAGCTTGAACTAGCAGTGAGACGTGGTGAAAAATAAATAATTTATGAATAAAGGAACAACATTGTAAAATCATATTTGTTTGATTTATAAAAATACTATTGATACTTTCATACCGCTTTCTTTACATGGTTCTAGATACCATAAAATCCCTTTTCAAAAATATTTTGCTGGTTATTAATGTTTCAAGAAGTCATAAAGCTTATACAGGCAGTTACTGTACAAACAAAGATTATAAAGTAGTTATTATTCCAATTTCCAAACAGATTCTATGTAGAGAGAGGTAGTCACTGCTACAAACAGATTCAAGAGATATTCACTGTTCCAAAAACATTTCTAAAGGTAGTCAATGTTTCAAGCAGATTTTTAAATAGCCAATTTTCCATATAATTTTCAGAGCTAATCAATGTTAGAATATATTCTAGAGGTAGAAATTATTGGAGGGCGAGTGGGGGGGGGGGGGGGGGGGAAGTACCCTCCTCCACACTCACTAATTTTTTTGTTTACGTTTCTGTTTACAACAATGTGTTTTTAAATTTGAGTGATCGAAACTTTCGATCAATTTATCGAAAATTCCTTGTTCAATTCATTCTATTAAATTTTAAGATATAATTTCATAGTATATAGAGTCCCTCCATATTTCCTTTGGTTAAATTTTTTTAACTCTACAATTATATTAAATTTATTTAAAATATCAAATTTGTGTGATCATACATTTTTTTACATAAAGTGTAATCCTTAAAAAAAACTTATTTATGGTTTGTGCATGGATCTATTACAGAAATGCAACTGCATTGAAATATTTCTCGTACAAATATGGCTCTACTATAATACTCGCACTCTAAAAAAAAAACTTGTTTTCATTCCACTCTAAAAAAACTTGTTTTAATTCATATTCGACTCGAGCTCGCCTCGAAATGAATCGTACACCCCTTGTCTTTTTCATTTTAAGCAATGAGTAAGGTATTTAAATTTGAATAGCTAGTTTTGAGATGTGCGTAGTGTCCTGAGGATATTTTTTTCGTAAAGACTTTCTCCCTTTCCTTCCGCTCAAATGTTCAGGCACAATAATTAATCGATGGTGTTTGACAATAATTAGAATTAAAAACACAAATATTATAATAAAAATGAGTGGAATAAATAACTGATAAGTATATTATATTAAAACAATAGAACAATAATACAGTTAAAAATCATAAAGTTGTCGTCATTGGTAAAAAGAGTAAATAGCCAAAAATTGATTAACATTTTCGATTTTTATTAAATCTCATATGTTTTTAATAACTTTTCAAACTATATAAACATTACTATCAAGTTTTGACTATTTATTCTTTTTATTATTGACGACAACTTAATGTTTATAATTTTAACCGTGAATTGTTATATCGTTTTAACTTTTAATATATATTTTATTAATCTACTCCAGTATCCACTCATTTTTACTATAATATTTGTGTTTTAATTATAATTATTGTCAAACATCAAGAATTTTAACATTGCCTCAGGACAATACCAAAATCTATTTTAAAATTACAATATATCTAAATTTCACCTTCCTCATCCTTATCACATAAGTGATACTAATATGTAGGCTCATGTGTGGGGGAAATAAATAAATGACAACACTAGTTATGTCTCACTAATTAAATCACACAAAAGTAAGCTTTATTAGATTTGCTGCCGATGATGATATTTATCTCATTTCATCAATGGTACTTTTTATGTTTAGTCCCTCCAATTCGTGAGATCACATTGACTAATGTCTACCCTGGTAGCCAAGGTGTAATGGAGAGAGCAGCTAAAAGAAAGATGTACTGCACATGCATTAGTTTGGCAGGAGAGTGATAAAACCACTTATAAAATCACACGCAGGAAAACCACTTCTAGTTCACTCGGCCTAGATTTTAAACCTCGACCTTTCTGTCAACAATGAAGAAGTGCTGTATGATTCTTAACGCCCTAGACTGTTCGGCCACCACTGTGTGGTAGAAAGCGACCAAACTATTTTCATGTAGTCGTGTGTACCGGGATGGGTTCTGACCCCGTAGTTTTTTGTTAAACAGCTGTAAGATCATTGGTGCAATGGGAGGGCAGGGTGGAAAGTGGGGCATTTGTCTCAGGTTCAACTCTCAAATCATGTGAAGCACCATTATTCTAAAATATTTACACCACTGAAAATGTATTGAATGTAAAAATTACTTTTTAGGATCAATTGCAACGACTCGAAATTAAAAAAAAAACACTGTTATGAAAAATATACATTAAAATGACCCTAAATTTTCCAATTGAGGGAAACTACAGAAATAATAGCTTGGATACATTAGATACGCCCGACTCCTCCCCCAAAATAAGTGACTGGATGCGCCACTTGTTAGTTATATAAATAGTTATATTTATAGGAATAGAATCAATGCTATCTTATGACTCTTTCATGCTCATTCACGGGCCCTGTGCGGTGTGCTAGTTACTCAATATAATGTGAATTATGAATATTTCTAATCACCTCTAAGTTTTTCCACATGGAAATCATTTATAACTAATCAGAAGGTAGATTCAGTTATAATATTATCTGCTTATTTTAATGTATTAGTAATTGCATTTACAATGTTTTAATTCTAGAAAATGAATGACTTGGCATTTAGTTCAATTACTATCCGTTATAAAACTTTGCTATAGGTATTTATCTTTTGAAAGATTTAACATGTTCTTAATTTTTCAATAGTGGACCAAGCAAGGCGATAGTGGCAACAGGGTGGAAAGAGAAGTGGCAACAGTGTCACGCCGAAGAGGAACTTTGGGGGGGAAATGACGAGGGTTGCAGGATTAGATAATGGGACTTGGGAAGGGATGTTATTTCTTCTCTTTTCTCTACAGTCCTACCCCTATTTTAATAGTGAGGTAGGTCTGAAATGAGGGTTAGAAAATTGTGGGGAAGTATTCACACGGTGTGATAAGTTTATTTCACAATTGCAAAAATTAATCGTTAATACGAGTGCTTTTGTGATGTACGTCAAAAGTTTGATTTAATGATTCATAATTATCTATTATTTTGAAAATAACATGGAAAGATCAGCCAATATGAGATGTCGGTAGCAGCGGGGATGGATCCACGGGGCGGGTAAAAAAAAATATATTAGAATTTAACCAAAATAAACACATCCAAACGGATCAACGGAAAAGGTGGCATGTAGAGAGACAGGCGAACAGACAAGAATTGTTAATATAGCAGGAAAATTCAGATAGAGATATTGCAAAGATTGTTAAATATAACTGGCAGTGTCATTGTTGTGACCAATCAAGACATGGCTGAGGATAACTCTGGTGGAAATTATTTAGTTATAGAATTAGAAGAAAAATGAAATGTCAGTAAATAGGCCACTTTGAAACTACGATAGGAAATGCATTGGACATTATAGGGAATAATAATAATAATAATAATAATAATAATAATAATAATAATAATAGCACCGCGTCTTACTACCTGTCCGGGTTATACGCTTAAGTACTAATTACCTCTAATGGGTTATGAATTGGGATGGTTGAATTTGGAGGAAATAAACCCACATTTATGTGGAGGGAGAGTGGAAAACCATTCAGGAAAAACCACCCCCAGTTCTCCCGACCGAGATTCGAACCTCGATCTCCCCGTCCTCGGCAGTCTGGCTCAACAACAACCAGCGCGTTAGCCAACTACGCCACCGAGGCGGGATTGTAGGGAATGTTTTGATACAATCAGTGGGACCATCTCGTCCATCTGCCCTATCTCTATGTACGAAGAAGTTTGTTTATTTTCGTACCAAAAATAAGTTAATACAAAATACAGTAAGTTCTATTACAATGGCACGATGCGATATATACTCAATTCACGGTAGGAATTACTCTCTGAAAGGTCTTTTTTCCTACCAATATCCTACTATATTATAGATTTCTGGTAGGGAAAAAGGACTTTCAGAAAACAATTCCTACGCTGAACAGACTTTAGTATGTGCGGAAAATCAAAAGTTGTGAATGCATTGATTACGAATACTGATTAGACTATTTTAATCACAATATTTTCCAATTTTATACAAAGTTAAGTTGCAACAAACTCAAATTAATTATTCCAGTAAATTATCATGAATTGGCTATAGTAAATAAAATTATATTTCTTCAATACATTCAAAAATAATACGTTCTTGCTCAAAAGTAACTTTTTTTTCATTCTCAACATAATTTGAATACAAGCTCTTTAAAATAACATGACATTCTGACGAAACTATTCAAAATGTCCAAGTCGCGGGACAGAAGAATAGCGTTCTATCCGGTTTCAGGATTGGTTGGTCTTACAGGAAGTAGGTTTCCTGTACATGAACTCAGTTTGGATTTACTGTACTGTACTGTACTGTACTGTAGAATAGAAGAATGGTAGTTTTCTCAACCACACTCAACACGAATTAGGTCCCGTTATCAACAAGCACGACCAAATTTGGTCTCACAGGTGTTACCTAGGTCGTTACCATAGTAGGAATAGCAGAACTTACAAACTAACTCAACCTAGAACTGCACGTCCAGCCTTAGCTCCCAGATATTTACCAAGAGAATAGCAGAACTTACAAACTAACTCAACCTAGAACTGCACGTCCAGCCTTAGCTCCCAGATATTTACCAAGAGAGTAGCAGAACTTACAAACTAACTCAACCTAGAACTTCAGGTCCAGCCTTAGCTCCCAGATATTTACCAAGAGAATAGCAGAACTTACAAACTAACTCAACCTAGAACTGCACGTCCAGCCTTAGCTCCCAGATATTTACCAAGAGAATAGCAGAACTTACAAACTAACTCAACCTAGAACTGCACGTCCAGCCTTAGCTCCCAGATATTTACCAAGAGAATAGCAGAACTTACAAACTAACTCAACCTAGAACTGCACGTCCAATCTTAGCTCCCAAATATTTACCAAGAGAATAGCAGAACTTACAAACTAACTCAACCTAGAACTGCACGTCCATCCTTAGCTCCCAGATATTTACCAAGAGAGTAGCAGAACTTACAAACTAACTCAACCTAGAACTGCACGTCCAGCCTTAGCTCCCAGATATTCACTAATTGAATAGCCAAGTGAATCAGCAGACGATTATTTTATCTTCATGTTCATCACCTGGAAACGAACCAAGATCCCCGAGATTGTTATCGACCAAGCGGTAGATCCAAGGCGCTAATCACCCTCAGCTCCAAACTCACCGTTATCAGTTTGTTTGCCGAGGGTTTAAAGCTGTTTAGCGCCAGATTGTTTATCAGGTTTTTTTTAAAAACTGTCGAGTGATAATGGACGCTATCTTGGCAACGTGTCAATTGAAGAAACAAGAGCGGCTGAGGTCACCAGACGACGCGCAGCCTGAGACTAGAAAGTGAGGAGAGGTTCTGTGCCACTAGGTGAGCGATTGTTTCGTGCGACCGACTGATATGAGTGGATTGAGTGAATAGTTCCCGTGACGCAGGTGTGTGTGTGTGAGTAGTTTGGAAATGGCGCAGACCGGGACAAGGAGACGCCCCAACGACTGGCTGTGCCTACAGGTAAGAAATAGGGTTGGCCCATCGAACATCGATATTTGTTAAACATCGATGTTTGTGCCTATCGATATTTGTTGGGTGATAGTTTACATACATCAAGGTTTCGATCGATGTTTGTGGCACCGATAATATAGTACATATGCGTGTTTCTCGTTACTTCGACTCTGACCTTCTGCCCTCTGACAGACTAACTAAACATAGCCTCCAGTTTCCGTTATTTAATTGGATTGAAAAATCACCTTTATTTTTTATCATTAAACATAAGTGTTTTTCATTCGATGTTCACACCGGGAGTCAGTGGTGGTTTTTAGACAAAAAAAAAATAATTGGAGGAGCACAAATTCCTGCATGTACCGGTAGTATTTAATTAAAATTAATACGTGGCATGTGCATACCAAATACATACTCCATACATAAAATATAATATAAACATTCATATACACTTTGGTTTAAATATTGAAAAAGAATCCGTCGAAACTATACGCTGTCAATAGATCCTGGATTCATGATAGGATCGCATACGTTTGAAACAGTTTACTTGTATTCCTGTTTGTATGACACTAACAGAAAATAAATAAGGCCAATTGAAATGACAGAAGCAAGCAGTCAGTATAGGGTAATAAATCCTTGGAAAAACGGCTTCATGAAACGGCTAATTATTATTATTATTATTATTATTATTATTATTATTATTATTATTATTATTATTATTATTATTATTATTATTATTATTATTATTTAGCACCGCGTCTTACTACCCGTTCGGGTTAAACACACGCTAATGTGTAATGGTAGGGTGATTGTGAGATGAAATGGAGGACCTACAGTTTAACGTGGAATCCGAACCTCGGTGGAGGCCTGGCATTGCTCACATTCACAAGTTGTGATTAATACACATCTTGTCAGAGGTGAAGGAAGGGTTTGGCAATCAGATAAATCTGTGCCGGGACCGAGGATTGAACCCCGGACTTCAATTGCATGATTTAAACCACCGTCCTTAACTACCATTAAAAACACTGCAAATAGCGTTTGTTCTAAGAGTTAAGTTAATTTGTAATTCGTGTGCTAATATAATCTGTTGGTCTAGAAATGTCACATTGAATACTCTGAATAGCAACGATATTAAAAAAAGGTCTAAAAGACCCTAGTTCAATTCTGGGTAGTGCTGACGGATACATTTACTATCTGTAGGTTCATCCTGCTATTCGATTAGTTAATATTTAAAAACTAAGGTGGGGCGTGTGGCATTAAACTTGATGTCCTAGGTTAAGTTAGTTTGTAATTTGAGTGTTCATATAATCTATATTAAGAAAATACACGTTAAATACCCCCAATGAAAAACAAAACACAAGATGATTTAGTAATCAGGTTGCTGTTAGAATAACATTTTAGACGAAATAAAAATATAATCTTACTAGTATATTAATCAACATTGACGAAATATTATCATAGCAACTATCTTAGAGCAGGGCCATACCAGGGGGATAGTTTTTTGGGGGTGTGGTGGAGTGATTCCCCTACCCCCGATATTATTATTATTAATAATAATAGTTTAGTTTTGTATTCCTCTTTCTGCCTACGCTTGTAGTTTATTGTGTCTTAAAGAATTCAAAACACCTACAACCCCAAACATATTTATTTAAACTTTAAATTAATTCAATAGGAATTCAGTGAAAAAACAATTCCTTGGTATCCCATTTGAGGAACTTGTTCTGTTTATCGCCACAATTATTCGCAGGTAGAACCCCCTTCCAGGGGCGCCGTGCTGAAGAGATTGGACGAGAGGGAGTGTCACTCCCCCCAAAACCCTCAATGTCTGGGAAAACTTGAAAGTTAGAAATGTTGTGGAGAGTTGAGATCTTGAGTTGGAATATTGTAGAAATACTCTGTACCCAGGCCTTATGATAGGGGGACAGGGGGGTACATCGTACCCGGGCGTCCAAAAGGGGCCCGGGAATTTTCTGGGATCTCAGAAAAAGTTTGCATATATTGAAGACTAGCATTCATATTTCCACTACTAGTACTATTATTAGAATTATTAGTAGGCCTATAGTTATACTATGTTTTGTTTTATATTTTCCCTTTTATATGTATATATGCAAGTACTCATTATATTTATATTTTGTCTTATTTATTTTATTTTTTCCAGATAGGGTAGATTATTATATTTTTAACAGGATCAATGGAAAATGAAAGAGGGCCCTAAAAAACTCTGTACCCCCTGATAAAATTCCTCTCAGACTGTACACAGTACTTTCGACTATGAACGTTATTTACCGCGGAACTGTACAAACAAATTTTAAATTTCTCAACTGTCGATCCCTACTCTTCAAACGGTTTCCCAATTCCATAACTCATCAAACATTGAAAGTAAATAACTTCTGGCAGGGGTAGACTGGGCCGCCGGGAGATATCCCGATGGGCCGGTTTGATTTGGACTGCCGCAACCACCTTAAACTAAAATAATTACATTCATTCAATTCTAAATTTTGGTGTTAAATTTTAATAGAAAGTTCCAGTAAGAAAGTCTAAGGAGCCTAGAATACATCATTTGTGAACATATAAGATGGCATTAAATTTAAAACCTTCCTGTTTGTTGTGTTTCTTGGTGTTGTTTGTAAACAAACGTATCTGTTTAGTGATCTATACATGTAGCGAGCGGAGGATCATTTTACAAACTTAAATACAACAATAAAGACACACAGCCATTGTCCAGTCATTTAGAAGCATTTTCGCTCGTTTCCGTAGAAAGTAGAAACTGATCATCAATAATGTAGCTGAAATGGCCTCGGGATTAAATTAACTAATAATAAAGATATAAATACTTCACCTCACCACTTCAGCTTTACACTGAACCGTAGTTTCAGCGGTAGATATTAATATAATCACGCCAAGGGTCATACTATTTGTAGTCTAGGGCTATTAGGAATCTGCCAGACTTCTGTTGTTGGTATAGAAAGCTTAGTTAATTAAGTAGGCTAGGTAGGAGTGCCGTTGTCACTGCCTACTAGATTTAAGGTTATTGGAGTTTTTACGAGACGAAACTTGTTAGTTTTACTACACGCAATGATGGGTTAATATCAAACCAAATCAAGGCCGTAGCCAGCCGATGATTTCAGGGGGGATTTGGTGGGCACATACCCCAATTGCTGGAGGCTAGAAAAAAATTATAAATGATAAACATTTCTAGAAGCTCTCTGAAGTTCTTTTTATGGTAACAAAACCCCCTAATTTGTACTTGTACCTTAATTTTGATATTGTTCGAACCATAAATAAAGCCATATATTTTTGTTCATAACATTTCGGGGGGGGGGGGGAGGTTTGAACCCCCAAAACAGGTTTGTAAGTCGGAGGCCCCGGCTCTGACCAGTTAGTTGGTCATTTTGTCCCGGTCAGGAGGACATTTATGTAGCCTAAGCTATTAATATAAAAAGGAAAAGAAAAGCCATAATAAAATAAATGGTAGAACAGACTTTCCCGCCCCTTTACCTTAAAAGGGAACCATTTGTTTACTAATCGGAAAACAGGAGGTACCATTAATTTTTAAATCGTTAGTAACCATCGTGGAAAATACAGTGTGAGGGCGATGAAACTAGTTTTTTTCCCCCTTTGTACTTAGCGGGAAACATGAATAACAACTAATTAAAAGTAAAAAAGAACAAAGTAACATTTAAAAATAATTCTTTTTATAAACCATGTCGATGAATATTCCAAGGATGTAGGCTGACTGACGGATAGCATTGTAATTTATGTTGGTTTTTCAAAGAAAAATCTTGTAAAATAAAACATTGATTCTGTCTTGTTTTTAACTGACCCGTTCATGTTAAACGCTTATGTACTAATTATACTGATGGTTTTAGGGATAAGGATATATTTAAAGTAAGTGCAACCGCATTTGCGTGAAAGGAGTGTGGGAAACATTTTTTGAAAAACCCTCCTCAGTAAACCCGAACGAGATTCGAACCTCGATTTCCTAGTCATAGGCAGTCTAGTCTTAGACCATACGGCCACCGAAGCGGGTAATATATAATAGCTACACCAATATGGTAGGTGTAAGGAGATTATAATAAAGAGTAAACGTACCCACATTTGCATGAAGGGAGTATGGGAAGCCATTTATGAAAAAAAACATCAATACACCCCGTCAGGATTCGAAGCGTTGACCTGTCACTAGCGAGCTAGACTAAATTAGTTTTACATTAAGACTGTGTGCACACTGTTGTGAATAAGTATTTCTGTAGTTACACCGGTAAGTTCACTCATACGGAGAGGCCAAGGGTCGATTCCTGGCTGTGTGTGACATGAGAGGTCTTCCACTGTGGTATTTCCACTTTCTTTCCACTCTGATGCAGGTGCACTTCCTCTAAGAAAATCTTCCTCATCCCTAACATTTAGATTAAGCTTTTGATGAAATGCGGGTTTTATGCAATAAATAAGGCGGGAAATAGGAAGGGCATGTTTACGAATTGAAAATAATCAAGCTTGCGCTAGCATTTGACCTTCAAAGAACATATCAGAAACTTGGTCTCTGAAGTCCCTAAAAGTCCTAAAACTGAAACAAATCACTTAAAGTCCCTTTTATTTAACCCTAGGTCCCTTAAAATGGTCAAATTATTATTTTTAATACTCTACGTAGATTTGTATAATTTTCAGATTTTTTTTTAAGAATGTTGCAGCAATTGAGGCCCAATGTAATAAAAATTGGTTATGAATGTTGCAGCAATTGAGGCCCAATGTAATAAAAATTGGTTATGAATGTTGCAGCAATTGAGGCCCAATGTAATAAAAATTGGTTATGAATGTTGCAGCAATTGAGGCCCAATGTAATAAAAATTGGTTATGAATGTTGCAGCAATTGAGGCCCAATGTAATAAAAATTGGTTATGAATGTTGCAGCAATTGAGGCCCAATGTAATAAAAATTGGTCAGTTTCATCTTTTCTTCCCGCGTACTACGTTCTTCTTCAGGACCCTTTCCTCTTGTTAGGTTTTTAATAAAAAAAAAACCCGCCTCAGTGGCGTAGTTGGCTAACGCGCTAGTCGTGTTGAGCTCGACCGCCGAGGACGGGGAGATCGAGGTTCGAATCTCGGTCGGGTGAACTGGGGGTGGTTTTTCCTAAATGGTTTTCCACTCTCCCTCCACGCAAATGCGGGTTCACTTCCTCTAAATTCAACCCTCCCATTTCCTAATCCATTAGTGTAATTAGTACTTAAGCGTATAACCCGAACGGGTAGTAAGACGCGGTGCTAAATATTAATATTAATAATAAAAAAATTTTGTCCTAGAGTCTTTCCACTTCGGTTGGCATTTCATCCATTTCTTGAGGTAGCTGTACTTTTCTTCTTTCTTTTAGGTCTCCGCCTTGGCCATTTCTTGTGTTTTTTTTCCATCTCTAGACTGTTAGATTATTGAAGGGCTAATATTATATACTTCATGATTTTGAGGGATACTTACTAAGATCTAACAAAGCTACCAACAATGAAGTAAAACTTCTGAACGTGGCAAGGATCATGCCTTTTGATGTCCATACAGACTGTCTGATGGATGAGTGCAGAAACACTCATAGGAATCGATGACGGAGACCTTGAGGCATTTTTAGAAATAAGTTTTGAGGTCAATAATTTAAAGAATGACATAAAATACAATAAACTAACTAAAGATGTCTGCCTTAAAATATGAGTGAAGAATGACACTTGGCACAAGATGATTCCTGGATAGCTCCGTGGTTAGAGTATTGGCGTACTAAGCCAATGGTTCCGGGTTCGATTCCCGTCAATTTCAATGTAAGGCAAAAGTTGTTAAAGTCTTTTTTTCATCGCTGATTGCCACAAGCTAATGGCGATGTTGATAGGCTTTAAAACATCTGGACATGTGATTACAGATCATACAGCTACTTTGAATGTCACAGACGCTGTAAATATCATCAATACTTAGAGAAAACCAAACTGAGAGAAATGAGACTTAAAGAAGATGAGGAGAGAAAAAGAGAAAGGACAAAAGAAGAAACCTTAAACGTAGAAAGTAAAGAAAAGAAGGCAGATTTTGATGATATGAAGAAAAATCTTGTCATGAAAAGAAAATAAGTCCAGAAAAAAGAGTGCAGTTGGCAAACTTCTTGAGCAAACATAATCATTTATTATATTTGCACTGAAAAAAAAAAAAGCCGTGAAGAAGTGCAGGTATCTCATGGGCTCTTGGAATGATATAAAGTTTTAAAACTCGAAAAGAGCAAGGCCGATAAAAAGATGTACATACAAGTAAATATATTGAGTGGGGGGAGGAAGCATCTTCCCTAAAACTTCATTTTTTTAAAAGGTATGCCAAGAAAGAATAGTAAAGTACTTTAAGGATCAATTAACTGTTAACCAAAGTTAAATGTGATATGTAAGATTTAAGGTACATATTAAAAGAAATGATAGCGAGTAGAGGTTTAAAAGTTTTATATATATATATGTGTGTGTGTGTGTGTTTATTTTGACTATGGATAAAAATTAACCAGGGTTAAATTTAAAAAAACTTTATTTTTGATCGCTTGATTTAATATGAATAAAATAATAGATGAACTTAAAAAGTTGATTTCAAGCCAAAAGACAAACTAAAAATTGAACTTAAAAGTTTTAATTATGCATTGAAAAGAGTTTTTTTTACCTAACTGGCTTAGTGGTGTGGGTGTTTTTCTTAAAAAAAATTTTTTTTAAATAATGGTTTTGTTGATTCCATAGTTTTTATGAGGTTCCTATTTTGGTACCTTTTTTGACCTGAAAGTACCATGAACTCCCTAAAACAGAACTGTATGGAGTATGAGCCCCGCTTACCGCGTGCAGAGCCGGCGGTTCGTTTCTCAGCGCCCTGTGCGAAAACCCTAACCGGCGCATTCCACCACCAGATAATAGATTTTTTTTTTTGGAATTACCAAATTGGCAGTAGCTATTGTGAAAATAAAGTAGTTGATTTTCTCAAAAATATCATAAGAGGAGAATAATTTGCTTTACTATAAAAAAAAATCAAGTGTCACTTTCCTGATGTTCAAATGCCGTTCCTGACATATAATAGAATGCTGTTAGGGTTGGTGCACACTTGTCTGAATCACATCAGCTTGGAAAATATTCTCAATTCTGCTTTTTCCCAGTTTTCCCCCAATCTACATCCAAAATAATGTAGGAAGAAGAGTCAAACAAATACTTAAATTGTTGAGATTTTTAAGAAGAATAGTTAAAGTTTAAATAAAATTACTTTATTAATGCAACATTTTCAAGAGAATTGAAAGAAAATTAAATCCAAAGATAGCGCAAACTTTGCAGGATCTGTTCGCTACGCTACTGTCCGCTGTCAGCGTCGAATGACAACAGATTTTCCGGGTATAATAATTTCCATCGCGATACATCTGGTCAAGTGTGCGCCGCCGCCTTCCTGTTTGCATCGCATTGGCTGCTAGACTTCAATAGTGTTTGGGTCTCAACGCTACCCTTCCATCACATTCACATCTGTTGGTCAGTTTTATTACAAACACAATGTCTTTGTCAGGAAATGAAATAAATTTTATTTTATTTTGTAGAAATATGGTTTTATATGATATGGGTGACTCAAATTATTTAAATCAGTTAGTAAAAGATAATATTTGGCAGACTATTGCAAATAAAGTGGACCAATTTAATGTTAATGTTTATTCTGTTTAACTATAGCATAAGTACATTGCTGGAATATCAGCTCTTGGATGCTATTACCATGAAGTGGTGTAATGTTAATTGTTGAAAATACTCATTCATACCACAAAATAGGTATTGACAAGTTTAATTTTTGAAATAGAGCAAATGTATTAAGTCAAAATTTGTAGACTAATAATAGATGCATTTAAAGATAAATAAAATATTTATGTTTTGTTTCCCCGACTACACCAAATTGCTATGAGGTTAGTAAGTAAATATTAAACTTAAATTTGAAATAAACATTTGCTTAATAATGAGTACACTTTAAACTTAAACATGGAATGTGTCTGAGCCACAAGAAACACCTGCAATTAAATGAGAGCTTTCACACGAGACACAATTTGTGGCGTTTCATCACACTGTGAAATCTTCTATACGGAGAGCCTAATATGTTCAATACAGCCCCACTCATGCAATACTTACATGAAGTAGAGTTGCCAATTTATTACAATATATCTCTCATTATGTAATAGTAAAAAATAAATTAATTGATTTTGGCATAAGGTATGTGTGCATGCATACAAGCATCTCAAGAACATTTTCTAGGCTTAGGACCCGCCTTGGTGGCGTAGTTGGCTAACGCGCCAGTCGTGTTGAGCCAGACCACCGAGGACGGGGAGATCAAGGTTCGAATCTCGGTCGGGTGAACTGGGGGTGGTTTTCTCTAAATGGTTTTCCACTCTCCCTCCACGCAAATGCGGGTTCACTTCCTCTAAATTCAACCTTCCCAATTCCTAATCCATTAGTGTAATTAGTACTTAAGCGTATAACCCGAACGGTAGTAAGACGCGGTGCTAAAATTAAATTAATCTAGGCTTAGGTTGGATATAACATTAAAAACTTTGCAAAGTTAATTTAAAAAAAACAACATAAAAGATAAAAATAAAACTAAGAATTAGGTTTTTTTGAATTTATTCATTATAAATTTGTACAACAATACAATTTTAGAAAGCTTGTACTCAATATTTTTATAGAAATATGTAGGCCTACAAATAAAAAGAAGTAATATTTCGATTGTTTTTATGTTGTGTTGTTTTATTCATTCTTTTGTGAGTTTGTATGTTTGCATTTTAAGTTTTTTTAATGTTTTTTTTGCATTTTTAAAAAATATTCCTATATTTTCTTAATTATTTTGTAAGGTTGCCTACTGAAATAAGTTAAAGTCAATCTCAAGTTTTAAATTTTGTCCACATTGCTTTAAATAGCAATAATCAAATCATTATATCTTCTTACACCTCATCATAACAATGAATTAATCTAATGCCTTGGCTGTGATTAGGCAGTGGCTGTGTTTGGCCGTTGTATGAAAGTGTAACTTGTGGCACCAAACCTAAATATGATCATTACAGTGAGCAAATATTTTAAATTAAACATAAAATAAACTACATATCATGCTCATTCCAATGAGTACACTTTATAGTTAAACATGAAGTTAATTGAATATCTCATTGCACAATATTTTAAAAGTATCAAACAATAAAAATAAAATATTAATTAAATTCATGGTGATTTAGTAAGGAGAGTTATGATATTAATTAATTGAAAGGAACACCTAAGAATAAGTTATAAAGAGGTTTAAATGAATAAAGAAAATCAAGTAAATACTTATACAGTAAAACTAGAAAACATGAGATTACCTAGGTTATCTGGTGAATTGAAGCCAAGAACCTTAAAAATATAGATATTTTATATGTTTTTAATTCTATAACCTTTAACTTTTAATATCAATGTATTTGTTACTTTTGTTATAATTTTAATATGTTTAATGTATTTTACCCCATTCAATTGTCCTATTTTATATTTACTCCATTTCACTTTCACAAAATATAACTGATTCTATTATCAATTTTTATAATACTTTATTCAATATGTGGTCTTACAAAATGATGTGTTATACTTATTCTCTGACAATTTTTATTCAAACTCTTTATTATCTATATTTTTAAGGTTCTTGGCTTCAATTCACCATATAACCTAGGTAATCTCATGTTTTCTAGTTTTACTGTATAAGTGTTTTCTAGTTTTACTGTATAAGTATTTACTTGATTTTCTTTATTCATTTAAACCTCTTTATAACTTATTCTTAGGCATTGCTTTCAATTAATTAAGATAAAAATAAAGTCAAAATAATGTTTAAATCAATCTTGTATCTTAATTTTAATTGGGTTGAGCTGATTTGATAGAAAAAAGTATAAAAATAAGTGATTTACATTATTAGTCTATTACAAATCTACACAACATATTGGCCAAAGATAGTTGCGAGCCACAACATATTGGCCGAAGATAGTTGCGAGCCACAACATATTGGCTGAAGATAGTTGTGAGCCACAACATATTGGCCGAAGATAGTTGCGAGCCACAACATATTGGCCGAAGATAGTTGTGAGCCACAACATATTGGCCGAAGATAGTTGCGAGCCATAACAAATTTGTGGTGCTACTGAAAACAGAGGAGGTAGAGCTGGGAAAGAAACCCAAAGAAGTCAATCCGATTAAGACAAGTGTGTGTCAATATAAAAAATTGTTGCGAGCAGATGCTAGCCAATTCGATGTGATATGGACATGTGTGCCCCAACCTTACCCATTTGTTGACACTATCGTTCCTGCTCATACAGTGTCACCACCTTACCATCACAACCCTTTGTGGGGGATCTGTCAAGATGGCTGTAGGGGTTGCAGGAAGGAAATGGTTTGATGCATAATACATTCAAGAATGTGTTTTGATATTATTTGATGACAGTGCTATAAGTCTACAGATAATCCTAAATAAATATGATCAAAGTCGTAATGCGGCCAACATATCTGGGGGGGGGGGGTTTGAAGGACACAACACCTCAAATTATGTACGCCAAGAAAATATTTCAAAAATTAAATGCCTCTAAAATATATCTGGAGTTTATTGTTTACGATAATTAAGAGCAGGGATTTAAGTGATTAAATTTGGTTAAATTTAAACCTTCCCTCCTAGGGTTTAAAATACACTAAACACTTCTAAAGGTAAAACTTGGTGGTATAGACAGGGAATGAGGATTTATGGGGAAAAGAGGTCATTCATTGACCCTGAATTTTTTTTCCTCTTGGAATGAATTAGCCTCTCTGGATTTATTTCACTCCCCTCTTATATTTTCAAAACAATCTCCAAATAGTTTCTAAAGGTGTTGAATTAACATTTTCGAGGACGGTTATAAATATATTATAGGGGCAATAACATTTAAAAAAATTTCCAAGGGAGGACCCCTTTGAATATAATCTAGAAGAGTATAACTTTCAATAAAGAATTCCAGGTAAAGTCTACTGCAATAGCCGTCTTAAATGCATCCAAATGTCAAGAGTTTGCCATTGAGTGTTCAGAAAACCTCTAAACAATGGGGAGAGACACAAGTTCCTCAAAACTCCTCTTTGTTTTAACTCTTCCTCCATATACAAATAAGGTTCTACCGCCATTGACTGAACTTGGATAATTTACGCTATTATTTCCAGTTTCTTTAATAAATTTGGAGGTTTAAAAAAAAATGTGCTTGGAGAACCGGTTTAGCCACCCCGCCATCATAGAGCAATACTATATTAAAATTAGCTGGTACACCCTCTTTGCATGGGAAATCTATAAATAAGCCTAGTTCTTTTTTTAGTATATAAAATTAACCTCAGGGAAAAGTGCCCAGATATTAAAGTCAGTTTGAATATTAATCCTTTATTAGTTTAAGTTGTTTTTTAACAAAACTCAAAAATTAGGCAGACTAAAACAAAATGTCAATATAGAAATATGAGCATGGACTAAAAGCAGATTTTTTTTTAAAGATTAAGTTATAACTTCTATAAGCATATTATCTAAACTTATTTTAAACGTTTCTGGCCAGATTTAGTACACTATTTTGAATCCACCACATTACATTTTGGTTATATGGACTTTTCTAGGGAATAATATCTTAATAACTATTGGAATGCCAAGTTTTAGATTTATTGGATGTTTAAATAAGTTCAAAACTATATTGAGTTAGGATGTTAAACATCAGGCTGCAATCTTTATATGTCCTGTAAAATATCAAAATAATCATGACAATCCCAAGCCAAATATGTCAGCCGATAAAATTTTAAAAACAATCTTCTAAATGAAACTTCAGCACATAAACTAAGTGAACAAATAAACACAATCTATATAAAATACATTTGCTACCAAAACATCTTGGGGGGGGGGGGGGGGGGTATTTAACACTTTAACAAAGTGGATAAATGAAATAAATGGCTGCCAACTTTCAATTTTCTACCACAGCAAAAAGCTGTTTTTTTTTCTATTAGTTTGTGAAATAGTCCCCTATTTTTTAGATACAATATTCAAATTTAAAACTTTCATTATTTTATGACTACCTTGGATGATGAAGAAACCAATAGTCAATGACAGGGAGATCTTGGTTTGATCCCGGTCAGGTGTACCAAGGGTGGTTTTTCCTAAATGGTTCCCTACTTTCCATGCAAATATTGGTACACTTCCTGTAAACTCAACAGTTCGGCACCACTCCTGGTTTGGCGTTTCTGCCGACTGCACCCTGTATGACCGACTGCACCCTGTATGACCGAATGGGTCACACACCCTTAAATTACGAGTGAAGAATAAACTTTAGGATGAAGACAAATTTTAGATAGCTCAGTGGTAGGATATTGGTGCACCAAACCGAAGGTCACAGGTTCTATTCTTGTTTTTAACTGTAATTTTTAAACTATAAATTATCATTTTTTTAATATATTTACATACCAATTGTAAAGACTGCACTCAGCTTATTATTTATTACATTCATAACCCACCAATGTTTTTAATTACGACATAATATATCCTCTTACACAAAATGAATCAATCGCAGGTATCCTTATTTATTCTGTACCAGTTGATATCAGTGGAAATACAATTTTCAACAAGACAATGTGGATTAGCATATTAAAAATAGGAGGAACCCGTGGATAGAAGCAAGGTGAAACCGTCCGCCCCCTAAAACTTGTCCGTTTCTGCGCATGAAGTCAGCTTAGGGGGACTTGCTTTACTATGAGCATTGCGCGCTATGGTATGTTCTCGAGTTATCTTTAGATTTCAGCAATATACCTTGTCTAAAATGCCACAGAATAATGTAGAAGTCTGTAGCGATCTTTAGAATATTTATAGCAAGAATAATATGGCTGTGATATAATAAAATTACATATATTTTAACATTACCAGGCAAAGTGCACGAACTTGTTAAATTCATCAAACAAAGATAATAAAAATAATAGATTCATATCTTACTAAACAAAATATTATGATGCACACGTTAACATGTCTTGTTTTAACACCACCATCAATATTAAATTAAATTATGAATTTCAAACAAAATCCTTGGCTGCAGCAAATCTGTTAGGAGATAGTCTCAAGGGGGAGGGGGGAACAAAAAAACAACATTCTGGTCAGGGGCTCTTCTCAAGCCTAGTTAAAGTCATATATATATATATATATATATATATACACACTAGCGGACCCGACAGACATTGTCCTGCCCGAACGTTGGCTTTTCGTTTGGGTGGCATAATTGATTTCGATAATAAAACCAATACTATGTGATCATCACAATTACAAATTGTTTGTCAAGACAACATACAAAATAAAACATCTTTTCATTTTTGGCATTTTGCCCACAACTCCACAAATATCAAGCTGCATCGAAAAACTAACATAACTATGAATTATTATCAGAAGTTCAATTATTCATGAACTTTCAGGTTTGTTTCAGGTTTTAACGGTCAATTATTAATATATATTCATTCTTGTAAATATTTGGGGGTGGTGGGGGGGGGGTGAAATTTTTAGGTTACATGTTCTGATATGAAAAAAAAAATCTCCCCCCTACCAAAAATTAAAAAAATCCTAGAACCCGATTGCAGCGCCACCTACCGGGTCCAATTGTGAATCTAAGCCATCCACGGACCCACTCAAACACACAAAAAGGAGGAGTTCAGTGACATACACATGTACAAAAGAATATATTTATTAAGATATATATATCCTACATTAATTACCTGCTTCGGTGGCCCCATGGTCTAAGGTGTCACTTTCAGGTCAGACTAGATTGCCAATGACAGGGAGATCAGGGTTTGAATCCTGGTCTGGTGTACCAGAATCCAAATTCGTTTTCCACTCTTCCTCCACACGAATGAGTACATTTCCTTTAAATTCAACCTTCCTCATCCCTTACTAATTAGCATAATTTCCAAATAAGCGCATAGCCAGGTAATGTTGTTTAACATTGCCACATAAAAGTTTTTTACTCTTAATATAAATAACATCCCAGTGTGACAGTACTAAACTTAATAGTTTTAGTGAGCGCCATATCTGTGTTGGTAAATTGGTCTCATTTATGCATTTTTTTAGTTTCAACAAGAAAAGCGAATTTAAATCTCATCTACACACAATTATGTATTCCAAGTAGTAATCCTTATTTTTCAAGTGTAAATATTCAGATTACTGAAACACACTTTACTAATCGGAGCAATAATAAAATATATTATGAGTGCTAGTTTAACCCATCAGCACTTTCATTGTGAGAGATAAGAGATTGCTCACCAAGAGACCAAGACTCGTGTCCTTCGAGGGTAGCTTTCCACCACCTTTACTCGCAGGTAGAAAAACACTAATGCATGTAAAGGGTGTTTTTGCAGTTTTCTAGAGTAAAAACTTTTACAAAAATAGTAGAAAATCAAATTTAGCTCCAGTACAGAGTTTAACTATGCATACATGGAACTTATATTTATCGAATATCTGTCTGAAATGGTTTCGTATAGTTTTGACAATTTATCTCACAATTTAAAAAAGTTCACTATGGTTATGATATTAAAAATCATTTCACCACAGATTGTGAAGAAAATTAAACTGTTTGTACAGAAGCAATATTAGATTGATAAAAAAAAAAGTTTGGCTATACAAACTGCAAAAACATTTATTCCTCAATTTCTCTAAACTCATACCTTAATTTAAGTACATTTAACTCAAATAGGTTAAGCCAACTTTGTCTTTGAATGTGGAGAAAACAAACAGTTTGACCTGTTTAAATTTTATCAATAAATTTTGATCGAAATAAAAGTGTAGGTCTAAAATTTCACCGTTTGTTTTTAAAATTGGGGAAGGAAAGTTCAAAGACATTTACCAAGGCCTAAAAAAATCTATTCTGGCTGTATTAATCAGAGTGAATCCATAACTTGTCAAGTTAAGTAATGTGCAAAAAACCTAATTAAGAGTAAGTCTGATAATTGGACCCAGATAAATATGATCACTAGACCAATATATATGATTTTATATTAATATTATGTCGATGAATCAAAGGAATTTATTTAAATAAAGTAAAAGAGATAAATGCAAACAAATCTGATTTATTCAAACAAGATAAATTAAATCATGATTACATTTTAAGATTACATTGAACATGACAATAAAGTAGTCCAATTCATTAACCCAAAATACTGGAAATAGTTTGGTATTAAACAAGCTAGCTAAGCAATATTTCCAGTCAGAAAACTACATTCAAACATTAAAAATTAACCCTACCACCATGAGAACAAAATTATTTCCACATTTAAATCTAATAGGAATACCTCAGTCTTTCCACACTTAAAAGTTAACATTAAACCTTTGTCTTGAAATTACTTTTCAAATGTCATTTATTTACTCATGCATTCACTACAATATTGAAAGTTAATGTCTTTCGTGAAAAGAAAATCATTCTTACAGCACTCATACCTCAGTCTTATATAATGCAAAGTGGATGATGCTCAACAATTTAATCTACCTCCTCAACTGTGGGTCCCCCAGCGGATTGTTGATAACCAGGCATTGATCCCCCGCCACCTGGCATGGCTCCTCCTTGGCCCTGGTAGATCTTGCTCATCAGAGGGCTGCACTTGCGCTGAAGCTCCTTTTGTTGATGCTCGTACTCTTCCTTGTCGGCCAGCGAGTTCTGGTCGAGCCACTGGAGTGCAGCATCACACGCTGCGCGCAGTTCACTCTTGTCGGAGTCGCTCAACTTGTCCCCGCAATCATCTACGGCCGTCTTCACCTGGAAGGCGTAGCTCTCCAGATCATACCTGGCGCGTACACGTTGTCGCTGACGTTCATCCTCGTCCTTGTAACGCTCCGCCTCTGCCAACATGCGCTCAATCTCTGCATTCGACAGTCTACCTTTGTCGTTGCGTATCGTGATGTTGCGGGACTTGCCCGAGCCACACTCTTTGGCAGACACGTTCAGGATACCGTTGGCATCCAGATCAAAGGTCACGTCAATCTTTGGTACACCTCTGGGTGCGGTGGGATGCCCGTCAGGTCGAAGGTCCCTAGCAAGTTGTTGTCCTTGGTCATGGCTCGTTCACCCTCAAACACCTGGATGGTAACAGCAGGCTGGTTGTCCGCATAAGTGGTGAACGTCTGGCTCTGCTTGCACGGAATACGAGAGTTCCGCTCGATTATCTTCGACATCACACCACCGGCAGTCTCTATGCCCAAAGACAGAGGTGCTACGTCCACCAGAAGGACGTCCTGAATCTGAGAGCTCGTGTCCCCACTTATGATCGCAGCCTGGACAGCTGCACCGTAGGCAACAGCTTCATCTGGGTTGATCGACAAATTTAGCTGTTTACCGCAGAAAAAGTTCTGTAGTAGAGTCTGGATCTTGGGATGCGAGTTGAACCACCTACCAAAACCACCTCATGAATGGCGCCTTTGTCCATCTTTGCGTCATTCAAGGCTTTCTCCACAGGCTGCAGCGTAGCACGGAACAAGTCTCCACAAAGCTCCTCAAAACGTGCACGAGACACCTTGGTGTAAAAATCTATACCTTCCATAAGGGCATCAATCTCGAGACTAGCCTCTGTGCTGGAAGAAAGTGTACGCTTGGCTCGTTCCGCAGCAGTTCGCAAGCGTCTCAATGCCCTGGGATTGTTGCGAATATTCTTCTTGTACTTCCTTTGGAACTCGTCTGCCAGATGCGATACTAGTCTGTTATCAAAGTCTTCACCTCCAAGATGGGTGTCCCCTGCCGTGGATTTAACTTCAAATAGGGAACCTTCATCAATAGTGAGGATGGATACATCAAACGTTCCACCCCCAAGATCAAAGATCAGAACGTTCTTCTCACCTTTAAGATTCTTATCAAGACCATAAGCCAGGGCGGCAGCCGTGGGCTCGTTTATGATGCGCAAGACGTTTATCCCCGCGATGGCTCCAGCGTCCTTGGTGGCCTGTCTCTGGGAGTCATTGAAGTAGGCTGGAACTGTGATGACGGCGTCTCTGACACTACCGCCAAGGTAAGCCTCTGCCGTCTCTCTCATCTTCGTCAGAACCATGGAACTGATCTCTTCTGGGGCAAATCGCTTCACTTCGCCCTTGTATTCTACTTCAATCTTTGGTTTACCGCCCTCATTCACAACCTTGAACGGCCAGTGTTTCATATCCTCCTGGATCTTAGGATCGTCGAAGCGTCGGCCAATCAGGCGCTTGGCGTCGAACACAGTATTACTGGGGTTCATTGCCACCTGATTCTTGGCGGCGTCTCCAATAAGGCGTTCGGTGTCTGTGAACGCCACATAGCTTGGTGTAGTTCGATTACCTTGATCGTTGGCGATGATCTCCACCTTCCCTTGCTGCCACACCCCCACGCATGAATACGTAGTGCCCAAGTCTATTCCGATAGGAGGCGTTTTTGGAGACATATTTCAATAATAGTTAAAAGAACTTACACAAAACGAAATTCACTCTTTTGATAATAATGTTAAAAATACGTTTACAACAAAGCACTGGTCAAAGTCTTTGCCACTTACTGAAAGCAACTGATGCACTGGTAGTCTCACCCTTGTCTTATAAAGCCAATATATTGTTCTGGAATGTTCTCACAGCCTGTAGAAATGTCTCAAATGTATATTTGAAATTGGTTCGGGAATAGACTAGAAGCAGCCTGTGATTGGCTAAATAATTGAGCTTGCGCAGTTTCCCGCGTCATGTGACGGGATAGCGGCAGAGTTGATCCGTTACTTGTGCGCATGCTTATAGTTTAGTCAAGAAACAGAACTGGTAATCCAGAATGAAAAAGGTCGATCAAAGGAAAATATCGATATTTGGAAAACATCGATGTTTAGAATGACATTATTTTGTGAGGTCAAAAGATTCCTTAGCATATATTAATTAGTTATAATATTTCTTTTCATTAATATGTTTCAATTAAGCTCTAGATAAGTGTAAAAATTAAAGAATACTTTCGGATAAATTACAGGCTATATTCAAATATAAATATAATTTTTTTTTCCGTATACAAAAATAGGTTCTATTAATGGAAAAGTATAATTATTAAGATTGAAAGATGAATATAATTTAAATTTACTATGATACTATTATAAAATTTGATAAGGTCTGTTTAACATAAAAATAAATTAATAGATGAATAAATACTAGGCATAATATTTAATACAATTATTAACAAATATTCATACATAAGACTATATGCCAATATATACTAAGTTATTATAAAAAAAATTAATTCAAATATTATTTTCTCATATATAAATTGCCTTCAATAAAAAATAATGATTGTATTCAGTGGTTTAGGACATTTATTTATGTGTAATGTATATGTATTTATGATAAATTAATGAAAACTTACTCCTACCTGACACACTCATACAGCTATCACTCCTGGGCATAGAGAGAATTTAATTGTGAGGAGAGGGGGAGGATTAAAGTCGTAAGACTATGACATAATATTAAAACTTACTATTAAACCCTGAGAAATAAGAACATTGTTATTTTATAGAGTGGTGGTGAAACTTTATTTGTGTAAGAACTAAGAAGGTAAAGGGAAAGCAAGTTACAATAAAGATTTTTAGGGACTTTCTATCATCCTCTCCCCCAGTTCGTGTTAGAAAATTGGATGGTCCTAGAAACTATTTGTAATAGTATTTATTTGGAGAATTTTAAAAATTATACTCTTTTAACAGCTACTCAGAAAATTGCAACTCAAGATTTTTTTTTTTTAATTTAGAAACTCTTAAAGATTATTTGAAGTAGTTCTCCTTAGCTAAATTTTTGAAAATATTTTTGCTTCTTAATCTACGTGCGTATTTCAAGAAGTGCTCATAAGATCATTATTTTTATATAAATTAGATTCCTTAGAGTCTATTTGAAGTTGTCCTTAGCCATTTTTTTTTCTAATATAGATGCTTCTAAAAGCTATTTGAAGGGATCTTACACCAGCAATTTTTTTAAGGTTGGATGCCCTTAGAAACTATTTGGCATGGTCCTCACCTCTTACCTAGATCATTTTTAGTTAGATGTAATCAGAAACTATTTAAAGTGGTCTTCCCCCACCATATTTTTGAAAATTGAATGTTTCTTTAAGCTAACTGAAGTTATCCTTGCTTCCATTAAAAAACTTACATGCACATAGAACCTATATTGAGTGACCACCTACGGGCTTTTCATTTTGATTGGATGCCTCTAGAAGAAAATGAAATGCCTTGAAAGCTATTTGAAATTTGATACAAGGCTATTTTGAAGTTTCATATTAAGAACTTAGGATTTTTTGTGCGGGAAGGGCTTAGTAAAGGTTTTTTTGAATTCCATAACCCTCTTCCCCTACACCCATGTATCACACATAAACCATTGAATACAATGATTTCTTAGGCGAGGGGCTATGAGAAAGGTATTGGAAGGCAGTGCGTGATAAGATTACTCATAATAATATTCAAGAGGAAGAGGGAGGTGGATCCTATCGGATATACGCCTACAATAGGCTTTATTCTTATACATTATTTTTAATCATTTTATGAAACATTATTAGAAGCCTATTGTAAATATTTAACTCTATTATAAACATTTAAGAACTTATGTTAATCAATGTTTTTTACTAGGCGCTAATGGTCGATATGTGTCGACACGCCTATACAAGTCAAATAGTAATAATACTAATAATAATAATAATAATAATAATAATAATAATAATAATAATAATAATAATAATAATATATAATAATAATAATAATGTTTATATCCATCTTTCCTACACCTATTTCCAAATATAATAATAATAATAATAATAATAATAATAATAATAATAATAATAATAATAATAATGTTTATATCCAACTTTCCTACATTTCCCAGAGGTCCGCCACAACCACAATAAACTAACCGATAATAATAATAATAATAATAATAATAATAATAATAATAATAATAATAATAATAATAATAATAATTTGCGCAATTTGTGATCCAATAAATAAAAAAGGAATAAGTCTTCGATAAGGTAATTTTTTTTTAGGTTCCTTATTCATGTTGCAAAATCAAGCGCATGAGCACGAGTCAAATCTCATTGACGTATTCCAGTATATCACGTGTCTGATAGGTTCTACTGAATTCTCCTACATTCTACAAGACATTCAGTTTAGTTTAGACTACCTTTTCTATGTATTTCAACCTTCGCGAATTTTCCCAAAAGTTCTATGACAGCGTCTAAAATAAAGAGGGAATATACTAGTGTTTTCCAAGTCGAATGAAGTGTGCTGTAAACATTTTTAAAAATGTGAGTAATTTTCTTAATATGAATATTTAGATAAGTTTGACAATGGCATAAACATAATGTATTAATTACCAAAACCCCCATTAAACATTATAAATAATAGGGCCTATATTTTAGGCCAGAGACAGACCATAATAATAGGCATTTATTTATTGATAATAAAAATGTCAACGCAATATTAATTTTCTAGATTAATGTTTCTAATCATGAAAACATAGGGAAAGCGAGGGTAGTCCACTTTTGATTGTTGGAAAATAGGTTTTTTGGCTACAGAGCACCTAACTGCACTATTATTCACAACAGACACCATAAATAAGAATATATAAATCGTAGGATTAAAAAAAAAATTAAGTGATAAATACTTGTTAAGTCTAGACTAGATCATTGTTCCCCAACGGTATGCATACTCCCAGGGGTATTTAAAGGATTTCACGAAGCTACATGACACAATGAGCTTAATTAATCATAAACACCTTTTAGGATGCAGTATGTCTGATCAACGAATTAATGCACATTTTGAGGTTATAGCATGGGTTTTTATAAACCTTTTTTTCCCCTCTGTAACAGATTTGCTTAGCTTACGGCTATATCTTTGTTAAAATTTACAACATCCATGTATATTTGTTAAGATGATAGATATGTTTCCTTTTTCCAAGCAAGAGCTGGAACATGTAGGGTTACTTTGGTTAGACCTGCTCTTAAAGGTGTAGCCTATATGACTGGAAAAAGTTTGGGGAAAACTGGTCTAGATTAAAAGTATTTTTAACTAACTACAAAACATAATATTAAAAATAGGGGCATTGAAATGAGTTAGGCTTATTTATTTATTGTTCCCTATGTTAAATTAAGTTCATGATATTATTTCCTAAAATATAAACTTATCCCTCAACTTGTCTTTTGAAACTTGTGAGGTTTTAACTCTTTAAGGCGGCCACCTCGGTTAGCAGGTTTGGTTTAGGCCAAATGGCAGGAATAATACCTACTCGAGTGGCTACATGGTCATGCTAATAAAGGGGAGGGCCAAGAAATCTTGTTTGGGTGCATTGAGGGTGGTTCTCCCACCCCTCTTCCCGCTAATGTGGGTGAACTTCCTCTAAACAACCTTCATGAACCCTAAAGTCTGTTCAGCGTAGGAATTGTTTTCTGAAAGGCCTTTTTCCCTACCAGAAAGCTATTATATAGTAGGATTTTGGTAGGAAAAAAGAGCTTTCAGAGAGTAATTCCTACCGTGAATGCAGTATACCTATGTTGACTGCAAATAAAGTTACTTTATACCTTTTTATGTGTGCGTGGAACATTTGAATATATGCTACTGATTAACATGTCTACTCTCCTCATTTTTGAGCACACATTATGTGTGGACTAATAGATTTAAAAGTTTGATCAGGAGTTAGGCCAATTTTAGGCCTCTAGCCGGAGTATTCTTTTTGAGGAGGGAGCCTCTTCTTGTGGTCGCTCTTAAGGAAGTCTCCCATTGCCTGATGCAAGGCCGTAGTCAGGGGGGGATTGGGGGTTCAACCCCCCCCCCCTCGAAATTTAATGAACAAAAAAGAATATGGCTTTATTCATGGTTCAAACAATATCAAAATTAAGTCACAAGTACAAATTAGGAGGCTGTGTTACTGTAAAAAGCACGTCAGAGGTGTTTAATATTTATTATTTTTTCTAGCCTCTGGCAATTGGGGGATGTTCCCACCAAACCCCCCCTGAAATTATTGGCTGGCTACGGCCTAGGCCTGATAAGAGGGAAGAGGGGGCCATGATGAAGAGAGGGAATTTAATAGACCTATATGCTATAGTTGCTAACACAAAATGTTATGGAAAATGACTAAACCTGGTATCACCAAATTGTAGTCTTAACTTATCACTAGTAATGAAAGTTACAATAAAGTGATATAAAAATAATAATGTGTACATTTCTTACCAACTCAAAACTTCAAATGCCTATAGACATAGATTTACGTCTATGCATTTAACATATATTCAACTAGTGATAGTGACCCGCCTTGGTGGCGTATTTAGCTAACACGCTAGTCGTCTTGAGCTCGACCGCCGAGGACGAGGAGATCGAGGTTCAAATCTCGGTCGTGTGAACTGAGGGTGGTTTTTCCTAAATGGTTTTCCACTCTCCCTCCACGCAAATGTGGGTTCACTTCCTCTAAATTCAATCTTCCCAATTCCTAATCCATTAGCGTAATTAGTACTTAAGCGTATAACCCGAACGGGTAGTAAGACGCGGTGCTAAATATTATTATTAACTAGTGATAGGGGGGATAAAAAATACTTCAACATTTAAATGAAAATTGGTGATAGGTAATACAGATTTTTAATGTTGACACCATAAGTTGTCAGATTTTCATTGGAATAGTGGAAAAATTGGACGACTAGGGAGCCTATAGTAAATTTTGTCAAGCCCTGCATATAGGCCACTTTATATTTATTATTTATGTGCTAGCTTAACAAGAGTTTAATTAGAGGTACTATTTAAGTGTAGGTCTTATATGCAAAGCTCATATTATCAGCACAAAATTCACTTAAGAAAAAAATAATTAAATTATTATTTGCATTAAAGGGTCATTGAAACAGATGTACAAGATATGTCATACACGCTATCTGTGGAAATTACTGAATAATACTGTATATGATGATTGAATTGAATATACACAAGAAAACTTGCAGTGCTACCACACAGTTTAGAGCAAAAATCATGTAAATCGGCCAAATATTTATGAAGCTATTTAATTATGGAATCCTAGAACCCTTTTTTGAGGATCCTGATTATTTATTATTACTCGCAATACCTAACACCCAGGTTATATATATATATATAACACCTAGGTATATATATATATAACACCTAGGTATATATATAAAACGCCTAGGTATATATATATAAAACGCCTAGGTATATATATATAAAAACACCTAGGTATATATATATAAAACACCTAGGTATATATATATATAAAACACCTAGGTATATATATATAAAACACCTAGGTATATATATATATAAAACACCTAGGTATATATATATATATATATATATATATATATAAAACACCTAGGTATATATATATATATAAAACACCTAGGTATATATATATATATAAAACACCTAGGTATATATATATATAAAACACCTAGGTATATATATATAAAACACCTAGGTATATATATATATATAAAACACCTAGGTATATATATATATAAAACACCTAGGTATATATATATATATATAAAACACCTAGGTATATATATATATATATATATATATATATATATATAAAACACCTAGGTATATATATATATATAAAACACCTAGGTATATATATATATAAAACACCTAGGTATATATAATATATATATATATATATATATATATATATATATATATAAATATATATATATATAAAACACCTAGGTATATATATATAAAACACCTAGGTATATATATATAAAACACCTAGGTATATATATAAATATATATATATATAAAACACCTAGGTATATATAAAACACCTAGGTATATATATATATATATATAAAACACCTAGGTATATATATATATATATAAAACACCTAGGTATATATAAAACACCTAGGTATATATATATATATATATTATATATATATAAAACACCTAGGTATATATATATATATATAAAACACCTAGGTATATATATATATATAAAACACCTAGGTATATATATTATATATATATATTAAAACACCTAGGTATATATATATAAAACACCTAGGTATATATATATAAAAACACCTAGGTATATATATATATATATTATAAAACACCTAGGTATATATATATAAAACACCTAGGTATATATATATATATAAAACACCTAGGTATATATATATAAAACACCTAGGTATATATATATAAAACACCTAGGTATATATATATATATAAATCACCTAGGTATATATATATATATATAAAACACCTAGGTATATAAAACACCTAGGTATATAAAACACCTAGGTATATAAAAACACCTAGGTATATAAAACACCTAGGTATATATAACACCTAGGTATATATAACACCTAGGTATATAGATATAGGTGTAAATATATATAACACCTATATATATATATAGGTATATATAACACCTAGGTATATATAACACCTAGGTATATATAACACCTAGGTATATATATAGGTGTAAATATATATAACACCTATATATATATATAGGTATATATAACACCTAGGTGTATGTATATATATATATATAAAGGTATATATATAACACCTATATATATATATATATAGTCACACTGTCTCACTGCCTTTATGGGTTATACACAACCAAAGTATTGTATTGGTGTTAAATAACTTATTATTATTATCATCATCATCACTACTCAAATTAAGACTTACCTAGCACCTGAATAGTGATGTTAATTAGTTACATTAATCTCGTTTGTTCCAACTAAGATTTAAAACTAAACTAGTTAAGAGTAAATCTATATTTATTATGTTGTGTGCTAAATTATATCTAATTAATACGTTTGTGGATGTAGGTACAGAGAAAAGGTCGTACGGATGTTTCTGGCTGGGGCTGGCAGTTTCAGCGGTGCTGGTTGCAGCGGTGATCATCGTAGCGGTGGTAGTGTTTGTCACGGGAGGTAACGCCTTGATCGTACTCAGCGTGTTGCTTCTCATGCTGGTTGTGGTGGGGGCAGGCGCGTGCATCTTCATTGAATGGCGGCGCCGAGAAGCTGCCAAGAGTCGGGACAAGGGGGCAGTAGAATGGATTACCAAAACCATTAGCGACACACAGGTGAGAATATATAGTTCATTCACGACCTTAGTTTACTTGGATGACAGCTCAAAAAGTTACTAGAAATATAGTCCCTAATAATATCCCTACGCCAACAGCTGACATCTATCACTTTGGATTTAACTGTAATGAAAACAGATGGTAATATATGATTGTGATAATTAACCACAGTAATTTAGGCCAGTATTATTTATATACCATATTTATTTGAGGTCACACACACAGCTTATTGATTGTTTTATACCACTTAAAAAAAATTATTCACGGCACTTCTACAAAAGGTCTAAAGAAAATAACTTCAAAATGCCAAACGACAAATTTAAACCATGTGGGTTAAACATGACTGAAACAAGTCTTTTACAATGATGCGCCCACGTAGTGGATAAAATATTTTATTCGTTAAATATTTTCGAATTCACAATAAAATAATCATAAAATAATTTATTATATATAAAAAAATGACAACTATTTTCTCTTTTCCAAGTAAATATGATGCCTGTATTTAAATGTATTACTGTATGCAGTAAAAATATGTTATCGGGCAGCATTAATCTTCATATCACTTTAATTGGCGGCCATCGCGCAGAAGAATAATCTGTAATATTATAAATCTTACATTGTCTTCTCATGATTCTGCACTCTAGACTTTTTAGGTGTTTCCTTGATATCCAGCTGTACGACTGTTGGATTCTTCCTCCCCCTCCAATCTCTCCTCTCCTACTCATTTCACAAACCTCATTTAAACATTTAGAGAAAATCATAAACAATGAGTCATTCATCACAAGACACAATAAGGAGTCCTTTTCAAGGAGCACGGATTTTGAGCCTGAGTTTGAGTATTTATTTAAAGCTCTGCTTCAGATTTCTCGATACTTGTACTTGCAGAACTCGGTTGACATGGACAAAATGTAACAATTTGTATCGTTTCAGCTAAACAATGCACCTACACCTACTGCACCTCCACACTCTGCTCGTTCTTCATGGGTGAATTGGGCACCATGGCGTAAATCATCATCGCAGGCCTCAACACCTTCCTATCAAGTTGTAGCTCGCAACGAGACGCGGTAGCGTGTTTTTTTTGGTTAAATTATATTCATCATGAATGGACAAAATTGTTATGTATAACTTATAAATTGTTTTTTTTATATATATTACTAAGGGGCCTAATTAATGTCTTTAAGTTATTGTTGATTATTGTATTTATTTTCAAATCGAGATTGTTTTACTATCCATCCTATTTTAATAAAATATGTTTAAAATCTTTGTAAATTATTTCCTTATTGTATTTGTTTGCCGATTTGGACCATGGATTCTTGTGCTTGTCATAAAGGCTGTTGCATAAACCTCATGCTTGATTAGAGATCAAATGTAGTTCGGGTGACCTGGTGGTCTAGGGGTAAGGTGTCAGACCTCTGTGCTGAGGTCCGGTCAAACCTCGTCCGCACAGATTTATCTGATTGCCAAACCTTCTTCACCTCTGACAAGACGTGTATTAATCACAACTTTGAATGTGAGGAATGCCAGGCCTCCACCGTGGTTCGGATCCCGTTAAACTGTAGGGCCTCCATTTCATCTCACTATCACCTACCACTACACATTAGCGTAGTGCGTATAACCCAACGGTAGTAAGACGCGTGCTAATAATAATAAATGTAGGTTGATCTCTAATCAGTGTCTTGAACCCCATTTTTAATTCCTCATTAATTATTAAGAGATTGTCAATCAACTCAGGTAAATCTAACCAGCCACTTCTTTCCCATCAACTGTTTGATTCTCCAATCATCTTGTAGATGGGAAATATAACCTATTAGAAGAGACCTTGAATTGTAGCAATAAAATGATTGGATTTTGTTATATAAAAAGTTAGATGTCAATATTAAGTCTGTAATATAAAAACAATTTTTCGGCTAGTAATGGTAAAAGATTCTCAAAGTTGAGCGTTAAAGTTAAATTTTAAATATCTGATCTTTTGTCCATAAAATTACTGCCATAATAGACAGATCAAACCAACTTATACTTACTTTACTAATAGCCTTTGGTGTAGGGAAACAATTTTTCTGGACTGGAAACTTTGATTTGTCATAGGAATATTAAGAAGAAAATCATAATATACAGTAAGTGTTCCGTTGGTAATTTTTTTCCCTGGACCATTTTAGGTAAAAAAAAGATATCTGATACTTAGTAAAATGTTAGTTTCCCTACCGTATAACACTAAAATTTATATAATTGACCATTAATCACAATAAAAGGTCAAGTAATCAATTTCAAAAAACTATTCAATAAAGTTAAATACATTAAAAACTTACTACAAATATTTTTATATTAATATTAATGTGTTTATATTATGAATTATTGCCTAATGACTTAAATGTTAAGGCAGTGTAAATACTGTACAATAATATAAAGTAATTGAAAGTGAAGAAACCCAACCTAAAAGGATAGGTTAGGTTTAGATCAAATTAATTTGTTGAGTATATATTGTCTTCAATATTTCAGTGTCCCTCCCTATAAGTTTTAATCGCTAAATCAGTTTTTGCATTCTTATTTTAGTAATTAATAAATGTTTAGTGTATTTGATATATTTTGATTTATTTTATAGTATAGTAGTGTAAATTATGGTGTTTTCATAGTAAGATTTTAAACTACCTATACAATGAAGTTAGTGACATCTCAGTTGCAGTGGTGTATTCTGAGAAAATTAATAGGTATGCTGTACTCTAAAAGTTGCAGGGGAGATTTGGGGGCCGAGGACCCTTAACCACCGTTGTCTAAGAACGTTATGGGATTATTTCAAGGGATATATTTGAAGATGTGTGCTTATAGAACAGTGGTTCTAGAACATATTATTATTTCCACTTAACCGTATGCTATCTTAGGAAATTTTGAGGTTCCTCATACTTCCACATTCTCTCTTTATTTATCCATAACTATAATTACCATCAAAATGTAATAAAAGTAACTCCATGGTGTCAGCCCACATTCAGGCTATACCTACCGAGTGGCTACCAAACTGTTTGGCAAATTAGTGCCAGCTCTTACAGAAAGAGGGTGTAAATTGTCAGCACGACGACACCTCCAACCATTAAACTTGGCTTTCCATACGGGAGCCACTATTACTTCATTCGAGTAGCTCCTTATTTATCCACACGAGGCTGAGTCTACCACGTTCCAGACCCACTGCTACCCAGAAAATCTGGAAGTTCCAGAAATCAAACCAGGAATCTCAGGGTCCGTAGCCAGAAACTCTGACACCTAAACCACAAGTGCGCTCCTCAAATTATAATAATATCTAAAAGGTTAGAAATTTAAGTACATATTAATGTCAGGGATAGGAGTGGTATGGACACATTTCTAAGAGAGACATGTCATATTCAATTAGCCTAGTGTAATTAAAAGCACACAGCAATACTTAAAGAAAAAAAATCATAAGAGTAAGATGAAATGCTACATGGATCAAGCGTCCATCAGATCTTGGTGAGAGGGAATCAGGTGGATTGTCCAACTCACGTTGCAATTAAAACTATTTCTTAAAACCTAACTTATTTCACACAATGTTGCTTGGAAGCAAATGAGTCTCCCAACTTGAGAATTTATGCTCCAGAAGCTATTTAGATGGGTAAGCTCTGACTAACATAGGGGATATTATCTCCTATTAATCATTGGTTTGTTGCTAAGGTATTTATACGTATCTTTTGCTGTAAGCTGTGGTGCACCCAAGGGGGAGAGGGGCAAACAGGGTATTTGATACCCCCTCTCTTCCCCAACACGACACATTTTAATAGAAATTTAAATAAAATGAAGTGTAACTAAAATATTTAGCATTTAATATATGTCGAATTTAGGGGCTACATTTTAAGACCAGGCTTCTGACTTAAGCCTATTATTCAAAAGGTTAACAGTTACACACAAAAGCTTTTAATATTAATAAATATTCTCAGCCGTCAGGTGGCTGTGCAACCCCAAACCCGCTCTCTCCATCAAAATTTCATTCTTGCTACAGCTTTGATTGAATGCCTCCCCCCCAAAGTAAACCTCCTTCCTCAATCTACCACTACTGAAATGCTTAAATTTGAAAGAGTGGATAAATTTGTTTGCCAAATACATAATACATCATGTGACTAGAATGCCTAAACATAACTTAATGTATTTAATTAGTGTATAATTGAAAGCTTGTTCCCTACACTATTATTTTATAGTAATTTTATATATATATTTTATGTAATTTTACTTAAACTAAACTAAATTAGCTTAATAAATAAACATTGTGACCTTGAATATGTTTTCAATAGTTGGCAAAATGCTTTGCTTGCTACACATGAACAGCATGTCCTGGGGTGTAAAAACCCGAACTCATTGGCCAATGACTTGTGGGCGAGCAGAAAGGGAATGTGTTGCAACCCCCTAGACATTGAGCAAGGTCATTAGAGCCTCCCTAGCTTGCATTGCGGTTTTCAAGCAGCAAGCCCTTGGTTTACTATTGTGCTAAGTAGAGCCTTTTGGAAGAAGAATTACTTATCACACAGTATTCTTAGAATATGAACCAACATTAGTTTTAAAAGTAATTATTCATTACATGTATATTTATTAACAATTTAAACATTAGTATTTACACAGTTAGTACAAACATTGAATTAAAAAAACAAACTAATTTATATCATTATGGGTATGCGACGCAGGACTAGCATACCCAGATAATATGCCACTGCTTGGTTGTTGAATGACTATCGTCTTGAACAAATAGGTTAAACCAGCAACCACATGCTCTCTGGCCTAAGATGTATGGTGGGAGAGTGTAAGTTACGCTGCAGAAGTAAACCATATCATAAACCTTTTCAATGATGTCATATCTCGCTCAAGAAACATTTTAAAATGCAGGCAAAACAAATATCATTGGATAGGTTTTCAGTGAGACAGGCCCAGTGAGTCTCAAGTGGAGTCGAATGGTGCCAAGAGACAGAGAAGATTAAAAAAAACATGACAGCTGATGTTTTTATGGAAGGGGACTCCACTTACTCCAACTCTCCTCCGTTTAGGTATATTGAAGTCAAACTTTTGTCTATATTTCATCTATTTATTGATGTGTTTATTCTTTTTGTGTAAAATTGTATGCATTATCATTGTTTTTATATACAATGTTATCCATGAAGTAGTTATACATGTTTAAATAAGCAATTATCTGGGGTTCAGAAACAGATTAATCCATTTTACATTAATTCTTATGGGACAATGGTTTGTTTCCGTACAGCCATTAGGAACACGTTATGTTCGACAACCGAGGTTCCAATGGGTCGAAAAACTACCTGGATTCGGAGGACTAAAGAGTAGTAGGTTGGCACACTTGACTCAAGGTCCTGGGCTCTGAATGAATTAATTTTATTACCAATTAATACCAAGTTAATAAAATACTAAACAATAGTTGTATTTGACAAAAGTTTTGAATTAATATTTGAAATTAAAAATCTAGGTTTACAAAGGTTTAAATTTGTATAGTGTGTTATTTAATTTTTTGCCCATATTTATATAAATTAAGAAAATTAATTTTTAATAATCAAAAATAAATAAAAATAAAAGTGGTTGGTCTTCCCAAAAGTTTGTACATGCTTTCTTTGGGCTTGAAACTTAACTTATTCCTTAAGATTGAAATATATATTGAGGTTTTCTCCCTTATATGCTATCTAAAATAGATTAGTAGAGTGTAGCCGAGATCCTAAACTGTGTTGAAAAAATTAGAGAAAGGAAGTTCCCAAAACATCAGGAAAAAATATTTCTTAAATAAGAAGTTTTTTTAAATTCATAATGTAGTGATAGACTTAGTGTACAGAGTCAAAACCAGTTTTTATATTTTAATTTTTCCAAACGTAACAGTCTCTTTCGCAATTTAAAAATTTTGAAAATCCATATTTCATTCCTTAAACTGAAATGGTTAAGAATGCCAACAAATTTGACTTCTCTGATTTCTGTTTATCAAAAAGTTAAAAAATAAAAACACAATTATGTATATAAAAGCAATAGTGTATTAAATTTAGGTATCTATCATGCCTCGAAACTATATTCATGATCAGCGTCCTTAACCAACGCCATTTTCATAATGTATGACCTGCAAACATCATGGTTTTTAAATGTGAGTATAAGAAAAAGGGGGATAATTTTTTCAGCAACTTCTCATGATTTTAAACCAGTGAATTGTTGCTATCAAATGTTTCATCCAACTTTTGAGAATAATTTAGTAGTGAGGTTAAGTGTGAGATTTATGGCTTTCCAGATTTGTTTAGTGTCATAATGACAGGCCAGGAACAAATACAAGAATCGCCATGTTTATTCTTAAAGGAAATATGTTGGATTGAAGTTAATCAAAACTCAAATTTTATATGACATATTCTTTATAATGACACAAATCCCAAATTTGTATCTTGAAAAATATGTTCTTTAGCTATTAAAAAATACACCAAGGCATTATTATATATTGGGTTTTGTGAGAGGTGGCTTCATAAATTGGGTTGGGTTAATAAATATCACTATGGTGACCAATAATAAACAATACACTTTATAGACTTATTCTTAAGCCTGTATTAAACTATGGACAAAAGTTTGATTTTTATTTGGAAATGAGTCAGCGATCAATCCAATAGTTCATAAATATTAAATCAAATATAAATTACCAAGGAGGAAGGGAACCCAATACATGTTAAGACTTCGTATCACCGTTTAAATTGATTTTCAATAAGTTATTAATTTGTAAACCACTTATGTATACTGAATAATTCCATTACTCAATATTTTCAAATTTAATTACACCTGCCCATTTCGTTCCATGATTTTATTATTTTTTTCCAATGTTATTTATAATTATTTATATCAATCTAAATATTGTATAAATGGTTTTTATAAATGTTTTAAGGATGAAGGTTAATATCTAACCTGAAGGTTTTCTCCAAAGACATTTTAAATTTCAATTTGATATCACATATTTTTAAACATGTGCAAGGAATAGAAGTGTACTATTATATTATAATTGTCATTTTATCAAATGTTCATGGTTTTTATCTTGCTTTATTATACAACCTACCACACTTTTAATTTTTAACTTAAAAAATGGTGGTCCGCTGTCTTAACTACGATTTTGTTACTCCTTACTTACAAATCTTTAGAATGTTTTCTAAAATGAAATATAAATTAGCTAAATGGTAGAGTAATGGCGTGCAAAGCGCCTGCGTTTGACTATCGTGTAATTTAAAATAATGTTTGAATGACTTCCCAGCTATGTTTGGTGTGTAGTGATGAAAAGCTATCAATGGAAAAAATAGCACTCCCCCATAAAAAATATAAGGTCAAAGAAGTCTGCAAGAGGCAGACTTAGATTTATATCTATGAAATAAGGTTATGGAAATAAATGGGATTCAAAACATATAAAAAATAATAAACAATTCAATCATTTTATTCATCAGTAGAAGAATCAGACTCATTGAAAGAAAAATCGTCCAAGTCATCTTCTTCATCGATCTCCTCCCCTTTATCTGAACTTATCTTCAAACACTCCAGTTTAGCGAACATTTCCTCTCTTGTTCTCTTTTCTTGATTTTTACATAGCTCATCTGAAAAATAAATAAAATAAATCATATACACTCATAGTAATTATTTTAAAAATTTATAATAAGCAAATGTGTAAGTACACTATTTGAGTAAAAACACCCTGGTAAACAGTTTATTATTCTTTGGAAAATGGGTCCTTAAGAACACTGTAAATCTGATTTTCGTTTTATGATTGAGATTGGAAATAAATTTTTAATTTATAAAATGATTTGAGGGGGTTTAACCTATGAAGATTAATGGGTGGAGGTGGGATATTCCAATTAAACCTGATAGGTCTAAACACACAGACCCTAACAAAAACCCATGGTTTTATTTCAATCTCTTCCTCATCATTTTGGGGTTCAATTGTGTTCATTTTTAATAAAAATTGAACATGTTAATTAGATTTCAAAATTAACAACAAATCAATTTTAGACTATAAAATTGAGGTAGCTTATTTTGAGATGTATGACTCGACTGTTTTAAAGTTATTTTAAAATCATACACTGGTATATACATAATATTTTTAAACTGACGCTGAACCAAAATTATAGTGAATTTTGAGAAAATTCATTAACATCCTACCTGGTGAAACGAGGGAAGGCCACACCCATTACACCTGAGAGGAAGTTTATGAGCACATACAGAATGCTTTAAATGATTTTTTCCATTCAAATCTATCAGAAAAAACACTCGAACTGCGCAAGAACGCACCCGGGAACACCTGGTCTGGATATTTAGTAATGCAAATACAAATGGTTTTATTAATTATATTGGCTGAGATAAAGCCGGCACTACCCTTGTGGCAGAGCCAATGGATTTTATAATACTGACATGTGGGTTAACATTAGCTCCCAAAGATCTGTTGTATAAAATAAATAATAATACTTAACACCGCGTCTTACTACCCGTTCGGGTTATATGTTGAAAATAAATAAATCAACTAATAAACTTAAATATTAATAGAGTAAAATGCTGTAAATATTGACAGTAAAAATTAAGTCTGTATTTTCTAAAAAGTCCTTTTATACCATGTTTTACTATAATAGCCTGTAGATAAATATTTGATACTTTTACATGAACTGCAGCTTCACAATGAAGATTTTAAAAATCCAACTTTCATTTTTGTGTACACAAACATAGTAATGTAAAATTGAATGACTAAGTTTTAAACTTTAATCTTCAATGTTTTTATTACTCAACCTCATAATCAGATCTGCCCTTATGGGTGTGCAAACCCTGCGGCTGAACAGGGCCTGTGATTATGCGGTTCCCGTGCTTGCTTAGGTAACGGACAAAAAAACAAAAAAAACAAGTTGGAGTGGGGAATTTTTGCTTGTGCTCTAATATAGTAGACTATTTGTATAGGTGATCTAGCAAAGATTCTTCGAGTCTAAAAACATATAAAACATAATCATGTGGTTTGGTTTATTGAACGAGTGAATCAAGTTATCTGTTTTAACTCCATTGATTTGTGTTTTGTCCGTAGGGGATGTATCTCATTTGAAATAACTTTTGAACGCACTTTTAATTCAAACATTGACAATTCTTTGTACCTCCACCCAGATCAATTTAGTTGGGAAGAAAATTGAATAGTGTTGGGGGAGAAATCAGCTCTTATATGTATAAAAACACTGTTTATAGCATTAATTATTATAATGTATGTACCTTTTAGGGAATTTCCCTGATAACTTATAAGGCTGAAAATTAGTATATAGGTGCAAACTACTGTAATAACACTAAACAAAAATTAAGTTTTTTAATATTTCTTTTAATAGTGTGGGGGTTGTGAGGCAGATAACTGGGGGCCCTGCAAAAATGTGTTTGCTTAGGACCCCACATCTGCTAAGGGTGGTCCTATTCATAATGCATAGAGCATAAAATTAGGATGGTCAACCAGGGTGTCTAATGGGTCACGAAAGTCCCTGAACAGTCACAAATTTTCAATATTTTGGTCATAAAGCCACAATCATATTTTTGTTTGAGTTTTTCGCGCATGCGAACGCGTCGATTGTCGAGCCACCCACTACCCATGATGCCATGTGCTAGCCGCAAGTTGCCTGATTATTTGCACAGTAATACCAAGGACAAGTTTAACATTAGCCATCTAGTTAAAGTTAATGTTGTGTGTTAGTGCATTATGCCTATATATGCATTATTTAATGTTCCCGTTTACTGAAGGAATTTTGTGGTCAAAAAAAGGTCACCATAAAGTCACTAATTTTTGTTTTTCCAACTCAGTAAACACCGAGCTGATTTTTTTTTTTTACACTTACCCCAATTTAATACAGCATTACTTTTCAGAGATAGATATCGTAGGAATGATCTTCTTTTCCTTTCAGAAATACTTTTGAATAGTTTCCCCAGCTCTACAGCTTGTATCTGCTGCTCTCGGGGTGATGAAGAAGGTTTTCCAGTCTCGCGGTTTTCCCCACATTTCGGACACACGGTCAGATTCTTGGCACAGCCCAGACACATCTGATGATATGCATGTTTGACACATCTCTCCTCACATTTCACGCATTTCTTGGCGGTTTTCAACGGTTTGAATTTCTTGTATTTTATCTTCCATTCTATAATTTTCTTACACTTTTCACACACACTAGAAACTTCAATACTGTTGACAAACTTCATTTTTGGAGTTTTATCATGCAAATCATTTTTGAATGCAGTATGATTTTTGTGTTTTTGTGGCCGAGTGCGTACAAGGTTTCCTTTCTGCAAACTCATATTTTATTGCTGTAAAGAAAAGAAAATCTTATGTTGGTTTACAGTTATGCATTAAGTTGGTCTACAGTCAGAAATTATGTTTATCAACAATTAAAAATAAAGTTGGTCTACAGTTATATATTACATTGGTATTCAGTTAGAAAGTACTTTGGTTTACAACTAGAAATTATTTTTCTCTACAGTTAGAAATCAAGTTGGTTTACTGTTAAAACCTAGTTAATCAACAGTTAAAC
Organism: Timema podura; assembly: GCA_033556935.1. NCBI lineage: Eukaryota > Metazoa > Arthropoda > Insecta > Phasmatodea > Timematidae > Timema > Timema podura. The sequence goes on along the minus strand of JAVRXN010000008.1, from coordinate 5,030,439 downwards.
ATTAATTCCTACACCAAGATGTTCATTGCCCATGCAAATTAATTATATACTGATCTCAATTATCTTGACCGAGATTTGAACCTATCTAAAAGGCAAGCTGAATTGTTAAGGTCCAAATTGAAAGGCTAGAATCTCCTCTACAAAGAAACAAAAGTATGCATTTTTAGAGGAAGGCATAGTGACTTTAAGGATGTCTTTGCCCTTTAAGAAGGACTTGTTTTTTGCAATTATGTTTGTTCCGTTATTAACGTATTTGGCCAAGAGTTCAAAAGGGAGGAATGGCTAGATTATTCTAAAGTTAGCTTGAAGGCCGTGTTTCTTCACAATGAAAATAATTTTCCATCAGTGACACTAGTTAATGCTTCCGATATGAAAGAACCCATGTGAGCATGACACTCTTACTGGAAAAAATTAAGTAAGAAGAACACAAATTAAATGTCTGTGGTGATTTAAAAGTCATTGCTCTATGACTGGACTTCAACTTGGTTTCACAAAATACTCTGTTTTCTTTGTGAATGGGATAGCAGAGACCGGATAAATCACTACACCCATAAACAGTGGCCAAAGCGAATGTCGCTAACTCCAGAAGATGAGAATGTTGTCAATAGACCACATGTTGATCCAGAAAAAGTGTATGTATCTACCTTCACTACATATAAAGCTAGGTCAGTGATGCAAAGATCAAGGAGGGAATCTTTGTAGGACCTCAAGAGAACTGATTAAAGATGAGAACCTCGATGGTTAGTTTAATAATAATAATAATAATAATAATAATAAATAATAATAATAATAATAAAATAATAATGATAATGATAATGATGATAATGATGATAATGTATAATAAATAATATTATTATTATTATTATTTAGCACTGTGTCTTACTACCCGTTCGGGTTATACGCTTAAGTACTAATTACGCTAATGGATTAGGAATTGGGAGGGTTGAATTTAGAGGAAGTGAACCCGCATTTGCGTGGAGGGAGAGTGGAAAACCATTTAGGGAAAAACCACCCCCAGTTCACCCGACCGAGATTCGAACCTCGATCTCCCCATCCTCAGCGGCCGAGCTCAACACGACTAGCGCGTTAGCCAACTACGCCACCGAGGCGGATCGATCGATGTTCAGTTGAACGAAGCTGAAAATTTTGCATAGGAGTCTTTCAAGGGTATTTACGTGAATTTTTTTAGGGAAAAATAAGGTAGAAAACTACAAATAAATAGTGGATGATCTCTTAAAATCATACAAGACCTCAGGATGTAACATGTCTTTGAGAATACATTTCTTGGATTCACACCTGAATTTTCTCCTAGTAACTCTTGGAAGTCATTGTAAACGATTCCACCAAGATATTTTGCTTTGCTGTGTATGAATTTGAAATAAATTGAAAATTGACACATAGACACCGGAATCAAACCCGGAACCTTTGGCAAAGCATACTAATGCTCTTCCACTGATCTCGGTAGCCACAATAATTAATTCATCCCTCAAGCTTCACCTTTCATATTTATTTAATTGAATAGCGCTGCTTTCTTTCATGTATTGTAAAAGAACATAATATTGTAAACTTTAAGTGGGTGTCATTCAAAATCCTTACATGAGAGACATTCTAAAAATATATTTTAATTCAGCACAAATAATACTATTAGATTCACCTATTTTCATTTTTGGGACAAAGTTTTTTTTGTATAAGCCTACCAGTGTTCTTAGTGTTGATTGTGAATAATAATGCATTTTTGTGAGTGTTTAACTTACATAAAAAAAGTTTCTGAGATTTATAGAAACAGGCCCGGATTAAGGTGTGTGCCACGCATAGGACCCCCCGTCCACCTGGCAAATAAATCACTTTTGACTTGCACATATTTATTTTGTGATATTATATTTCAATATTTTTTAGTTTTTTCGTAAAATTTATCCCAAACTAATCTAGAAATTCCCTTATTGAAGGGAGCTGGCAGCCTTGTATTCGTGGAGTCAATGCTTAAAAATTAACGCAACCTTTGTGTTTGGAAAACTGGAAATACTACATATCTGCATATGGTACTGTTGACTTTTGAAAGAAAAATAAACATTGATTTTCTATTGACAATTTCAGAGGTGAAATAATAAAATTATTAGTATTGAAGAATTAACTAAATGTGACATGAGAAATCCACAAAAAAAAAAAAAGTTTAGTAATAAAATACTTTTTACTCTAGGGCCTACTAATACTATTACTATTTTATCTATAGGCGGCAGAATACATAAAATGAAATTACACTGAAATAGTCTATAACTATATGTCCTGTATTGCTACAGTATATATTAGCAATAATGTACAGTATTATAATCCACTAGAGTTTAACTTAATGGACTGTATAGTTTTTTAGTTACTATAGTGTTAGCAAAAAAAAGTTTAAGGGCCCCAAGTTATACTGGGCAGAGGGCCCCCAAAAGTGTTAATCCGGGCCTGATAGGATGTGTACTATAACACTACACTTTCTCTACCTTCCTCAGCCCCACTCAATCAAATGTGAAGAGCCTGGACAGAAAGTCACACTTGAAAAAAACCCCAACAAATAATAACTCTTTAAGTTAAATAATATAGGCCTTGACTCGAGATTGAAACAAGGAACATTACTTACCTTGACTATAAATTAATTGTAGGGTTTTAAAAAAATAAGCTGTTTTGTAAAAAAAAAACTGCAATAAAACGTGATTATAATTTGGAAAAAAGAACTAATAAATAATTATGGTATAACCTTAATTTTCGATTATAATTAACCAACATTTAAAATCTAAAAAATGTAAACAAAAATTAATGGTTCTCTGCTTCAAAAAAAAATGGCAAAATAGTTCCAAAGTACACTATTTAAATTTTAAAATCATATAATAAATTTACTTATATGTAGGTAACACATTAAGTAAAAAGAATTGTATAGATATCTTCAATGATAACATCAGCTGACAGACTCACCATGAAATATTCAACGATAAATAAGGAATAGTACAGATCTATATCTCCCATGTATCAAGCATGGACGTTTTACATCGTTAGCGGTAGCAGTGGTGGTTGGAAAAGACACTACCAGTTTAATGGCGCCATATTCAAATTTATGTTTAGAGTAGGAATTATTATTTTAATTCTTGGCAAATTTGTTCCTTCTACTCGTAAAACCCCATTAAATATAAAAACTGTGACAAAATTTGATTCATAATACATTTTAATTATTTGTAATTATAGAAATAAAGAATAAACTATGGATAATTTAGATTCCGTGCAAACTTATTAATAAAACTTAATCGTATATTTGTTTTTAATTTTTTTGATAGTTTATATTTTACTACTAAGCTTCTTATGTGTTTATCTAAATTATTTTTCTACTCGACATATTACCTAAAACGATCAAATGAAAAAGTAGTAGTTCAAACTTCTTTACAATATTTAGAAAAAATGTGTGGGTGAAATAGAATCTAATAACAGCTGAGCATTTTTTGGTGAAAAATAGTAAAGGTAGTAATATAAATAAAATAATAAAGGTAGTAATAAAATGTCTCGCAAATAAAATACCTACAGAGCCATTGAGACTGTAACTTTAACCTATGGAAGTACTGGCAGCTTTTTTAGATAACAACACATACGCAGAAAACATATTACAATCAGTGATCTCTATATTATACTGGATGGACATAAACATACCCATTGCCAAGGTCCAAAGCGTGACACTCAAGTTTATCGTCTGCTACATTGCGGGGAGTAAAGATTTAACGGTTTATTTCAATGTTCTTATGCGAAAACATGTCACTGATAGATAAAAGTGTTATTGTTTGAAAATAGTCAAGTATTATACCACACTTGCCTGAAGAATCATTTACATTAAAGGATATACAAGTCAGTTTTACAGGTACGGTAATACTGTACAAATACGAATAAAATCTTTAATATATTTAAATATGTAGTTATCATCCATTTGGTTTACAGTCTGCCAAGACTACACTTATATTTAAATTTGGCTCTTGGCTTGAATATTGGTTTCAGAAACCATATTATATTGGAAGTTCGATAAATAATAAATAAGGTATCTTAAAATTTGATTACATTTGTTTGAATGACAAACTTTGTGTAGTTGCCATATGTTCAAACGACCACAAAAGTTATAGGCTTGTAGAAAGTATTATTATATTACCTTTTAGTTCATATTTGGAATATTGCCTTCAGAAACCATATTATGTTAAAAGTTCGATAACTATAACTAAACAAGTTGGCTAAAAACTGTATTATAACTGTTCGAATGACATACGTTGTGTAGAAGCTTTACGTTCAAACGATAATTTAGGTTATAGGCTTGTAGGAATTACGATATCTACTAAACCATGATTTTAGTAAGAATCCCAATATGTAAGGCCTTATTCCGTACGAGAATACTATTATATATTAGTATTTAGAAGGATAAATGGCCATTTAGAATGGATGTATACATTTTGTTTTGGAAGGTCTTTTATCATACCTAAATATTACTATAGGGTAGGTTTCTGGTACAAGATAAAGCCTTTAAAACGACTTTCTCCAAAAATCATTGTATGTATTAGCGTACATCAACTTACTTAAAGAAATAACTCATCAGTTTCGAACTTTGTTATGCTCTTCAAAGCTTTTACTAACACATCTATTTCATTTAACTAATCACACATTGATGTATCTCATATGTGCAATCATATTAATGACCGATGTCAAAATGCCACATAGTCTTGTATGGGTGTAAGAGAGAAAGAGATACCTGAAGGTTCTCTTACACAATCGTATGCAGACGACAGCTCGAAAGTTTCAGCCACAAATGTACATCCAGTTATAGCATAGAGAACAACAAATAATTTAACATTGACTTTACAGATCTTCGTGAGTAAACTGATCTGTGGTATGTAGTACTTGTCCATGAAATAATGTATTATAATTAAAACCACAGATCAAAATCAGATGACAGCTCACTGGTGACAGGTTGCCTTATCTGTTCAAAATTTAAATGTTACGTTTCTATAAGTATGAGATTTTATTTAATTAATGTTCTTGTATAGCCTTAATATTTGGACAATTAGAACTCTATCACAATGGGAGGGACCGATTGGGATTTTGACAGATCAGAAGATGAATCTCAAAGTAAGTATTAATAAATATGAAATGAATATAATCCATTATGTTATATTTAATTGATTTCATATTATATTAACCGTTATGTACTTATAGATACACGATAAAATAAGATTTTTTTTAGTACCGCGTCATACTACCCGTTCGGCTTATACGAATATATAGGCCTAATTACGGGAAGGGGTGAGGAATGTTGAATTTAGTAGAACTGTACTCGCATGTAGGAATAACCACCCTCAGTACACCCGACCGTGATCTAACCACGACCATCCCTTCACCAGCATTCTAGTTTATTGAGAGAGTGATGCCTTAGACCAGGAGTTCTCAACCTGGGGGGCGCGCCCCCTGGGGAGACGTGAAGCACTTTCCGAGGGGGCGTGGAACAAGTAGGAATTACGTTAAAATCAGCTAAGAATTGAATACATTTTTTCAATTGATTTTCCAAATTAAGATAATTTTTTCTTGAGATATTGGCAACACTGCCTACCAGTTGTAAAACAAGGGTTCCCTTGGGCAGCGGTGCGGTAATATAGCGGCCGTAATATAACGTTGGCCATATTCTATGTGGCACCCGTTCCCTGACTGTCGCCAGTTTAATGTAAACTTAGCCCTCGTGTGTCGTCCTGACGATGTAAGTGTGAAAATGGATGATCTTGATTTGGCATTACGTATAATATTTTTGGAATTTGAAGAGTCACCAGAAGATGACAACTAGAAACGTTTGGAGGAAAGTAAAATTTATAAAGCCTGCTACAGAAGGTACATATTAAATTTTAGTGCATCGTCATCTGCACTGCAATCAAGAAAAATTCAGGGAATATATTCAGGGTGAAATTTTGAGGTTACATGTTCTGATACACAAAAAATCTAAAAAAAAAAAATCCCCCTAAAAATTCCCTAAAAAATAAAAATAAATCCTAGAACCCGATTCCAGTGCCACCTCCGGGCCAATTGTGAATCTAAACCATCCACGGACCCACTCAAACACACACAAAAATTTCATCAAAATCGGTCCAGCCGTTTAGGAGGAGTTCAGTGACATACACACGTACAGAAGAATTAAATATAAGAAGATTAAGATAATATCCTCTAAAATGTTATTTCTTTGGTGATAGTTATTTCTTCTCTGGGACACTTTCTGGGTTTAATCTTTTTTTATATAGAGCACAAATTGTACTTTCTGCAACATACGGTCTATCACCAACTGTTACATGATAATTTTCTAAATCCTCTTCACCTTTTGGGTGTAAATCTGAATGGTTCATTGATCCATAATTTTCATTTGGCTTTGGTAATCATCCTAGTAACTAAAACTTCAACTTCACCAGCCAGCATTTACACACAAATAAAAATAACGGCCCTATTATACATTACACTTCCTTTTTTTGAAATACAAGTATTTTATTATTACCTTGTACTTCGTTAGTATTGCATAGGAACACTTAAATTCACAGGTCACCGACTGCAGTGCCTGACTATGATATGTGTAATAACCCCTCTCATATATATAAAAAAAAGTCACGGATGAAGGTATTTTTCTTCAATAAACTGTATGTAAAGGTCCTTTTAAGACTTCATTGATGGAGAATCACATGCTTTTCAGAAATAATTTTCGAAGGATTGCACCATTAAAACTTATTTTTTTCTTTCAAAAATTAACTTCCGTAGTGTCTAACCAAAAAAAAGCAAATTATGTTAGCTCCCTCTACCCAATAGGACACTTTGACACTGGTGAAAAGGGGTAGGTCATATATAAGCCGTTTGTGCGTATGAATATATAGCAGTAATATAAAATATTAACAGTGCTGTTAGCATAAATCTAGAGAACTGAGTAATCACAGAGAGTACACAGAAAATAATCTGTAGTTCAACGGAAATTGTATCATTTTACATAATATTTTCGTACCGGAGGATAAATCATCTTAATAAACGTGTACAACATCAAAAGTCTTGTTTATTTAATATCGTTATTGATAGTGTTCAATCACAGGGCACTATCACAATTACAATCTGTACCGCTTTAATTAGTGTTCGATCATGGGGAAATATCAGCTAATTAAATGGTTATCATTTTAATTGGCACTCGATCATAGGGCTATAAATACCAATTATATCTCAATAATATCACATGTTATAGATGTAATGTTCTAGAGCCGGGTACAGTTTGTATAGAACACATTGTTGTCATTACTAAACTCAAATTAACTACATTCAAGTAAGAAGTTTAAAAATTGGATACCTTCTAGGATCTCATTAATAGCTAATCTATTTGGTACCAGATGAATTTAATTTTTAAATTAATAAATTTGTGTTTGTTTCAGAGGTTGTGGGAGAGATTCAGTTGCGAATGTATGGTCAATTTTTAGAAAAGTATAGTTTGCAGCTCCAGGAAATTAAAGATGCTCTTGAGAATAACAAAAGAGATTTTTGGGACATGAGCATAGATCCTGCTTCATTACAGGTGAATATTAGTTAGTGGGTTTTAATTACATTTTTCCTTTAATAGATCATAAATTACATTAAACTATTAAGTTTTTTAAAGTAACTTAACTATGAAAATAGATAAATGTGTTTAGGATTGTCATCATTTATGAATGTCATGAATTAAGTTTGCTAATCATAGCTATGAGGTCAGATTGACATTCTAGTAAGAATATTATTTATAATACTGTTTCCACCTGCTCATATATGCTACCTAGATATTTATATAATCTATTAGTTAAAACAATATTAAGAAATGTGGAAAATCAGAGAAATCAGAACATTCTTAGTGAATATTGATTAATTTTGGTCTATTCCTCTAAATTTTAATTTCCTATTACCAGTAATAGTCATTTCAAACTATTCCAAACTCAAAACTTGTTCTGGAATGGTCCATTATATTACTTTTTAAAGAAAACACTTTTTCACTTCAGTTTCACTTTCCCCCCCTTTTTTTTGGAATTCTTAAAGATAATATATATTTTCCTTGATAGGTATTTATCTCAAACTTCAATCTATTGACTAAAACAACATCTGAACTATTCAAATCTTCGGTGTTACAGTACTCCTGGTTCATTTTTAATTTGTTAGATCATCATCTTAATTAGGGTTGGTCCTCATCTTTGGGCAAGATCTATGGTTTACCCATCTTTAAGAGAACTTAGTTGAGGTCAAAGCTAGTCTCTATATGGCGCAAAAGCAGATTAGGCTGGACTTAATTAGTAATTCAAAGCCCACAATTATTGTGGTCTCAAGTATTATCAACCCTTGTTAATTAGTTTGGTTATTCAATCTTTGTAATATTAAATTTTTACTCACAGATTCTGTAAAAGCAGAACTCTTTATTAGGCTTGTACAATATTTAACAAAATGAATTCTAAAAAGTTACAATAAAACGCTTTTACTTTGGGAGTTTTTTTATAACAAAATCATTACTAAACACAATGAATATACACTCAATAATCAAAAAGGTCAACAACATCAATATTTTCTTAAAAAAATATGTTGATATGTTTCAAGATGAATTCATTTTAATAGTACATTTTCATTGCATTAGCTTAATTCATGTTGGTTAGCACTGCCTGGAAAGCACATCTATTCTTGAATAGCAAATTAAAGCACAGTAAATTAATGAAAAAATCTACAAAATTTTAATGTCTTCTGAATGTTGATTAAATAATATAAACAATATATTTTCAAGCTTTCCATACTGTATTTGATATTATCAGTAGTGCACTAATGTAAGTTAAGTGTTTAATCAATTTTTTTAAATTTAAATACTTATATAATGGTTGATACATTCCAACTTGTTCCATGACTTCACATAATATAATTATTTTCTGTTTTCAGTTGGCCTCACATGAACACACAACTATCCTGGAGTTAATAAACACTGACAATAAGGTTTTAAATAAAGTTTTAATTGTGTTTTCAACATTATGTGCCGAGGTGAAATTCTTGGTCTCTGAAGCAAAAACAAAGTATTTTGATATGATATTGTTCTACGGAGAAGGAAGTGAGTGCATTGACCTTTTACTTTGTATTAGTAAAAATGCCTCTGCATATAGCAGTGCCAGAGTAATACATTTGTCCAAAGTATTGTGTCGGTTGAAGCTGTTTACGTGTATAACTTGTGTTATCACAAATAGTATGGCATGTACCCTTCGTTTACCCTCTAAGGTAGCAAATTTACCTTATATTATTTCACTATAGTTTATAATATAGGGCCATAGACTATCTTTCAAGGTAAATAGATTGTACTTGTTAATTTAAGAATCACAAGTTGTTTTTATTCCACATTTTTAAAGGTATGATTGAGTACTTTGGTCCCTTTACCACCCTGGCTTGAAATTGAATCTTATACATCTGCTTGACTTTGATTATATATAGGCAGCAATTTAACTTTATACTCTTAAAGCCAAATGTAAAAAAACCTACCCATTATACAACCAAAGTTAGATCATGCCTCCACAAACCTATTTAAAGTCTGTTCAGCGTAGGAATTGTTTTCTGAAAGGCCTTTTTCCCTACCAGAAAGCTATTATATAGTAGGATATTGGTAGGAAAAAAGACCTTTCAGAGAGTAATTTATACTGTGAATGGAGTATAAGTGTTCTTATGCCAGTTTTTATCTATTTGACAGGAAAAAAAGGGGTCAAAAGCAGGGATATGTTAGTTTGGCTTTTCGGCGCCCTCATTTCTTCTACTAAGAAGCAAAACTAATTTTGGTTCCTAGAAAGTCACCTCTTGGTAATAAATATACATACATAGCTCCTACAATGCAATTAATATACATTGGAACCTCGTTAATCAGTACTAATTGGGACCAAAGCTGTCACGGATTAGTGAAAATTTGGACTAAGGGGCAGAATACACAAAATCTATAGGGGAGACAAAGACTTTCACAAATTTTAAATTGCAGATGAATGAGTTTTATAAAATTTACATTCATTTGAATGACGTACAAAACATGGTACATACTCTAGTTTTACATTCACACCATATCTTTTTACAGCGCTATAATTATTTCTAGTTATAATAAAACACGGTTGTGCTGATTACAACCCGTAAATATTAAGCAATAACACTGTTTCTTACAATTCTCTTTTAACTCTTTGACTTTATAAACCAATAACTTATATTTAATTTTACTTTCCCATTTTTTGAAAATTGTGTTCAGATCATCTGGAATGTTAGACTTTAAGGGTTTGGTCTAATGTGGTTTTATTGTAGTTAAATATATTACTATAAATATAGAGTAGTCTTAGAAGTGTAAATCTGATAATTTAAAACTTAAAAAAAAAAAATTACAGATGCCCACTTAATAATTAGTAGTTATAAAGGTTACATTTACTTTTATTGGGATAGATCTAATAAGTTTAGTTTGTTAATCTAAAAGTGTTAAGCTGGAACAGAAATAATACAACCACACCCAAATTAAATTTTAAAACTGACTCGTCACATGTAAAAAGTTTTTCTTATTTAGGCGAAGAAAATATTGAAGATGAAGTGACGCAGCTTAGCCGTTTCTTGCCGCACTTGCAAGAACTTTGTTGTTTTGTGAAACGATGTGGGGAGGTAGCTGCACAAATGATTCATCAACTAAATGCCTTATACAGTACCTCCAAAGAGTCAACGCAGGTCATGAATGCTAGAGATGTTCATTTTCAGGTACTATATATTGCATTCATAATAGGGGGCCAAGAAAAATTTATTGGCATTCATTAAAATATATTTGGAAAAATGTATTGCATTCTTAATTAATATTGTTTGAAAAATTTTACCTTTGGAAACATTACATATTATTAGTGTTTAACTTTATACATGTTCTAGTAATTTTACCTTTGGAAACCTTACATATTATTAGTGTTTAATTGCATACATGTTTTAATAATTTTACCTTTGGAAACCTTACATATTATTAGTGTTTAACTGTATACATGTTCTAGTAATTTTACCTTTGGAAACCTTACATATTATTAGTGTTTAACTGTATACATGTTCTAGTAATTTTACCTTTGGAAACCTTACATATTATTAGTGTTTAACTGCATACATGTTTTAATAATTTTACCTTAGGAAACCTTACATATTATTAGTGTTTAACTGCATACATATTCTAATAATTTTACCTTAGGAAACCTTACATATTATTAGTGTTTAATTGCATACATATTCCAATAATTTTACCTTAGGAAACCTTACATATTATTAGTGTTTAACTGCATACATGTTTTAATAATTTTACCTTTGGAAACCTTACATATTATTAGTGTTTAACTGCATACATATTCTAATAATTTTACCTTTGGAAACCTTACATATTATTAGTGTTTAACTGTATACATGTTCTAGTAATTTTACCTTTGGAAACCTTACATATTATTAGTGTTTAACTGTATACATGTTCTAGTAATTTTACCTTTGGAAACCTTACATATTATTAGTGTTTAACTGCATACATGTTCTAATAATGTTACCTTTGGAAACCTTACATATTATTAGTGTTTAACTGCATACATATTCTAATAATTTTACCTTTGGAAACCTTACATATTATTAGTGTTTAACTGTATACATGTTCTAGTAATTTTACCTTTGGAAACCTTACATATTATTAGTGTTTAACTGTATACATGTTCTAGTAATTTTACCTTTGGAAACCTTACATATTATTAGTGTTTAACTGTATACATGTTCTAATAATTTTACCTTAGGAAACCTTACATATTATTAGTGTTTAACTGCATACATATTCTAATAATTTTACCTTTGGAAACCTTACATATTATTAGTGTTTAACTGTATACATGTTCTAATAATTTTACCTTAGGAAACCTTACATATTATTAGTGTTTAACTGCATACATATTCTAATAATTTTACCTTTGGAAACCTTACATATTATTAGTGTTTAACTGTATACATGTTCTAATAATTTTTTCATGTAAACATCATCATCAAATATTTACATCCTGTGTCAGGGTCAGTTTAGTAAACTGCTTCCATATTCCTCTATCCTTCCACCATTCTTCCTACTTTAATTGCTTTCATTCTTCTCCTCTCCCTTGCACACTTACACACACCCTCAATAAGACAGACTTTTCATAACTCGGACAGACCCTCGCACCCTGTAGTACGAGTTATCGAGAGTTGACTGTACTTTCAAAATTCTCTTTTGGCTTAAATCCTTACATTTGTTTTTAAATTGTCTTTTGTACTTAAATATTGGATTAATTGTTGATAAATTCAGTTTGAGATTAAATCTTTTTCTAAATGGTTTTTTGGGACTTAAATATTTGTTAATTGGTTAGATCACCATTAGATGGCTAGTTTATATAACTAAACTTATTCGTTGAACTATTGTCATAACATTTATCTTTGTGGGTCACTTTGATCCTTTGTAGTTTATTTATTCGCTCACCTCCAAATGGAGTTTGATTATTAAAGGCCTATTTAGTAACTTGTTCCCAGGCCGCTAGTCATACGCTTGTTTGTAATTATTTTGGCCTCAATGCCACTAGATGGCCAGATTATATCTGATCATAAGTATTGAATGTTGGACTCTTGCTATCCCATTTATCTTTTTTTGAGGTCACTTTAATATGTTGTATAGTAGCCCCATGGCTTCTTTGGTGCTGACTGACAGCTCACAGCTGACAGCTGACGGCTTTGAAAAGTTACCAGACCAAATTATGTATCCCTACGCTGAACCATATGATCTGCAAAAACATGTGTTTAGTAGCTGTCACTTCTGACAGTCAAAATTTAGGTATATACCTAAATGTTGACTGTCAGAAGTCATCTGTGAACTGTCAGTCAGCACCAAAGAAGCCATGGGGCTACTGTAGTTTATATTTATATTAGTTTGTCATGTAATAATCATTTATATTCTATCACAAGCTAATTATGTGATGGGCTTGCCACCGCATTTAACTACTTCAGGTCTCTTTAACGAGTTAATGTTAATTGCTTCAGTCATCACTAGATGACTTTGTTTTATATTTTTAAAGCCATATATAATAATTTTTCACCGAGGTTTCTAGACCCGAACTTTACTGTAACTTAACTTGTCTCTAGGCCCATTGGGGTCAGTATTGTAAAATAACTTATCTCCTGTGTTCAAGAAGGTATGACCAAATGTTGGCTTGAACTCTTGGCCAATAGGTTGCACCAGCACCTGTTTGTTGTAAAACTAAACTAATAACTTATGTATTGTTAATGTTATCTGCCGACCCTTTTATAGGATAATTAGTCCAAGTCATAAATTGTATAATTTTAGTCAGGTATGTTTATGTGAGTCTGGAAGCAGAAGGAATTATTTATATCTCTTAAAGATTACATTTTGATATGAGTTCTAGTCTTAGCCTTAACTGGGCCGTTGCCCACTCCCTCCAACTCTACCTCTCTACTATTGCTTGTTTATTCATATCTATTGTTTTTGTTAATATCTAATAGTTAATGTCAATCTTTGCTACCGACTGCCTATTATTTCTTTTTGGAAGATTTCCCACCCACCCATCTTCTCACTAACTAACTCACTCACTCACTCAACCACCCAACCACCCAACCACCCACCCACCCACCCATCTTCTCACTAACTCACTCAACCACCCACCCACCCACCCACTCACTCACTCACTCACTCACTGCTATAGAATCTATTAAAAAACTCAGACTCCATATAGTTTTTTTTTTCCTGTATCATTAATAATACTTTGTGCATTGATTTTATTAAAATATTATTATTTTAGTTGTGTTTTTTATACATTCAAGTTTTATTTCTTTTTTTAATATTAGTTCTGTTTCTTACAGATTTTAACCATTGCATTATATTTTCAGGATGTTTTTCGTCATCTGGGATCTTTGCTTGTTGTGTTAGTAACTTTGGATGAAGCTCTTTATAATCAAACAATGATTCACGATCACTGGAAAATTTACAAAAAAACTGTTAAATCAATGTCTCATGATCCAACCACATTTGGGATTGATAAGGAAAAATTGAAATTCTTTGAAAAGTTGTTGGTGAATCTTGAGAGCAGATTGCTTACGGGGAAGATATTTCAGGTATATTCTAGACAAATTAATCATAAAATTATGAAAAGTAATTTCCCAAGAGTCTGTATTAGCCACGTTGAATGTGTTCCTTACTATTTTTGATCCTAGAGGTTTGGCTAAGCTGAAGATTTTCCTTGGATGCTTTGTATTAGTTCTTTCTCTTTTCTGGCAGATAATTGTCCAGTTTCTCCAAGTAATTTCATCTGACATTATGTCTTAAGTAAATTGGTTTTTTCATCACTTATTACTGCTTGTTTGGCTATCTACATTTAACTTTACTAATGGGGTAAGGATGAGCAAGGTATATATTTAATAGAAAATACAACTGTAGCTACGGGGAGGAAAGTGTAAAACCATTTAGGAAAAAACATCCTCGGAATCTGAACCCCAACCTCCCAATCACTGGTAAACTAGACTAGACAATTTGACGTTTGTGTTCCCACCCATATGGGCGGTAAAAATATCAATACATAGTCTTGTGTTTAATTTATTGTAAATGAATAGGTTTACATTGTGAGAATATGTGTGTGTAAAATGTATAAAATTATTACTATAACATTTTAACATTAAATTTATTTCACTTTAAACATGGTTACTTTGCTGAAGTATTAGTTCTAAATCTTTTATCCAAACAGAACTTAAAACTCTTAGTCTGTAAAGTTAATAGTCAATAAACAGTTTTTACTAAATTCATCACTAACATTGATTAAATTAATGAGAATGCCAAGGTTTATATTCTGGTTGGCAACACTAAGTGTTTTTTCATGTATTTATCACTGATTTCTTCATCCATTCTCCATGCACTTAGCCCCAAACTACTTTTATTTTTTAGCTTATCCTCTCATTTTAAATAGAAAATATCTAATAACATAGGTTTTAAATTTGCCTAAAAAACAACTAAATTCATGTTTGAATAAAAATTTTCCAGAGGGCAGTTGAACAGTCATTCACGGCCATCAAAAGTGACGTCGGCAAGAATGTTTTGCTTGCTGAAGAGTTACATTTATACCTGAAGATATCTTTGAATACACTGGAGTCAAAATTTACAGAGCAGCTAGACTTTGAATCAGCTGAGCTCTGGGTCAAGCTCAGCTCTTTATACATTCTTAATTTTAATTTGTTTGGTACAAGTGAAAACGAATGAACAAACAACTGTTGGAGTTTAGTAAAAAGGTGATGTATATGTATTTTCTTAACTTGACTGTAATGTACATTTCTATGCAGACTTTGAACCTTTTAGTGAGTATAAAAAAAATACTGTAGGATTGCTGACATTAATGAAACTATTAACTTAAATATCTAATTTCAAGATGACACTACCTTTAAAAAGCCAGAGCTACATACAAGTAGATCCTCTCCTTTTGAACTATCAGAAAAGTTTTCCCAACAGATGAATCATTTACACATAATTTTTGTTCTAATCCAAGTTGGAGGGTTATAAATATAGTGAATTTGAAGTTATAGTGACAAACAACTAATGATAGTATTGGAACTGAGATGGATAAGCCGAGGGTGAGGGAGAAGTGAATTGGCATTAATTTGCTCGTTATTGGTCCGCCTGCATGAACGTACCCTATTAGAATGCAAATCCACCCCACTCACTTCACACGCACCTTTCATATTTTCTCATTCTTGTTCTTGCATACAACACTTATTTACACATGTTGAGTTAGCTTTTTGGAAACGTCAGCACCTTATTTAAAAAGTTTACTTATCGGTTCTCAAGGCCGTAGTCGGGGGGGGGTTTTTGGGGGTTCAAACCCCCCGAAATTTTATGAACAAAATATATATGGCTTTATTTATGGTTCAAACAATATCAAAATTAAGGTACAAGTACAAATTAGGGGTCTGTGTTAACATAAAAAGCACTTCAGAGAGCTTCAAGAGGTGTTTATTATTTAGAATTTTTTCTAGCCTTCGGCAGTTATGGTGTTATGTTACCATAAAAAACACTTTAGAGAGCTTCTAGGGCCGTTTAGTAACTAGAATTTGTCCTAGCCTCAGATAGTTAGGGGGTAGTGTTGCCATAAAAAACACTTCAGATAGCTTCTATAACAGTTTTTTATTTAGAATTTTTTTCTAGCCTCCGTCAATTGGGGGATGGGCCCAACAAACCCCCCCTGAAATTATTGGCCGGCTACGGCCTTGTCGGTTCTATATGTATAAAGGACACGTGTGTGGATTCATACATAGTAGAAACATAGTGGAAATGGCACTTGATTGGGGTTAAACCTCATCGTACTAAATGTTCAGTATACAGTAGGCTAAGTACTAGTAAGTCTGGGTTTCTCTTGTGGAATTTTAGTGGAAGTTAGTTATTTGTCAGTTACACAATTTACTAAAGACATTTTCATATACTTATGTGTTAAATAATATTTTCTACGACTTTTACGTTTACTTTCTTTAGACAAAAAAGTATCGTTCTCAAAGAATAATCCAAAATTAAATTAATAGTTAAACTCTTTAAAATGTAGAGAGCAAAAATATATTTTGTATATAATATAAATCTAACACAATCTAGCACAATTCTATTATATGCAGGTCCTACATGTATATTCACAGTATTTATTTTTATAATTAATTCTTATGCTGTAGTTATTTCTCTATTCTTTGAATTATATGGAAAACAAATTTATATTGATAACTTATCACAAACATAATTTGTTCACTTTTTGAAAATTTATTACTTACATGGTATTTGACAGAATAATTTTTGAATATTTTAGTTTTATTATTAAAGTATTGTCGAGTTGTAGAATACAACTAATAATATTTTCCTTACTTTTTAGATTCCGTCTGTGACCTTATATGGTAATGTTCTTTGGTATCCAGAACATTTCCTTGTGACACATTTGCCCCACATGAATAAACTTATAGACAAGAAAGCGCAACAATCGGCAATGCTCACTCGACAAAACTATTTACAACAGAAATCTCAGAGCTTGCAAAAAAATACTCAAACATTCATCTTTCAGGTATGTGCTCAATTTTCCCAAATTTGGGAGGCATCATATTGATGCCATCTGGAAAATACTAATTTTGTCATGGCTATCAAATTCACGATGAACCCACTGCAGTGTTTGCTCAATTTAAAAGGTCAAGACTCGCATGACATTAATTTATGGTTGACAAGGTCACTATTTGAAACATCTTATTGTGGTTTTACCATACTATCCCCACTAATTTAAATTCATTTCTTTGAAATTATATTTCTATATTTACCTCTTAGAGAAAGTCTTTAATAAACCAAACAGTAGCGTTGAACTTAATATCATCATTTCCCCTTTTCCTGACTCTGGCAAGTTAGGGCTTGAATGGTA
This sequence comes from Timema podura, assembly GCA_033556935.1. Classification (NCBI taxonomy): domain Eukaryota; kingdom Metazoa; phylum Arthropoda; class Insecta; order Phasmatodea; family Timematidae; genus Timema; species Timema podura. The sequence continues at coordinate 5,012,956 of JAVRXN010000008.1, read as the reverse complement.
TATCTCTACCTCTTCTCTCTCCTCAATCCTTTTCCAGTCCAAATTTCTTCTGCTCACACTGTTCTTAATTGACTCCAACCATCTCAGTCTGGGCTCTCTTTCTTATCATTCTCATCTCCATGAACGCTTTGGTAGTCTTTCATCTTCCATCCTCTTTAACATTTACAAACCAGATAAGACTTAGAACATAGCTATACTTTTTTAATTCTATATTATATCATACTTCAACATTATCTGAATCAACTTTGCTGATAGGGTGACCTGGTGGTCTAGGGGTAAGGTGTCAGACTTCTGTGCTGGGGATCTGGGGTTCAATCCTCGGTCCTGGTACGGATTTATCTGATTGCCAAACCCTTCCTTCACCTCTGACAAGACGTGTATTAATCACAACTTGTGAATGTGAAGAATGCCAGGCCTCCACCGTGGTTCGGATTCCACGTTAAAATGTAGGTCCTCCATTTCATCTCACAATCACTCTACATTACACATTAGCGTAAGTGCGTATAACCCGAACGGTTAGTAAGACGCGGTGCTAATAATAATAATAAAAATAATATAATATAATATAAAATAATATAAAATAATATAATATAATATAAAATAATATAATATAAAATAATATAATATAAAATAATATAAAACAATATAATATGAAATAATATAAAATAATATAAAATAATATGAAATAATATGAAATAATATGAAATAATATGAAATAATATGAAGTAATATGAAATAAATGATGATAAATTAATTTAAATTAATTAATTAAATTATTAAATTATAAATAAATAAATAAATAGATAAAAAAAATAAAAAAAAATAAATAAAATAAATAAATAAATTAAATAAATAAATTAAATAAATAAATAAAATAAATTAATTAAATTTAATAAAATTAATAAACTAAATTAAATAAAATAAATAAATATCTTTAAATAAATAAATTAAGTTAAATAAATAAATAAAATAAAATAAATAAATAAAATAAATAAAATAAAATAATTAAAATAAATAAAATAAATTAAAATAAATAAAATAAATAAATAAATGAAATTCAATAAAATAAAATAAATTAATTAAATAAAATAAAAAATAAAATAAATTAATTAAATAAAATAAATAAAATAAAATAAATACATAAAATAAATAAATAATATAAATAAATAAGATTAATTAAATAAATAAAATAAAATAAATAAAATAAATAAAATAAAATAAAATAAAATAAATATTTTTAAATAAATAAATTAAGTTAAATAAATAAAATAAATAAATAAAATAAAATAAATAAATAAAATAAATCAAATAAATCAAATAAATAAATTAAATAAATAAAATAAATAAATAAAATAAAATAAATAAAATAAATAAATAAAATAAAATAGATAACAAAAAAAAATAAATAAAATACATAAATGAAATAAAAATAATAAATAAAATACATAAATGAAATAAAAATAATAAATAAAATAATAAAATTAATTTAAATAAATAAATAAAATACATAAATGAAATAAAAATAATAAATAAAATAATAAAATTAATTTAAATAAAAAAATAAAATAAATTAATAAAATAAAATATATAAATTAAATTAAGATATTAAATAAAATTAATAAATAAAATAAAATAAATAAATAAAATAAATATATTAAATAAATTAAATAAAATAAAATAAATAGATTAGATAAAATAAATAAATTAAATTAAATAAATAAATAAAATAAAATAAATAAAATATAATATAATAAAATAAATAAATAAATAAATAAAATAAATAAATTAAATTAAATAAATAAATTAAATTAAATAAATTTATAAAATAAAATAAATAAATTAAATAAAATAAATTTATAAAATAAAATAAATAAAATAAAATAAAATAAATAAATCTAATAAAATAAAAAAAATAAAATAAAATAAATAAATATAATAAATACAATTCAATAAAATAAATAAAATAAAATAATTAAATTAGATAAAATAAATAAATTAGATAAAATAAATAAATAAAATAAAAAATAAAATAAATTAATAAAATAAAATAAATTAATAAAATAAAATAAATTAATATAATAAAATAAATAAAATAAAATAATTAATTAAAATAAATTAAATTAAATAAATAAAATATTTTAATGTGTTAACCTATATTTTAGATTATTCATCAACTCGTTTTACCATTGTATAAGTTGATGAAGTACTTTAATTTTATCTAATTATACATAATCATACACAATGTTCCTCTAAAAACTTCCAATTTTTTAAATATTTGATTGTTTTCAACATCACATTATATAGTATCCACTTTAATAACAACTTAACTTTTGAACACAAATTTGTTATTTTCTAGATCCACATATGTAAGTCTTAACTCTCAAACTATTCCTTACTTAAAACTTGGTCATTTAGAATATTTTCCAAAATGTTGATTTCCAAACCATATTAGTTTATTCCTGTCTATTCTCTCACATTCAGCTTTTCCACCAGATAAAATACCTTCATTAATGGTCACACAATCTCAGGCGTCAAGCTAACAATTACCTGGTTTGCCGATGATGGGGAGGTCAAGTTTTGAATCTCGTTTGATGTTTGGTTGGTGGGTTCCCATCACCTTTACATATCATTATGGGTGTATTTCCTCAAATTATCTTCATCATTCCTATCACATCATCTTTGTGTTAAAATCTAAAACCTTTAAAAAATACTGAGCTAGAGAGAGTTAGAATTGAGAAATCGACAACAATCTTAGGTTTTCCCTTTCTTAAATGAAGTCATTAATAATAATAATGTTAAACATCCTTATAAAAATAGTTCTAGTATGTTTTAATGTTTTCCTTTTCAGATTTGCTTTTGGACTATCCAGTTAGAATCCACCTTACAACAGGAATCATTATCTTTAAAATTGGAAGATTTAAATCAAAGGTGTGATTTATTCCTTCAGGTATGTTCTATCATTGGCGATTCAAACACTAGAGCTGGAAAGTTTCCATGTTTATATATTCTTTTTGAATACATATTAGCCCTCAAAATATGAGGTGTGATAACTACGGACTAAAGCTTTATTCCATAACTAAAATAAATTACATTTTTAAAAAAACCAATCAAATTACCTGATCTTTTGTCATAAGGAAATTAATATCTCCATATAAATTTTTAAATTGTATTGTAAAATATTGATAAAATTTGCTTAGCTAAATGGAAATATTTTAAATTATGTTTTAAAGGTTGTTTTAGAATGTGGTTAGCTCCACAGTTGGGCAGTCATATTAAAGAGGTTACGAATTTCCCTGTTTTGCAACGATTGAATTAAGCCCAGAGTTGGGCAAAACATTTCTTCTGTATCTTGATTGGCAATCAAAATCCCCCTTTCTTTATTTTAAATGAAATAATTAAATAAAGAAAAACTTTTAATGTATTTATTTTGGTGGGACTTGCCACCTTTTATTATTTAATTTATTATGTGATAATTACTTTAAATATACTTGTTAATTAGACCGTTTTAGATACCCACTTATTGCAGAGGACCACATAACACATGTGGTTGGTTGTAACCACCCTTTTAGCGTGGAAGCGTGAGAAATAACAGTCAAGGAGTTACAAGAGAATAACATTATATTTTATCGGACATAGGAGAAATGGTTGATATACAATAACAAATTATAAATATAGTATTATTGGATATAGCGTGGAAAGTTGAAGACTTCGATGTTAAACATATCATAAAAGATGAAAATTGATTAGAGTGTCCAAAGATAAAGACTTTGATATAAACATAATATTTCATGTATATGAATATTGACTAGAATATTCAAAGCCGGAGACGTTAATATTAAACATAATGTTTCATAAATACAAAAGTAGACTAGAATGTTCAAAGACAAAGACTTTTATATAAACATAATATTTAATGAATATGAAAATTGACTAGAATGTTCAAAGTTGGAGACTTTAATATTGAAGAAGGCAATCCCATAAATATAAAAATTAGCAAAGTGCCCAAAGTCAAAGGCGTTAATAATAATTAAGAAGATGCCATAACTATGAGGTTTACTATAAAACCTGAAGTTAAGGATATTAATATTAAACAAGGACATTACATTACTATATATATACTAGAGTGTTCTAATATAAAAACTCTAATATCAAACGAGCCCGCCTATAATAGCGTTGATATACTGGACATAATAATAATAATAATGAAAGATCCCAAGATCACACAGTAATTTCATGATAAAGTTCCCCCACCTCTCGTACTAATACTTCGTTCACTGACGTAGTAGAGACACATGATATTCAGTAGAACATCAAGTAAATATCTTCCTACATCTAATAAGCTCACGGGTATCTTAATGTTAATAGAACAGCGACGAATATAAGTACCCCATCCAACAATGAATCCCCTAGAGATAGTCATAAAAAAACTATACAAATCGAAAGCAGTTAGCTTCCCCTTTAACCGATTAAGGCAGCCAAGGTATCCAAAGTTACATACATAATTCCAACAACTGAACCAAAGTGGAATTTCGATGAATATAGTTAAGTCTTTGCTTAATTTGCCGTTCTCACCTTACTAAGCCTATGATACAATGAGTGCTGGTACTAACGAAACATCACAATATATAGCAAGCACACAAACTGACATGCTCACAAAGAGTAGGGGAAAAGGAGGGGAAAGTGGAATGGAAGGGATGAGATTGGACACCCTGGGAACTAGTAGAAAGCGCTGGAACAGTCCAGGCGTCGGAAATTATGACTAAACACGCAGAGTCACCTTTTATTTGTTTCTTTTTTGGGCGGGGCTATCTTCTCGAGCAGAGAGTTGGAACACAACTTCGATCAGTCTGTGGAATAGTGAGTTAGAGAGAGGAGTTTGTGCCACATGTGTGCCGGAGTTAGAGTCCAACAGGGCAGAGGGTGAGTATTCTCTCATTTGATCCAACTTGTTACTTGTAACTCGTTACATAGTTACAAGTCTGAAAACCGAGTGGCATAGAACTACTATAACCTTATGTGGTCTCCTTGAATACTAAAAAACAGAACGTGATATTAAATATTGGGAGATCCACACCAAACATGTGGTCCCTCTGATATCTATTGATGGAGAGAATGTGGGCTCATTGTTACTTGAGGCAAGGCTTCGCTAATATAAATCTAATTCACATTTTTATTTAGCACTTTGAAATGACACAATTTTGTACAGTAAACTACATCATTTTACATCAGTATTGGCTGTAATTGCTCTTTAACAACCAATCAACATATTTTTCAGTGTAATGTACACATGTTCAGAGAACCAGAACAGAAGAAAAAATTTATTCACACATCAATTTTGATCCGCATACTTGTCCAGAACAGTGGGACGAAAGTAAATACATGGGAGAAACAGGCTATGTGCCAGCCTGTCGCTTATGAACGATTAAACAAGGAAATACTTGTATTATGCTGCTTAGATTACCTTAATATTATGAAATTTAACTTAATATGGTTACTAAAATAAATCAAATTCAATTAAAATAAACATTAATATAGAGGGAAAAAAAAGATTGAAAAATTGTTATCATTAAAGATTAAAAGCAGGAGGCATGAACAAAAGCATTTATCAGGTTGATACTGGAGGTGAAATTGTTTGAATAAAAACACTATCGGACAAAAACACATTTTTTAAAACTAGCTTCCACCACCACAAGTGGCATCCACAGGAAACTAGAAGATACTCAATAATTGAGAAGATAGTTGGAATCATGATTATTGCTTTATTTTAATTAATCTAATAATCTTTCTGGTGTTAACACACTTAGGATGAATTTAACTTTGCATGCCACTATTGGATCTGTCCCATTTAAATAGCTGGGATCCACTTAAAGTCTACAAATGGATAACATCTACACTAACAATCTTACCTAAAGTCCTCATAGTTGCATAGCTCTGAGTTGTGAAGGAGAAAGTAATTTTATCAACTACTGGATAATATATTTATGCTCGAAGAGTTCCTCTTACTCATACCTTTTTAACTATCAAGTGGTATGTTTGGTTATTCACTACCTTGTTTCAGTCATTTCTTTATTTAATAATTAGAACCAATTTCTGTTCCTAATAAGTCAATTCTCAGCATTACAGTCCAAACAAAATCTTGGTAAATACACACATCTACACGGTTAAATTAATAAATTTGACATAGAATACTATCTAATTTTCAATATATAGAAAGATTACAATGTTTATATCTAATGATGCCTTGAATTACATATGGTAACTACCCGTAGAAGAAAAATCCGAAAACAATGAAGACCAAGTAACTTTAAATTGGTTTGTTAAGTACAGTAATAAAACTGAAATCATCAAGATTTTGGAACTAATCCAACACTATTTTTTAACATATGCTACTAGATTTTTTCAATTTCATTTAAAGACATTAAAAATATATTGTTTTATTACTTAAAATGTAAACTTATCTATTTATGGTGATTGAAAACTAAGTAAGATCAACAACGGATAGTGATATTTCATTCTTCGACCAGTTCAACTAAGAATATAATTTTATCTTAACCCAGTATTTTCACTCTTATTAGACATTCACATAAAAAGTTAATATTAAAATCAGTAATAAGTGAATTATGGAGGTACATTTTCCATTAGCTGCTGACTCTCCCAAACATTCTCTAGTATGCATAAAATTATAATTGCTTTTTACTTTCTTGCACCCTCAGGTAGAGAAAGTATTGAGATTGTCAATAAAATCAAACTAAAGATTTTGATGGGTGTCGACATTTCATGAACCCTTAAAATCGAAAAAGTATTTTTTGCAATGCTGTCTGTCTGTAAAATATATTTATATATATATATATATATATATATATTTTGAAACATCTTTTACTGAGATTAAAGCCAAAACCATTTTACCGATAGGGCTAAAACTTGGTATCTAGGGTTTTCTTAAAGTTCATCAGAGGGTTTATGGAATTATCCATCCAACCCTAAAATTAAGGGTAGTTTACATAAGGGTGAAAAGAGAAAAAATTGATTTTCTTAAAATTGCCTTTAACTATTTTGATTAAATCTCGTATTTAGGTATTATTTGACATTAAAAAAAATGGCAACTCTCATTTTCCCATAAACATGACTTTGAGGGTATGTCACATAAGTGGAAATTTCCAATTTTTATCAGATTGCCGCAACTCTTTGAGATGCAAAGTAGCTTTGCAAAGTTGAATTTTTTTTAAAAATCAATTTCTATCTGAAATATATTTTTACCAACCAATTATTCTGAGATATTAGCATAGCAAATACATTTTTTAAATTTAGTTTTGTGAAATTGACCTATGTTCTTTGGGTGAACAGTGATGTTAGTTTTTTTCTTATTAAGTTTCTATAACAGTATATTATTTAATTTATACTCTTTGGTAAACTGTTTATTCAACAATGTTTATTATTTTATTTCACATATCTTACGAGTTTTGAGTAAATATCTCCATTTTTAGGCAAAGGAGTTAGAAAGTATCTCTATTGCACCATACCATTTATTTGATTTTTTGGCATTTGATTATTTTTAAAATTTCTCCAAAATATCAACATGATTAATTGAAAGTTGGTTTTCTGTCATGGCTCTCAACACAAGCTATCTACTATAATATGTGCTTTGTTCACAGAGAAAATAAATGGTGTGTTAATAGTAATTTTTGTTGTACAAAGGAGAAAAGTATATTCTTTTAAGTAGGCCAACTAATATTCACCAATATACATAAATAGGGTTATGGGTTATTTAGTGTATTGTAATTTTGCAAAAATTGGGCAGTCTAACAATCTTTGTATTTTTTTGGGAATTTACATACTGATTTTTCTTCTTCGAGTGTTGACAGCTATAATGTTGACCACTTTTTTTATTTTTTATTTTATAAATCTATTTTCTTTTAAACTGTAACAACATTATGGACATGTCTTATAAGGATCTCCGAATTATTTGTTGTGAAATATGTTCTTAGAGGAACACATTATGCTTATATAAAATGAAGTGACATATCATTTAATTGTGAAAGAGTAACTGTGTCTTTTTAATTCCAGGGAGTCCAATATGCTTCCAATATCAGCCAGCTCTTGAAAACTATAACTAATCTCCACGTTTCACTCGCAAAACCAATCATGAAAACTGCTGTAATAGCACTTTGCAAATTAGTCGAATTGCTGAAAGGAATTGAACACACATATCATCGAAATTACATGTCAATTTCAGAATCAATAAATCATGTGGTGCAGTACCTAACTTTTCGTATTCTAACAATTGTAGGGGCAACCAAGGTAAGTGTATGTCTATCATCATCATCATCATCATCATCATCATCATCATCTCATCATCATCATCATCATCATCATCATCATCATCATCATCATCATCATCATCATCATCATCATCATCTCTCTTCTTCTTCTTCTTTCTTCTTCTTCTTCTTCTTCTTCTTCTTCTTCTTCTTCTTCTTCTTCTTCTTCTTCTAGTTGACCTGGTGGTCTAGGGATAAGGTGTCAGACTTCTGTGCTGGGGTCCGAGGTTCAATCCTCATTCCCGGTACAGATTTATCTGATTTCCGAACCCTTTCTTCACCTCTGACAAGACGTGTATTAATCACAACTTGTGAATGTGAGGAATGACAGGCCTCCACCGTGGTTCGGATTCCACATTAAACTGTAGGTCCTCCATAGTAGAGCAACGAAACACTAATCCTAAGGTCCCGGGGTCGATTTTCATGTCAAGGTGTCATTTTTCAACCAATTTGAATATATTTATTACTACTATTGTGATTATTTGGGTTTTTGGTGGCTATGATTGGTGCTGTTGCTTTTGTTTATTGTATATATATGATATATTTCCATAATATTTTGATTATATAAATAAATTTAATGTAAATATGCGGTATTTTTCTAACAAGCAATGCAACAAATAAAATGTTGTTACTCGTTTTCAGAAAAGCCTTATCCAAGACAAACACTACAGTGAAAAGCATCTGGACATCCTTTCATCTCTTGTACTGGTGGAAAAGGTCCTAAATGGACCTGGGACCAAAGAAAGGCGTCTCATTGCACGCCTGGCTCTATCTGCAGCCAATCAGATTCGTATCTTTCGTGACGATGAACTTTCAGCACTGAACAGTTTACTTTATAAACTAGACATGATGTGTGATATTCAAGAGAAACTTGCTGACGCTTGTAACTGTTCTTTTTTTTATTGGCATAGAATCATCCTTCCGGCATATTTCTCTAGTATATATGAAATGAAAGTAGACCTGCACCGCTTGGAGGTGAGTTTGAAGTGTTAACTCTAAAACAACAATTTTACAATACTAAACATAATATAACTATTGATTAAAACTTTTTTTTATGCATATATTCAACAGCAAGACTATTAATGAATGATTTTATGGGAGTGTAATGAACCTCCATTTTTGTGGAGAGAGTATAGTAAAACTAACATGATAACTCTTATGTGGAAAATTATCTCTTGAACCTCAACCTCTCTGTCGCTACCAAATAGTCTGACCCAGCCAGCACAAGTTATTAAGTGCTAATAGATGGGTTTTTTTTTTACTTTATTATTTCATTTTAAAATTAATTTTATAAATACATTTAGACTATAGCCTTGTGACTTAACAAAGTTGCTCAGACAAATTAAATTTACGCTTTTACTCTTGTGAAAAACTAAGACTAGGAACATAATTATACTCTTGAAACAAACTCATACCAAATTGTGGTCCTTGATATACCATACCTTACTCTCTTAAAATCTCCATCCTTGCTAGACCTACAATATAACCATAACACACATTGATGGTTTGCACGGTCTCCAACCACAAAAATGAGGGTATATTTTCTTTAAACTATATCTTTCTTATCCCTGCTCCATTAGTGTAAATGTGTTTAGCTTGGACAGAAAATGAAACGCCACACATATATAAATTATACCTGTATTAGCAAAAACATCTTTTATACAATCAGCTTGCAATAAATATGATTTGTCTCTCAAACTAAACAATAAACTTTTTGTTTCAAATTTGATGTTTATTTTTGTTTTATTGTAATACTAGTATTAGGCATATAGCTTGAAAGGGTAGTAAGATACGGTAAAAAAAATGGCACTACCAACAATAATTTTCACTACACCAATATGCCTTATAGGAAAATATTTTAACATTATGATATGTTCTCAAAATTTTTATAAACATTTGTGATAAATTTACTCTATTTCGCTTACATTTTGACTATCAACATATTATTTGAAAATGCTGATTTCCTAAAGAAAATTACACCAATCACTCGAATCACTCCCTTCATTTAGCAATAATCTTAATTCAAAGTTTTCTTACAAATTCAAAAATGTGATTCCATTGTAATTTGGTTTTCACGCTAATTGTCGTTTAATACATTCTCTTTTTTTCCATGTTTTTAATTTTGTCTTGGTCTATGGAGTTTTGTGGGAGATGCAGAAGATTTTTCTTGTTTTTTTTTACACTTTTTTTTTCAGTTTATGTTCAGTGCTCTTCACGATTGTCTTTTGGCTATTGACCGTTCTAAACATAGCTTGTCAACAGATGTTTTGAAAGAATGTTTCAAAAATGAGATTTTCATTTACTTTGAGAAACAGGTAAGTTGATAAACAAGATATGAGTTTTGATCAATTTTGGTATATACCTTGCCTGTGCTAATTATATTTTATGAATGGGTTAGCACACAGAGCCATAGTTAAATTTAATTAAACCAATGGAAATTACAATTAGAATAAAAAATATGTAAAGTTATAAACATACTGATAAAAACTAATGGAAGTCAATGATAGTGAACTAAGACAACATTTAGACAACTACACATTTGGTTGATAACTTAAGTTCAGACATGGGCCCTCTAATTTAAAACATTTTTTATCTTAATATGTCAGAATGACAATGGCTACTATTATACAATTATTATAATCATCAACAAGTATGTGTTATTGTTTAGAAACATATCATGTCAAAAATGTTATTGGAACATAATTAAATTCGCAACTGCAACTATTCATAATTTTACATAAACTGCCAACTCGCCTGAATTTTTCATAAAATATACAAAAATATAACTATTCCACAATATTATGACCCCTTAGATTTTTTTAAATGATTTTTACAAACACATTGAACAGCATTAATATTTGCCATAGCACTTACGCTTACTGATAGTCAAAGTAAACATAAAAGACCAAACTTGTGGAATTTATGAGATTTGGAAGATTATTACTATAGTTAAAGTGTGGAATTTTTTCATCTCTAAGATTTTTTTTTTTACTTAAGCATAATAATGCTACGCAGTGCAGCGCTGATAAAGAAAAGAAAAAAAATAGCTGTGCCGTTTCCTGGCGGTAGGCCAGGGATTGATATATCGAATGAAGGCCGCCATGGACATTAGTTTGTTTAGAAATTGCATTGTATCAAGTTTTTGCTATACATGATGATTTGTTCGATTGGTTATAATGTATCAAGTATTTGCAATAGATCAGGAAAACTATATTGAGTTGATTATCAATTAATTGATTATAGACATAATACTGGTTCCTCAAGTAGGGGTTGGGACTCCAAGCCATGGAGATTATATAGTGAAGTCCAAACGGGTCCAACACAAACCTGGTATCCAGAATTGTCACACACTCTGGCATCGCCGTTTCATAGCAACATATAGCATGGAAGCGATGTGTGGATTTGGCATTTAGCTCTTACAATACAAGAGCGAGTCGCTGTTGGCGCTATGAACGTGAAAGACTTACAACTAATGCCATGGGTGTTACACAACAGATACTCAGGCGTTACACTACCTAACCTATAATGTTTATCTATGTTTTTACATAAGTTGTGATAATGTCCTCTAAAGGTGTACGAAAACATATTCATACTGTACAATATACTTAAATCCTCTTAGGAAAAGCTTACTAATTTTTATGATTTTTTTTCTCTTCAAACTTTGGTCTTAAAGGCCGGTCAGCTTTAAACGTTTTAATGTGATTTCTTGGTCTTCTAGGTTCTGAAACCTTTGTGCCAGGAAGTTGAGACAAACTTGAGACTACATGTTCACTCTCATCTTCAATTGGATGATAGAAATCCATTTCGTGGTGCAATATATGACTGTTCCCCTTTCCTCACATTAAAACCATTAAGATTCTTTAATAATTACATCAATATCAAAGGTATATTGTAATCTCATAACTTAATTCTTATATTTAATATTTTTATCTTGAGGTCTTAAATAAAACAAATTTAATTATATCCGTTACTTTTTAATCTTACCCTGTCATTTTAATTTCTGAGCTAATACTATAACCAGTTTTAGTTATAATAAGTGAATGTATGTTTTTATTTTACGTACTTTTGGAGGTCAGGGTTAAATTCAGCAACAATCAGGTCAGGTGCAAATGAGATAAAGAAGATTGGTCAGGGTCATAACCAACAAGCTTGGTGAGCTGGGAGAGTGAGTGGTAGTGATGGATGAACCAAGTCATCAACACCCACGCTTGAATCAGGGGAACATACAGTCATACATACAGCCTCGCCACTCAGATGTAGGTCACAACAAGCTTAGTAAGCCAGTGACCAAAAAATCTCCCAAATACTCTCAAGAATATTGGTAAACTGAATATAATATTGGAAAAATTGTGGCTGTAATGGGGGTGAGAAAGTTGGATAGTTCGGGAATGATTGAGTGGAAAAATTGTGGCTGTAATGAGGGTGAGAAAGTTGGATAGTTCGGGAATGATTGAGTGGAAAAATTGTGGCTGTAATGGGGTGAGAAAGTTGGATAGTTCGGGAATGATTGAGTGGAAAAATTGTGGCTGTAATGAGGGTGAGAAAGTTGGATAGTTCGGGAATGATTGAGTGGAAAAATTGTGGCTGTAATGGGGGTGAGAAAGTTGGATAGTTCGGGAATGATTGAGTGGAAAAATTGTGGCTGTAATGAGGGTGAGAAAGTTGGATAGTTCGGGAATGATTGAGTGGAAAAATTGTGGCTGTAATGAGGGTGAGAAAGTTGGATAGTTCGGGAATGATTGAGTGGAAAAATTGTGGCTGTAATGAGGGTGAGAAAGTTGGATAATTCGGGAATGAGTGAGTCAAAGTGGAGAGGGAGTAATATCTAATGTAGTATAGTGTATATCCTTTTTTAAATAAAGGAATGAATATACACTAGATTGGTTGGGAAATAATGAAATTAGGAAAAATGGTGTAGGGTGGGAAGAGGAGGTGAATGGAATCTATGACCGAATGATAAATATGTTAATTACAAACGAAGGGAACTGAATGTAAATACTACAGGCTGCCTCAAGGAGGAGACGGAAATAACTAGGAAAGAACCGGAAAGTAATTTGTGAACGATATGGCAAATAATAATGAAAGATCTTAAAGCTTATGTTTGGAAAGAAAGAATAGTATTTGAAGAAGTGCAGGGATACACGTAAGATGTTGGGATGAAGTTGGAATGATGAACAAAAGCCATTGATTGACTATTTCTTCTTAGAAAGGGAAGAAAATATGTTTACAATAAACATAGAGGTCTTACAAAGTTTGTGTATGGACGGGGATCATAGATTACTGATGGCATACATGAAAGACTGGAGGTAGGGATTTAAAAACAGCGGTCTTGATTAATCTTCTTTAAAACAAAACCCCTAGAATGAGGTCACATTTTAACTGGGGGAAGGGGGGGGAGTGAAGGTTGGGAACAACTTTAAGTGTATTTTGCAATGTGTTCCAAAGCACTCTCAGCTGTGCTTAGGAGGCTCATCTAGAAAGAAGACTCTGTTATTGATATAAATGTATTTTTTTCAGAAATTTCAACTTTTATTTTCATCACAACTTAGTCTCGGTTCGATCTATATGTATATTTGTAAATTGTTTGCTAGGTTTGGAAAGAGCCAAGGTATAGTTTAAAGGAAATGTACCCGCATTTGCTGTAGAGATTGAGAAACCATTTAGGAAAAAATATTTTCAGTACACCTTATCCAGATTCAAACCCCAATCTCCCCACCACTGGGAGTCCAGTCTATTGTGAGAGTGACTCCTATTGACCATGCAACCATCAAAGTGGTTACCCATTATATTTTATATTTAGTGTTTTTAATATAGAATATTTTTATAATCTAAAGAAAAAATAAAATATACTTTATTTTCAGCTTATGTAGAGCATTACTTGAATCAAACATTTTATAACTTAACCACGGTTGCACTTCATGATTGGAAGACTTATGGGGAAATGAGGAGTTTAGCCAGATTCAAATATGGCATAGTTACAGTTGAAGATCATTTGCCAAGCCAAACACTTGAACAGGTAGAGTATTGAACAACCTTTATTAAACTATTGTGATGTGAAGCTCTCAACTTAGTGATTTTATTCTCAAAGATTTTGGTATCTAAGTATATCCGTCACCGGTCAGCTTGTGAATGTAAAGTCAGGGGTTTGAAATAGGAGCCATTTCCTGTCAAATACGCGCGTAGGCCCATTAACATTTAATTTAGTTGCGACATCAATAGATCTGTGGGAATCACTGTCTCAAGTATAGCGGGATTTTATGACGTGGATAGAAGCCCGTTATTAGGTGCTTTATGGCGTCATCTGAGGAATCTCCAAGTTTGTGTATACTAGGGCAGAGCTCTGGGCAGTTGGTTCCAGACAATTGTTGTAGACAGTTATTGTAGAGTGTGTCTGGAAGATGTGTGTGTCCAGCGATGGTGTGCCTTAAGCGCCATGATTACGATAGGGGTTAAGACAGTGGCTAGACACAGTCAGAGTGTGGGCAGTTGCTCAAGTGTGAATAAGTGTCATGAAAAGTGTCTTAAGCTAAGACCATGTGTGTGTTTTTATGTGAAAACCTTTTAGACCGAAAAATAAATTGTTACTTGAGCCTACAAGCGACCGGGGGACATTCATCACCATGACGACTGTGTATTAGTTCATTTTATTCTAATAAACCCAATAGTAGCATTAATTGTCTCATATTCATCAAACTATCCTAGATGAACCTCACACATTAGAATGACATAGATGTGACGAACACTTAAGTGACAATATAACACAGCTCTTTTGACTTTTAAAACCCCTGTGCCCTTGACAGTAACAAATTTCTGCTCATAACATTCTCTCTCTAAGAGCAAGCCATTTCTATTAGTTCTACTCACCTCTCACCTTCTTTATGATTCGTGGTTTTGAGTTTGCATCCACCACTCTAGGACTTAAAGTGAAATTATTAACAGGCCAAACTTTCTAGAAGCCTATTCAAGAAACTAAACAATCAACATATTAAAGAGACCAAACCAGAATTGATGAAATAAAACAAAATTAATCTTGGTTTTTAGGGATCTTAGACTGTTTATTAGGGCTGCCCATAAACAACGTACGCATATTAGGAGAGGAGGAGGGGGAAGGGGGGGAGTAGTGCTCGAAGTGACCAAGTATGACGAGATGGGCAAAGGGGAGTTAGAAAATGCGAGCTGTATCGAGCAGCGTTCTTTGTTAATAAACCTGACTGCATGCTCATAGAAACAAACAACGATCGATTTCAATCATCGAGCTTGGTGAACACGTTTTAATAAAAGCGTTAAATAGGCTCTACAGTTAAAAATACTATTTAAATATTTTTGTAACATAATTTAAAAAGGGGTTTCCAAAATTGTGACTGTGTGACAAGGGCGGGTAGGAAGGGGTAGAAATAAAATAGAATGTACAGCTCCTTAGAGGGCCAGCCCAACACAAGCGTATTTAACAACCAGACAATTAATCTACTACTACTGAATGTGAATTCACATAAAACACAACATTTAGCTATTATCTATATTTTATATTGCAACACGAATCAATATGAATCAAATAAAAACAAGACAATTTATATGAACTATGATATTCTACACATTGCAGGCTGATCAACATTTACATTAAAAATTTTTTTTGTTAAATTCATAACAAAACTTTAATTTTTATTTAATTTGACAAAATATATTATTGTTTTATTTACTAAGCTTAGGCAAACATATTGTGTAGTACTACTTTTATTAGCCAGTAATGTGTCGTTTCCCAGCTATATTTATGAAAAATAATAATTTTTGATTTGTTTTTATAGGGTTTGGATGTTCTTGAAATAATGCGAAACATTAACATATTTGTTTCTAAATATCTCTATAACCTGAATAATCAAATCTTTGTAGAGCAGTCGAGCAACAACAAGCATCTAAATACCATCAATATTCGGCACGTAGCCAATTCTATTCGAACACACGGCATTGGCATCATGAACACAACAGTGAGTATTTACTAAAATACAATAAATAAAATATTTTGCAAACACATTTGTTTAATAATATACAAAACATTCTTATATCATTCCTAGTCACTGAATTACAATTTTTAAAGGTCATTGTCATAGTTTTAGTTGCAATGTATACATTCTCTTAACTATATGATAAGCTAAAGCTGCTCACATTAGATACCCATTATTGTACAAATAATGAGTGTCATTATTGAGAATAAAACTATTTTGCACTCATTAAATTTGCTCATAATACAAGTTGATATTTATCTAAATGTTAAAAGTATGTATTTAACTTAATATTAAACTCTTAGAGTGCAACATCATCTTGTTTTATTACGCTATTAGATACATATTTTGTAACATGTACCAGTATTTTATAAATTTATTTTTAACTTTGGATCCCACCATGTTAAAATGCATCTGATTAGAATTTGTTTGTGTAATTTCAGAAGCATTGCGCAAGTTTTTTTTTTTGTATTACATTATTACCTGGGAACTTTAATAATTTATTGGCTAAATTTTCGAAAATATACCAAATAAAAGCTAGTTTAAAATAAGTTGATTTTGCATACGTTGAATCAGTGAAGATAATTCTACATGATTTTTTAATTACAATAAGATTACTATTTTATCCATAGTTTAGAGTGTAGACATTATTGAAAGGAATAAATAGAGGAACAAACAAAATTGTTTCAACAATGAAGTTAGGAAAAACATTACACTGCTGCCACTACACAAATAGAAGAAAGTTCATACATGACATCACCATTGAACACCAAGAAAAGTTCACACTATACAATGTTGGCATTGGAAAAACTGTTGAGGAGATCTTAAAGAAAAATCAGTTGTTACCGTACAATCCCTTAGCCAATTTTATTTTTTATCTTAATCCCTCTTTCCTATGCCATTTGGTGGATCAAATCTCTCAAGTCCCAAAGTTTAGGAGAAGTGACTTTAAACTTTAAGTATAATAAATTTGATGCAGTAAGGTTAAGTTTTATTAAACTTAGGTCTAATGACTTTGAGTACACTAACATCTTTGAACAGTTTTTGGAATTGATTGAGAATTAAATAGATGAGAGTCCATGTTAATTTAATGGCGACTTATTGATCTCAAAAGTCCAGTAGAATATACATTATTACACAGACGCATCATTTCTTCAAGCTTTCACTGCCCCAAGCAGCTTCATCAGGTATATATTAAACCAAGTAGCTGGTAAATAAAATCATTTTAATAAAATGTAAACAGCATCATTTATATTAAAGTAATACTGAAAGTTTGGTAACTTTGTTTTTCATCAGAACAATAATAATTACATGTAAGGGTTATTTCTTTTATAATTACAAATACAACACTTTAGTATGAATAAAAAAACTTAAACTGAATATTTATTATACCTACACATACATATATGACTAAAACATAACTTATTGGTGCCTTAAAGAACCAATTAGTAATTAGAAGATATTTAAAGGAAATAACTGTATAATAGCAATGAAAGTTCACAATAGTGAGCCTACAGCTGTTTAAATTGACAACATTTGTCAAAAGTGAGAGCTGAATGATAAATCACATGGCCTGTATATACAAAGGAGTAAATTGATATTAATGAAAGATAAAGTAGCTTCTTGGAAGTTTCATAAAATGTTAAACTGCTGGATTGATTAAATGGAATATTAATAACGCTGCAACAGTTTTAGTTCTTAAAAGTCTTATTTTATATGTTTAAAAAAATCAGTTGAGTGATTGTGTTAACATTTATAATTTATTAAAATCCCTATAGACTCAATACTAGTTTTTTTTTAAAGTTAAATCTAAACTGTTGCCAATCTTTGAGGAACAAACATTTTTATATACTTTATGAGTGGAAAATGGAGAATCAAACTGTGAACGATTGACTTAGCTGTTATCTCTCTTGAACTATTTTATTGCTCTTAATATTATGTTTAAAATAAATAAAGTTATATTTTTTTTGTCTCAGGTGAACTTCACATACCAATTCCTTAGAAAAGAGTTCCTAATTTTCTCTCAATTTATGTTTGACGAACATATCAAGTCACGATTAATGAAAGACTTTCGCTTCTTTCGGGAAAATAAAGTTCAGCTAGACCAGAAATACTCCTATGAGCGTGCTGATAAGTTCAACAAAGGAATTCGTAAACTTGGTTTAGCTGCTGATGGGAAAAGCTACCTAGACCAATTCAGAATGCTCATCAGTCACATTGGTTGGTAATTTTGTTTCGTGTTTAACTAAACGTTAAATTTCACTGGGATGTTTGGTCTTGTATTGTAGTAATGAGGGCTCTAAATCATATTTGCTTGCTTTCATCATAATTACTGCTAAAGGTGTAGCCAGAAATATTGAGATAGAGGAAAATAGTGCTATAACACAGTCATGGCAGTCAAGTCGCAAATAAGCTGCGTGTGGAAGCTCATCCGTGAGATTGAGGAGTATGAGACGTAATCACACCTTGTGTGTGTGTGTGTGTGTGTGTGTGTGTGTGTGCGTGCGTTTTCATATTACATAATCCTTGTGTATCTTAGCTCTAGTTTTTATACCTTTTTTGTGTGTTTTTATATAATGTGTCATTTTGTTAAATTTCATTTTAATTGTATTGGTTAAGTGTAAGAAAAGGCGGTAGCCTTAACTTCGCCATTAAAGTCGATTATTATTATTATTATTATTATTATTATTATTATTATTATTATTATTATCCTAATCCTAGCGCACATCCAGTTAGCAAATTTACTGTAGCCGCTATCAGCCAATAAAACAACATTTTATAAATATCTTATAAGTGTCCACGTTGTCACGTATTTTAATTATCCTTGGATTTTTAATTTCTTTGGTGATTTACACCAGCACAACTCCTTATTAATTAAGAGTTTACTATTTATTTTATCCTTAAAGATTTGATGGTAAAATCTGTTTAGCTAATTGCTGATGTACTAATACTTTTAATAATGCTTGAGTACCCGCCTCAGTGACACGGTTAGCTAACGAGCTAGTCGAATTGAACTAGACTGCCAAGGACGGGGAGATCGAGGTTTGAATCTCAGTCGGGTGAACTAGGGGTGGTTTTTCCTAAATGGTTTTCCACTCTCCCTCCACGCAAATATGGGTTCACATCCTTTAAATTCAAACTTCCCGACTCCTAATCCATTTAACTTAATTAGTACTTGCCTGAACAGATAGTAAGACGCGGTGCTAAAAAAAAAACTTTAGTTTTTATTTATGTTCTACCTGCGATGATTATAAAAATGTGTGACATATTCTTTCTTACATGCGCATAGAGACATTTGGACAGCAAAAATACAACCTTGTTACATTTTCAAACAAGAAGATAGCAGATGGCAATACTGTATTATCTGGTGTTTTAAATACATTTGTAGATTGCTAAACAAGATAGTTTTTAAACATTAAGCAAAATTGACTCATGTACGGAAAATTTTAACTAATAAGTCTAATCGTTCTTTCTTGCATATCCCTAGAAGTTTTATATCTCACCTAACTGTACATCTATTATTTCAACAGTTAGGAGCAGTTTCATAGTCAGACTCAGTAGCCTCAAGGGCAGTCCAATATTAAACACAAGGTGACAACTATCTATATCAGAATAAAATGGGCCCGCTTCATAGGCAAAAATGGCCCATTCCATTTTGCACTAGGCAAGTGTTTACTTGTATTTAGTATCAGACCGAGGTGACCTGGTGGTCTAGGGGTAAGGTGTCAGACTTCTGTGCTGGGGGTCCGGAGTTCAATCCTCAGTCCCGGCACAGATTTATCTGATTGCCAAACCCTTCCTTCACCTCTGACAAGACGTGTATTAATCACAACTTGTGAATGTGAGGAATACCAGGCCTCCACCGTGGTTCGGATCCCACGTTAAACTGTAGGTCCTCCATTTCATCTCACAATCACCCTACCATTACACATTAGCGTAAGTGTGTACAACCCAAACAGGTAATAAGACGCGGTGCTAATAATAATAATAATATCAGACCGCACTTGAGGCGCACTAAGTTTTACTAAGAAACTGGCCCAGCTTCTTAAATGTAAAACACTTTTAACCTCTATCACAGAGACCTGCAAGTGAGAACTAAAATCAGATTAGTTATTTTTCTTATAACTTTCTTTAACTTAAAAACAGATCATGGACACAATAGACTGTATTGCCAGTGACAGGGAGGTCTAGCTTTTGTCTCTCATCTAGGTGCACTGGAGATGATTAAAATTGTGATTCATTACTGTACTTTTTTGTTCTTCCTCCCTCCCTCCCTCATACTTACGCCATACATTAAGCCGTTAAATCTTGCCTAAAAATATATATTTATTTTCTCTCCTAATAAAAAAATTATTATTATTATTATTATTATTATCATTATTATCATTATTATCATTATCATCATTATTATCATTATCATTATTATTATTATTATCATCATTATTATTTATTATTATTATTAATTATTATTATTTATTATTATTTATTATTATTTATTATTATTTATTATTATTATTATTAGCACCGCGTCTTACTACCCGTTCGGGTTATACGCACTTACGCTAATGTGTAATGGTAGGGTGATTGTGAGATGAAATGGAGGACCTACAGTTTAACGTGGGATCCGAACCACGGTGGAGGGCTGGCATTCCTCACATTCACAAGTTGTGATTATAATAAAAAAAAGTATATATATATATATATTTGTTACTTGTTTAATAAAACTTAAAAAAGGTTCTATAAAACTGATGTTTGTTTAAAGATTAAAAATATAGTTTTTTTTAAATATATCATGAACTATTTATTGGTTTTTGCTTGTCTTTGTTATTGTGGAAGAATCCAATTGGGCACCAAAGATAGGACAAGACTTTTTTTTTTTAATATAGCAGAGATGTTGGTGCGACTATATTAATTTTCTTCTGATAAACATGTTACTATCTATTGACATTTCTTACTTTTTACTAATTATTATTTTAGCATGTTAAAATAAATTTTCAGGAAATGCCATGGGATATGTAAGAATGATTCGATCGGGAGGATTGCATTGCTGTTCAAATGCTATTAGATTTATTCCTGATTTGGAGGATATAGTTGAGTTTAAGGAATTGTGCACTCAAGATAATCTCTCGAATGTCAGCACAGAGGCTGGAGCACAATTAGATCATGTCATTGATAACTTGGTCCGAAACTTCACAGAAGGAACAGAATACTTTAAGGTTTGTTTTACATTTAATTTTCATTTTCATCAAACTAATGCTATCATAGCTCCAAAATAATAATAAATTAGTTCCCAGATAAAAGAGAGCCAAAATGTTATAATGCCAACTCAAAAATGTGTATTATTATTTAACATTTATGGCTATAAGCCATTCACATGGCATGTTGTATTAACTTCACAAATTTTGGTCATGTTGGATAAGATCATAATTGTGTCCATTTAGTACTTTTCTTCAATACAACAAAGATGTACTAAGTTAAATACCCGCATAATCTAAGATGTCACACTCACAATAGACTGGACTGCTGGTTACTGGGCGATCGAAGTTCAAATCCCAATTTGAAAGTACTGAGTGTGCTTTTTTCCTAAATGGTTTTCCACTCTTTTTCCATGAACATGTATGCAAATTTTATCTAAATTCTACCTGTCACATCCCTCTAACCCATTAGTGTAAATATGTGAATAGCCCAAACAGGTAGTAAGATGCAGTGAACCAAAAATAAAATAAAAATATATATAAATTACCTTGTGTGTTTATAAATTTGTCAACAAGTATGCTTATGAAGGTAATTAGTTAATAAACCTATGACTCTTATGACTCTTGGATAAATAGTAATCTGGCTGATAAATATTTCTATCTGGTTGATAGGTTAAAAGTGCATCTTATGACTGCCAGATAAAATGTATTTATCCATCACATTTTTATCGGGAGGTTTAAGTAACTAATAACTTTTATCTGAAAGTTAAAATGGTCATTGCCATAGTGATGCGTTGTTTTTCATGAGGTTTTGCCTGTCAAAATCTGCTTTAGGTTAAAATATTGGTTCACGTGTTTATTTGGCACACGCCACTCTAACTATATATAAAGTTATAACATTTAATTCACACTTTTATAAAAACTGACGAGCTATTTGTAGATTCAAAGTTATATAAGAACAAATTATTTAAATGTGAGTACAATAAATGAAATTTTGTAAACGTTGTACCGAACTATTGACCACATTTTGCCAGACACCGAAATTAGTACTTGTAAGACAATCTAGCTTCTGCGCCCACGTGATACTATCTGTTTCCTTGCACTTGTTTAGCCGGCATTATTTAACAAATGTTAGGCATTGTAGCCACTAGCCAGGTTGTAGCGGTATCAGCAGGGCTTATACACATGTGCACACCAGTAAATACAGTACCAACCTTACGATTTCTGCAAGAAAATATTTTTATCCTACAGATAGTTATCCGGCAGACACATTCAGTTCATAATATGGGTAAAATATTAAAGTGATTGATAACCTTTATCTGATCGCTAACTTTAACCTCCTGATAGTAATATATATCTGGTAGAAGAATCACTTGCTAATGAATATTAAAAAGTAATTAAAGATATTTACCTGAAAACCTTCACAAGCCTAACGACGTAAATAATTACTTTATGTCCATATATAGTGGTAATAGTCATCACAGTAACACAACTAGAAGTATGTAGCAGTGTTAGGGACAGAAATGATGATGAAAGTATTAATAATTGTAATAATATAATTGTTCTTTTCTCATTCTACTCATCCATTGATGGGTTACACAATGATTTAATTTCGTAAAATAAAAAGTTGGTTTTAGTTATCAAATGATGTTAAAAATAAAACCACTACACCCTAATGTGTGGTAAATAAAATTACTAGATTTTTTTAATAAAGCTAAATTTTTATATTTTAATTTGTTAAATAATTTTTTTTAAATTGGGGATAGTTTAAAAATGATAAATCAACTTAAATATGTAAGCCTACTAGAAATAAAACTACTTAACTAACAATCTAAAATTTAAAAAATAGCCTCATGTAATATTTTTATATTTTTTAGTTTGGAACGTTTGCAATGAAGACCTACTTAATACAAAATAAATGTATGACGCACCACAGAGATTATCTCCCACTTTTATCTTAAAATAGACATTTGCTAAAAACTCGTAAGATTTTCCAAATAAAATAATATGTGTCTACATTGTTGTACGTGGTGGTGTATGAGAAACACTATGATCTCATAGCAAGTGTTGAAAGTGGGCACCATTACCACACCACGTACAACAATGTAAACACCTATTATTTTATTTGGAAAATCTTATGAGTTTTTAGCAAATGTCTATTTTAAGATAAAAGTGGGAGATAATCTCTGTGGTGCGTCATACATTTATTTTGTATTAAGTAGGTCTTCATTGCGAACGTTCCAAACTAAAAAATATAAAAATATTACATGAGGCTATTTTTTAAATTTTAGATTGTTAGTTAAGTAGTTTTATTTCTAGTGGGCTTACATATTTAAGTTGATTTATCATTTTTAACCCATACCTTAATTTAAAAAAAATATATTTAACAAATTTAAATATAAAAAATATAGCTTTATTAACGAAATCAAGTAATTTTATTTACCAAAAATTAGGATGTAGTGGTTTTATTTTTAACAACATTTGATAACTAATACCAACTTTTTATTTTACGAAATCAAATTGTTTTATTTACCACAAATTGGGGTCTATACTTTTTCGCAATTTTTCCATGAATTTTATTATGAATAGAATTTATTTCAAGGCACCAGAGAATTTCAAGACTATGGTATGGGGATGCAATTGTCCAAGTTGATTAAACAGCCCTTGAAATAACCCCCACCTTACTTACTCATTAGAATATACTCATTAGAATAAATCATTAATAAAGTTGGGGTGTTAAATACACACATTACAAAATGTCTAACTCAACTTGATCATATCTTATAGATAATCTTTTTTTTTTTAAATTAATTTTTAGCTTTTAGTGGATGTATTTGCACCATCTTTTAGAGACTCGGTGAACATGCATCTTCGTAACTTCTACATCATTGTTCCACCTCTTACCATCAACTTTGTAGAACATTCAATCACTTGTAAGGAAAAGCTGAGCAAGAAAAACAAAGTCGGAGCTGCATTCACAGATGATGGCTTCGCTATGGGTGAGAAAAAGTTTAAAATACACTTCTGTGAAAATATACATTTTTAAATAAATTTAACAATTGATTTAATTTTTACCAACATATTTATTATGAATAGAGAGATGGTTTTTCTTTTTCTTTTTGTGTTTATTTAAACAGGGTGGACACAAAAAATAAACTAATTTACTTAGGGTCAAGGGTTGGGGTTAGAGACGGGGGAGGGCGCTACCTGAAGCTTGCTCGGTGATAGCTGACTGGTTAACTCGAGAAGCTCATATTTTGTATCTGCCTTCTAGTAAATTTGAGTTAAAAGTGAGTCATTTAAAAAAAAATGCTCACTTGATTGCGCTGTAGTCACTGGTGATCGCACCTAGTGATCCCAACGTTAATAGAGTAAAGCCTCAAAAAGGAGCGCAACACGTCTAACCTAGCGGCTGTGGATCTGTTCTTTCCTTGTCTTCGACCTAGCCCCATATCTGTAAACTTTATTAGTTTAATTTATGGTTCAAGGGTCACATTGTTTTAGTCTTAATGTGGTACAAAATAATGTTGGGTACAAGACATTTGTGGTTTAGTGTGAAGGGCCTTAATAATTATTTTAGTTTGACTAGTAAAATGAATTAATGCCTAATGGCTTGGAAATGTATAATAAGACAGTGTAGAGACACTGTACAGTGATGTAAAGTAATTGATAGTGAAGGAAGCCAACCTGAAAGGATAGTTAGGTTAGGTCTAGGTAGGAACAAACACATTCTCTCTTCGTTTTTTCTCTTATCAAACTATTGCACTATATTACACTTCACACATTGTTGAATTTTCAGTTCTATAGCCTGTTAAGGTTTAGTATAATAAACCGTATGCACTAACTTAAATGTGTTAATATTTAATTATGCAGAGTATAACATTATTAAATGGTACAGAATAAATTAGACTATGTTGTAACCTCACTGATGCCATGTACAAGAATGAAAAAGGCGGAAATGACGTACTACTAGATAGTTCCTAAGATGAACAAAGTAACTGGACTACTCGAGTCATAAATTCAACATAACCTATCTTTGTTTGCTTTCAATGTGTCTCTTCTAATAATAAAGGAACATCTCCGAAAATAGCTATTGGTGGTGGTGTTGATGTTGGTGGTTACCAGAGCACATTTATTTAGAGCTGTCTTGAATGCTTATTCTATTCAAAACAATAGAAATACCCCCGAGATGCTCCACGCTGTACTAAGGAATTTGGAGCTTGCGATGAATCACAGTATAAAGTTAAAGTTTATAAAACTAATTTCATATGTTAATACATCAACTGATGCTGCCTGCAGCTCTCATTTAAGATGGATACTATCAATACATATAAATTAATACTAACAATATAGTAACATTTTATCAATGTTGACAGAAAAAAGTTTGTATTTCCTAAATTTTTCTTCAAATCAGATTCCTACTATGTTTACACATAAATCAAATTTATTTATATTAGTATCAATTATCACAATACAATTATGTAATGTAGAAGTTTAGTATGAAAATGTAAATAATGCATTAATAATTCTTATATTTAATAATAGTTTACATAATACTATTTGGCATGAACTTATCTCTTTGTTAATTGATTATTTTTTTGTGCAATAGGCATCGCCTACATTTTGAATCTCCTAGATCAGTGTGAAATGTTTGATTCATTGCACTGGTTCCAATCTGTGCAAGAAAAGTGCATTCAAGATAAGATGCGTGTTAAGAAACAAAAATCTCTGACTTCTAAAGATGATGAAAAGTTGCAACAAGCCATGACATTAACTGCCAGGCGACTAGATTTGCACCAACAGGTAATTCAACATTTCACACAACATACGTACATTTACTAGTTGTGTTATATTGTTCCTTTAATTTTACTTGACCCTATTTTTTTTAAGTCAATTTCTCTCCACAACTTTAAATTAGCTTACGCTTTCACCTTATCGTTCTTCTTGCTCCTCCATATTTAGGATTTCCTCCAATGTTGCTCACGTAATGAGGTTTTTTTTTAATAAAAAATATTATTTATTTCAAAATAAATGCTTAATTAATTGTAAATAAATTATCTCAAGAAGCTACTTCTCTAATTCATGATCAGGGCCCTATCACATGATAATCTTTTTGTAGGAATGTATATTTTATAGATCATTTTTTGTCTTTTGGAATTTAAGATTATATATTTTTGGTTTGAGTAATTAAAAAAATATATTTTTAGGCTTTTTTTTAATCACTTTAAGACATTCCTGTTGAATTATATATTTTTAAATACTATCAATACTTTATAAATGCAAAAATACTCAAACACAATCTATTTTTCCACACACAGCTGCTGGAATGAGAAGCTAATGTATAGTATGATTTTGGTAGGAAGAACATTATTTGTTAGTTATTAAAGTTACTACATCAAGTAATTCTACATGCAGTTTTCATTTTTGATAAATTATTATCAACACCGATACATATAAAATAACACAAATAATATTGTAAAATGTTATCATTATTGTTTGCAAGAAAATAGTTTTGAATTTTTTAAACTGTCCTTCCAACCAAAATAAGGGTATAGGTGATCAACTTATTATCCTCTTTGCTTGTACGATTGAAAATACAAATTCTGGTGAGGCACTTTAACCAAGCTTGAGAGGGTTGCATTAGGAGGTAGGTATTACTCTGAAGCAGATATTTGTAAAATAAACACAGGTCTATTCAGCAGAAGCAAGAGTTTGGCTGTGAAAAGACTTTTCATCACATTTTTTGTAAAGTGCGTGGTTGATTTGGTCGTGTGCGTTTAATACGAGTTTTTATCCATATTTTAGGTCATTTTTTGAAAATATGAAGTTGTTTTAAGAATATTATGTCATTTTATAGGTAATTTTTTGATCAGTGCTAGGTCATAATATATGGGTCCTGTTCATGATATATTGGGATGTTAGGATCAAAACTAAATTGTAAATTAAATCTTAAAACACACAATAAACCTTCGGTGTTACTGCTTGACAATTTCAAGAAGGAAAGGGGGGGAAAAACACTGGAAGGAAGCCTCCTCCAAATATTTTATCAAGATCAAGGTAATGAGTGAATCCTCAATAAATGGTCCTGGGCAAGCAATTAGTTTTCACTTGCTCACTAAGATTTCATGTGCATGTAGCGATCCAAAAGGGGTTCCGCTCACAACTCTAGAACACAACTACAACCTTATAACTCTCAGGGTCATTTTATCAATTAAATTCTCTCTTAAGTTTACAAAAACCATAATATGTACATCATTCAGAAATAAAAGAATTTGCACGTGTTATTATTTATTTCTGTCAAGTCACAAGAACTCAACCAAAAGTTGTTAAAACATATTTATTTAATAATAATGTATCAGTTTTTAATCTTGAACCTTCACATTAAATTATGTTAATATGACAACATTTTCAAATTTTAATAAACAAACTAAGGAAAAGTAATAACATCTAAAAATAATCATACCACAGCATGGCATGGCCACAATGTTGAAGATTTTGTTTGAATTGACCAAAATTATTCATCTCCTTCAACGATACATCCTTAAACAATAAATTGTTTTAAATTCGATGTTTCAAAACCTACCTTGTTTGGTTCCATTATGGTATAGCTTATAGGATATGCCCAATGTGTAGTTCTACAGTTCAGGATAAACGTAATGTACTTGCAGCAAGAGTTGTTTCAATTAATTTTCATTAACTATGTTTTATTTTTATTTTTTTAAATGTAACAAGTTTAATAATCTAATTAATCACTCATTCGTCCCATTCACTATCACACTGCCCTTACAAAAATAGTGAACTCATAAGTAGCTTTGCTATTTGGCCACCCTTTGTTTAGATTATTAAGATTAGCTACATCTTATTAATAAACTTTAATTACTTACAAATTGAATGCTTATTTACAGGAGTTTGATCTGTTGTACTACAGTTTAAGTAGTGCAAGAATATTTTTTCAAAGTGAAAAGTCTGTACAAACGGATGAAGCTGAAAAAGTGGAAACCTGGACTAATTGTGTATCAACTGAAACAGCTGTTAGTTTGTAAAAATCTCAAAATAGCTGCATAGATGTATCCTGCTCAGTAAAACCAGATGAAAAGACATTTAATTTATATTTAAAAAAAAAATTTCCATTGCGTCAGCCCGCAAGCAAGCTGCAAAAGACATTTAAGATTACAATTTCATTTCTCTCACCATCTAAATGTTAGTTTGTTTATTTATTTCCTATAAGTTAACAAGGCACAGTGTATCACTAAAATGAAATAATACATATTTTGAATGTTTCAGGCTATAATATATCATGTATAGTTGTATAAATAAATATATAATAGCAAAATAATAGATATTATTTTATGAAGTATACACTTGTATGTCATGAGGGTATTAATAAATACTCAACGTATCAACTGTTGGATTACTTCAAGTTTATTAATAACGTTTGTCAATTGAAGAAGGTAATAGATACTTCGGGCGAGTCAAAATAATAGAGCACAAATAAAAGTAAAAACACTAACACATATTTACACACACTTCAATATTTCACTGGTATTATTATAACATCTTCCCAAGGACGTAGTAGTAGAGCAGAATGTTGTTTTGTGTGTAAATAGTGTTAATGTTTTTAATTTTAGTTCTCTATTATTTTCCACTACTATTTTATCTCTGTTTTTGCTCAATGCACTTTATTTCAAACATGATATCATTTATATAAATGTATTTTAAGAGCCCATCTCTTTCCAATTAACTGAACAATTTGGTATACAATCATACCCTAACCAGAAATGGGATCAAAATCTAGTGTTCAACTGTTTTTTTCGTACTGGTAAAATGAAAACAAATAAAATAGTTTAATCACTTTAAAATGTGTTTTCTAAATGTAGTAATTAGATTTAACTCATTTCAATTTCACTGTCTTCTATTGAAAGATACAAAAAAATTTCTCATTGCCATCCCTTCACTGAATAAGTTTCTTTATGAAAGTACAGGTTGTCTGAAAATTAGTGACTCAACATTTTTAAGTATTTTTCTCAAGAAAGACATAAGAATAATACCTCATTAAATAAACACACAAAATATGTAATTTTTATGTAATAACCTCGAAAATATGTAGAATATGGTAAAATATGTAAAAATATGTAAAATGAAAAAATGAAAATGCCGTCCCAAACAATCTAATCCGCCAAAATTTATCTTTTCAAATTTCTAACTGGCAGGATATAAATAATATGTAATTACATAAAAATCCGGGCTCTACTTATTATACCCTCCTCGTTTCTCTCTCCCATCCTTCTTTCCCTAACACCTTCTCAAACCCTAGTCTCTCTTTTCCTACTTTTCCAATAAGATCCCCATTACTACCAGCTACTCATTTCCCATTTTCTATATCTTCCTCAATCTTGACCTTCACCCCACTTCTGGGCACACACTTGTATCCCCTCCACCTTCCCCCCCCCCCCCTATCAATTATTGCTATCTTTATTATTCTGTCATTTGTCCCTACCACCTCCACCTGCAGCCCTTTTATCACTACAAAGCCTACTTAGTTTCTCCTCCCTTCATTGTTTCCCAGCCAATACAAAATCTATCCTTTCCTTAGTTCCTCATGCCATTCCCTCTCCACTCTGTCTTGCTCAGACCCAAGACATCCACTCTCCTCTCATCCATCATGTCCACTCTTCCAATCAGTGTGTCAATAATTATCATCCCTATTCATGGCTTATGTTCGTCAACACTTTTTCCATTCCATCATTTTACTTTATTCTCTTGAGTACTTTGATTCTGCCACCTTCTTACTAAGCCTGTCATAGCCTACCTCGTCTACCACTTATAGGTCATCAAGTAGACCTTTTGGTGGTGACCTTCTCTAAGTGAGGCTTTGGGTGCTGATGATTACTTAGCTCATCATCCCCAGCCAACTGGCCAGACCCTGTCCCAAGCTTGTTGGTTTTGGCCCTGACCGGTCTCGTGTCTCGTCTGCACCCGACCTGGTTTTGCCGGGGTTCAACCTCCACCATGTTACTCAGATCCCGGGGTACACCATTTGGCGGTGAGATCAGGATTGAGAAGGAGAGGCTAAGTGGAACCCCCTAGGTAGGCTCCTTGTATTGCGCGAGTTGCTACCATGCTAGTATGTAATATATGTGGGGTTTCTTATTTAATGTAAAAATAATATGAGGCATTTTATTGCAATTTAAAACATTAACTTTTATACAAATAATTTATTACAATCTTATTAGTTGTCATTTCACCAAAGAGAACATCGTTTTGAACTATTCCCTACTTCTACAGCAAAGAGTTAGAAAAACCAGGGAAAGAGACGATTGTTGTTGAATTGGAAATTGACTAATTTTGTGTGTGTGTGAACACGTGCGTATGTGTTAATTTTTGCCAGATAATTTCAAAATAGTGCAATTTAACTACTGGGATATGAATATATAAAAAGTTATGCTAGGGATTCCACTTCAACAATAGCTTAAAAAAAACTAAAAAAGTGAATGTGAGAAAAAATTTTCTATTATTTTAAACAAGCTCTGCAAATAGGCGAGATTGGTAATTTTTTATCTACTAACATCCAAGTATTCTTTCCTTTCCAAATTTTAACTACTTTAAAACAAAACTTGAACTAGACTTCAAGACAAATATATTTATATGAGCACCAGGTATTGAATGATTATAAAAATATTAAATTTGATTAGGTTGCAAATATATTGTAATACATAGAGAACTAGAAATAACAATAATTCAGTTAAATTTATTTGCAAAATTTTAAACGTTCATTTTTTGATTTTCATAGATTAATATTTTGATTTTTTTCCAAGACATAATATAGCAGAACAATACATTTATTTAATTTTAATCATACCTCGAATCAAGACTTAAACCTAGGTAGGGAAGTTCATGACATGTTAAAAATAATTTCAATATACATAAAGCACAAAGTGTTTTTATTTACAAAAGTAATGTACATTATAAAAAACATTGTTTCACATCGCCTGGTATCCAACCAATGAATATTGTTCTCCTTGTGATATTCATTTTGATTATCATTTCGCAGTATGCTGAGAGTAGGACACAGGTAAAAAATATATTTTTGGGAGTCAATTTCTATCATTTGTTCTAAGGGTCTCCTATATCCTTTAAACCCTTTAAAAATAAAATGAAATTGCTGGAGGGAAAATATCTACACCAAAAAATGTGCATAAAAATATTGTATTATATTTTCTTTAAGGATTATTGATGTTTGTGAACACATTAAAATAATTTAGGAATGGTAGACACTCATTTATTGCATATGTACAGCATTAACAAACATTTAAATACTTTGTTTATAAAAATTATAAAACTTCTCACATAAACTTAAGAATTGAATATATATCCAAACATTCTATATGAAACAATCTTGGTAATAATACAATATCTCTCCCTTCCCCAAAAGCAAAAGTTGTTCTGTGATGATTATGTAGTTAATACGAAATTGAAATTAATGTTCAGACTTATTTTAGCACTACACTGTTTTTACCTTAGCTTCAATAATTGCCATCTATTTCTGATTGAAATTGCCGTTGTTATCGCCTAAACTTTTTTTAAATATAAATCATAAGAAACAAAGATAGTGAAATCTCTTAATTAGTGGACACCTTCATGGATTAAAAAAATGTTTGATACTAAGAAGTTTGTTATTTGGAAACACTTTTTTTTTAAACTTTTATACTCTACATAGTGCATATAATCATAAACATCTAATTACTGCATTATTTTGCATACAATAAGTACAATCATAACTATTGTCTGTAGCTTACTTTGCGGTTTGTTCAAACCTAAAAACAAAATAAAATTAAGTACATCCACTCAGTGACGCACCCACGAGTAGGTGCTGAGGGTGCTAATTACCCCGGTGCCCCCAAGATTCATTTTTTTAAATTTTGCTACATGTCAAGTGACAACCCACCTTGTAAAAAAACAATTCTCTGGAGGAGCATGTAAATAGAACGACTGCCGAGATCCCCACCCCGCCCCCCCAAAAAAATCTACAGTTGTGCCCAATCAGATGGATTGAACAACATGATTCAGTCATGGTGATGGTTCATTTGATGCTACTTGTTGCAAAAGCTTTAGAAGAAATCAAAACATGGAATTATGCAGGCACGTTATAAACTGCTAACCTACTAAGAGGTTCCATTCAGCATACACAATTCATAATATTAATGTTGTTTGTAAAACTTCTCAGCTACAAACAAGCGATATAGAACTGGCTAATGCTTGTGTCAATAGTGTATAGAATATCTTGGTAAGTGAAAAAGGAACGCTGAAGAAAACTTCAATAATCTCTTTGACGGTGCAAGAAAGATGGCAATGGGAAGACAATCTTGAAGGTCCAATGTTTCAGCTGGTAGTGAGGAAGAATAAAACCGTCCAGCTGTTTACTTACCTTGGATTGATACCCTCATAAACTCAATTTCAGACAAATTTTTGAAACTTCAAGACTTATTGAAAAATTTTAGATATTTATTTCCATCTGAACAAACTACTTTTGAAAAAGAGGTTACGCAGTTTGTAAAATTGGTGAATTATAAATGATGATGGTTTAACTCCAGTGCTAACTGCAGAACTCTGCCTATGGCATGAAGCCTGTAGACTAAACCAAATTGCTCCTCTTACCAATCCAATTGAAGCCCTCAACAGATGTCACAAAGACTTGTACCCAAATATATTCAATTTGTTGAAGATTTTCTGCACCCTCCCATTCTTAACAAGTACGCCTGAAATGTAATTTTCGACGTTATGGTGCATCAAAACTTACATCGGAAATTATTTACATGTGAAACACCAAATTGAACAGGCTGGACAATTTAAATATACACAGAGCAGTTCCTGTAAACACAGAAGAAGTAATCTCAGTGATCCCCACAAGGTTCAAGGAGGCTGGACTTTGTCTTAAAATATCTGCGCACTCCATAGTGAATGAGAAGCACTTATGTTGTGTTATCTGCTTCTTAATTTTTACATTTAATAAAATTGGGTTAATACAGTTTTCTTTTTCTTTAAATGTAAAAAAAAAAATTCTTCTATATTATTTAAAATTGACTAAAGTTACAGATTGTGTCAAATTCTGGTTATAAGTGTGAGCATACAAAGATTCACTGGAATTTTTTCTTATATAGTATTGTGATAACACTATTAGCTACTTATCCACTCCAAAGCGGACGTTGATCGGTTTTTCAGCCACATGAACGAAACTAAAATCAAGTTGAGAAGCCGAATGAAAATTACAACTTTACATGCAATAATGTGCATAAGATTGGCTTTAGATGAGAAGGAAAATGCTGCCATTACTATATGCTTATTTATTCAAGTTGCCCCTTTCCAAGAACAAATCCTAGGTGCGCCACTGTGTCCAGTAGTTCTAGGTTACTCTTTAGTTAATAAATTTACCTAATAACTGTAGGAAAAATAAATAATATTAAATTAACATATCTATTAGACATACAGGAATGACAAACAAAGAACACACCTATCCACTTTTATTCAATACGGACATAACATGTTTGGAAAGAATCTTTTCTTTATCTGAAAATAATTAAAAATTGTTTCCTCAGTGAGTTGAAAACTTTCAACACAATTTTATTTTCATGATACCACTGACAACATTGGCAGTTATATCAATCAAACTGTTTAACTACGAATGAAAATTGGGACTGATCTCACTGCATGCAATAACAATAACAGTTCTAGCATTTGTACTCTAAAATTATGTACTGGTAATGGCAAATTTTATACTACCAGGATTTTTGTGCATAAATACCCATCTGGCAATGTTTATATTTAGGGTTGAGAAGTCCTCTACTGGGAAAGGGAAATTTAAACTTTCCTATATAAACATGAAGCCGCTATTGGAAAGTGTCTGCTAAGGAAGGTTTCACTATTTTACATTTAGCTTGATATATATTTTTTTTACATGTTGCCTCTATTAAAATGGCACTTTTTTCTCCTTAAAATTTAATTAATTTTAATGTAAAAATACTTTATAGTATAAATACTGGTACTAATAGTGTTTTAAAATAAGTTTTTATGTTATATTATTTCAGTTAATTAATAATGGTTTAATCACAATAAACATGTGTACAAGTATTTGGTTTTAGGAAATATTCAAACACTTAAATATAAAAGTAATAATTCATATTTAAGAAAATATAACATAGCCTAATTGTGTATTAAAACATTCATATACTTTATCATACATTGGTATATTTGATTCCATTATTTATTGTATAGTTCAAACTTGAATTATATCTATATATAATTAGTATTTTTCAGCAAAAAGTTTGATTGAGAATCTTTAAACATAATTAACTTCTGAAGCTCATTGAAATATTGTTTTTAAACCAATTTTTCTTAAAATTAAGGTTTAGTAGAGCTTGAAAATATGTATCACTTTTTTTTTCAAACAAATTAATCAAACTAAAAAAATAATTGTAAAAAATAGTCAAATTGATTTGGCTGTAACTATTGTATGCTTCTATAATAATGCCATCATATAAATGATTAAACTACATATTTCTACAGTAAAAGTAACCAAAACATTTTTTAAGTTATGAAAGTACAAACTTTCATTCTATTAATGATAATTGTGAAATTTATTAAAACATCTATTTAATTAATTCCACAAATAAAAGACACTTAAAATTTTTCATTGACTAGAATTTTGGAATAACTAACAATATGTATTCTATTAAAAGTTTAGTAAAATATGTATATAAAAATAATGTTTAATATTACCTGTGTAGGACAAACGAAAGTTAATTTTCAACGTTTCTTAAACAATACAATTTTTCTTCTAAAAAAATTGCTTTAAACGTTTCTTTATTGTGTAGGTCCCAATGTTTAAAAGACTGTCTTATGAGGCAGGGAAAATGCTTATCAGAAATAGTATTTTCACACACATCACTGTTTAATCACCCCCACCATCTCCGCCCCCACCATCTCCGCCCCCACCATCTCCGCCCCCATCATCTCCGCCCCCATCATCTCCGCCCCAAAGTCATGTGAGCTGGAATTGTGAGAAGTGTCTGTATGACTCCAATTTGAGGTTGAGTATGAATGTGTATCACCTACATACAGGGACGAGTGTGCATGTGTCTCACTTACATACAGGGACGAGTGTGAATGTGTAACGCCTACATACAGGGACGAGAGTGCATGTGTATCACTTACATGCAGGGACGAGTGTGAATGTGTATCACCTCCATGCGGGGCGATTGTGAATGTGTATTGCCTACATGCAGGGGCGATTGTGAATGTGTATCGCCTACATGCGGGGACGATTGTGAATGTGGAGTTTGTTGTTGAGATGGAAAGTACGCGTTATCCCGTACAGGCTGACCAGACAAGTCCACAGCGGCAGAGTAGGATGGTGGTGGCGTCTGCACCGGCTTTTCGGACACTTGTGACACCTCGTAGCTTGGCGGGGGAGACTCTGGTCCAGAGAAGCCAGGAGGTGGGATGGTGAGATGCAGGCCATCGTAGTTAGCATCCGGAGACATGTCGGGGATGTCTGTCTGCCTGTCACATTGCCGCATCGCTGTAAAAACAACCATAAAGCATGAGAATTATATATAATCTTACTCAAGTTTTTTTTGCCATTCTTTCATGTAAATAAAATAAGAAGCACAATAAAACAAAAAAAAATTATAGCTCTAGATTCCTTTAAGCTGATTTAACATTGCATGCAACCTGCTTCACTGGGTGAATGGTCAAAGAGCGAGGTGGGCAACTTTGTCGCCAATCGCCACATTTGGCGAATTGGCCATAGAAGTTTGGTGAATTTGAGTTTGCCAGCTCTCACGGTAAAATAAACTTTTTCATGGCAGCGTGTGTTGGTGGTAACTTGATATTTCCTGAATATCATTGGAAGCATTCCACTTTTTGAATGAGTCGTTGATGCAACACTGCCATTCAATTCTTCACCCCTTTACCTTTACCAACAATTCGTTTCATCTCTGCCTTCAAACAAAAGGATTGTCTAATTTTGCGATAAATTTTCTTTCATTTTGAATACAAACAAATTTTATCATTTACGTCTTAGGCAGTTGTAACTGAGTAGTCAAGTGTACATGTCTTTAATAAACGTGTTAACAGAGTGTACAATTTTAAATGTTTGTTTGAGCATTATATTTTTTCAATTTTTAAATTGTGTGGCGAATTTAGCCTCTCATTCGCCACACCTGTGGCTATATTGAAAAATATGTTGCCCACCTCTGGTCTAAGATGTCACTCGCAAAAGATTGGACTTGAAAATTGGGGTTTGAATCCTGGTTGGGTAGAATGAAGGTTGTTTTTCATACATAGTTTTCTACTCTTCCTCCACACAAATGTGGGCACACTTCTCTAATTTCAACCTTCCTTATCCCTAATATATTAGCATAATTAGTAAATATGTGTATTATCCAAATGGGTGGTGAGGCACTTACTTACTCTAAAGCATTAGGAACTCTAAAAGTTCATTGCCACACTTACAAAAGTACACCACATATGCTTATATTGAGCTAGTTCTATTCAGTCCACCTCATTACACCCCAAATCTTTCTCAGGTCCATTCTAATGTTTCCTCTCATCTACGTCTAGGTCTTCCTATTAGAGTGAAACACATTGACAAAAAACAAGAACATGTTTGCAGTTTCCAGGGCCAGTTATCCACACTCTAAATGTGACCAACCAAGTTTACTGGGCCAGTGTTAGTTACAGTCTACATGTGGCCAACACAGTTTCCTGTGTCAGTGTAGTTACAGTCTACATGTGGCCAACACAGTTTCCTGGTTCAGTGTTAGTTACAGTCTACATGTGGCCAACACAGTTTCCTGGTTCAGTGTTAGTTACAGTCTACATGTTGCCAACACAGTTTCCTGGGTCAGTGTTAGTTACAGTCTACATGTGGCCAACACAGTTTCCTGTGTCAGTGTTAGTTACAGTCTACATGTTGCCAACACAGTTTCCTGGTCAGTGTTAGTTACAGTCTACATGTGGCCAACACAGTTTCCTGGTCAGTGTTAGTTACAGTCTACATGTTGCCAACACAGTTTCCTGGGTAAGTGTTAGTTACAGTCTACATGTTGCCAACAAGATTCCTGGTTCATGTTAGTTACAGTCTACATGTTGCCAACACAGTTTCCTGGGTCAGTGTTAGTTACAGTCTACATGTTGCCAACACAGTTTCCTGTGTCAGTGTTAGTTACAGTCTACATGTTGCCAACACAGTTTCCTGGGTCAGTGTTAGTTACAGTCTACATGTTGCCAACACAGTTTCCTGGTTCAGTGTTAGTTACAGTCTACATGTTGCCAACACAGTTTCCTGGGTCAGTGTTAGTTACAGTCTACATGTTGCCAACACAGTTTCCTGGGTCAGTGTTAGTTACAGTCTACATGTTGCCAACACAGTTTCCTGGTTCAGTGTTAGTTACAGTCTACATGTTGCCAACACAGTTTCCTGGGTCAGTGTTAGTTACAGTCTACATGTTGCCAACACAGTTTCCTGGTTCAGTGTTAGTTACAGTCTACATGTTGCCAACACAGTTTCCTGGGTCAGTGTTAGTTACAGTCTACATGTTGCCAACACAGTTTCCTGGGTCAGTGTTAGTTACAGTCTACATGTGGCCAACACAGTTTCCTGGGTAAGTGTTAGTTACAGTCTACATGTTGCCAACACAGTTTCCTGGTTCAGTGTTAGTTACAGTCTACATGTTGCCAACACAGTTTCCTGGGTAAGTGTTAGTTACAGTCTACATGTGGTTAACCCAACTTTTCACATTCCAAGCAACCCCCAAAAAAAGATTTCATTAAATTATTACACTACATACCTTCAAAAAGTATTAGTTCATCCATAATCAGCATTGGCACCAGCCAACATTAATCACAGAGAGCAGTAAGATTACTCCAATTACCAGAAACACAACCCCAACCATGAATTGAGCTAGCTACAGAGCAAGACCTATTATTATAAACACAACCCCAACCATGAATTTAGCTAGCTACAGAGCAAGACCTATTATTAGAAACACAACCCCAACCATGAATTGAGCTAGCTACAGAGCAAGACCTATTGTTAGAAACACAACCTCAACCATGAATTGAGCTAGCTACGGAGCAAGACCTATTATTAGAAACACGACCCCAACCATGAATTGAGCTAGTTACAGAGCAAGACCTATTATTAGAAACACAACCCCAACCATGAATTGAGCTAGCTACAGAGCAAGACCTATTATTAGAAACACGACCCCAACCATGAATTGAGCTAGCTACAGAGCAAGACCTATTATTAGAAACACAACCCCAACCATGAATTGAGCTAGCTACAGAGCAAGACCTATTATTAGAAACACGACCCCAACCATGAATTGAGCTAGCTACAGAGAAAGACCTATTATTAGAAACATGACCCCAACTGCGGCAAGAACATACCGTGTCTGTGCACTACAAATGGGACCATCATTTGCCATTTTGTACAACTTCAACAAGCTTATTTTGTAAAAGAACGCAAACTATATTCAACTATAAGAAATGTCGATATAATACTTTTTTAAAAAAAAGGGAATACAAAAAATTCTTAACTAAATTGTAGCATGCCAATTTAAACATTAAAAAAAAGGTGATTTTTTAAATCTTCATTAATAAAACTTCTTTCTTTACATTTAAATATAAAATTACAACTATACTCTTAGAATTCTTAAAAACTACTTATTTGAATCTGTGATAGCTGTTGCCTCATTGAGATGCACACCTAGTACTGCAAGTATTTGTTTGAAATAATTTTGAAAATCTTTACTGTATACCCACACTGTGTTTGTTATCAGAGAAACTCTAAACATATACCATTTAGAGTCAAGTTTGTTCTTACAGTGACAAATATTCTATTGACGCAGAGTAAATATTA
The DNA here is from genome assembly GCA_033556935.1 of Timema podura. NCBI lineage: Eukaryota > Metazoa > Arthropoda > Insecta > Phasmatodea > Timematidae > Timema > Timema podura. The sequence goes on along the minus strand of JAVRXN010000008.1, from coordinate 4,973,523 downwards.
TATACAAAAGGTGAGTAACATCCACTTTTTTTAAAAATTTGAAAGCAACCCAAATCAAATATATTAAAATATTCTTGAAGCTGAGCTGAATCAAATTTTGAATATTTTTGGGTAGTTATTTTACCCTTGAAAAAATATATTGTGCTTATTTATATAAATTAATGCACTACAAGAACTTAAGTGTTTAATCACATTTATTGATTTTATAAATCATATTGTTACCATCTCAACCTTCAGTTCGAATTTGTTCAGGGTTTTTCACATGAATATTAATTTGTTATATAGATATATAACAGCTCAGAATGTAAACAACTAAACAACTTAAGTATTTTAGCTGATAAATTGTTTTTGCTAAAGTTTTATAATTATTGAAGCAAAGTTTCAAAGCTTCGCATAGGTCCTACCCCTAATTAATATATCATTTTTCTTTAAGAAAATAAAATGCTAAATATGTTGAATTAGCTTTTTCATGTTAATGATTTCGTGGAATTAATAAATGTATCCGTGTGCATCAAATTTTAGTAAAATTGGCCAAATATATTTTGCCAAAGCATTACTAAAATGTACTATTATCGTTTATAAATGTGTGAAAATTGATCAAATTGTAGAAGCCTTTTTGAACAAAGTTTATGTTTTGTTTCAATTAAAGTAATTTTTATTTTTATGTGCATTAGTTTATAAAATATGTAGCAATATCCAATAGGAATATTTTAAAATAAAAACATTGAACAAAATCTTTGGCTCTATTCAGGTAGAATACTACTTTTTTTTTCCTTCTTATTTTATAGCCATTAAGCACAAAAAGGGGATATTAAGGCTCTTAAAAACAAAATTTGAAAGAATCAGCCCAACCATTTAGTTTCCAAACAAATATACACATGGCATGAAAAAAAAAGTAAATAGAGGATGTAATTAAAAGTAGCTCACATTGTTGGTTCGACTAGTCTGGTCTGCTGGTGATGAGGTTGGGTTTGAATCCCACTCATGTGGAGGTTACTGAGAAGTTTCTCTTAAATGTCTTTCTCATATTTCCTTCTATGTAAATGTGGGTTAATATATTCTAAAGTCTACTTTTCTAACCCTTAACCCATTTGTGTAATCAACATTCATTTAGTCCACATGGGTAGTGGGGCACAGTGCAATAAATAAATTGTATGTTTCAAATGATAAACTTTGCCATCGGAATAAAAAAAAATTATTTCATAATCCTTGTAGAGTTTTCAGTATTGAATACATGATTACTTCTTTCTCGAAACCACAAAATTTGTCACTTGCCTGTTCAAACCTTGTGGAAATAGAAAACCTGTAGCTATTATTGATTTGGTTTGACCATTGATATCTACCAGTGAGCTTTCACAAGCTTTTAAATATGGAGCAAAAAAAGTCCTGGGTCTGGATTCACTAACGAGTGCAATTCTGCTCCGGCGCAAGTTAGAAATGGCGTAACTTGCACCCAAGATACTCCCAAAGATGCGCCTTATTAGTTGTTATTTCCGTATTCACTAAACAAAGTGCAAACTAGGCAAGATTATGGTGACGTCACCATAAACGTCATCAATTTCGCTCTTTTCAACCAATCCTTGTGAAAGATTTACTTTCAAAGTCAAGGTTACTTTATTTTAAATCTCTAATGAAAATGACAGCAAATACAATAATTTCTAAATATTTTGCTTATAAACTAGCAATAAAATTATAAGCGGCCTCTTTCTGGATGCTTTACAAAACCAATATTAATATATTATTTAGTATTTATTAATATTATTAGTTTAAAGCTTAAGTTCCATTAAGAAAAAAACTTAGTATAGCTTTAAAATTTAGTTTTAAAGTTCTATATAACTACCATATTATGACACAATCTCTTTGGATTCGAAGGAATACAAACCTCTTTGGATCTAGACAAAGATTACACAGTTCATAGTTTTGTTTGACGTTTTGTTTTGTAATAATCAATAAATGACATACCTTGTTTGAATGTAAGATTTCAACAATAAAAGGTAGTAATTGCTTTGTTACCACTATCTAAATTGAAACAAATTTTGTGCTCGACAGAAATATGTTATTTTAATTTCTTTATTATTAATTGTAGTACAGTTAACTTATTGTATCCTAAGCATAATGATAATATGCTGCCATTTAATTTATTGAAGTAACAATCATGATTTTATTAGTTGCGCCTACTCTTGAGTGGTGGCAAATAAAAGGCGCAACTTTGCTCTTAAATTGCGCCTGCTTCTTTTAGTGAATAGGATTTGGGACATCTTTCAAACTTGCGCCGGCGCAACTATTTGCTCCCGTTAGTGAATTCCAGGCCCTATGTTCTAATTGAAACTATTCATCCAGTTACCTGCATATTTACACTTCTAGAGTAAGGAGGAAGGTGAATCTAGAGGATGTGCACCCATGTTTGCTTGAAAGGGAAATGGGAAACCATTTATGGGGAAAAAAAAATATTGAGTTACGTTAATTGGGTTCATTTCACCGGCAAACCAGACAAAACAAGAATGATGCCTCTGGTTGTGTGCCCAATGGTGCTTGAAAAAAAGCACTTTTTAGCCCTGCCAAATAGTACCAGTTTTTATCAAGAAATAATAAAATTGACAAATTCTAATTACTTCATCCATATCAACTATATGATCGTTGACTGTCCCAATGTTCTAATTAACAGTTCATAATCATAAACCTGAAAATAAAATATTCTAATTAATATCGACCATTGCCAGTTGAAGCAGAGGCCCAACTACTACTTACAAGCTCATCATTGGTCCATCGGTCAGCGATCCTTCGATTTCTACGACCTCTACTGTGAGACTCCTCACGTCTCGCTGTGGCCTTGTTTTTTCTCACCAATATTATCATAAAGATTATGACCAATGCCATAACCCCAAAAATTGTCCCCAGCACTTGGCCAGATAGTATCCAGATTACAATTGCAATGCCGGAGAATGCGATTACAATCATACTCACAAAGAAGCAGTTCTTACTTTCCTCAGTGTTAGACATTCTTCAGCACTCGCAGCTTAATAACATCAACTATTTATAAAAAGTGAACAAATTGAAAATTTATTACAAGTAAAGGGATTTTTTTTTAAATGTATCAATATTTTATATCCATTTTCCAAATGCTTCGAGTTTCCCAGACGAGATTAAAACTAAAGACACTTTGAAACTCTTAGGGTAGGTATGAGAAGTGCCCTCATATTTTCATGAAATATAGTATAACTCACCACCGCCCTACCCCCTCATTTTTATTCCATAAAACCAAATAGTTTAAATAATTATGTACCATTAAAAAAAAGCAATTTTTTTATTTTAATTATTTCAAAATAATAAAATTAAGAGGGTAAGTAAGTTTAGACTTGTACCAATTTTTCACACATTAATATGTACAAATGCAAATAAATATTAATTTAGTAATAAGTACAATAGAAATCTATTTGCAATGTTTCTGACACATGCCTAAATTAACAAACCTATTCAGAGCTTGTTTCGGCATTGGTTAAAAGTTCATCCATTTTGTATGTTACAAGTCACAAGTTTACAGTAGGCACACTAAACTCACAAAACTACATGTCACATTATTTATAACACACATTTATCTCAAGACAGGCTGTTCTAAAACTTCTGCTCTGCCGCTGTTTATACTTTCGCAAACTCCAACTAGTTGGGGGCTGATGTCTGAAACCCGCTCACACTCTTCGTCCCTCTACAGAGGCCTATCTTATCTCAGTCTTTTTAGTCTTCTTTATTTGGCAACTCGTTTGTGATGTGTCCTCGGAACTAACTAGCATTCAAATAGGATCAAGTTCAAAGGTTTTGTTATTTCCTAATCTCAAAACCCATTTACACAGCTCTCCTATACTCAACACTTTCTAGTTACTTTTTTTTTTTTTTTTTTAGCACCGCGTCTTACTACCCGTTCGGGTTATACGCTTAAGTACTAATTACGCTAATGGATTAGGAATTGGGAGGGTTGAATTTAGAGGAAGTGAACCCGCATTTGCGTGGAAGGAGAGTGAAAAACCATTTTAGGAAAAACCACCCCCAGTTCACCCGACCGAGATTCGAACCTCGATCTCCCCGTCCTCGGCGGTCGAGCTCAACACGACTAGCGCGTTAGCCAACTACGCCACCGAGGCGGGTAGTTACTTTGTTAATATTTTGTGTTAGTCTATCAAGATTTGTTGTCTTGACTAATGAAAACTATTACAACTGTCTATAAAAATGTACTTCAACATTAAATTGTTGGTGAATATCCATGTACTATTATTTTCTTGTTTTGTCTGAACCTTTAATAAGGCAGTATAATTGTTATTAATTTTTGTTAACTTTAAGAGGGGCAGGGGTCCAAAAACAACATCACAACCCTGTTATGGTCTTGTGCCAGTGGTAAGTTGATATTTTCCATAGAATCAGGCGCCTTTGAGGAAGGGCAAGGAAAATGCAAAATTTAATTTTCTTAGCCAGCCTTACAGGCTAAAATGGGGAAACGGGTATTGCAAAAATATAAAAGTATATATCTTATTTATTTTTTTCAAAAAAACTTACACCACTTTGGTTTATTTTGGGTGCTTGTTTGGATCAAACACAAATCGTAGGAAATTTTACAAATTCCAGATGTGATAGGCACAATTGACCGTTGCCCAACTAAAGTGAAATGCCCTCGAATGTTAATATGCTGTATCCAAATTCTCTACTCGTGCGCTGTCGGCTTGCTATGTAGCCTTGTCAGTTGCACCAGCAAGTACATGGGGTAGCGTAAATATATCAGAGTTGTAACCAAGGGTGCCGATGCACCCCTCATAGCGTCGTCACGTCGTTGGTCAACAGTTTCCTTCTCTGGTCGCCGCGCACAACTTTGCATCACCCGCCATTTAAAATGATAAAAACTGGCGTGTCATTATTAGATAATTCAAAATGTCGTGTGAAAATAAGTCACCAAAAATATGTAAGAATGCTAAAATAATTGCATGTTCTATTTTAAAATACTAAAACATGTTTATTAACAATCCAAGGCCGTAGCCACCCAATAATTTCAGGGGGGGGCGGGGGTTTGGTGGGCCCATCCCCCAATTGACGGAGGCTAGAAAAAATTCTAAATGATAAACTGTTCTAGAAGATATCTGAAGTGCTTTTTATGGTAACAAAACCCCCTAACCACCGAACAATAGGAACAATTCTAAATATTAAACACCTCTAGAAGCTATCTGAATTTTTTTTATGACAACATAGCACCATAACTGCCGAAGGCTTGAAAAAATTTTAAATAATAAACACCTCTGAAAGCTCTCTGAAGTGCTTTTTATGGTAACACAGCCCCCTAATTTGTACTTGTACCTTAACTTTGATATTGTTTGAACCATAAATAAATCCATATATATTATGTTCATAACATTTTTTGGAGGAGGGGTTGAACCCCGAACCCCCCCCCCCCCCCGACTACGGCCTTGATTAACACCTTAGACATTAACAAACATAAAACCAAAATCTGAAAATTGAGGTTTTTATACAGAAGTGACAATGATACAGATAGACTCGTTAACCGTTAGAGTAGTCTGATGCAGTATTCGATTAGAAATGTTTGTAAAAAGGATTAATCATTGTGATGAACGCTCACGATCAAATCGTGAAAATAACCACGACTTAGGCTGGTAGCCTAACAAGCAGGGGTAGATTTTTGTTTTCTGCAAGATCAAAACGACTTAATAGAGGGTCGAGATGAGGATTATTAGAAGTAAATAAACCGCGTCAGGGTGAAGAGAAGATAAGAAAACAATATGTAGAAAATCATCCTTAATACAACCAGATTCGAACCCCCCAACCTTCTTGTCACGCGGTATAAGGAATCAATCACGTAAAATATTAACTTGCCAGTGATGAGTCATGACTGGGTGCAACAGAAGGAGGTGGAGAGGGGAGAGGGGAGATGTTCACAAGTGATTTATCACTATGGACTACCCATCCATTCTCCTCGCTAATGCAAATGCACTTCCTCCCTAAGCCACCCTCCTCATTTCTAACCCTTAAATTAAACTGTTTTCTACCTCTACCACGCCTTACTACCCTTTCGGGCTATTTGCATACATTAATTATATTAATGTATAGGGATTAGGAAGGTAGATTTTCGATAAACTGTACCTACATTTGCGTCGAGGTAAAATGATAAGCTATTTAGGACAAACAACCTACATTAAGGCCAAGACCCATCTGAAATTTTAACTATGACCTTCACTGAAAATAAACCCAAGACAAGTTTGACGTTTAGGGTAAAAATTGGTTGATGTAGAGATCAAATATTGTTTCCCAAGAAAATATAATAATTCATAGCTGGATTGAACTCCTTTATTTGTCCACCTAACCAAGCCTTGAAACGGGCTTACAAAACTCCCGAGCTATTTACTATTTATTTATGCGAGCTTTCACCTACTTTATGTACGTAATAATCAATTTTGAGTATGCCAGTTTTTTTTTCAGCGATTATTTGAAAGATAACAAGAAGCACTTGGCACAATGTGACAATGTAGGTACTAGTTATTTTAAAAACTGCTGTTTAATGTTAGTTGACAGTATACGGTGAGCTTCTTGCAAAAACATACCTGAAGTTTCTATCGCACATTAATTTAATCCACTTAGATAATTCAGAATTTGATTATATCAATCAAAGCAACAGATTTTACAAATTTACTTTTTAATTTACACTTAATACGTTGCACGAATGTATCAGGTTTGACCGAAATTTTTTAAACTTAGTTAAAACACATGTAGAAATCAAATTTTAAAAGTTTCCTGAAAAAACCCATTAAAATCTGGGGTTTTTTTAGAGAAAAAACCTTTTTTCTAATCCTGCCTTAAGCTAGGAGTTAGAGAACGCGAGCTAAGGGCAGTAAATTGCAGTTTTTGTATTTTTTGTAGTAAAACTTTTTTTTTTTCGCAAAAAAAAATCAATAATTCCCCACTAGAATTATAAGAGTTAAATTTCTTCACATGGTGATATCAACAGTTGTTGAATATCTGCCACGAGCACAGCAGAATCAGATGAGAAACTTTTTATATGAACAGAAAACGTTGTCACTAAATTCCAGGACACGCTTGACAGATATTCAAGAAATGTTGAGGCCATCATGTGAAGAAAATTAAACTCTAGGTTTCTAGTGGAGAATTATTTTATTTAGTTTTACAAAAAAAAAATCAGCTTTGATATAAAACTGCAAAAATACTACCCTTAACTCACGTTTCCTGCTGTCTCATCCCAAATCGGCCGCGCCACAGTAGCTTGCAAATGTTCGCGCTGGATGACCGAGAAGAGGGGAGATGCTTTATTTACCTGTCGAGATGATCGTAGAGGCTGCGTAAGAGACCGTGGACAGAAACATGACTTCTCGGATGAGCGTCGCTCCTTACGAAAATACCACAAGTACGTGAGCGTCGAGACGAGCACACCGGCGCCCAAGATGCAGACACCCACGACAGGGCTGTTGGAGTACTTTATTATGTTCCACACACCAGAGACCATGATGAAGGCCCCCAAAGTACTCCAGTAGACCTTGTTGCCCCACTTGGGGCTCTCACACATTATCCTTCACCTCACACTACCAGGCTGAAACGCATCTAAACTTCACTCTAGTGGACTGTATCTCATCTAAACTTCACTCTAGTGGACTGGATCTCATCTAAACTTCACTCTAGTGGACTGGATCTCATCTAAACTTCACTCTAGTGGACTGGATCTCATCTAAACTTCACTCTAGTGGACTGGATCTCATCTAAACTTCACTCTAGTGGACTGGATCTCATCTAAACATCACTCTAGTGGACTGGATCTCATCTAAACTTCACTATAGTGGACTGTATCTCATCTAAACTTCACTCTATGGACTGGATCTCATCTAAACTTCATTCTACTGGACTGGATCTCATCTAAACTTCACTCTACTGGACTGGATCTCATCTAAACTTCACTCTACTGGACTGGATCTCATCTAAACTTCACTCACCGGACTGTACTCATCTAAACTTCATTCTACTGGACTGTATCTCATCTAAACTTCACTGCACTAGACTGGGTCCCTTCAGAAACAACTAAGAATCTTGTGACCTTCACCGTTGGACGCGTGGACTAAGACGTTTGTCTATTCTCGTCTGGTTTATTGGTGGTGAAAGTCTCTGTGTTTGAATCTTGGTCGAGGATCCTGAAGTTGTTTATCCAGGTTACTCCTCTCTTACACCACGCAAATGTGGATACATTTCTTAATTCGGTCCATATCTCTACCCAACGTGTGATTCAATTCGGATAGCTCTGACGGGAGTAGGCACGATATAATCAAAATGTTCGAAACCCACGTTAATCGGGTGCTCCCAGGCGCTAGTATGGACGTGTGAGTTTTGTTTTCCTGTCCGCAATATCCGCATTTTATACAAATTAATAGGGACGTGGAAGGTAGAATTCGTAGAATATATTCGCATATCGCGGATTGAACTTGGAATATCCCTACCGGTGACATCCACGTTTCACTCCAGTGGAAGACGGAATTGCTGTCGATGGGGAGTTGAAGTTTGCGTCTTGGCTCGGAACTAGTGGTTTCCACATGTGATTTTTCCACCTTATTCATCATAACTTAAATACTGTCATAAATTGCCCTGGTGCTAACACGTTTTAAGCATTGTTTTAAAACGCGGATTAACATTTAGTGAAAAATATATTTAATCACTGGTTGGAAATGATACCCGCCTCCACATCATCGGCAAACTAGACTAGACAGGAATGACGCCTTTTTCAACTAAGTATTTGCAAATGCCAAATGAAAACCATAACTCCTCAACTCCAAATCTCTCGACGAGCCCTCTTGTCAAGCAACAGCGGGTGAGACAGCGCCAAAGACACCAACCACGTCATACGATCCGTTTCACTAGACCAGTGGCGTCAAACTTTAGTTGTTCAAAGGGCCCAAACTCGCAAACTTTGGACGTGTTGCGGTCACATCCTATAGAAATAGATTTACTTAAATATAATTTATACTTTTGTTTTTTAAGCGCGTCTTACTACCCGTCTAAATTATACACATTTGAAACATGGAGGGAATAAAAAATGTGTAATTTAGAGAAAATTTAACCGAATTTGAATGAAGCTAATGTGCTCTACCATTTAGGAAAAAACACCCCTTGTACATAAGGCTGAAATCACAATCTGACTTCGGACAACGGAAAAACTAAACCAAAAGAGCCTGTCATTTAATCCGCGTGTCCACAAATTAAAACTATTTGATGCTTTGTATTTACAATCATTAGTGTATTTATGTTAAACTATTTACTAACTTATATTCAAAGTGATAAATAAATGTAGCAAAGTTTATAATAGTTTTAAGTGTTTTTTATTACTCGAAATTATGTACACAATAAAAGTTAGTATAATTTTTTTTGTGCTTATATGAATGCAGCTGGATAGTAATATAAAAGTATATTTCGCGGACCGTGAGTTTGTGAGCCCTACACTAGACAGTCAACACTTATATGATGCAGGCTGGATAGTAATATAAAAGTATATTTCGCGGACCGTGAGTTTGTGAGCCCTACACTAGACAGTCAACACTTATATGAATGCAGGCTGGATAGTAATATAAAGTATATTTCGCGGACCGTGAGTTTGTGAGCCCTACACTAGACAGTCAACACTTATATGAATGCAGGCTGGATAGTATATAAAAGTATATTTCGCGGACCGTGAGTTTGTGAGCCTACACTAGACAGTCAACACTTATATGAATGCAGGCTGGATAGTAATATAAAAGTATATTTCGCGGACCGTGAGTTTGTGAGCCTACACTAGACAGTCAACACTTATATGTCGTATTTAAGAGATATCGACCTTCTTCCGGCGACCACTAATTAATTTCGTAACGCATTCACTAACACCTAACACACAAGAGTCCGGTATCCATCGACTGAAAATGAATGTGATGTATCCGCAAACATGAAAATAAGTTTATCAGTTTTAACTCTTGCATTTACAGGAAAGCGAGTTTGCAAAAACGGGTTATGACGTATTACTTATCTAAAGAAGGTTTTCAGTTCTACACAACAGAGAGAAAGGAAGCTATCCTTATCTCTCCCGAACGGAAATTTGCCAGTAATTCCCTGTTGCTATGGTTTCCTAGCTGCCCAAACCACCCAAAAGACAACAACAAAAAATCATTAAAAAAATGTACGACGCAATAGTAGACCAATCTTAAATTTAATAAGTTTACCTTATAAAAATATAAATAATGTTTTGTTACTCTTATGAAACACTTTATATTATACTGGTTGGTAATATTTTTTTTACTACCATTGATCTTAGAAATTATAATTGAAATGGCGATTTCCCCTCAAGCGTGAACGAAATCTTTCAATATTATTTCACTTTTTTGAGCTTAGAGTCACATAAAAATAATCATAATCATCATCTGGAGGTTATAAATTACACGATAAGAATATTATCTCTATATTATAAAGAAAACCCGATATAATTTTTTTAAATAAATCTGTACGAGTTTATGCGTGTCGTAATTGTGTGGTATTGTACTCAAGATTCGTACTCTATTCAAAATTTCAAAACCAAATGGATCCTAACCCAACCCTCGAATAATCTAACTTTTATAGAAACTACAATGGATACATTATTAAAATGTACAAATAAAGTCAATATACTTATACTTAGCACCGCGTCTTACTACCCGTTCGGGTTATACGCTTAAGTACTAATTACGCTAATGGATTGGGAATTGGGAGGATTGAATTTAGAGGAAGTGAACCCGCATTTGCGTGGAGGGAGAGTGGAAAACCGTGGAGGGAGAGTGGAAAACCATTTAGGAAAAACCACCCCCAGTTCACCCGACCGAGATTCGAACCTCGATCTCCCCGTCCTCGGCGGTCGAGCTCAACACGACTAGCACGTTAGTCAACTACGCCACCGAGGCGGGTAATAAAGTCAAAAACCACAGTTTCGGAATTGGGGAAACAAAGTTATTTTTCTTAAAAATCTCAAGAGCCGATTGATGCCAGCACATACCAACACTAGCTCCCACGATACACGCCCTGGATACCAGCAGCACTACCCCCACAAACCATCGCCAGACAATCCTCCCAGTCGCCCAGCCACGAGGACACGCACGTTGACTGTCAATGTGAGGATAGCGACAAGCACGGAATACAAGCCCAGAACAACAGTACACAGCGGACAAACGTCGGCCCACTCATGTTGTCCTGAACAACCATAGCTCGAGACTGACCGGTTCCTCCCCTCCAACAAACACGAAGAGACGGCCGGGAAACTTATTAGTAGTCTAACAATAATATCACAAGTAAAAGATTAGCATTAATATGCTAATGATCTAAATTAGGGGAATAAAAAAAACCGTCGCAAATAATTATCAGAGAAGTTCTGCAGAAGGAAACACTGTTTTCGAGTGTGTTTCTTTAGTATGATATTGGTAGGTAGAACAGTATATCTGTTTGTTACTAAAGTTATTTAAACCGTTTTAATGTATACAGTAGCCCCATGGCTTCTTTGGTGCTGACTGACAGTTCACAGCTGACTTCTGACAGTCAACAGTTAGGTATATACCTAAATGTTGACTGTCAGAAGTGACACCTGCTAAATGCATGTTTTTTTACAGATCATATGGTTCGGCGTAGGGATACATAATTTGGTCTGGTAGCTTTTCAAAGCCTTCGGCTGTCAGCTGTGAGCTGTCAGTCAGCACCAAAGAAGTCATGGGGCTACTGTACATACACCAAGTCATGCTATCTGCAGCTGTCACCTTCGATATATATCAATACAGTCGAGTACCTAAACGGGATCTACAGATGGTCGGATAACAGAAATGTCTGTTATTACGGAAACAAAGGAAGGGGCTGGAACAAAAAAAGTTGAAATTAAATTGAAGTGCGGAATATATATACAATAAGTTTTTTTATTTAGCACCGCGTGTTACTATCCGTTCGGGTTATACGCTTAATTACTAATTACACTAATGGATTAGGAATTGGGAAGGTTAAATTTAGAGGAAGTGAACCCGCATTTGCATGGAAGGAGAGTAGAAAACCATTTTAGGGAAAACCACCACAGTTCACCCGGCCGAGATTCGAACCTCGATCTCCCCGTCCTCGGTGGTGATATACAATAAGGATTACTCCTTGATACAAACTATGCAATAAATTACAAAACTATTATTTTATTCGTGTAAACAGAACAAAGGATTTTAAATAATTTAAATGCAACTTAAATACATCGTAAAATGTTAATGTTGGCCGCAAAGAAATATGTTTGAATCTTCTAAACTATTATTCCAACCAAATACTTCCAATCAACTACACTAAACTAACGTATTCTTCGTTAACCATTAAATTAAGCTGTAACTAACCATAACTTTGGCCTATTATTTCACGAAAGAAGATCTAATAGCTGTCTAAGTGTCAACAAGTGGGTGGGGCAACCATTCGACTTTACCCGCATTGCTGGTAGAATGGTAAGATACAGTCTTTGTTATCCTGTGAGCAAATTAAATGTGCAATAAAATTAATTTGATCTAGACTTTATAGAAAGTTGACTGCCTTAGAAACATTCATGGAATGCCAAAAATGCATCGTACACGTAAAGTAAAAGAGGTAAAAGGCCTCACATAGGCAGGAAGAAGACGTTTATTTTATTTACATGGCGGCATGGGCGCTTCTAAATAAAATACTACTTTAGTGGTGTCGCCTTCACAAAAATGTTGCGCGCCAATGGTCTAAGCTAAGTCGCCACACTCAAATAAGATTGGTTTACCGACTACTGTGAGATCGGGGCTCGATTCCTGGACGGGTGGATTTTCCTAAATTTTTTTTTTTTTTTGGCAATCAAGCTATTAAAGAATTTCCCCAAAAAATGTTTATTTGTTAATCCAGATACCATTAATGATAACTTTACAACAAATTATAATACTAAACATTATTAAAAAAAACTCAACCGGCAAAGAACTAACCGGGTTTTGAAGGGCGCATGTTGTATCGTGACCGTCGCATTGAATCGGTCCACAGGCGAGCGCGCACACCAAGGAAACTACCACTACGGAGACAACTATATCTATAGTGTTGATATCTTCGCCCGCCAGAGGCGCGGCGAACAGTACCGCAATGGTGAAGACGACCAACAACAGCAGCACAAGCGCTCCCACTTGGAAACACGCGTCGGAAACTTTCATTGTCGTTATAAGAAACAAAAATATTTGATAGAAACGATTTAAAGAAAAATAGCACTTGACTGGAAATATTTCAATTCTGTCAATGGAACAGTGAATTTCAACGAAAAGTGTTAATACAATTCACACAAGTTTCTTATTTAAGCGTAGTAAAAATTCTAACGTGAATTTTAAAATTTGCGAGAAACACTCTTTGTCTTTCGAACATCGCAAACAATTCATTTTTACTAGTCAAAACTTCTGCATACAGCTAGTTCTTGTATTGATGACGTGAACCAAGGTAATACTAAGTAGGGGGAGGGGGGAAAAAGACTCGACTTAAAAGGTCATAGATAAAGAAATGGTATATTCAAGTAGATTAGAACTTACGTATGAACAAGTTGTCTATGTTAAATAAATGGTACGACACACTCGTGCATACTCTCTTATATAGTCTATTATGGATGGAACAATTTTTTTCAAAATAGGTCATCAGAAAGCCAGACCTAATTTTAAAGTTTGAATTAAAATCACGATTTATTCTCTATATCTAACCATATAACAAATAAATATCACGTTCGAACAAATCCATGTCATTTAGTTTGTAACCCCGGGTATTGACCAACTGACAGACAATTTGTAAATCTCATTATTTTTTTAGCTAGAGGTTAAATAAAAAAACCTAAAGATTCTTTATAATCTAGTAGGTTGAAAATTTTCACGAATAAAATACTTTTTCCAAACGAGAAAATTAAAAAATATAATAATAAATAACTGACCATTGTATTGAAATTTGATTAAAGTCACAAAGGTGCTTGGGCGGGAGAAAACGAGTTAATTGTGTCGAGTGCCTCTATATAAACATTTATATTTTACTGTACTAACAGGAATAAAAGCAAGTATGGAGATGGTAAAAATAACGAAATCTAATAGAAAGCTTTCGGGAAAATATCCCCAACTTTCCTGCGAATACCATTTCGACTAAACTATCTATACTGGAAACTCGTTTATTCGATTTCTATTGGATCAGGGCCAATCTGGATAGTGGTAATTTAAAAAAAAAATCGCTGTTATAAGGACTGAGATTAGATCCCTGACCTTTTATTCACCTGCAAACCAGATTAAATAATTAGCTTGACAGTAAGACCAACAAGGATTGAGTAACAAGCGGTTTGGCTTCCCTCGTCCCTACTGAATCGGCAAAAAAATCCTGTCAGAAACCAATTGTTTGAAGATGGTGGCGTAGGCCTACTTATTGCCTGTGCAACAGTCACTGTTATTACGCCAAAAAATCAAAATTAACGCGTCAAAGAAGATTTCGGGTACGACTAAGTGTTCAAAGGAGAAATAGATACAATGTTAGTGATTTGATAGAAGATCTAAAACAGGATGATTTCTTTCAGATGTCCGAAAGTGAGTTTGAAAATGTAGTTCAAATAATTGGCCCAAAGATACGTAAACAGGACACCAACTTCAGATAAGCCATTCCCAATAAGAAGCGTCTTGTTTTGACCCTACTGTCACCACCCCCCTAGACTCGATGGTGATTAGTCAGCCTGTTAGTTGGGATACACTACTTTTTATTCTGCCTTCTGGCCTGGTTTACCGTGAGGAATGCTGACACTATGTTGTCAGCGTATATGTTTTATTTGTTTACAAGCTAATCACAACACCTGGCAATACTCTTGTTGTCATTCACAATCCAGAGCACAACAATATTAAACAAATACGACTCTCAATTTAGGCCATGTGATTACACCACGATACTTAATGTGTGGGGCATAGAAAAAGTTCAATAAACGAAATTATCTTTTTGACTATCCCACTCCATTTTTTAAATAATAAATAAAAACGACTCTACCCTACGATGGTTCACTATCGATTGATACCTGACACACGTCCCCGCTACAAGAATCGACTACTTCCTTTGATATTTACCGATACTATATGGGAAACCAATCGATACTTGGAGCGATATATTTTGTCGCTCGACAAAGCTTATTGTAGCATCCCCACTGACTCGACCTTCGACTCAGTTGGGACGTGGCTTAACATCGAATCTAAGTATCTAAGTTTATTTGATTGTGTTTAAATAACTTAGAACCAGAATTGGCAGTATTCACCATCCTAGCTCTGTTCATTTAGATTAAAACGCCTGCTTTGTAACATTAGAGGACCTCCTAGACACGAACCTGCTGTGCCAACCTCAGCCTCTTTCTCCAGCGCCACAACTGCAAGATGACTCCCATCCCGACGGTGAAAAATAACGCATCGAAAGCGATGACGACCAGCAATAGACGCTCGTCAGTCCCTCTGTAGCCAGTGATACCTTCAACCAGCCGGTAAGTGATCGTAGTGACCAGCGCCATGATGAGGAACATCCCCAACATTAACCAGATTATCGCCCCCGCCGCGGGACTGCACTTGGCAGAGAACATCTTCCAGGACCGACAAGTGTCTGGAGAAACTTTGGCCAATGGACCTCGATTCATCCCTTAATGAACTGAACCTTGGGTCAATGAATCCCAACAGTGGATACAGAAAATAAACCAATCATCATAGTTCACCAAATATGCTGAATAATTTGAAATCATAAAATGCTGCACACATGAAATTTAAAAAAAAAACTCGATTCTTAAAGAGTTCTCTGAAATAGAGGATATTGTAATTTTTAACTTCCATATGAGATTCAGTCAATGAAATAAATGTAACTTTTCAAGATATTTTTAACTTTTCGCTACATCGACATTCAAATCCTGCTACTCGGATTTTATAATCGCATAATAAAACAACTAAATATGTCTCAAAAGTAACTTTATGCTTTGTAAGACCTTACCACATTATTATTAGAGGTAAAATACACAAAAATACTTCAACGAGCACCTTTTCTTCAAAACAAAATATAATTTGCGACGCATCCACAAAGCGTTCAAAATGTGCATGTTCCCTCGTCACAACTTAATATTTTCACTCCTGGAGACTATAAAAATATAATTTAAATACAAACTAGAGTACACGCGCAGTGGACACAAAGTAATGGAACAATCAGGCAGGCTATGGCAGTAAGCTGACGTCATAGTGAAACAATAGTTCTAATACGTGCCACGATAAGGCGGTGCAATCAAACACCCAAAAAAACAATAAGTGTTCATTTGTGTCATGTTCGTGTTAGAAGGATTACTTATGCGTCTTTATAAAGAGTAATTAAGACATGTGAATTTTTACGATGTACGCGTTACACGTTTGTTTGTTTTGAATGTAATGATTCATAATCAAAACTTCTGGAACGTTGAAACTCATCGCAGACGTTCAGCCATTTCGCCATGGTTAAATCGGGGTTGAGTGTTCCCCCCCGTTTTAGTCTATTACCCGTTCGGGTTGTACGCCTATTTACTATTATTATTATTATTATTATTATTATTATTATTATTATTAGCACCGCGTCTTACTACCCGTTCGGGTTATACGCACTTACGCTAATGTGTAATGGTAGGGTGATTGTGAGATGAAATGGAGGACCTACAGTTTAACGTGGAATCCGAACCACGGTGGAGGCCTGGCATTCCACACATTCACAAATTGTGATTAATACACGTCTTGTCAGAGGTGAAGGAGGGGTTTGGCAATCAGATAAATCTGTGCCGGGACCGAGGATTGAATCCCGGACCCCCAGCACAGAAGTCCGACACCTTACCCCTAGACCACCAGGTCACCTTATAGGTGTATAACCTGAAACAGTTGTAAGACAGGGTGCTAAAAAATAAATCCAGATATTTCGTATGGGTAGTAAGACGTTGAGTCAAAAAGATAACAAGGAAAGTGTGTGGACTAGTAAATATTATTTTACAGCTCCCCACTAAACTTTGAATACAGAGGCACCAACCAGGATACCCCCGAATTTAATATTTTGATCATGGCCCACCATTTCGGGGTACCAATGTAGACGAATAAAAGAAACCGTCTGAGGCATGTTTGTATAAACAAAGCGTTGGGTTGTTTTCGACTTTAGCAAGATTTTAATAGCAATTGTATAACTTAAAAACAATTGGATGAAAACAGGCCTAGATTTTTATTTCAAATATGAGAAAAATTGGCCCAAATTCGACTAATAATATTTTATTGGTTAATTATTAAAAATGGATCTTTAATCCTATTTTAAATATTTTTTCATAGGACTAGCTTGAATCAGATCAAATTAAACAAAATTACAAATATGTTGGTTTTTATTTTACCATCGCGTTTTACTACCAATTCAGATCATATGCATATAATGCGCTGTATATAAAATTTATTTCCTGTATTTAACGTAAAACTTCTTAACCGATTTATATCAGCATACGATAATTTCTATGAGCTAGAGCGAAAGAGTCTACCAATTTTGCTGGGAAAGGTAATTCTACAGTAGCCCCATGGCTTCTTTGGTGCTGACTGACAGTTCACAGCTGACTTCTGACAATCAACATTTAGGTATATATAGGTCAGAAGTGACAGCTGCTAAACACATGTTTATTGCAGATGGTTCGGCGTAGGGATACACAATTTGGTCTGGTAGTTTTTCAAGGCCGTCAGCTGCCAGCTGTGAGCTGTCAGTCAGCACCAAAGAAGCCATGAGGCTACTGTACATACCTTCCCGGATTCTTTTACATTCCACAATAAACATGAGACCAACGGCTTTACTTCCCCTCCGAAGGAGGTTGTGCTACTGATTTTAATCACTCAAGAAGAATCCCTCAACCCCGGCTAGGTTTGAACCGACGAACATCGAGTCCTGAAGTGAGCACTTTATCCTAAGACCACAAAGGTCGACTTCTGTACTATAATCGATCTAGAGGAATAGGTACAAGGAAGGAAGTATTGTAGAGGTAATATACCCAAATTTGCGTGGAAGGAGAGTGGTAATCCATTTAGATAAAACCACCCTCAGTAGACCAACCATGGCTACTCTCAATATTTCGGCAAAATGACTTTAAGGGTTCCAGTCTGATGCGTAAATTTTCATTTTTTATCATATCTACGAAACTATTTGAGATCTGAAATTACTTGTCATTGCAAATATGTAGGGCTATTTATAATACAAATCTTTTATTTGAAACATATTTTTATAAAACCAATAACTTTCAAGCTATACGCAGATACATATTTTAACTTTTTGATCACTAAAGGTAAAGTATTGCGACCGTAAAAAAAAAAAAAAAAAAAAAAAAATCAAACCCGAAATGTGGATGGATGTCGACGTCTCATTAACCCCCCAAACCCTAAAAAGTGGTTTTTGCAATGACGTCTGTCTGTGTGCCTGTTTAACCCTAAAATTAAGAGTAGTTTAATAAAAAAGGAAAAAAGAGAAAAATCGATTTTCTCAAAATCGGCTCTAACGATTTTTATTAAAATTCGTATCTAGGAGTTGGTTAAGATTATAAATAAACTGGCTAATTTAATTTTCCTATAAAATGACTTTTAGGGTACTTTACAGAAGCGAAAATTTCCGTATCTCTGCAACTATTTGAGATATTAAATAACTTATCGTTTCAAAATTGTATTAAAAATTAAAAACTTTTACTTGAAATATATTTTTATAAAATCAATAGTTTGAGATATTGGGAATATATTAATACAATTTTGTGAGCGTTAGCTGTGGAGAGATAACTTAGTTTTAAAGCAATAATTATGTCATGCCATGGAGTAATCAAATACAAGTAAGTCTCTCAAAAAGTTTGTAATTTTTTCTTTAACATCTTGGGATTAATGTTTGTACAACAATGATCTATCTCCATTTTAGACTCAAGTCAATAAATACTTTTTTTTATTGGTCAACAATTAAAAATGAGTAATTTAATAGCAATGCGATGGTCTGAAGATGTGCAACACCTAATAAAATATTCTGAAAATTGAAAAATGACACCTGGACACGGGAATCGAATCCGGGACCGTGTCCAGGTGTCATTTTTCAATTTTCAGAATATGATATCTAGATGGAGTAATTCCCACTAAAAGCATAAATAATAGCTTTGGCTATTTAATACCTAATAAAATGTTAAAATTTTAACCGAAAGTAGAAATTTTAATACGAGATGTGACCATTGCGGACCCATTATAGATTTTTTTTATTGGTCCAAACATACAAACGAGGACATAAATCTTTAAAAATAAAATTATAAAATTTAAAACTGGGACTCAAAAAATGTTCAACGTAAGTATAGTACAATTTATGTTTGGGTTTGCTAGTGTATATTATTTTGTTTCACATATATTACAGTTTTCTGTAAATATCTTCCATTTTTAAACAATAGAGCGAGAAAGTCCGTACGGAGTTCCGTACCATTTATTTTTTGTTCACATTCCAGTACTCGTTAGGAATATTCGCAATTTAACTACCGCTATTATATAGGGATGAGTAGGTATAATTTAGAGGAAAAGCACCCGGATTAGGGTGGAAGGAAACCATTTGGTAAAAACTACCTTCATAACACCCAGCCGGGATTCAAACACCGACCTTTCCAACATCGACCAACCAAACTAAAGGAGTTTGGCCATTAAATCACGTGCACTCAGATACGGACTATACGACCTTGAAGATTAGACCACGTGTCTCCCAACGCGAACTTTAATATTAAATCACGTGTCCCCCAATGCGAGCTATACGACCTTGAAGATTAGACCACGTGTTTCCCAACGCGAACTTTAATATTAAATCACGTGTCCCCTAATGCGAGCTATACGATCTTTAAGATTAGATTAGACCACGTGTTTCCCAATACGAGCTATACGACCGTGAAGATTAGACCACATGTCCCCAATGCGAGTTATACGACCGTGAAGATTAGACCACGTGTTTCCCAATACGAGCTATACGACCGTGAAGATTAGACCACGTGTTTCCCAACGCGATTTAATATTAAATCACGTGTCCCAATGCGAGCTATACGACTTTAAGATTAGATTAGACCACGTGTTTCCCAATACGAGCTATACGACCGTGAAGATTAGACCACGTGTTTCCCAATACAGCTATACGACCGTGAAGATTAGACTACGTGTTTCCCAATACGAGCTATACGACCGTGAAGATTAGACCACGTGTTTCCCAATGCGAGCTATACGATCTTTAAGATTAGACTACATGTCCTCAAATGTGGTTCATACAGGCATGAAAATTAAACCCGGTGTTCACCAAAGCAGGATCTCTCTATTTAGAACACTTCTCACTACCTTCTTTGATACGACACACATGATATCACTATCACTGGAAGAATATGTCACGTTTTACATTACATTGTTAGAAAACGCGTGCGATTTCAACTCTTCTGGGGGTTTGTTTTATGAGAAAAAGGGCGGTGCCGCTATCTAAACCTAGCTTTGTGAAAGCCTGTTGATTGAAACCAAAAAGCAATTTTTGTCTACTCTCTAGTAAAGCCATCTTTTTAGAATTTCACTTTTTAAAATTGATAAGGATTACCTTGTTTTGAATATACATTCTAGACGTGTAAAAATGTCCTGGTTTATGTATTATAATATTTAAAAAAAACTGTTGGATGAAGCTTAGTGTTTTATAGATATGAAAAAAAAATCCCATTTGTTTACCTTTCAATGATAAGATAAATCCCCCACATAATTCGCACTCAAAAGAAATTTTGAGAGGCTTTAGAGAGTTTCGGGGACCCTATCCCAGCAAATTTTGAAATTTGGAATGATCTATTTAATGTGGGAGATATTAGAGGTTAGGAAGAATAAAGGTAGTCGTACCAACCTCGCGGATAGTTCTATTTCTTTCATCAAATGTCCATTTGTTCTTTAAGAACGACCTGATGGCCAGGATAAGCAAGATGGACGATCCAGCAACTAAGGCACCTATTGCGAATTTTCTCATGACGTTCCCCGGAAAGTTCGACTCGTAGTTGGAGAATGACACACTTGTCAGCCCGACGAACACCAGCACCACGCCGATGGTGATACATTTGCGGAGACACTCTGCTCCATCCATAACTAAGCGATGAAGGTTGCAGATCAACACGCTGAGCGATGCAGGTTGCAGATCAACACGGTGAGAGCGGTAACTATCAACTACGTTTTACGATTACACTGGAGGTTAAGTCACTAAAAACAATCGAACGCACTCGACTTGATTTCATTATGTTACTGAGCTTGCTTTGACCAAACATGGCTGATATTCAACATAGCCTCTACTTCTAATGGTGGTTATGCTATTTTTTTTAAATATCTTTGGTATCTATAATTAAAACTCAAATGTTAATTAACTTAACGAAAATATGGGCCCAAAATATATACTCTATAGAAATCATTCAACTGTCACATGATCAAGTATTTACTATACCTAACTAGGTGATACAACTTTAACCAAAGATGGCGACTGCGATACCTGTAAGAGAATAAAAAAAAAGCGCACTAGTCACGACAAAATGTTCCTCTTAAGAGTTCCTTCTTCGCCACCAGGGCGGAGTAGACTACACACCTCGACCAAACGATTGGAACTAGTTAGTCCCCACACTCTCACTCTACGTTGCAAGTTGTTACCGCCGAGACGTCATCACGTGAGTAGAAGGAAATGAAAACGGAGGCCATGAATTCTAGCTAAAAGAGAGAACCGGTATCTGTCTGAAGTATAGGATTATTACCGCTAAATTATGCGTATCTCGCTAGTTGGTACTGCATCCGAGCCGGGTGCGACAAACATTTTATGTGGCCACGATGTCAAGGCCGGTCCGAAACAATTTGGGGACACTGCCAACTGTAGAATATGAACCTCATAGAATTGTTTTTATAAAATATTAGAGAAGTACAATCACATAATAAGTTAGACAATATTAGTCAGATCAAACAAAAAAAACTTCTTTCCGCTAAAGCTACATTTAGTTTACTGACATAGTTATGGCGCGGTATTATCTTGTGGAATCATTTGAGCTAAGGTTCATAACACAAGAGGCTAATTCTGCTCCATCCAAGTCAGTGCATCATTAACACGGTGTCTACTCAACTTGACCAATGAAATCCCCGACCTTTTCCCTGATCAATTCCTAAAATTCCCCAATAAAAAGTATGTCACATTCTTCTAACTCGCCCCCCCCCCCCCCAAATGGTTTCCTACTCTTCGCATATACACTTCTTCTAAATTCTACCCACATTTATAAAAAGACAACTCCAGTTTATCAAGTCTGCTCACGCGGTTATCACTTGACGTATTAGATGGCCCAAGTGATGGAACGAGGGGGGGTTTCGGGGTTCAACCCCCCCCCCAATTTTATGAACAAAATATTTATGGCTTTATTTATGGTTCAAACAATATCAAAATTAAGGTACAAGTACAAATTAGGGGCTGTGTTACCATAAAAAGCACTTCAGAGAGCTTCCAGAGGTTTATTATTTAGAATTTTTTCTAGCCTTCGGGAGTTAAGGCTTATGTTACCATAAAAAACACTTTAGAGAGCTTCTAAAGCCGTTTAATAATTAGAGTTTGTTCCTAGCCTCCGATAGTTAGGGAGTAGTGTTGCCATAAAAAACACTTCAGATAGCTTCTAGAACAGTTTTTTATTTAGAATTTTTTCTATCTTCCGTCAATTGGGGGATGGGCCCACCAACCCCCCCCTGAAATTATTGGCTGGCTACCGCCCTGGGTTGGGCTTCCCTAAAAAGACCAAGAAGACACTCAAAATCGCTACTGAAAGTTTTCTATGCACCTGTTTAAGGAGTGATCATAGTTACACTAAACAAACATATTAACAAAGGTACGTTTTGATCGAACTTCTGAAAGGCTCGTAAGGCAGCTTTATCGAAGAAGTAACTCCAACTTTTTGAAGGATTAAATTTGTATAAAGAAGGATGGTACGCAAGAACAATCTCATTCAAGCCACTTCATTTTTTTTAAAATCAGTAATTTAATACTTTCTATACATTTACAAAAATGCGAAGTGTCGAATGATACTAAAATTTTAACTACTGAAAATATTTGTTATAATGAAAAATTAAAAGTCGAAACTCCTTTGTGTCACGGGGGATTCAACTTAATTACATATTACACACATTAAACTTTACCCAAATTATTCTAGTTTCTAGTCTTTATGACTTAAGTAAAAACAGTCTACAACGACCACATTTAATTTTTTTTTTCGCAACAAACCTAGCTCTTGCAAACAAGTAACAATAATTTTATTCTGTTCTAACTTAAAAACCTCTTGAATATTTTCTAATGAGTTGACATAAAGTAGACTTGTCCACATACACCTTCGTTATAAGTTTATAACTATTATTATTATTATTTATTATTATTATTAATTATTATAGCACCGCGTCTTACTACCCGTTCGGGTTATACGCACTTACGCTAATGTGTAATGGTAGGGTGATTGTGAGATGAAATGGAGGACCTACAGTTTAACGTGGAATCCGAACCAGGGTGGAGGCCTGGCATTCCTCACATTCACAAGTTGTGATTAATACACGTCTTGTCAGAGGTGAAGGAAGGGTTTTGGCAATCAGATAAATCTGTGCCGGGACCGAGGATTGAACCCCGGACCCTAGTACAGAAGTCTGACACCTTACCCCTAGACCACCCAAGTCACCGATAAGTTTATAACTAAACTGTGAAATCGTTTAAGCCTACGGAAAACCCCACAGGTGTCTGATATTAGAATAACGCCATATACAGGGCCGGATTAATGGGGGAAGCAGGGGGAGGCGCAGAATTAGCAATAAAAAATAAAGGCGAGTCCATATGTGAGTTGTATTAACAGTGGAAATTCGAAAATCTTGATTTTGTAGAACCTTTGAAAACGTAAATATATATTATGATTTGGAAAGTAATTTTTCTATTATTATTATTATTATTATCATCTATCATCTAATATTCATTATTAAAGAAATGTATATATATATAAAAAAATGTAAATATATATATATATATATATATCAAATATATCTAAACTGAGCTTTCAACGCAGGCCTATTATTTATTTTCTGTCCGATTATTAAATAATGTATGATTGTGAACATGGTTTTAATTTTGTTCGAGCCGTTCATGTTAAAAAAAAACCCACCCCATTTTGCAAGTGGCCTGGGCCCCAGAATTCCTTGATCTGGCCCTGGTCATATATTATAGGTTTCATAGTGTGTAAACATATTGTAATTATACTTTCCTAACCTTTCATGCGTTCAAAAATACATTGTAACGTAAGGTATCACGGGATCATAGGGATGGGACGCTCGAACTCTATAAAAGTGGAGGATTCGAGATTCATAAACATCTAAAAAAAAGTGTCTCGAATATAATGCAGTCGTGATATAACAATTTTAAGGAATTGGTAAAAGGAATTATCTAGACTTGTGTAGTTGGGGGGATAACAGTAATACTTAGAACCGCGTCTTACTACTCGTTCGGGTTTTACGCTTAAGTAATAATTACGCCAATGGGCTAAGAATTGGGAAGGTTTAATATAAAGGAAGTGAACCAGCATTTGCGTGGAGGAAGAGTGGAAAACCATTTAGGGAAAACCACCCTCAGTATACCCGGTGGTATCGAACCACGATCTCCCGTCCTCGGCAGTCTAGCTCAACATGAAAACTAGCGCGTTAGCTAACTACGCCACCGAGGTGGGTACGGAGAACCTAGTGATACTAACATAATTATTTGAAAACTTTTTTATTTTGTAAATATTGAAAGAATTTATCAAAACCACAGAAAAGTAAATATTGGTGAACACGTGTTTTGAGCAATGATCCCTTGTGTTTTTATTTACTATAAGTGGGGTCAAATCTTATATTTTTCGAATCTGAATCTTTAAATTTCTCTCGAATCCAAATTTGAATACTCGAATCTTAAAAATGGTACAATTTATGTTAAAGTGAAAATATTTAGAAATTAATATTTAAAATTTTTTTGGTTAAAGTCTTGGTGCTCCTGACAAACGATTATTTTGTTTTTAATTTATAATACGTCATAAACAACAAGAACTCTTTTTGGTAAATTAATAAAATTAATACAGTTGTCTTTTTTTTTTTGTGATTTTGTTATTCTCCAGCCGCCTCGATGACGTAGTTAGCTAATGCGTTAGTTTCATGTTGAGCTAGACTGCCGAGGACAGGGAAATCGTGGTTCGATACCATCAGGTATACTGAAGATGGTTTTCCCTAAATGGGTTTCCATTCTCCCTCTACGCAAATGCTGGTTCACTTCCTCTATATTCAACCTTCCCAATTCTTAACCCATTGGCGTAATTAGTACTTAAGCGTATAACCCGAACGGTTAGTAAGACGCTGGTGCTAAAAAAATTCAGTTTTCCCTTGTGAGTATTATAATAGTGTAAAATTATTTGTTATTTTTTAACTTAATAGAGTGTCTTACGTGAAACAGTTTTTCTGCCATATAAAGGAAAGTTATGGGTAATTTAATAGATCGAAGGTCGACTAAACTTGTCGAGGGCCCTAGATTATCGAAGGAACAACTTTGTCGAGGTCTCTAGCCTTTTTGAAGAACCTGATGCTCTCTGGAGAAGAGCTCATCTTAAAGAGCCCAAATAAGATCTACTCACTCTGAACCGCTCCTGAAGGTGTCTGCGCAGCTGCTGCCTCTTCATCCTCCTGTTGAAGTACTTGATGATCCCATACAATCCCACAGAGAGGAGAGTGACGAAGCCAAGCCCGATGAGGGCCATGCCCATCTGTCTACCCGTCAGCTGCTTCTTCTCGTATTCCGAGGGCTTGTCATACACGGCGCTCGTGATGTACACCGCTACGAGCCCGATTACGACAATCACCGCACCGAACACGCAGCAACAGCACCCGGCGACGCATTCCATTAGCGTCAAAGATCACGCGAAGACATTGTCGACAAACAAACAGGAACAAGCGTTCACAAGTTTGTGTGGAAGCACGAATATTCCTTAGAGCCTTGCCTTCAATACTACGGACAGCAGTGGAAATTGGGAACTCACAGATAACAAGAACAAAACTTTACAAGTGTGTGGTGTGGACAAACAAATATTCCGTAAGATCCTCGCATCTTAAATCCAGTTCTGTGGACAATTAATGAAATAGTGAGTTCACAGAAACAACACGCAAGAGCTCAAAATTAATGTTTGTGGTGTGGACAGATAAATATTATCGAGAGCCTCAGTCTTCCATCCAGCACTGCAAATATTAATGGAACTAACGAGCTCACAGTTAATAGAAGAGTTCAAACATTTGTTTGAACACGTGAATATTTCTTAGAACCCTGAGTCTTTTTAGAGCCCTGTGTATTCCCCCCAACGCTGATGATATTAGTGTAACTAGCGAGCTCACAGATAACAGAAGCTAGAGTTCACAATCTTGCGGCGTGGACATACCGAATATTACTTAAAGCCTTGCGTATTCCATTAAGCGCTGTGGACAATAGTGGACATATTGAGTTCACAGATATAAAGAGTAACAAACACGTGACCAACACTTGCGGGGTTTTAAAGTACCCTAATTATTTATCAAGCTATCAAAAATAGTTAGTATTATTCTAGAAAGCTTCTAAAACAATATGATCAGTTTGAAAACTTTCTTATAACTTTGAATTTTAAAGTACAAATAAACACAATTTTATCTAAACAAACATGTGTTGAAATTAAATTCTTCGAATATAATAAATTTGTCTTACACAATAAGTTGCTTGACAGATATTGCATGTTGTTTTAGCCGCGAGAAAATTTCAGAGCAATTTGGAGCCTAAATAGCTCCAAATATAATACACACCAGCCCGCGAGTGATATCCGCTAATGATTGTAAGAATATATTTGCTAAGTGTGGATAGTAGGTTGGCAGAAGGAAGAGGCGAAATAATCAAATGAACGTCAGTCGTCTGGTTTGTGGTTTCCGAGGTCAGCCACTTTCCGCGGGGGAACTCCCATTTTCCTCTCTTCTTTCCCCCTTCCCAAGCCCCGATATAACATCTAGATCAGTGTTTCACAAAGTGCGGTCCTTGGACCACTTGTGGTCCACGATAGCCTATCAAGTGGTCAACAGGATTCCAGGAAGTTGAGTAATAATAATGATTAAATAATGTTGATAACATATGATAGAAACATTTGAAACGCAAAAGAATAAGGCCAACATAATATGAAATAGTCAGATATGTTGTAGGCCCTATCTCTTTTCTAGGTAAGCACACGTCAGATAGAATAGTAAATATGTACCAACCATCAACGTATCTGAAAAATTATTTATAAAAAAAAGGAGGTTTAAAATGTTTAAAAAAAAAAAACTATTACTTCTTAACTCAATGTAATTTGATTATCTTTTTCAACATTTAGTTTAATAAATTAATTTTTATCTTTTGTTCATAGTTGCAAAATGAATATCCGAAAAATAATGTTTTTCCTGCATAACTTTCAAACAACTCCAAACTCCCCCCCCACCCCTTTCTCCCAGGACCCCCGGTGGTCCCCCCGTGCGCATAGCTTCATTTGGCGGTCCACCATCACCAAAACTTTGAGCAACTAGTCTAGAGTCTAGATCACAATAAAGAAAGCAACCTTTCATAGTTTAGGATGGTTGTTAGGTTAGGGGTCAAGAGAGGGTTCAATAATCACATAAATGTTTTAATAATATGAACATAATTATTTACTAATATAATCGATTAAGTTACCCAGATCTGGTTTCAAACCCCAGACCTTTCCATCACTGCTCCACCAACTGAATTATCTGAGAACTAACCAGATCCAAAATGCGCAGAAACATTTTGTGAGCCCTATCTAATCTTATTTTAATAAAGTTGTGTTTTGTATAAACACAAAAACCTGTTCAATAAGCTTGGACAATTAAACAGCCCAAATAGTCTAGTACTGTGGTCGTGTTTCAGATAATTCTGAATAGCTGACGATCTCACGTGTTCCTCAGGACTCTCCCTTAATAGAATGAGTAATGCCAATTCACGTGTCAAGGTGTAATTTCCTAAGTATTGCATTCAATCAAATAAAATTATTATTTGAAAAGTTAGCTAACTTAGTACGGAAATGAAACACTTAAATAAAGTCCCATTATTATTACTATTAAATAGGTGTTCGATGGCTGTATTAATTTACAAAAGTTGGTCAAAATTTATTCAAACATAGCCTACTTCTTTCAAGTTTTCGGCCAAGTTATGACATTCTTTCTATAATTAAAATAATTTTACCTAAATTTCAGCTTTTCTTATAGCAGAGTTAGGCTACTGGTAGATTTTTTGAAGAGCAGCCCAATATAGGCCATATTTTTTTTTTCATAGGCATTTATGTACCTGGAGAAGAAAAGTTTTTTTATCTCAGATTTAGCCACAATACAGAATTTGGTTCAAATTATTTAACTATTTCAAAAGTTCACAAGTTATATGGGACAAACACACACACTATGCCCGATTACACAATGTATTCCTAGTAGAAGTAATACAAGATTGTACAGTAGCAAACTAGCAATCCCATAATATCTTAACAGTAATGAAGATATGCTTCTAGAACTAAAAAAGAAATTGAGAATGTTAAGAGTAGAATTTGGAACTGTCCGTTTGTCTTTTATCCTACATATAATTTTGTCCTGGAATAGTATGCTAAGGGGAGAGAAAGTGTGAAAGAGAAGTATGGCAGGAAAAAAAAAAAAGGATGAATAGGAAGATATATTAAAGAAAGAGGGAGGGTAAAGGAAGAGAGATAAAGAAAAAATAAGAAAAAGGAGAGGGGGAGAGAATTGGAGGGATGGAGAAGGGAGATATGGGGGAGAGGAGGTGGGAAATGAGGGAAAGGTGGAGAGAACTGGAGAGATGAGATAAGGGAGATATGGGGGAGAGGAGGTGGAAGAGGTGAGATAAGGTGAGAGAGGGATGAGGAGAGGTGGAAATAGAGAGTGGGAAAGAGAGAGGTGGAAGAAGAAATGGAGAAAGAAGGGTGAGAGAGGGTGGAAAGAGAGAGATGAAGAGAGAGAGTGAAAGAGAAAGAGAGTGGAGAAGAGAAGAGAGGTGGAGAAAGGAGAGGTGGAGAAAGAAAGATAGGTGAGAAGAAAAGAGGTGGAAGAGAAAGAGAGGTGGAAGAGAAGAGGGTGGAAAGAAAAGAGGTGAGAGAAGAGAGTGGAAGAGAAGAGAGGTGAAGAGAAAGAGAGGTGGAAGAGAAAAAGGTGAGAAAGAGAAAAAGAGAGGTGGAAAGAGAAAAGGGGTGAAGAGAAAGGTGGAAGAGAAAGGTGGAAGAGAAAGAGAGGTGGAAGAGAAAAAGAGAGGAGAAGAAAGGTAGATGAGAGAAAAGAGAGGAAGAGAAAGGTGAGAGAGGAGAAAGGAGAGGAGATAAAGTGGAGAGAAAAGGCGAGAGAAAGGGCGAGAGAAAGGTAGGACTGAGAGAAAGGTAGGCGGAGAAAGGCGAGAGAAAAGGTGGGAGAGAAAGTGGAGAGAGAAGGTGGAGAGAGAAAGGTGGGGGAAAGGTGGGAGAGAAAGGTGGGAGAGAAAGGTGGGGAAAAGGTGGAGAGAGAAAGAGTGGAGAGAGAAAGAGTGGAGAAGAAGGTGGAGAGAGAAAGGTGGAGAGAAAGGTGGGAGAGAGAGGTGGAAGAAAGGGGGATAGAAAGGTGGATAGAGGAGGGGGGAAGGTGAGGGAAGAGTGAGGGGGAAGAGAGAGGTGGAAAGAGAGAGGTGGAAAGAGAGAGGGGAAGAGAGAGGTGGAAAGAGAGAGGTGGAAGAGAGAGGTGGGAAGAGGAGGTGGAAGAGAGAGGTGGGAAGAGAGGTGGGAGAGAGTTAAAGAGGAAAGATGAGAAAGAGAGTGGAGGAGAGTGAGGTGGAAGAGTGAGGGGAAAGAGGAGGGAAGAGAGGTGGAGAGAGGGAAGAGTGGGAGAAGAGAAGATGAGGGGAAGAGGAGGAGAGTGGAAGATGAGGAGAGAGGTGGAAGAGTAGGGAAGAGTGGAGAGAGAAATGAGTGGAGAGAGGAGATAGGAAGATGGGAGAGAGGTGGAGAGAGAAGGTGGAGATGAGAATGAGAGAGGTGGAGAGAGAGGAGAGAGGGAGGTGAAAAGAAAAATACAGCTAGGAGGGAGTTATAAGGAGAGCTATATTCAAAGAGAAAGCTGAAGAGGGAAGGAGAAAAATAAGGGGTGAAAGAGAGTATGAGATGGCAAGAGGAATGAGATGAAGAGAAGGCGTGAGGTGAGAGAGAGAAAGGGGCGAGAGAGAGAGTGGAGTGAGGGTGAGAGAGATGAAGAGTGAGAAGAGAAGATGTGAGGGTGAGAGAAATAGAGATATGAGGGAGAGAAGGAGAGAGTGAAGAGAGATGGAGAGGTCAAGGAGAAGATGGAGGCTTGGGAGAGATGGAGAGATGGGAGAGAGAGAGATAAAGAGAGAGAGGAGTAGGGCGAGAGAGAATAAAATTATTAGTATATTTAGCACGGTCTAGATACGTTCGGAGTTATACGCTTAAGAGATACATAATGGATGGGCAATGAGAGAGGTTGAATTCAGAGGAAGTGAAACTTGGTGAAGGAAGAGTGGAAATTTAGGAAAAAAGATAGTTGCAGAAAGAGATGAATGATTGTCTGGGATGAGCTTAAGGGACTAGGACGTTTGCCAACTAGCCACGAGGCGGGTAGAGAAATGAAAGAACAGAGTATTGAGAAGAGATGAGAGAGGTAATGAATGATAGATATATATGAGAGAGAGAGAGAGAAGAGATGGTAATAAGATGATAGAGAGAGAGAGATGGTAATAAATTGAGAAAGAGAGTATATATTGAGATGAGAGAGAGAGATGGTAATAATATCGATATAGAGAGAGTGAAGGAAAGAGTATTGAGTGAGAAATGAGAGGAAGAGGGAGAGAAATAGAAAGAGGGAGAAGAAATAAGTCGAAGTGATAGGGAGGTAAAGAAAGGGAGGGGAGAGGGTAAAACTTACATTATAAACACTTCAAATAGGTTGGTTTCTTTCGCGTGCTGAAATAAGTCAGTAAGTAATAGCCTATAGCCCAAACACACTCAACAAAAGATTGTTTGGATTCAAACAAACTTTTACCTGGAAGGGGCTGCTGATCACCAGAGCGCACGCGCGCTACGATCGGGAGTCTCCTGGGGGTGGACGGCCGGGCGTGGTCGCAGCCACCGCGACGATGACTAACAAGATGACGCCCAGGCCTAGGAGGACAGCGCTAAGCCTCCTGGTGATCTCCCACCAGTGATGTCCGGTGCTTACCGGCGCTATACCCCGGCTCTAAGGTCGCGATCACCGACAAGAGCACGGCGCCCAGGACGAGTAGGAAGGCGCCGAGACATAGGCATGCGCCCCGCGGTAGACGCTTGGTCAGGCGTACAGGAGCCGAATGTTGGAGTCATGGTTAGGGAGAGAGGGCTTTCACACTCCCGGCAGAGCTCAAAGAAAATATCCCAGATATATATATATCTATAGCAAAATTGTAAGTTATTTTAATCTTCCCTTTACCTATCACTAAAGAGTCAATTTTTATCACACAACCTAAGTTTTAAAAGTTCCACAGTGATTTTACTCACGTAAATGATCGAATTAATGATTTAACATACCACCACAAGCCAATTACAAAGAGCAACCAATTATATATTTATTTATTTTCTCTTCCTAATGACAGTGTTGCCATTTCGGAACGAACACACACAAAAAAAAGTATCCTTTAAACGTTTAGCGATCACTCTTTTGATTTTTTTACACTATTAGACGTCGCCATCAATTTCAAATCGCGTTATATATATATAAACTCAACATAAATTCACAACTAAAACCAATTTTAACTTTCAAAAATATTCCACTTCAGTTATCGACAAAGAAGTTAAAACTTTAGTAAACGAACCAATTCACACAAGTTCTTAAAACATTCTACGATAACATAAACTCCAGGTAGAAATAAAAATCACACACAACGTCCACTAAGCTAACAATTCAGCTCTATTGTACTTGTTTATCACTGCAAGTGAATGTTCAGATGATCGTTAAAACATACCAAACACACTTTCCTCGCTCCAATAACTATATGGCAGCGCAGGTTTACGTTGAGTGTGACTCTTTAGGGGCGCCATTCGCAACAGAAACGACGCCACTTCCTTTGTTCGAAGTGTGTTTTGACTGGAATCCCGATTTCTCGATTGCTTATCCTATTTTTCTGTACCTCAGTTATTTGACTCTTGTTATTGTGAGAGACGTAACTTGACCTGTAATTACATAAACAACCCCTCCCCCTCCCTCGACATACCCCACTTAACTTGGTGATAACAGAGCACGTCCTCGTAGCTAAGTGGTTAGAGCCACAAGTCCACAAGTCTAGAATACTCTGGTTCAATACCTGGTAGTTCTGACGAATTAATTGACTCATCCCAATTAGTAAACATTTAGGCGCTAAGGAGTGGTATGTGGAATTAGGCTTGCTGCCTAAAGTCGAGTTTGTTTGTAGGTCATGTTCTAAGTAAAGACCATTTTAAAACACGACTTACAAACTTTTCCTGGCACAGTACACATCCATCCTAGTTATGTATCATTAATAGACTATTAGATAAGACTTGGATATTAAATGTTGTATTCAAATGATGTTTAATTTAAATAAATTTTAGTTAAATATTTCTTATCTAATATTAAACTACGCTTCTCACTTAAATTTAATATTTTTATAATGTTTTCTAAAATGTTATTTATCAATTGGCTAAACGAACGAATAAATATAAAACAAAGGGTACAGTGCACCCCACAGACTTTCTCTTTAATCTTAAAAGGAATGCCAGGCCTCCACCGTGGTTCGGATTCCACGTTAAACTGTAGGTCCTCCATTTCATCTCACAATCATCCTACCATCACACATTAGCGTAAGTGCGTATAGCCCGAACGGGTAGTAAGACGTGGTGCTAATAATAATAATAATAATAATAATAATAATAATAATAATTATTATTATAGTAATAATAATAATAATAATAATAATAATTTAATCTTAAAATAGAGACAGTTACTAAAAAGTTGTTAAATTTGTGAAGTAAAATAATACACACTGATGCATAAACGCTCCACCAAAGAGCATAAATATATTATTATTATCATCATTATTATCACTATTAGCACCGCGTCTTACTACCCGTTCGGGCTATATGCACTTACACTAATGTGTAATGGTAGGGTGATTATTAGATGAAATGGAGGACCTACAGTTTAACGTGGAATCCGAACCACGGTGGAGGCCTGGCATTCCACACGTTCACAAGTTGTGATTAATAGCATAAATATAAAAATATACGGTGGTACAGATATATTCAGAGAATAGGAATATCTATGTCCACCAAAGAGCATAACAATCAAGTTCATTTTCAAAGACTTGAATAAAAATAATACTAGCTTATAGTTCAGAAACCATTGATTTTATAAAAAATATCTTTCATTCCAAAGAGTTTTATATTTAATAGTACTACATCTTTACAATGGTATAGTATTTCGTATCTCAAATAGTTATGGCGATATTATCAAAATTGAAAATTTCTGTATGTGTATAGTACCCTCAGAATCATTTTTCATGGAAAAAATGAAAATGTCCATTTTGTTTGTAATGTTAAAAAGGATATAGAAACAAAATTCGACCAACATCTTATAGCAGATTTTGAAAAAATATTTTTTTTCTCCTTTTCCCTTTCAGTAAACTACCCTTAATTTTAGGGTTGGATATCTAATTCCCAAAAATCCTCTGGGAAACCTTATGAAAATACCAGATACCAAGCTTTAGCCATATCGGTAAAATGGTTTCGGCTCTAGTCCGAGATACAGACAGACAGACAGATGGCATCGCAAAAACTACTTTTTAGGTTTCAGAGAGTCCTAAAAGTCAACATTTATCAAAATCTCTAGTTCAAGTTCGATTTTTTTTTTTCAAGAGAAGGTAAAAAGTTTTTCATCAACTTTTTCCAGAATTCGTGCTCCACGTCTTATTACCCGTCTAGAATAGTAGAATATTAAACACAGTATAGGTATAGAAGTATGAAGGTAGAATTTAGAGGAAAAGCATCAGCATTTGCTTGAAGATAAATAAATAGGGCAATTATATATATATATATATATATATATATATATATATATTAAACAGTGGGCCCTATACCCAGCCGAGATTCAAGTCCTAACCTTCAGGCACAGTAACTGCCAAACAATATAATCCAAGTCCGCATGTCTAATGGTGTGGGTTAAAAATATGGTAATATATTATGTTGTCCAACAGTTTCTTACAAGGAAATTTTCTAACGTTAATATGAGTCCATTTTGAGTGATTTCCGCTAATTTGCGTTGCTTATTTTATAAAGTGCATTTCTGACAGTGACTTAGGAGTCCAGCTAACAGACTGCATTGTGGGTAGAATTCAAAGTTCCCAGACTATATTTCGGAGGATGACGGTGCTTTTACTTTAAATTTCCATAATATAACTGTTCCCTTAGTTTAGACCATTTAAGTCGATGTTAGCAGGTACTTTTATTATTTTTTAAAACTTAACATGTATTTATTTTAGGTATTTAATTTTCACTTTATGAACCGACTTGTTATATCAGTACACGAGAATTTCTATGAGCGAGAGTGGAAGGACATACCAATTTTGCCGGAAGCGATATTTCACATATTTTACAAGGTTCTTTTACATGCCAAATCGACCTGGGACCGAGGGCCCTTACTTCCCCCTCCGAAGGAAGTTGTGCTACGGACTTTTATAGCTCAAGAAAAATGCATCAACCTCAGCTGGGTCTGAAACCATGATCATCGGAGCCTTAGGCGAGCCCTTTACCCCAAGACTATCGAGGTCAACTAAGACGAATATATTTTCTTTTCTTTATAAATCCTTCCTGATATACTTAGACAAGTAAAACATGAACCTTTAAAGGGCCCCTACACGGTCAGTACTAATGTCATATACTGCCAGTACTACTGTCAGTTACTGTCAGTACTACTGTCAGTACTAATGTCAGTCTCTCCCACCACTTGCAAGACTGATGGACTGAGACTGATGTGATCAGAAAATTAGGATCGCATCAGTACTTTAGTCAGTCCGGACATTAGTCCATCAATACTGCCCCTACACGATCGGTCAGTATTAATAATTAATAATTAATACTGACAGTCTGACGATCGTGTAGGGACCATATAAAAACCACCCACACTTCAACCAACTAATTCTGATTTTATTATGTATTTTAAAACTTTTGGTTTTGAATTCGGACGCTAGTTTTTACCAAGACTTCGTTTAGGGTTAACTATAAATTGGCATAATTTAATTGAAAACAGCACTTGACTGAATGGATAATTTATTTATGAAATTAGCTTTAAAACACAGTAAAATCACAATTAATTAAAAATACATTGTATATTCATACATTTTCTAAACACAAATAACTTTTCAAAAATGTGTACAAATCTATTTACGGCATTTAAGAATTCAATTGGACATAAAACAGAACAAAAGCCAATAACAAAAAGTTTATTTTAATGCAAACACTAAACTAAATAGAACATTACAAAAGGAAGCTGTGTTCGACACTAAAACAAGCGTGTAATAGATCAATAGTCTTACTACTCCTAAATTACGCAAGCCCTGGAACAGGATGCTACACAACATTTCTTTGTGGCTGTGACGTCACTTTAACCAATCTCCCAGCACCCAATTTTACTACTAGACGATACTTGTGATGGGTGACGTCATTAAAGAGAAAACGTTACTGATAATAATATATTATGTTGGTAATATTAGCTGTAGATTCTAGGCGCAGTTAGGAGTAATAAGTATATTACCAAATCTTCTACTAAAGATGGCTAACGATACTAAGAAAAGGACGAAACAAAGACAGACAAAAGCGCATAATATCGACAATAAGCAAAAACTTCATATTTTTCAAGTCCTTGTGATGACGGTCATTTTGATAAAGTCACTTTCGATATTCATTTCTGTAAACAGAATAAGGTTGACTATTTGAAACACCAACATGACTCAAACTTTACGTCGTTATATATATGTAAAAAATAATAATGGCAATCCAAGATAGCCGACGTGACTTGACCAATTTTCTTTTCTTTTTCACAAACCTTGAAAAAAAAAAAGGAGTGGCAAAAGCTGACATTGGACGTAAAGCGAAGCAAACTATTTCTAAGATGTTACAAACCATTGTAGGATTTTTGTGATTTGGAATATTATTTGTGTCAGCCCATATTTCAATCTGCATTTGAACTGTGTATTGAAATTTTGCACGATTGCACTATTAAATTAAAGTGGGGATGTGTGGAATGCGATAAAGGCCGGTATTTCGCAGTTTTTTTTATAGCAAAACAGTTTTTTTGGTCAAAATAAATAAAATCTAGTTTCAGTACAAACTAGAGTTTAATTTTCTTCACATGTGGTATCAACAGTTGTTGAATATCTGTCATGAGCATAGCGGCATTAAATGACAATTTTTTTAAATTAAGAGAAAAAGGTTGTCAATAAATTCCATGACACTCTTGACAGATATTCAACAAATGTTGATACCACCACGTGAAGAAAATTAAACTCTTTTTGTTTTTACTTAAGTAATATTTATTAATTATGACCACAAAAATGTTTTGATGCAAAAACACTGACATTTTTTCAAATTCCTTCCTTCCCAACCTAAGGACTAGGAACATGTTTTTACTAAAATGTATACTATTAATGTAAAAAAATACTTTATTTTTGATAGTGTTAGAAACCCTAATAAGCTTACCGGAACTTAAGGTCATATTTTTATATTTTCAACGTTATTGACGAAGGAAATAATATTTCAAGTAGTTACACAATGAGCAAGAACAATCAATGAACATATTTTGACTGTAAACCACCTTTATATCAGCTATTTAATCATTTGTAAAACATTTATTTGTAGTTGACATTATGTAAAATGTTCACTGTCTGCTTTTTATAACTCATTGTGTAACGAACTACTTGAAATAATCTCCTTCATTAATAATATATGTGCTACTTTTTAGAATAATTTAGAAAATGTTATTTTATTACGTTGTTTTAAAAAGAATCAAACCTTGATTTTAATATCAACATTTAACTCAAACTATATCAGCTTTAAAATATATATTTGATTTTATATTAACATTTAATTGAAAGCGTGTTATCCTTAAGATATACATATTCGATTTCCTAATACCATTTAGTTTAGAATATAATGACTTTAAGGATCAAGATTTTATTTTATAACAACTTTTAATCTAAAATATAGTGACTCTAAATCCAGATTTTATTTTATATTAACATTTGATTTAAAAAATATTTCCTTTAATATATACGAGAATATTTGATTGCTTCAATATTAATAACAAGTCATAAAAATAATTACAGTACTTTCAGCATAATTTATGTATAAAAAACAGAAAAAACGGTGTTATTGTTTATGTGTTTTTATTACCTAAATAATATTTAATTTGATAAAGTAAAACTGACGAATTAATGGATTTTAAACTTTCGGTCATTCAATTTTAGCATCGAATAATCTTGTTTGTTATTCTTACAAATTAATTAAATGATAATTATATTGTTTTTATTTTATAAATCAATATCTCCAATATTATAAACACCTAAATTTTAATTTGTTAAGCTTGATCAATAGATATGGGCAACTTAAATCCGTTACGTGAATTACTTTTTGTACAAGTGAACAAAGTTTTTAACCATAATTCGTAAATAATCAAATCTTTCAATATTTGGTTTCATTTCAAGTAAACTACCCCGAAATATGATTTATACACAGGCTTTTAATAGTAATAAACCGGTGTAGTTACGAATAAAAAGTGAAAACATGTAAATGAATTTGAGTAGACTAAGTCCAATCACAAGACACAATTCGACAATGGTTCATAAATTCGCTTAGGTCACTAGGCGGTGTCAACAAATTCTATATCGACAAACAGACAAAAGTTCAACAAACTGGATCCCCAAAAGGTCATTTTTGGTACTTCACGTCTTACTATCCGTTCGAGCCATTCGCATCCCCCCCTCCCCCTCCCCCACCGTTGGGTCTAACGATCCATTCGAATATTACGCACATGATATTAATTACAGTTATGTTTTAGGGATGAGTAACGTATAATTTAAAGGGAAGGAACATGCATCTACGTTTAAGGAAAGTGAGAAGTTATTTATTTAATAAAATAAGCACCTCTATAAATCCAGACGGGGTTCAAACCACCACCTCTTAGTCACCGGAAAAACAGGCAATAAGACACTGACGCCTCAGTCCGCATGCCTACCGGTGTTATTTGGAATATTAGTCACATTTTTATAAAGGTAGTCAAATAATGATTTAGTACCGAGTCTTACTACCCATTCTTGTTATACGCAATAAATGAAAGTTAGTTCTGCCGTTAAATTGTGAGATCCTACAACTTTACTCTAGTATTGAAAGGTTAAAAGGATTACCTTTATTAGGTTGAATCAATGTGTATATAAATTAATTATACAATCTGGGGTTTAGAAATTGTGCTTTAAATAATTTGATTTTTTTTCGAGCTCAATAAGCTTATTTTCAACTAGAGGGAAGTTTTAAGTTTTTTGCAGTCTCGTCAGGATTTTAATAAATATAGTATATCATAAAGAGTTGGGTAACGTTTAAGGGCACAACACCTTGACGATCCTGCCCACGGTGCGAGGATGACAAAGTCAAACCCTAAGTGAATGCTAAGTGGACACTAGCGTGGGTTTGCTTGCGTCATCATAGGTTAGATATTGTGCTTGGTACCACACTATTGGTACACTAATGATCTTACACACTGCCCTAAAGTGTTCGACAAATATTTGATAATGCAAACACCGTACTATAAGCTCCTGACCGGTCCCCGCCTCGCAACACGCAGCGCAGTGCAGTAGGAGGGGTTGCCAGCTAGCAGGCGACAGTCTAATAAGTCCTCGATCGGTCCCCGTATCACACTACACGCAGCGATGGCAGCAGTATACAGGGCATAATCCCAGGGGCGAGAGGACCTATGTTTGATTATAGGACGCACCATGTTAGTTTTCTATTCCTTGTTTCAGGTATGCGCTTGTAACAACACGATATTAACTAGCTAATCTAATACAACACGATGAAGAGAATGCATTATAAGGAATGGCAACATCTAGGTAGGCCATGTAGGAGAAAGGATGAGAAACTTCACTGTACGGTAGAAATAATGCTGGCCATAATTTCACGGTTCAATCAATCGAAGCTCACAATATATTCAGTTACTGGTGACGAAGAGGTTAAGGTTCGAATCCTAGCTAGGTACACTGGGGACGATTTTCTATGTGTAATCTTTCCTTTATCTCCCCCCCGCTCTTCATCTACCCTTAAATTAAGCCATTTAACTATTTTTCAGTGCTACGCAGCTTACCATATAATCAGCTATTCGGATAGTTACACTTAATAGGCCTGGGTGAGGAAGGTAAAATTTAGAGCTGATGTGCAAAAATGTATCATGGGAAGCGAGTGGAAACCTTAAGGGAAATAAAATCTTCAGTAAGCTTGGTCGGGATTCGATCCCCTACCTCATTGTCAACAACAAACCCAACCATGCGAGACTAACACCTTTGTCCGCGTGCCCACAAGTGTGGGTATTAAATTATTGTAATCTAACCAGGTGGCAATGGACCAGGTTTGGAGATCCAGTTTGTATTTCCTGTCATCCCCACCCATCCCACAACAAACCGTCCCCTCCGACTAACTTGCTGACGTCACACATTACCCGGGAGTCCTGCGCTTGGAAGAGCGCCCCGGCCCACAAGCAGAGGCCTAGGAAGAGCACTGCAACGGTGATCATGGCTCCTATCCTCAGCGAGCGGTCCACTTGCTCCTCCGCCGTGTACACGTAGAGGAAGAGTCCGGCGGCGGCCAAAAGGAGTACGCCTGTTCCCGCGCAACTGTGGCGCGCTTCGAGAGGCTGATCCCACAGAGGCGTCTCGGCGCGCCGGATCCCGAAATTGCTCATAGCGTCGGCCCAGCCGGATCTACACGGCGGGCATGCAAACATTCACATTAGGGCCCTCGAGCCGCAAGGTGTGGGCGTAGACCAAGGCAGGGGTCATGACGTCACAAAGAAGGTCATGTACCAAATATAAAGAAGGTATGGTATGGTGTCTTCCTGTCGAGCTGGTAGAAAACCAAATTGACCACTGTAGTGATATAATGGATTCATTAAGCTTAGTGGAAGATCGTACTAAATACATTTTATTGCATAGTGTACTAAATACGTCTTAAAAATGACCACCTATACTTATAATTTTACTGCAGTGAAATTTGCCTTAAACGCAATCGCAAGGGTCCAGGATATTCTCCCGCTAAAGCCAGGTCTCCGTTTAATAAAGGTGTGTATGAAAATTAAACCAGGGACCTAATTGAGATAAAATAATATACCGTACTCATTTATTTATTCACACTATAAGTGAACATATGCAATTATTACACTGAACATAAAAAATTACTCACTTTTTATTTATTTATGTGTTTTAGGCCATAATGATAAATTCCAGACTAAATTAAAAAATGTAGACCTAGAGATCTTATTGAGTAAAATTTCTAGAAGGGGCAAACAGTTGAATTTCAAAACACTTAGTGTTGTACCGTTAAAAGCTGTTCTAAAGGTGATTGACAAGTCATTAGAGCGGAAACTGTAAATAACAGAGGCAATTACAGTACAACATTTTGTAATCAAGGTAACAAAATAAACTAGGAAAGAGAAAGGAAATGTACCTGACTTCACATTTAAACTCATCTTAAAATAACGAAAAAGAGAAACTAGAACTCTGTAGAATGTATAAGACGCCTACAATTCCCCTAAGCGATTCACTCCGGAACACTGGAAATTTATCGCATAAAGGCTTATTTTGATTTCTGTTTCCGCGTTAGACAGTTTCCGTTTAATCCAGATAATTTAACGTGTTTTTTTTAGCCTTAAAGTCACGGGACCAG
Organism: Timema podura; assembly: GCA_033556935.1. Classification (NCBI taxonomy): domain Eukaryota; kingdom Metazoa; phylum Arthropoda; class Insecta; order Phasmatodea; family Timematidae; genus Timema; species Timema podura. Next base: position 4,932,425 of record JAVRXN010000008.1, on the reverse strand, counting down.
AAAATATTTTCGTTTAAGACAAATTTCCGTTTAATAAAAGGCCCGTTTTAGGGAGCGGCCAGATTGAGCGAGCGACTAAAATATAAAATAGAACATATTGGTTGTAATGAGAGGTGGCCAGATTGAGCGAGAGACTAAAATATAAAATAGAACATATTGGTTGTAATGAGAGGTGGCCAGATTGAGCGAGAGACTAAAATATAAAATAGAACATATTGGTTGTAATGAGAGGTGGCCAGATTGAGCGAGAGACTAAAATATAAAATAGAACATATTGGTTGTAATGAGAGGTGGCCAGATTGAGCGAGAGACTAAAATATAAAATAGAACACATTGGTTGTAATGAGAGGTGGCCAGATTGAGCGAGAGACTAAAATATAAAATAGAACACATTGGTTGTAATGAGAGGTGGCCAGATTGAGCGAGAGACTAAAATATAAAATAGAACATATTGGTTGTAATGAGAGGCGGCCAGATTGAGCGAGCGACTAAAATATAAAATAGAACATATTGGTTGTAATGAGAGGTGGCCAGATTGAGCGAGAGACTAAAATATAAAATAGAACATATTGGTTGTAATGAGAGGTGGCCAGATTGAGCGAGAGACTAAAATATAAAATAGAACACATTGGTTGTAATGAGAGGTGGCCAGATTGAGCGAGAGACTAAAATATAAAATAGAACATATTGGTTGTAATGAGAGGCGGCCAGATTGAGCGAGCGACTAAAATATAAAATAGAACATATTGGTTGTAATGAGAGGTGGCCAGATTGAGCGAGAGACTAAAATATAAAATAGAACATATTGGTTGTAATGAGAGGCGGCCAGATTGAGCGAGCGACTAAAATATAAAATAGAACATATTGGTTGTAATGAGAGGCGGCCAGATTGAGCGAGCGACTAAAATATAAAATAGAACATATTGGTTGTAATGAGAGGTGGCCAGACTGAGCGAGAGACTAAAATATAAAATAGAACATATTGGTTGTAATGAGAGGTGGCCAGACTGGAGCGAGAGACTAAAATATAAAATATAAACATATTGGTTGTAATGAGAGGTGGCCAGACTGGAGCGAGCGAGCGACTAAAATATAAAATAGAACACATTGGTTGTAATGAGAGGCGGCCAGACTGAGCGAGAGACTAAAATATAAAATAGAACATATTGGTTGTAATGAGAGGTGGCCAGATTGAGCGAGCGACTAAAATATAAAATAGAACATATTGGTTGTAATGAGAGGTGGCCAGACTGGAGCGAGAGACTAAAATATAAAATAGAACACATTGGTTGTAATGAGAGGCGGCCAGACTGAGCGAGAGACTAAAATATAAAATAGAACATATTGGTTGTAATGAGAGGTGGCCAGATTGAGCGAGCGACTAAAATATAAAATAGAACATATTGGTTGTAATGAGAGGTGGCCAGACTGGAGCGAGAGACTAAAATATAAAATAGAACATATTGGTTGTAATGAGAGGTGGCCAGACTGGAGCGAGAGACTAAAATATAAAATATAACATATTGGTTGTAATGAGAGGTGGCCAGACTGGAGCGAGCGAGCGACTAAAATATAAAATAGAACACATTGGTTGTAATGAGAGGCGGCCAGACTGAGCGAGAGACTAAAATATAAAATAGAACATATTGGTTGTAATGAGAGGTGGCCAGACTGGAGCGAACGAGCGACTAAAATATAAAATAGAACACATTGGTTGTAATGAGAGGTGGCCAGACTGGAGCGAGCGAGCGACTAAAATATAAAATAGAACACATTGGTTGTAATGAGAGGTGGCCAGACTGAGCGAGAGACTAAAATATAAATAGAACATATTGGTTGTAATGAGAGGTGGCCAGACTGGAGCGAGAGACTAAAATATAAAATAGAACATATTGGTTGTAATGAGAGGCGGCCAGACTGGAGCGAACGAGCGACTAAAATATAAAATAGAACACATTGGTTGTAATGAGAGGTGGCCAGACTGGAGCGAGCGAGCGACCTAAAATATAAAATAGAACACATTGGTTGTAATGAGAGGCGGCCAGACTGAGCGAGAGACTAAAATATAAAATAGAACATATTGGTTGTAATGAGAGGTGGCCAGACTGAGCGAGAGACTAAAATATAAAATAGAACATATTGGTTGTAATGAGAGGTGGCCAGACTGGAGCGAGAGACTAAAATATAAAATAGAACATATTGGTTGTAATGAGAGGCGGCCAGACTGGAGCGAACGAGCGACTAAAATTATAAATAGAACACATTGGTTGTAATGAGAGGTGGCCAGACTGGAGCGAGCGAGCGACTAAAATATAAAATAGAACACATTGGTTGTAATGAGAGGCGGCCAGACTGAGCGAGAGACTAAAATATAAAATAGAACATATTGGTTGTAATGAGAGGTGGCCAGACTGGAGCGAGCGAGCGACTAAAATATAAAATAGAACATATTGGTTGTAATGAGAGGTGGCCAGACTGAGCGAGAGACTAAAATATAAAATAGAACATATTGGTTGTAATGAGAGGTGGCCAGACTGGAGCGAGAGACTAAAATATAAAATAGAACATATTGGTTGTAATGAGAGGCGGCCAGACTGAGCGAGAGACTAAAATATAAAATAGAACATATTGGTTGTAATGAGAGGCGGCCAGACTGAGCGAGAGACTAAAATATAAAATAGAACACATTGGTTGTAATGAGAGGTGGCCAGACTGGAGCGAACGAGCGACTAAAATATAAAATAGAACACATTGGTTGTAATGAGAGGCGGCCAGACTGAGCGAGAGACTAAAATATAAAATAGAACATATTGGTTGTAATGAGAGGTGGCCAGACTGGATCGCGCGAGCGAGCGACTGAGCGCGCACGCTTGAAAGATAGAACTGGTTCTATTTTTCAAGCGTGCGCGCTCGACCCGGTACAGTCTAGTTTACAGGCGCTAGGCAATATTATTGTATGTTGGTTCATTGAGTGCTAGGAAAACTTCTCATTTTGACATTTTTATTAATATCGATAGGTTTAGCACACTTGCTACTAACGGCCTGATTTAATTGGTAAGATCATAAATCATACCTATATGTGTATATATATGTGTGTGTATGTGTAAAACTGATATGTTAAAATACTTCAATATTATCAAAGTAGGCCTTTACAAATAAGAATCACCATTAGCGTGGAGAGAGGATGAGAAAACCACAACAATAAATCACTTGTTAAAACCCCCCTCAGTTCACTCAGCCAAGATTCGTAGCCTCCTCGTCAACAACTAACGAGAGCTATCTGCTAATCACGCGCTCGCTCGCACGCTTGTCAGTCAGGTTTCATACGCCTGCGGGCCGAATGTGACCACCCGGACTCACTGCTGACTTTGGGGACTAATATTTATTATTATTATTATTATATTATTATTATTATTATTATTATTATTATTATTATTATTATTATTATTATTGCGTACATTAAATTCTAGGTTCCAAGAAAATTCGAAAATTAATACATATAAAAATATAGAGATCCAAAACATTTGCTAGTTGATTGAGAGATAAAAATAACCACAGTAGTGTCTACGACAAGCTATACGCAAATTCCTGCCCTTTTCATTGGTAACTAGCTTTGAGGAGAAAAAAAGCAAGTGGTGCCTGTCGCCAGGTTTATTCATCGCCACCCATCAGTCAATGGGAACTGCAATCAAGTCTACTTTGCTCGCTACAGTATTGCCACGAGTATATTTTCGAATTATTCTCCAAGTGGCTGATCCTCCATCAAACCATAGCTATAGCTGCAATGAGTACAGTAAAATAAATAAATTAGCGCTCAGAGAATAGATCTTTTAAAGCTGACTGGACAGATAAATATTTGTTTCCTGTGTTTCAAGACAAAATATTTTGCCTCGTGTGTTGTGAAACGGTAGCCGTTTCGAGGAATATAATATTCGGCGGCAGTGTAAGACTTTAAATCCCCGAATTCACCAATTTGGAAACGCACGAAAAGAAAAATTAAACAAGAAAATTTTGTGAAGCGTCTTTGCGCAGAACAATAGATTTTCAAAAAAGTAAACACTGAGAAAAAGGCGGCCCCCAAGGTAAGCTTTGACATTTCGAGGGAAATTGCTGCTGTTGAAAAAAAGTTATACCGAGGGTGACCTCATAAATAAATGCATGTTGATTGCTATTTCTGAGTCTTGTCTTGTCCAAAAAATAGGGGAACAATTGAGAATGTCAGTTCATTACGCATTACCGTAGAGAGGAGGATAGTAGACATTTCCACCAATCTTAGCGATCAGTTGAATTAGAAAGAAAGTGACTTCTGCTTTTACTCATTAGCAATGGATGAATATAGAGTATGTAGCAGATCACGTGATAGGGCCACAGTGGAGCCCCTCAAGGTTGGATTGTACCTTGCTGGTTTGCACTATGTAGCAGATCACGTGATAGGGCCACAGTGGAGCCCCTCAAGGTTGGACTGTACCTTGCTGGTTTGCACTATGTAGCAGATCACGTGATAGGGCCACAAGGGAGCCCCTCAAGGTTGGATTGTATGCTTTCACTATAAACGGAGTGTCCATTCTAAATATATTTTTATCAAACAAAAATGTATTTAGAAAATAAAAAAGTACAAATTGAACAAAGCAACCAATATCGTTAGATATCTCGTCAAAACACAAGGTTTCAATTTACAGAATGAGATGCAACCACATTTTAGTGAGGGGTGGGGAGTAGAAATACATTTAGGGAAAAACTACCCTCAATACACCTGGTTGGGATTCGGAACTACGACCTCCCTGTTTCCGGCAAACCAGATTATATGATATACGATCAAATATTATATGGAAAACAAAGCTTTAAGGATGAATGGTTATATTTACGATAATGAGCCGTATCTCAATCATAATCGAAGAATAACTTAGATATACAGGGATCTTCCTGTGCTCGAGGTCATTCTTCACTCATATTTTAAAGCTGAGTCTGTGATAGACGTGTGCATATCATGGCTACTATAAAATGACACACGAATACATAATATTTGCACTAATCGGAACGAAAAGTTATCAATACGCGGCAGCTTCGAAGTTTGAAGTTTGGATATTAGCGCGCCGCGGATCTTACCCCCCAGCGGGCTTAGTGAAGTTGGAAGATGGTCAAACAAAAAAGCATCTAGAATTTTTCAGTTTCATGAAATTACACCATATTTCATCAGCTTTTGAAATGAGAGAAAAAAAATCCATGCCAGAACAGTTAATTGGGAGTGCCTTGTCGTGGTCTTAATACTGGGAAGATGGCTTGAAACCTGTTAACAAAAGCTAAGATTTTATGATGGCGACACAGAGACTTGTCGACAATATGCAAAAAAAATTAAAGGACCACACATGCTTGCTAAATCGGTAGAGAAGATTTTTTAACAAATATGGATTCAATAAGTCCAATATTGTAAAATTGTTCATTAACTTGAAATATACTAAGGGTGGGAACTTTTGATTTGGAATAATATGAAAGGGAAAATCGACATCATTACAATATTCACACGTCCATCACATCTGTCTTAAAATATGAATGAAGAATGGCCCTTAGGGTTTGGATGATTCCTGGATAGCTCAGTGGTAGAGGATTGGATTCTCGTGTCCAGGTGTCGTTTTTCAATTTATTCAATAAGATTTTATGATCCTGGCGTTTACTCCGCGTGCCCATTGATGCAGAGTTTGTCAATGTTGAACGCAAAGAAATATATTTGTGTTTCCTTAACCTACCTTCCTACCGCGAGCTTACTCAGTTCGGAGATTTATTATACTCCTGAAACCAGATAACAATGAAGACAACAGCCTTATCATGAAAAAAAAACCCAAGAAGATATGTTGCAACGGTAAATATACATTACTGTGATTCATTTCTTCAGAAGACTTAAATTTCATGAATCTCATTACGAATCGGGTGTTGACCTCATTCACTATAAAAAGCGTTCAAAGAATAATAATAGCAGTAGGGGACATGGCGTCTCGTCACAATTTGACCTTTGACCCCGACGCTGATTGGCTGCTATAATTAGACCTCCCCCCTCCCACCCCCTCCCCTCCCCTCCCTCCGCTCTGATTACAAAATCTCCACCAGTTGATTACGAAATTTCCTCCCCTACAACCCCCCTACAACCCCCTCCCCCCATCCCCTACAACCCCACCACACCTTGAACATGTTGGTACTTGTGCGGGCCCTTTTTTTCTTGATTATTGTTGCGTGCTAATTAATTATTCATGTCTGCTAATTGATTATTGATGTGTGCTAATTAATTATTCATGTATGGGTAGGGGGGAAGGTCATTGGAGTATATTTTATTTGGATGGTGAGCATACGTCTCTGCACGAACCTCTCGCTACGACTGCGTGGTGTAGAGTGAGGAGCATCTTATTTGGGGGAACATGCAGCCCGATGCGTCAGGCGCTCCTCCCGTGGCATGAGAAGGAACACGGAGCAGGAACCTTTTCCCGACGGCCGCTTAGCGAAGAGTGTGGCCGCTGAGAAACTGACAGCGTATCACGGCCTTATGACCCCCTTTCACTTTTCCCCCCTCACTCCCCCCTCCTTCAAGGCAACCCCCTATGTGGTAAAGGGTTTTTTCCAGTGTCGCAAGCCCTTATTTGGTAATGGGTTTGCCCGGTGTCGCAACCCAGCGCAAGTTTGACGGGTTGACAAGACAAGTCGAGACAAGAATAGATCACGATGTCGTAATCCTCTACCCCTATGTGGTAATGGGTTTTCTCCGACAAGCATTGACACAGCCTTGGAATGCTCAGTTAGGGGCCTCCATCCCCCACCGCTAAAGTCTACTAAAATTGGTTGTATGATATCGTCTGTCGACATGCGCGGATGTAGGTATCAGTCATGAGGGAAGAAATATCTACACTTTACACTGCAGGGATTCAATTTCCCTCAGCTGGAATTATATGTACCTGACATTTAGACGGCGTGCACACCGGGACTCAAACCGCGATATCTTTAGCACTGCTAGTGTCTGCTATAGCGGCCGTACTTCCTGCACCCCCACCATTTTGCAGGTCGACCAAGTAGAATGTGTACCCGCATTTGCTTCAAACGTCAATCACCGGCCGTCTAGTGGCGCCTTAGAACATGCGACCATAGATGGCACTCACATCTGGACTCAAACCTCGATATCTTTAGCACAGCTATTGTCTGTTAGAACGGTCGTACTTCATGCACACCCGCCATTTTGAAAGGTTGACCAGGTAGAATGTGTACCCGCATTTGCTAGGAGTGAAAAAATCAAACGTTGATCACTCTGTCATCGGTCATCTAGTGACACCTTAAACCATGCGACCGTCGATGCATTGTGACGGTAGATAAAGTGAAAGCAGGCGTTTTATTCCTCGAGATATTTAATGTTCTCATGTGAGGAATGTCGGGCCTCCACCATGGTTCGGTTTCCGCGTTAAACTGTAGGTCCTCACAATCACCCTACATTAGCGTAAGTGCTTATAACCGAACGGGTAGTAAGACGTGGCACTAATAATGATATCACTCTTACATCAATTCATAAGTAATATCGAATTTAATGTTCGCAACTATATTTTGACGTGATAATATATATCTACATCAGGCTTGAGGGAGATATAAAATATATACTTGTATTTGTGCGACACGGCCGACCTGGATCCAATACCCCCTACCTCCCCCTGCTAATAGCCAAGAAGTTAGCGCGTCACTGACAATCGAACCCTCTAACACCGCCTGAATGAGAGATAAAATAATAAAATTAGTGATGTACCCTCATTTACGGAGGGTTGAAATGTGAAAACAGTCAAAGCTATTATTTATGCTTACTCCTGCTAGATATCTTTGACAGGAGTCGAACCGGGGACTTTTGGCGTAACAGTATAGGGTTTGTCGACCTTGCAATTTGCCTAGAAATAACCAGGAGGATAAAAAAGTATTCAGGGTGCATAAAAAATATGCGTGTTTTTATGTAGAAAAAATAGCTCAAAATCTTTGAAAAAATTGTCTGTCTAAAAAAGATTATTCAGCCCACGGGATTAGAACCAGACCCAGTGACTGATAAGCACCGATCTCTAGATAAAAAAACGAAACTAGTACAGGGTTTCGAACCCCCTACTAGTTGGGATGCATTCAGTTCTATCACCTAGTGTTTTCTTATAAATGTTTGAAATGTTTACTCCGGTTAGATATCATCGACGGGGTTCAAACCAGAGACTTTGCCGATTGTCAAGTCGAAGTCCTTAGCCCTACAGTCACAGAGCGTGATGTGTACCAGCAATTGTGCTGCCGGAAAAAAATAAACACGCCGGCATTTCTATTACTATAGCTAAACTTCAAAATATAACAACATACATATATATCTTATTGAGGCTATTGTCTAGAATTAATCAAGTAGGTGCGCGTCCGTCCAATGCTTCAGGCAAGTTGAAAAATGCACCCCACATTTGCGAGAGTGAAAAAAAAGGGTTTTGCTCAGATATCATCGACGGGAATCGAACCAGGGACTTTTGGCGTTTGTCGAGTCAACGTCCTTACCCCCTCCAGTCACGGGGCGAGATGTGAACCAGCATTTGCACGCCCGACTGTCATAGGATCCACCCCTAGACAGCGCTGAAGAAAGACCCCCGTCCTCTATGAAAGCTTTAACGCAAATGCAATATAACGGTACTTACACGGACCGGGTAGGCTCCGATACGGAAATGACTCTGGAACCTTTGCATAGTGTGTGTAATAAAATAAACTTGAACCCTAGGACAGCTTCAAATACAGTCTAGGGCAGTTAATGTATCACTATGAAAGGTTAAACCCCTCATTTTCACCCCATGTCTGGAATCGAACTAGGGTCCTTGGCTAGGCAAACAAACAAAGTTTTTTTTAAACCCTGTAATATGTTGTGACTAGAAGGAGATGCCAATATACATGGGGCAACAATACCAGAATAAAATATAAAATGTGAGCACACACACACACGTTCACTTATAAATTATAATTGTGGTGGCGTTATATTGCTACCACTGCCAAAGAGAAAGCAAAGTAAAAGGAATTAATTAATGTTTGAGACCAAACTTCCAGGCTAAATAAACTTGTATGATTTAATTATTTTATTCATAATGTTTGAGACAGAGGTTCTAGGCTAAATAAACTTGTATTTATAGGATCATTCTGCACTATCTAGTAACTAAACATTTTTTCAATATCTTGGGATAGCACGTATATATTTAATTACTACTTGGACAATAATTTAAACATCCAAACGGGGTAGGAATAGTGAAAGTATTTATGAGAGGTAAGTGTACTCGCATTTGCATGGAAGGAGAGCTGGAAATACCATCAGTGTTCGAATTTCTCAACCAACCAATCATACAGGCAGAGCCTCGCTTAGTTACTTGTACAATTCACAAGACCTAAATAATATTGATTTATGTGTTATTATAATTTTTTAAATTCTTGGTAGAATATGTTTGGCTGGAGAATCAAAGACAATAAGGAGATGCGGTGTCTACACCAAAATCAGCGGTCGGAGTACTGTTCTAGGGGGAGAGAGAGAGAGAGAGTTCGGTTGTAGACGTTAAAACAGTTTATAATATTTATTCACACAACACTTAAACAACAAAGAAATGTTATTTTCGCGATATATTTTGATATATATAAAACTTTGGCAATAAATTCATAAGTAATACAATTATACATTTAAATTCACTAATATATAACCTTCACATAAATTAATATGTTGTTGTTGTTGTTGTTGATAAGTTTTAAATATGAAACTATAGCTGATGACATGATATATAACATTTACACTAAGCAAATTAGCAACTCAAACAACAAAGAAATTCAGTTAAATGATGTTCGCAAAAAATATTTTGATATAATGATATATTAAACTTTTACAAAAAAAATCCTAAGTAATACAATTATATAGATCTTGAAATTATTTTAACTATAAGGCGGTGTTATTAATTTACAACGGGAACAAACCAGTACACATGCTAAGATACATACGTAATAAATATATGTATTAAAATGTTGCAAACTCTGTAGGAGAAAATGCTACTAATAAAGATACGTAAACATTGTTTTAAATACTTATAAAATATTCATTTTTTAGCGGGCCTGCTTGAGAAGCCCCGTTTAAATAACAATAAAGTAATGTATAAGTCTAATTGTAGTATTTTTAATGAGGCAAGCTAATTGTAACGACGCTGATGAAGGAATCGCACCAATGATACATTTTTAGGCCATTCCGGGAATCGAAGCCGGGACCCTTGGCTCGCTGGTCAGGCATGCAGGTTTCGGCTGAATATATTTATTTTTACGAAATACTTTTCTCTAGCACTTTACTACCAGAAATAAACGGGTAAGCCCCAAGACTGCTGCATTTCTCTTTTTGAACCATCTAAGACTCCAATTTGACAGTAGACATGGCACCTGACAATGGCCACAAGCGTGAGATAAAAGCTGATGTCGACCAGGTGAAATGTGTAACAGCATTTGCCATGCGTTTGTTGCCCTCTAAGGGACGTCACAGGGCGAGGTGTGTACCCACATTTGCGTGTCATTGACATTCGAACCCTCCAACACCGCCCGAATGAGAGAGATAAAATAATAAAATTATTGATGTACCGTCATTTTTTTCAGGGCTGAAATGTGAAAACAGTCAAAGTTATTATTTATGCTTTCTCCTGCTAGATATCACCGATGGCATTCGAACCCGGGACTTGTGGCGTTTGTCGCCCATGCAGGGAATTTAACTCTGGACCTTTTGCAGAGTGTGTGTAATAAAATAAACTTGAACCCTAGGACAGCTACAAATACAGTCCAGGGCAGTTAATGTATCACTATGAAGGGTTAAAACATACATTTTCAAGCTATACAGGGAATCTAACTCTGGACCTTTGCAGAGTGTGTGTAATAAAATAAACTTGAACCCTAGGGCAGCTACAAATACAGTCCAGGGCAGTTAACGTATCACTATGAACGGTTAAACCTACATTTTCAAGCATACAGGGAATCGAAATCAGGACCCCTCGCAAAGTGTGTGTAATAAAATAAACTTGAACCCTAGGACAGCTACAAATACAGTCTAGGGCAGTTAATGTATCACTATGAAGGGATAAACATACATTTTCAAGCTATACAGGGAATCTAACTCTGGACCTTTGCAGAGTGTGTGTAATAAAATAAACTTGAACCCTAGGGCAGCTACAAATACAGTCCAGGGCAGTTAATGAATCACTATGAACGGTTAAACCTACATTTTCAAGCATACAGGGAATCGAAATCAAGACCCCTCGCAAAGTGTGTGTAATAAAATAAACTTGAACCCTAGGACAGCTACAAATACAGTCTAGCGCAGTTAATGTATCACTATGAACGGTTAAACCTACATTTTCAAGCTATACAGGGAATCTAACTCTGGACCTTTGCAGAGTGTGTGTAATAAAATAAACTTGAACCCTAGGGCAGCTACAAATACAGTCTAGGGCAGTTAACGTATCACTATGAACGGTTAAACCTACATTTTCAAGCATACATGGAATCGAGATCAGGACCCCCTCGCAAGTGTGTGTAAAAAATAAACTTGAACCCTAGGACAGCTACAAATACAGTCTAGGGCAGTTAATGTATCACTATGAAAGGTTAAACCCTCATTTTCACCCCATATCTGGAATCGAACTAGGGTCCTTGGCTAGGCAAACAAACAAATTATCATGCGCGAAGAAACCGGCCTCGGTACACACGCACGACAGACAAGCGTGAGATAAGAGCTGATCTTGACTAGGTGAAATGTGTAACATGTTATGTCCAAAAGGTGAAAAATCAATTATTATTCTATAATAATATTTCTGTATGTGACCAATTAATAAGTACTATGATGTATTCATAAAAAATAAACACATAGTTTTGTTGATCACAATAACCAGTCTGTAATTATAAACTTTAAACCAAATTGTTCTAATATGTTTAGCAAAATTTAAATTTTCAAAAAATAAATTATTTGTAAATTACCCGAAATTATTTGGTATATGTGAAAAAAAGTATGTTATTCTTATAGATCATGAAAAAACTAATCCCTGATTTTAATTTTGAATTCAATTTTCCCGGTTAGTTAAAAAAAATTCAAACTTTCTATAAATTGTTATTGGTGATGTAAAAGAATTCCTCCGATACCAATTTTGAACCAGAGCACTCAAGCTATTTTTTAAATATCCAAATTTAAAAAAAAAAAGAAATCTGCAACTGTCACTTTTGACAAAACGTATTAATGATGAAAAAAATATAATAAAATAGTGTGCAATTTTTTTTCATATCTTTAGTAAGGTCATTGGTGCCGAGTTAAAATTTTGTAGTAGAAATTCTTAAAACTTCTTGTAGGCCCTAAATGATTTTTAGCACAGTGTTTTAATAACCGTTCGGGTTATAACACGCTTAAGTACTATTTACGCTAACGGATTAGGAATCGGGAAGCTTGAACCCACATTTGCGTGGAAGGAAAGTGGTAACCCATTTAGAGAAAAAAAAACATCAGTTACACCGCCAGAGATTCGAACCTCAATCTTTCCCAGTCCTCGGTAGTCTAGCTCAGCACAAATCTAGTGCGGTAGCCAACAGTACACCTCGGCAGGTATTCAAATCCCCCAATACGGACTCGAACCCCCGATATCTTTCACCATGTGCTTCATGCCCTCTAATTACCAAACCCATTCTTTTCCCTAAAATACGTTGTGACAGAAAGGCGCTGGCAATATACACGTAACAGCTTTGCCGGAATAAAATATTAAAGAGCGCAGAAGTGAGCCCGCATTTGCGTAGAGGGAGAGTGACAAACTACCGCCAGGTCTAGGACAGCACTATCGCCATATACTAAGTTGCACGGAGTTCGAATCCTGGTCCACTGGCTGGCACTTTCATTGGCCAGATGATTATATTTGACATATGCTTGGTAACAACATAATTACTTTTATTTTGAAAATTACTCTAGTTATTCACAAAACCCAGTCCTTCCTAATTTAACACTATGAAAGGTTAAACCTGCATTTTCATCCATACTAGAAATCTATCTCTGGACACTTGGCTCAGTGGGCAGACATGCTAACGCATCACTTAAAGTGACCTTTCACAAGTGAATTCTTAGACGTCTTGACCAATGACGCGAGACGCTCGACAGAGATTAAATCAAAACTCTATTAACAGACAAATACCAGTCTCAGTCGCTTCTTCAGAGAGAGAGAGAGAGAGAGAGAGATATCTACATTCTTTTACAAGCACGCAGCAAATTTGTCTTGGGGACAGTAGCACCCAACAATATCCAAGTTATTTTAACATTCGTCCGACTGATTATATCAGCACACAACTTACAATCTAACTTAAATCTATAACATACAGAACACCCATTCCCCTACCGCAAATGAATCACTATGAAAGGGGGGAAAGCCATATCCCACTAATGAATCATTTTCAGGTCATTCTGGGAATCGAATCCAGGACCTATTGCTTAGTAGGCAAACACACTAACGACAGAGGTAAAGTGCAGGCCTTTTAATTGTACATTTTTTCAGTATTAATCCAATACTAGCTAGAACAAAGGTGAAATGAGACAGTTAATATTTGGAAAACCTTTTCGGCATCATTTAATTTGGTCAACATGATTTCACCAAACTCGGTGACAGTGTGGTCTAATGCACTACTCTCGTGATAGACAAGACTACTGCTGGCAGGGAGATCGAAGTTCAAATACCAGTAGAGTGTACTGATGCCTGTTTTCAACTCTTTCTCCACGCAAATGCGGTTACACTTCCTCTAAATATAGCTTTACAAATCTCTAAAATCATGATAATAATTAGTACTAATGTGTATTAACTATTCGGTTGCGCAAATGACGATGCATTTATCAACGTAAAGACGTTGGAAGGAATTACCGTTCCAGCAGTCATTAGCGCTGCTAAAAACTCCTTTGGATCTCAAGTTATGTCATGATGTACATTACAAAAGATAGCTGGGTTCATACATGCTAAATTCGGGGGTTCCAATTTGAACGGCCCATTATGAAACACTGAGGGCTTGGGAATTTCATACTGTTTATCAGAGGTCAGAGCTGCTTATTCACAAGACCATTTGTGACAGAAATATACCTGAATGTCAATGCTCCTAGAGACTTGTAAGATAGAACATGCTTGCAACATCGAGATTTCCCTTTCTATTCCCAAAGCTGATTGTAGCTCTAAGAAAAAAACTGTTGGTCGCATCTTTCATAGTGTTAAATTAGGAAGGACTGGGTTTTGTGAATAACTAGAGTAATTTTCAAAATAAAAGTAATTATGTTGTTACCAAGCATATGTCAAATATAATCATCTGGCCAATGAAAGTGCCAGCCAGTGGACCAGGATTCGAACTCCGTGCAACTTAGTATATGGCGATAGTGCTGTCCTAGACCTGGCGGTAGTTTGTCACTCTCCCTCTACGCAAATGCGGGCTCACTTCTGCGCTCTTTAATATTTTATTCCGGCAAAGCTGTTACGTGTATATTGCCAGCGCCTTTCTGTCACAACGTATTTTAGGGAAAAGAATGGGTTTGGTAATTAGAGGGCATGAAGCACATGGTGAAAGATATCGGGGGTTCGAGTCCGTATTGGGGGATTTGAATACCTGCCGAGGTGTACTGTTGGCTACCGCACTAGATTTGTGCTGAGCTAGACTACCGAGGACTGGGAAAGATTGAGGTTCGAATCTCTGGCGGGTGAACTGATGTTTTTTTTCTCTAAATGGGTTACCACTTTCCTTCCACGCAAATGTGGGTTCAAGCTTCCCGATTCCTAATCCGTTAGCGTAAATAGTACTTAAGCGTGTTATAACCCGAACGGTTATTAAAACACTGTGCTAAAAATCATTTAGGGCCTACAAGAAGTTTTAAGAATTTCTACTACAAAATTTTAACTCGGCACCAATGACCTTACTAAAGATATGAAAAAAAATTGCACACTATTTTATTATATTTTTTTCATCATTAATACGTTTTGTCAAAAGTGACAGTTGCAGATTTCTTTTTTTTTTTAAATTTGGATATTTAAAAAATAGCTTGAGTGCTCTGGTTCAAAATTGGTATCGGAGGAATTCTTTTACATCACCAATAACAATTTATAGAAAGTTTGAATTTTTTTTAACTAACCGGGAAAATTGAATTCAAAATTAAAATCAGGGATTAGTTTTTTCATGATCTATAAGAATAACATACTTTTTTTCACATATACCAAATAATTTCGGGTAATTTACAAATAATTTATTTTTTGAAAATTTAAATTTTGCTAAACATATTAGAACAATTTGGTTTAAAGTTTATAATTACAGACTGGTTATTGTGATCAACAAAACTATGTGTTTATTTTTTATGAATACATCATAGTACTTATTAATTGGTCACATACAGAAATATTATTATAGAATAATAATTGATTTTTCACCTTTTGGACATAACATGTTACACATTTCACCTAGTCAAGATCAGCTCTTATCTCACGCTTGTCTGTCGTGCGTGTGTACCGAGGCCGGTTTCTTCGCGCATGATAATTTGTTTGTTTGCCTAGCCAAGGACCCTAGTTCGATTCCAGATATGGGGTGAAAATGAGGGTTTAACCTTTCATAGTGATACATTAACTGCCCTAGACTGTATTTGTAGCTGTCCTAGGGTTCAAGTTTATTTTTTACACACACGTTGCGAGGGGGTCCTGATCTCGATTCCATGTATGCTTGAAAATGTAGGTTTAACCGTTCATAGTGATACGTTAACTGCCCTAGACTGTATTTGTAGATGTCCTAGGGTTCAAGTTTATTTTATTACACACACTTTGCGAGGGTTCCTGATTTCGATTCCCTGTATGCTTGAAAATGTAGGTTTAACCGTTCATAGTGATACATTAACTGCGCTAGACTGTATTTGTAGCTGTCCTAGGGTTCAAGTTTATTTTATTACACACACTTTGCGAGGGGTCTTGATTTCGATTCCCTGTATGCTTGAAAATGTAGGTTTAACCGTTCATAGTGATTCATTAACTGCCCTGGACTGTATTTGTAGCTGCCCTAGGGTTCAAGTTTATTTTATTACACACACTCTGCAAAGGTCCAGAGTTAGATTCCCTGTATAGCTTGAAAATGTATGTTTATCCCTTCATAGTGATACATTAACTGCCCTAGACTGTATTTGTAGCTGTCCTAGGGTTCAAGTTTATTTTATTACACACACTTTGCGAGGGGTCCTGATTTCGATTCCCTGTATGCTTGAAAATGTAGGTTTAACCGTTCATAGTGATACGTTAACTGCCCTGGACTGTATTTGTAGCTGCCCTAGGGTTCAAGTTTATTTTATTACACACACTCTGCAAAGGTCCAGAGTTAGATTCCCTGTATAGCTTGAAAATGTATGTTTAACCCTTCATAGTGATACATTAACTGCCCTGGACTGTATTTGTAGCTGTCCTAGGGTTCAAGTTTATTTTATTACACACACTCTGCAAAAGGTCCAGAGTTAAATTCCCTGCATGGGCGACAAACGCCACAAGTCCCGGGTTCGAATGCCATCGGTGATATCTAGCAGGAGAAAGCATAAATAATAACTTTGACTGTTTTCACATTTCAGCCCTGAAAAAAATGACGGTACATCAATAATTTTATTATTTTATCTCTCTCATTCGGGCGGTGTTGGAGGGTTCGAATGTCAATGACACGCAAATGTGGGTACACACCTCGCCCTGTGACGTCCCTTAGAGGGCAACAAACGCATGGCAAATGCTGTTACACATTTCACCTGGTCGACATCAGCTTTTATCTCACGCTTGTGGCCATTGTCAGGTGCCATGTCTACTGTCAAATTGGAGTCTTAGATGGTTCAAAAGAGAAATGCAGCAGTCTTGGGGCTTACCCGTTTATTTCTGGTAGTAAAGTGCTAGAGAAAAGTATTTCGTAAAAATAAATATATTCAGCCGAAACCTGCATGCCTGACCAGCGAGCCAAGGGTCCCGGCTTCGATTCCCGGAATGGCCTAAAAATGTATCATTGGTGCGATTCCTTCATCAGCGTCGTTACAATTAGCTTGCCTCATTAAAAATACTACAATTAGACTTATACATTACTTTATTGTTATTTAAACGGGGCTTCTCAAGCAGGCCCGCTAAAAAATGAATATTTTATAAGTATTTAAAACAATGTTTACGTATCTTTATTAGTAGCATTTTCTCCTACAGAGTTTGCAACATTTTAATACATATATTTATTACGTATGTATCTTAGCATGTGTACTGGTTTGTTCCCGTTGTAAATTAATAACACCGCCTTATAGTTAAAATAATTTCAAGATCTATATAATTGTATTACTTAGGATTTTTTTTGTAAAAGTTTAATATATCATTATATCAAAATATTTTTTGCGAACATCATTTAACTGAATTTCTTTGTTGTTTGAGTTGCTAATTTGCTTAGTGTAAATGTTATATATCATGTCATCAGCTATAGTTTCATATTTAAAACTTATCAACAACAACAACAACAACATATTAATTTATGTGAAGGTTATATATTAGTGAATTTAAATGTATAATTGTATTACTTATGAATTTATTGCCAAAGTTTTATATATATCAAAATATATCGCGAAAATAACATTTCTTTGTTGTTTAAGTGTTGTGTGAATAAATATTATAAACTGTTTTAACGTCTACAACCGAACTCTCTCTCTCTCTCTCTCCCCCTAGAACAGTACTCCGACCGCTGATTTTGGTGTAGACACCGCATCTCCTTATTGTCTTTGATTCTCCAGCCAAACATATTCTACCAAGAATTTAAAAAATTATAATAACACATAAATCAATATTATTTAGGTCTTGTGAATTGTACAAGTAACTAAGCGAGGCTCTGCCTGTATGATTGGTTGGTTGAGAAATTCGAACACTGATGGTATTTCCAGCTCTCCTTCCATGCAAATGCGAGTACACTTACCTCTCATAAATACTTTCACTATTCCTACCCCGTTTGGATGTTTAAATTATTGTCCAAGTAGTAATTAAATATATACGTGCTATCCCAAGATATTGAAAAAATGTTTAGTTACTAGATAGTGCAGAATGATCCTATAAATACAAGTTTATTTAGCCTAGAACCTCTGTCTCAAACATTATGAATAAAATAATTAAATCATACAAGTTTATTTAGCCTGGAAGTTTGGTCTCAAACATTAATTAATTCCTTTTACTTTGCTTTCTCTTTGGCAGTGGTAGCAATATAACGCCACCACAATTATAATTTATAAGTGAACGTGTGTGTGTGTGCTCACATTTTATATTTTATTCTGGTATTGTTGCCCCATGTATATTGGCATCTCCTTCTAGTCACAACATATTACAGGGTTTAAAAAAAACTTTGTTTGTTTGCCTAGCCAAGGACCCTAGTTCGATTCCAGACATGGGGTGAAAATGAGGGGTTTAACCTTTCATAGTGATACATTAACTGCCCTAGACTGTATTTGAAGCTGTCCTAGGGTTCAAGTTTATTTTATTACACACACTATGCAAAGGTTCCAGAGTCATTTCCGTATCGGAGCCTACCCGGTCCGTGTAAGTACCGTTATATTGCATTTGCGTTAAAGCTTTCATAGAGGACGGGGGTCTTTCTTCAGCGCTGTCTAGGGGTGGATCCTATGACAGTCGGGCGTGCAAATGCTGGTTCACATCTCGCCCCGTGACTGGAGGGGGTAAGGACGTTGACTCGACAAACGCCAAAAGTCCCTGGTTCGATTCCCGTCGATGATATCTGAGCAAAACCCTTTTTTTTCACTCTCGCAAATGTGGGGTGCATTTTTCAACTTGCCTGAAGCATTGGACGGACGCGCACCTACTTGATTAATTCTAGACAATAGCCTCAATAAGATATATATGTATGTTGTTATATTTTGAAGT
Organism: Timema podura; assembly: GCA_033556935.1. Taxonomy (NCBI): domain Eukaryota; kingdom Metazoa; phylum Arthropoda; class Insecta; order Phasmatodea; family Timematidae; genus Timema; species Timema podura. Next base: position 4,913,484 of record JAVRXN010000008.1, on the reverse strand, counting down.
TTAGCTATAGTAATAGAAATGCCGGCGTGTTTATTTTTTTCCGGCAGCACAATTGCTGGTACACATCACGCTCTGTGACTGTAGGGCTAAGGACTTCGACTTGACAATCGGCAAAGTCTCTGGTTTGAACCCCGTCGATGATATCTAACCGGAGTAAACATTTCAAACATTTATAAGAAAACACTAGGTGATAGAACTGAATGCATCCCAACTAGTAGGGGGTTCGAAACCCTGTACTAGTTTCGTTTTTTTATCTAGAGATCGGTGCTTATCAGTCACTGGGTCTGGTTCTAATCCCGTGGGCTGAATAATCTTTTTTAGACAGACAATTTTTTCAAAGATTTTGAGCTATTTTTTCTACATAAAAACACGCATATTTTTTATGCACCCTGAATACTTTTTTATCCTCCTGGTTATTTCTAGGCAAATTGCAAGGTCGACAAACCCTATACTGTTACGCCAAAAGTCCCCGGTTCGACTCCTGTCAAAGATATCTAGCAGGAGTAAGCATAAATAATAGCTTTGACTGTTTTCACATTTCAACCCTCCGTAAATGAGGGTACATCACTAATTTTATTATTTTATCTCTCATTCAGGCGGTGTTAGAGGGTTCGATTGTCAGTGACGCGCTAACTTCTTGGCTATTAGCAGGGGGAGGTAGGGGGTATTGGATCCAGGTCGGCCGTGTCGCACAAATACAAGTATATATTTTATATCTCCCTCAAGCCTGATGTAGATATATATTATCACGTCAAAATATAGTTGCGAACATTAAATTCGATATTACTTATGAATTGATGTAAGAGTGATATCATTATTAGTGCCACGTCTTACTACCCGTTCGGTTATAAGCACTTACGCTAATGTAGGGTGATTGTGAGGACCTACAGTTTAACGCGGAAACCGAACCATGGTGGAGGCCCGACATTCCTCACATGAGAACATTAAATATCTCGAGGAATAAAACGCCTGCTTTCACTTTATCTACCGTCACAATGCATCGACGGTCGCATGGTTTAAGGTGTCACTAGATGACCGATGACAGAGTGATCAACGTTTGATTTTTTCACTCCTAGCAAATGCGGGTACACATTCTACCTGGTCAACCTTTCAAAATGGCGGGTGTGCATGAAGTACGACCGTTCTAACAGACAATAGCTGTGCTAAAGATATCGAGGTTTGAGTCCAGATGTGAGTGCCATCTATGGTCGCATGTTCTAAGGCGCCACTAGACGGCCGGTGATTGACGTTTGAAGCAAATGCGGGTACACATTCTACTTGGTCGACCTGCAAAATGGTGGGGGTGCAGGAAGTACGGCCGCTATAGCAGACACTAGCAGTGCTAAAGATATCGCGGTTTGAGTCCCGGTGTGCACGCCGTCTAAATGTCAGGTACATATAATTCCAGCTGAGGGAAATTGAATCCCTGCAGTGTAAAGTGTAGATATTTCTTCCCTCATGACTGATACCTACATCCGCGCATGTCGACAGACGATATCATACAACCAATTTTAGTAGACTTTAGCGGTGGGGGATGGAGGCCCCTAACTGAGCATTCCAAGGCTGTGTCAATGCTTGTCGGAGAAAACCCATTACCACATAGGGGTAGAGGATTACGACATCGTGATCTATTCTTGTCTCGACTTGTCTTGTCAACCCGTCAAACTTGCGCTGGGTTGCGACACCGGGCAAACCCATTACCAAATAAGGGCTTGCGACACTGGAAAAAACCCTTTACCACATAGGGGGTTGCCTTGAAGGAGGGGGGAGTGAGGGGGGAAAAGTGAAAGGGGGTCATAAGGCCGTGATACGCTGTCAGTTTCTCAGCGGCCACACTCTTCGCTAAGCGGCCGTCGGGAAAAGGTTCCTGCTCCGTGTTCCTTCTCATGCCACGGGAGGAGCGCCTGACGCATCGGGCTGCATGTTCCCCCAAATAAGATGCTCCTCACTCTACACCACGCAGTCGTAGCGAGAGGTTCGTGCAGAGACGTATGCTCACCATCCAAATAAAATATACTCCAATGACCTTCCCCCCTACCCATACATGAATAATTAATTAGCACACATCAATAATCAATTAGCAGACATGAATAATTAATTAGCACGCAACAATAATCAAGAAAAAAAGGGCCCGCACAAGTACCAACATGTTCAAGGTGTGGTGGGGTTGTAGGGGATGGGGGGAGGGGGTTGTAGGGGGGTTGTAGGGGAGGAAATTTCGTAATCAACTGGTGGAGATTTTGTAATCAGAGCGGAGGGAGGGGAGGGGAGGGGGTGGGAGGGGGGAGGTCTAATTATAGCAGCCAATCAGCGTCGGGGTCAAAGGTCAAATTGTGACGAGACGCCATGTCCCCTACTAATAGCTATTACGTACTCCATGTCTTACCACAAGTATATACATATATATATATATATCACCTTGTCTTGCTACCCGTTCGGGTTATACGCCTATGTACGAATTACACTAATGGGTTTAGGGATTTGGAAGGTCAAATTTAGGGGAAGTGTACCTGAATTTGCGTGGAAGGAGAGTGCAAAACCATTTGGGAGAAACCCATCTCAATACACCCAAATGGGATCGAACCCATATATATATACAAGATGTCCCAAATAAAACTTGCCCCTAATGCACAGTATTTAAAAGTCTTTGTTCGAAATGTGCGTTACCAAACGCTTTGCATAGCTTCACTCGTCGACTAGTGAAACGTTTATTTATTGAAACTATGCTCCAACACTATGTACTTTTACACAGAAGTAAAAAAAACTTACGTAAGATGGATTCTAACCCCTGCCACCCCCTCGTAAGAATATATACTGAGTACCCCCCCCCTTCCAAAAAATCCTTACGTAATTCACGGTCGGCCCTTAAGCATTCCTTGTTTAAGAAGTTTGAAATGCTTTTGACGTATCGTTTAAATAGATCGTTCCAACAAACCGTGTGTGCCACTGAATCTCTAGACCATCCAGATAAATTTTAAATTCATTTGAAAACTTAAAAGAGGATTTAAAAAAAGTTTATACTTTATTTTAAATGCCTAATTTTTGGGGGCTCAGGAAGCAATCGTAAAATTCCTCGTTTGAATAAATGTAAATAGGATTTCCGAGTTAAAAATGTTAACAGTGTGAAGAGTTTTTTCGAAAAACGAATTACGTGCGTTATTATTATTATTATCATTATTATTATTATTATTATTAATAGCACCGCGTCTTAATACCCGTTCGGGTTATACGCACTTACGCTAATGTGTAATGGTAGGGTGATTGTGAGATGAAATGGAGGACCTACAGTTTAACGTGGAATCCGAACCACGGTGGAGGCCTGGCATTCCTCACATTCACAAGTTGTGATTAATATACGTCTTGTCAGAGGTGAAGGAAGGGTTTGTCAATCAGATAAATCTGTGCCGGGACCGAGGATTGAACCCCGAACCCCAACACAAAAGTCTGACACCTTACCCCTAGACCACCAGGTCACCGTCAATTACGTGCGTTACTCGCTGTTCCTCCGTTTCTTCTACCTTTCTTTTGTTTTCACTTTTTTGAACTCTTTAATAAAATGGGCTTTGAGGAGGAATTACTCGCACTTGCATTATATTATAAGAATATGATATATCTAAAAAAATATGGTCTTACCGGTAAGCGTTTAGTCCCTATTCTCCAAGTAACGAAACAATTTAAAAGTTATTGAACGAGCTACGCCTATAAAAAGTAAATATCTATCTATTAAACAACTCCCCATCAAATGTATCAAAATATTGTGATGTGACATTAATAAAGAGTGTTTAAAATCATCTTGGTGTAGCCCGTGATATCTTTGAGAAGAGCGGTACGTATCTCAGCCGTCCGTGGAAACACAACCAATGAAAACAATTTATCGCTAAGCAATGCAGCCAAAATCACCCCTGAAAAAGAAAAAAAGTGACACCAAAGGGAGAAAAATTATCAAAACGGAAAAAATATTACGGACTCCTTTCATTTTCCCATTATGTAATTAAGGGTTTTTGTGTGTGTGTGTGTGTGTGTGTGAGTTTAACTATCCGCCGTGCTTCTTGCCTCAAAAATCCTGAAAAATCGAGTTAACTTATATTTTAAACATATGTGGAAATGATGTATACAGTAGCCCAATGGCTTCTTTGGTGCTGACTGACAGTTCATAGCTGACTTCTGACAGTCAAAATTTAGGTATATACCTAAATTTTGTTTCTCAGAAGTGATAGGTGCTAAACACATGTTTTTTGCAGATCATATAGTTCGGCGTTGGGATACATAATTTGGTCTGGTAACTTTTCAAAGCCGTCAGCTGTCAGCTGTGAGCTGTCAGTCAGCACCAAAGAAGCCATGGGGCTACTATAGTTGGTATCAAATGTGTTTTACTCCATGTCCTAATCGTCCGGGCTCTTCGCGTTTTTATCACGGCGTTTTGTAGGTGGAATTTTATACTTTGAGTAGATGAATATATAGAGAGAGCACATATCATAAGTGGCACAGTGCCGTAAATGCTTTCATTTGTATTTTTTGTTGGGTGTTTTGCTACCTATCCTCTGGGACTTAAATGACTACATTTAAAAAAAATACAAGAAGAAAATGATGAATTTCAAATAAGTTCACAAGTATTTGCCTGAAAATATGAGTGGTGCGTAGGGAAAGACCCAAGGCTCCACCTGTTATTTTATATGTATTATTTATATTATCCGCCTGTAGAACTGTGACTTGTTAAAACCAAACGGACATAATACTATCGTTGCTAATGTCAGAAACAATGCAGGTATGTACACAAATGTATATTCTAATCAATACTATACAAAAAAGTGGACACATTTTGTTAAATAATTTTCTAAATCGATTTAACAAATCAAAGGTTATCTGTACTATTGGTGAGGCTAGACACAGAACCATTAGGAGTGCGCAGTATCAAAACAACATGTGCGCATGCGCAGATAAGTTGTGAATCACAGTGATATTTAAATTGGAAAGTCATTTATTAAGTGTGTAGCTTATATTGCCCGTTAAAAAACATCTCCTTGCTGTAAATATGTAGTATGGTCACATACGAGTGATAAATAAATACAATTTTTTACTTTCCTCTAACCCCCCTACAAAACCCCAACCCCTCGCCACCCTCTACCCTGCGCAGCAGAGTTCAATGTCTAGCTTCACCAGCAGTATAAAATGTCTTGTAATAAGGGAGGATACTTTATAAGATGCAATTGTATAACATCATGGACCAGTCTAGAATCGAACTATTACTTAGGAGCATTGGTCTAGTTCTTTGAACCGACACCGATGGTATAATCTTTCAGCACAATATATCAAAGTGATTTTTTTTTTAAATTGTGTATTATTACCCGTTCGGGTATCCAAATATTTACACTAATTAAGTATGAATGAGAAAGGTACCCCTAATTTGTGTGGTGAGCGGGTGGAAACTAATTGAGGGGAAAACACGTCAAAACATCCAGCTGAAATTCGAACCCCAGCCTCTTCGTTTCCGTTAAGCCACACAGGACGAGACTGACGACTTTGTCTTCGTGCCCATCGGTATCGGTAAAGTATATAGCTAGAGACTATAACACAAATAGACCGCATCGGTGTGCATGTGAGTTCTAATTCACCTTAACAACATTTATCATTTAGGTTAAGTCGTTAATAGCCTTGGTATTCAGAAATAAACGAATAAAACTTAATACTCATGAATATCAAATATAATAATTACACACACATTATCAACAACCCTAACTGTCCTCGTGGTACAGTGGTCAGAGATGCTGACGGCTAACTCAGAGGTCCCTGGTTCGATTCCCAGCTGGTACTGGGGTATTATTTCGAAAGGAGAATAATTCCCATGATCACCAGGGTTGGGTTAATTAGGCTAAAAGTTAGGTTAAGATCTGCATTGGCTTTACTCCGTCATATTCACTATCATCATCCTCATCTCATTGGGACATGTAAAGAGCCTCCATGTAAAGGATGTACATCGTACGATTAATACATTTGGGCACCCCTGGGCAACGGCACATTAGTTCTTGCTAAACTTTCCGTAAGATGAACGACAGATTGATGTAGCCCGGACACTAATATTATCAACAACAAACATTTTCAAAATGTATTTTTGTAAATGTTTCTACACTTGCATTTTATAAAGTAGAAGCTCCAAAAGTGATATTGAGTTAACCCAAGAAATACTTCAACAATCAGTCCCCTTTTATAAAACATAACAGTAGAGTTAAGATTTACAGTTTTACAGTATTTACGGAATAAATAATTGTAGACACAGGTTTAAGGGGATAGATTAAAAAAGGAGAGGGGCGGATAAAAATTATATATGATCATTTTGACATTGCTATTATTATGAAAACATAGTCTTGGTATTAAGTAGTTTGGCTACTTTTTATTAAAAGAAGATAACGTTAAAAAATGTATGAATTAAAAAAACTGTAAAAGTTAAATCCTAGCTTGATGAGTCAATCCCAGCTTTTACATTTTTATTTGTTTTTACATTTAAAGGGCGCAGAGACACAATCGCCCAAATCACATTTATTTAAAACCTAAAAAAGTAATATTTTAATATTTAATATTTACCCGCCTTGGTGGCGTAGTTGGCTAACGCGCTAGTCGTGTTGAGCCCGACTGCCGAGGACGGGGAGATCGAGGTTCGAATCTCGGTCGGGTGAACTGGGGGTGGTTTTTCCTAAATGGTTTTCCACTCTCCCTCCACGCAAATGCGGGTTCACTTCCTCTATTCAACCTTCCCAATTCCTAATCCATTAGCGTAATTAGTACTTAAGCGTATAACCCGAACGGGTAGTAAGACGCGGTGCTAAATAATAATAAATATTTAATATTTGATGTTGCATTATGATGATGATGATTATTATTATCAGAGTTATTTAAAGTGCATTTTCAGAAAGTAATTGAATACATCAGCAAACGACCTACAAACGAATTTATCTCTTAAACAGTCACAACATCCCGTCCTTCAATATTATGCTGTGAAAGGCAAAAATCCTATTTCCCCAACGTTATATTTTTTATCGGTGACCTGGTGGTCTAGGGGTAAGGTGTCGGACCTCTGTGCTGAGGGTCCGGGGTTCAATCCTAGGTCCTGGCACAGATTTATTTGATTGCCAAACCCTTCCTTCACCTCTGACAAGACTTGTATTAATCACAACTTGTGAATGTGTGGAATGCCGGGCCTCCACCGTGGTTCGGATTCCACGTTAAACTGAAGGTCCTCCAGTTCATCTCACAATCACCCTACCATTACACATTAGCGTAAGTGCGTATAACCCGAACGGGTAGTAAGACGCGGTGCTAATAATAATAATATATTTTTTATCAGTTGTGACAGGAATCAAGCTCGCGTCTCTAAGCTCCCCGCGTAGATGCACTACTCACTGAGCTAATGTGTCTTCCATTAGTCTTAGTATGTTCTATTTATAATTGCAATTAAATATTATGTAGTACCATTTTTCTCTAAACCTGTGTCCGATATCGTATCTCAGTTTGTGTCTAACACATCTATCTACATAGCTACAGGTCTCGAGTTTGATTCCAGGCACGACTAAACATTTATTATTGAAGGTTTGGGAGTGGAGGGATTCTTTTTTTTATAATGATATATTAATGGAAAAGGGGCTGGATGCCGTGTCCGTTTTATATTTGAACTATTTTATAAATAATGTGCTGATATAATGTTCAAACATTGCACGTTAGATACTTCTAACTATATGTTAAATCCTTTAGAATTAAATGTAATAAAACAAATTTAATTGGTGACCAGTGTGGGGAAAGGATGGCTTTGGGTAAATTTCATGAGGAGAAATGGCGGCGTACATGAATTAAAAACTACAATAAGGATGTAAATAGCAACGGAGAATTCTTCAGTAGGATTTTGTTATAAGGCACCTTCTATAAAATACAAACATATTTTTCTCCGCTCAGCGTTGATCACATTTTAGTATATTATTGGTTTCATCTTAGGCGTAGTCTATTTATACTATCTATCAAAAGTGACAGCTGCAGGTCACATTAGTTTATGCATGAAAACTTGAAAGTAGAGCTATTAACTTTTCTAGCTGTCAGATAAGAGTCTGGATGGTTTAAATAGTTTCTAATACTATGTACTTCCAATTATTTGTTTTAATATTAATAAACTGATTGGTTAAACTTGTAAATTATTCTCATTCTTTGTTCCTTGTAATCAACATTTGTAAGTACTACATATATTGTAGTCTTGTCAGAAGTGCCGTGCCGGGACCGAGGATTGAACCTCGGACCCCCAGTACAGAAGTCCGACACCTTGCCCCTAGACAACCAGGTCACCAATTAATTATTAAAATTAAGGTTTTATCATCAGGTTTTGTATCACAGACCAAGACATCAAACCCACATGTCACATTGTGAGTACTTGTTTATTCTATTATTTATTTAAATGTGACTTGGTCGTTATGTCTCTACTGCCTTCATAATTTAACATTTTGTTGATCACTTTATAACACTCAATATATCAACACTTACACGTATAAATCATACAACCAGCTAAATATAAGCTTGTGCTCTAATTTGAAGACATAATAGTATGTACCAATTACGCTAGTGGGTTAGGGATGAGGGAGGCTGGATTTAGAGGAAGCGCACCCACATTTACGCGGAGGAAGATTGGACAACCATTTTGGAGAAACCACCCGACCGGGTTTCGAACCCTGATCTCCCTGTCATCGGCAGTCTAGTCTTAGGTGAGAATGACGCCTTAGACCATTGGTTCCCAACCTGGGGAGGCGTGAAGCACTTCCGAGGGGGTGGGGACGTTTGGAAATTTGGAAATTATTGTTAAAAAATATAAGCTAATAATTGAAGACATTATTTATTTAAATCCCTTTTCTAACGTAAGATAATTTTTTTTCTTTGGGATAGTGGCAACACTGCCTACCAGTTATAAAAGCTCAATATTCAAAAATTGACAAAAACAAAACAGTGCCAACCATTACAATAATTTTCAGTAAATTGGTTTGTACCATTATGCTGCCAATGTTCCATTGGTTTGTACCATTATGCTGCCAATGTTCCATTGGTTTGTACCATTATGCTGCCAATGTTCCATTGGTTTGTACCATTATGCTGCCAATGTTCCATTGGTTTGTACATTATGCTGCCAATGTTCCATTGGATTTGTACATTATGCTGCAATGTTCATTGGTTTTGTACCATTATGCTGCCAATGTTCCATTGGTTTGTACCATTATGCTGCCAATGTTCCATTGGTTTGTACCATTATGCTGCCAATGTTCCATTGGTTTGTACCATTATGCTGCCAATGTTCCATTGGTTTGTGTATAAAACAAAGAAGTGAATAGAAAACAATTTATTTTTTAAAGATTTTTTTAAAACTGTCACAAAAAGAGGGGTGGAGATGGGAATTTGATGTTCTACCAAGAGGGGCGTTACATAGCTCAAAAAGGTTTGGAAACACTGCCTTAGACTGTGCGACCACCGAAACGGGTTTAGCGGGTTTAAATTACCATCTTAAAATTACGATCATTGGTTTATAAATAATTACTTAACTCCCTACTCAATAAGATAACGTTCTGCTATGTACTTTAACATTGCAAAAAAAAAAATAAAGCTTATTTGATTTATATTTATAATTAGTTTTTACATATTCATTTATCTGTTGTGAATTATAAGCTTATACAACTTTCTAAACAACCGTAGCCAGGGGGATTTTTTGGGGACTCACCCCCATTCCCCCCCTCCCCAATTTTATGAACAAAATATATATGGCTTTATTTATGGTTCAAACAATATCAAAATTAAGATACAAGTGTAAATTAGGTGGCTATGTTACCATAAAAATCACTTCAGAGAACTTCTGGAGGTGTTTAATATTAAAAAAAAAATTTAGCCTTCTACAGCTATGATGTTATGTTGTCAAAAAAGACACTCCAGATAGCTTATAGAGGTGTTTAGTATTTATAAATTTTCCTAGCCTTCAGCAGTTAGGGGGTTATGTTGCTATTAAAAAAAACATTTCAGATAGCTTCTAGAGGTGTTTAATTTCTAAAAATTGTCCTAGACTTCGGAAGTTGGGGGGTTATGGTGCATTAAACAAACTCTTCAGCTTCTAAGGGTGATTAATATTTAGAATCTGTCCTAGCCTCTGGCAGTTAGGGGGTTATGTACCCATAAAAACACTTCAGATAGCTTCTAGAACTGTTTCTCATTTATAATTTTTTTTCTAGCCTCCGGTAATTGTGGGATGTTCCCATTAATCCCCACACACTTGAAATTATCGTCTGGCTATGGGCTTGTGGATGTATAATGTAGAAGAAAGTGTTAAAAATATGGTGAAATCCGACTGAGATATTTTATTCGGCTCGCTATTTAGGTAATCAACGTATAATCCAAGAACCCAATATTCGTAATAATGACTTGTCACATAGTTGACCTATAGGTCATGTGCTTATTATGAACGCTGTTTGAAAGTTATTTTGTTGTAATAACTCTTTTTTTTAACCCGGCGATCCAAACGCACTAGTTGGCTGTGATTATTAAAACGAAGCAGAACGTAAAATAAAAACTAAATGCCATTTTTTTAAAAAATAATCCCAATTTAAAAAATGTATACATCGTGCTTTAGGCTTGCATGCTGAATTAAAGTAGCTAAAAATTCGAATGTTTACAAATTCATACCTTTTTGAAAGGAGGAAAAAAAAGGTGGATCTTTGATGAAATATAAAATTTGAGATGTTTATCTTGTTGTATTCTTTACTTCGAGCCTTCGGACTATCCGCATGAATGGAGTGAATATGAAGGTAGAGTGCTCATCCACCAGAATTTGAGTGAAACGGGAGTGGGAGACCATTTATTAAAAAAAAAAAAAATCCAGCCGTGATTTGAGCCTTGACCTTACTACAGGTGAATCAGACGAGACATCTACCGGTGTGGATTTTTATGAGTGCGATAGATACGTTTGTATTATTTTAATTTAGTGCTTAACTAGGTAAATATATCCAACCTATCAATAATGAAATCGAATACAGTATTCAAATTTACTTCTTTCATAACAATGAAGATAACTTTTTCCTAGTAAAAAAAGATGTCAAAAATTCAAATTTAAATAAGTTGTCTTATAGAATTATGAAGCAAAAAGCCATCAGAAATACAACTCTTAAATGTTATTACTAAGATCCTTTAAATACTTTTTATACATAACTTTTTCATATTATATGATAAGCTTTTATTTTTAACTTGCCAGAAGTTTGAAACGGAAACAAATTAGAGCAGAAACTTAGCCACGATAAAAAAAAATAAAAAAAAGAGAGCTGTTTGTTTACATATTAAAAAGTTACACAAAAAATACATGCATTCCTATTTTTTTAAATATAATAATAAACATTTTATTACAACTACCAACCTTGCAAACTCAATTAACCGATAATAATACTGTCGAGATTAAACACTTCGCAGCATAAGATACAGAATGTGATCTTATCAATAACTAGTGTTCACCGAAATTATTCCGGTAACTTCTGGTGACAGATTTTTCTCACAGAAAATAAGCGCGCGTTGAACTGAAGTTAGTTACTGAGTCTGCTGTGGGTGATTATAATACTTGAGGCGGTCTGCCTGGCGCAACTACTGCACACGGAGGAATGACCTTGGTTATGACGTCACGTACACTATAGGAATACTAACAGGCTTTTCTTCCTTCCAAAGAGGTCGGGTTCAATGTTGGGATGGGTATAAAGAAAAGTATCCATGCTCTACATACTCTACTTTTTTTTTTAGCACCGAGTCTTACTAGCCATTCGGGTTGTACGTTTATGTACTAATTACTAGTTTTTTTTTCTTTTGAGTTGAGTATTTCAAAAAACTACAGAATTTGAGTATAGGCTATTCATAATTTTGAAATGTTAAAGAGCATGTTCGATTTGTTTAATTTTAAAAGTAAAAATAGGATATTTAAAATGTAATCAATCAAAACTAACATAAAATGTATAACCACATCTTTAAAATGTGAGATTTTAAAACGATATGCAAACCACACATCTTCCTTAAATATGATTGACACTCATTTTTATAATAAATAAATACATTTGAAAATAAAGTTTTAAAAAAAAACAGTTTTTAAATTAGAAATAACCTAAATATAAAGAACAAACACTCAAATAAAAATAATTAAAAAATAATTAAGATGGTTTTAACATAGCTAGTATGAAATAGTAAATGATTTTCTTATTTAAATATGGGTAATTTGATAAAATATTTATTGCAATGTTGACCAACGCTGGTTTTAGACACGTTAACCAACATAATTCTATAACTAGATTGATTGTAACTAATGCTAGTTTTGTAGTTGAACGTATTAATACAGGTTTTAAATAACTTAGATTCGAAAGCAATCAATATGTATTCTCAGCGTTAAATTTATTCAAATGAAATTATAATTTTAGAAAGGGACCATGTGAAATAGTAGAATTAATGATTATTCAAGTATCTAGTGATCTATTTAGATATTTTTATTTTCATTCTTTTGTAACACCAATGCAATTTCTAGCGAGGATAATTCAAAATGGACGAAAATATTTAATTAGTTTATCGGTAGAGAGCTCTATTACGTGAAATTTTATATAAACACAAACAATTTGTTAAGCTACCGAATGATTTATAAGTTAAATTGCTGATATCATCTAAATTAAATAGCCTATACTTACCATTTCCTTTTAAAAATTGATTTGTAAGTACATCAAGAGGAAGCTTGAAATTGACAATACTTCAAAACTTTAGCTCTCGATCTCAAACTTTAATGACAAGATCGGCTCAAAGCTCAAAATCCGAGTACTTACAGAGCCCTACTAATTACGCTAATGAGTTAGGGATGCGAAAGGTTAAATTGAGATTAAGTGCACCAGCATTTTCGCGGAGAGTGTAGGGAAAATAATTTTAGAGAAAATCATCCTCAGTACATCCAAATGGGATCAAACCAGATCCCCCCCATCATCGGAAGTCTAACCTATTGCGAGAGTAACGCCTTATAACATGTGGCCACCAAAGTGGGTCATTATTCATTCTTTTTAAATATATATCGTTATTGTTCTAGACTCGATAACAATAGGTTTTGTATAGAAAATAAAAGCAGAACATTTTGTCTCAATGTAATGTTTTATTGAGGTTTTTTTTATGTACGAAAATAATGTTTTTCTCTACACCCTTAGAATTTTTGTACTTAATTTTCTTTTGATACTAGGCATACAAAGATCGATTCTTTAACTTCAAATTGATTTTTATGAATATATTCGAATATCTTGATCAGATTCACGTATCGAGTATTTCTCTGGCGATTTCAAAAAATTCAAATTGAAAGAAAACAAAACACAAATGCAATAAATTTTTGGTTATCTATAGGAAAGCTTATTTTTTCATTGTTGGAACATTTCGAATACAAGGTCTGCAGTGCTTGGACACAAATTAGAATATCATTAAATAATTTATTATTTAGATCATAATAATTAGACATGTAGCCAAGGCCAAAGGGGTTATGAAGATTGGCTAATCCATCCCATACATCCTTTTCCCCCTCCAAAAATATCTACTAAAATTATATTTAATTAAAATATCCTGTTAAAGATATTATATTAGAATTAAAGATATGTTATTATTTATTATAATTATGCCACCTATAAATTCATATAATCTAAGATACATGCCTTAATCATAAAGTCGTTTGTGGGATTGTGATGTTTGCAGACGGCTATTTTTTTCTGACCTGTGATTTCACGAATCATCTTATAGGTAGGTAACCCTTCATTCACCCTGTAAGGTAGCAAGCTTACCTTTGAATTATTCCACTATGGTTATAGCTTATAAGATAGGTCCATAGTGTAATCCGTCAAGGTAAAGGCCCCGACACAGACTCCATATCCGTACTCCGTGTTCCTGGTCCATAAGAAATTCTACTTGCGATTACAGAGTCAATATCCGTAATCACGTGACCATTTCAACCAATGGGATAGTAAGAGACTATCGTCCAATCAAAAGATTCGAAAGTAAATAGTCTACAGCAAGGAGTGGTCGTAAAGCAGTCAGCTGACCATAATATAAGAATCAAAGAAACCAAAAACAACTTTGTTGAGAAAACTTCCTGTATATACTAAAATGTGGGTTAAGTACACTACAAGAAATATATTTAAACTCGATTTTAACCATCAAACTTAAAATAAATAAGTGTTTCCAATAGCCTGAAAATGCAAAACGGATGTACTAGTATTTTGGATTAAAAGAAAACAAGCACTTTTAATATTTTTAATAATAGGTGCATTGAACCTACAAAAGCAAAGCCAATATTGCTCAGAACTTGGTATTTCTTAGAAAACATTATCCTAGAAGCCGCTCTTCCCGGTATGTTTGGATTTTTAGAAAAATGTTTCTGAAATAGCTCCATGTGTATCCTTCTTTTCATTTTGTATATGTTTCCATAGCGACGGATCCTCTCACTGCCATTCGTTCTTTTATTCCAATGCGCATGCACACATTACTCGCTTTGATTGGGAGTCCGTAGTAAGTTAAGGTTGGCAACTTTACTGAGTAAGGACTTATGGATAAGGACTCTGTGGCCAGAGCAATCTAATATTGTGTCATCGTTCTTACGGACCACGGACTAAGGACCACGGACTACGGACCTACGGATATGGATTCTGTGTCGGGCCTTAATACTGCTATTTTTCAGGGAGTGTACTTATACATTTAGGAGCAATAAGACAACTTTTTTTTAACCCATCTAGACTATCCACATATTTACAGAATGGGGTAGGAATGACAAAGCATAATTCGAGAATATGTATCGCATTTGTATGGAGGGAAGTGGGAAACAATTTATAAAAACGCACAACTATACCTAGCTAGATTTTTTTTTTCTCGAACAATTGAAACCCTTTTACATTAAAAAGATAAGTCAGTCACAGAAGTATTTTTTTCACTTCGATGTTGGTGAGATGTGAGTAGGGATGCTTGATCTTGGATCGATCTATAGGAATATCGATTCCTTAACCTCGACTAAGCATTTTTTTTTAGATTGATTCAAAGGTCTTGAATTCATGAATCGATTCTTTTTCTAATGATTTTAAAAAAAACTCGAAAAATCGAAATGAGACAAAACATAAATACAGAAAAAACCATTTAACCATGTAAGAATGATCAATACACGTTTTTATTCTGTAATATATTTATAGTGACGTTGTTGGCCAAATAAGTCAATAGTTTGAAAGTATTTCGTAAAAAACCTCATTCACCTCCATGGAGTTTTTAGTAGTTATAGCATGCTTACACCTAACAATCTACACTTCCACCAAGCTAGTATTCCCAAGTTTTGAGACACAACCTCCCACAAAAAGTTGTGAGGTTTCCTCAAGACGGATGCCAACAAGTGTGTTTAGTTTTAGTACAATCACTAGTTCTCGATCAATTAATTCAAACAAATTAGGTGTACTGATTCACAGTTTCTGAAAGATTAATTCGCTGTGACTGAGGAAAGAAAATAAGTGGTTAAGGTTCTGGTTTGTCTCCATTATAGCCTGATTTTCTTAAGAATCTTCTGGAAGCTCCTGGATCCCCAATCTCCCTTTTGATTTGGAGGCAAAAACCTTTTTAAAAAATACATAATTTTACGAACTGCCTCCTTCCCCTTACATAAATATGTTTTCAACCACCATTGATTCTTCTCTTCGAGTAAAACATTTAAAGTGCTCCTCAATGTGAAAAATTACTACACACAAGTGCCCCTAAATTTACAAATTGGAAAACAGAACAAAAACAAAGTGTACATTGTATGTAAAGCCACACACATTTATTAAATCACTGCCCTTTGTGGTTACCACAAAAATAATATAATTATCTTTCAGAGGCATTTAATAATTCATACATTTTGGCAGCCGCCCCCCCCTCCCCTCCCACTCCGGTGTAAATTTCACATTTCTAGGTGTGCACTTTTGGGTTAGTGTAAGTCAAATACAGTAAACTTTATTTACATGAATCGTTAGTTCGATTCAATGCACTCGATCTTTTGCCTTTTGATCTAGATCGATCCAGAATGATCTAAATTTCAAGCTGATAAATCCAACATCCCTATGCAGATGATTTTTATAATCATTGTGTTTTGTGTGAAATCATTTATTAGAGTGACACGTCAAAGGTATCACCCTGTTCTAGAGAAACTTAAAAGAGCAAATTGTCAAGACAAACGTCTATTGTTTCAGATGAAAATAAATTGTCTACATTTTATACTAACGTAATTCATCAGTGAAATTTAAAAATTGTTTGGTCATTATCTTAAAGTAATCTTATTTAGACTAAAAATAGTAAACTAAATTGATATTAGTCTATTATACTTTGACTTAATTTATACTTATTTGAGGTTTAATTTTGACATTGTTGTAAATATTTGATATTACCTTACAAATTAATCTTTTTTGTGTTGTGAGAGTAGTTTGCAGGACGCTTACTAGGTTGTGCTGCTAACGCGCGCGTTATCCAATGTCGATATAAACAGGTCTTGTTATGTCAGTCTACTGACTATTCTGTATAATTATATGGTGGGGACTATTCTTTATATCGTATATGTTTGTGTTTGAATATTTGTTTTGAACTAACAAACAATTTAAATGTGAAGAGTAAAAACATCATTGTTACAGGATTCATATTGTAAAAATAATCAAATAAATCATGCAAATTTATTTTGAGCTGCATTTGCGAGTTTACTCCCACATAGGAGTTCGACTCTCGACCGGGTGCACTAATTAAGTTCCCTGTCAGTAAAGTTGTTATAAAAGCTAAATAATTTGTTAACATTTATTTGATATATAATTTTTTAAATAAATTTTACCCCCTTTGTTATTAAAGAGTGACATTTTTACTAATTAAAATGTGGTCAAACATTTTCTTATATGTTTGATATTAAACTGGCTGCAAGCTTTTATTTCAACAATGTTTTTTGTATTCTCCGTCTCTCACCATTTTAAAGGGGAGTGGGGAACTCTTTATTATTTAGTATTTCGGGTCCACATTTTTGTATAAATAGTGTTAAAATCTAATAGCAGCTAACTGGTTGTATATCTTTGTTACTCCCACCCAAAGAGGTAATTGCGGGATGTATTCAAATCGCTTACTATTGTATATACATTTTTATTTGGTTGTATTTGTTAATAGTATGGCAGAAATAGTCAACTTGGTTGTGAATGGGGGATGCCTTCGTTTCCAACCACATTTTAATTAGTAAAAATGTCACTCTTTATGTTTGTTTGGTTTTTATTTTTGTAACAATGAACAGATTATTTACATGTAAAACATTGAACATAGAGAAATACAAATAACGAACACAAGCCCCAAAGGGGCTTCATGGACGGGAAAACAATATAAAAACCCGTCCTGTCGCCTGTAAAGGGTCGACCAGGACCTTAAAAAAAATATACAGTTGTAAAATTAATGAAAGAGAGAAGAATACATAAAAGGATGAGGAACCAGACGTATACAAAACAAAAGGAAAACGGAGAAAAAGAAGACCCCGGTCGAGCGAGTCGCCGGGGTCGGGCAGAGAAAATAATAGTACACCACCAGGGCTACGGTGACAATTCCATACGTAACCCTGGCGTGAAAATGAAATAAACTATCGCAGTGGGCGCCCCTCTGGTGATGAAAAAACGAAAGAATGGTGTAAATAAAATTTACTGGAGGGGTCAGAAATACTAGTACTGCCCACAACTTGTGGACAGACTGTTGAAAACAAAGGGGAGGGGGGGGGGGTAGAGCTGCAGCAAGGACTGGGATGGGTAATTAAGGGACTAACAAAGGATAAGAGAAACATCAGGGGAAAAACGTAGATACGAGAAAGAAAAGGACAGACATGGAACTTCCATACCCCGGTTCGACGACCGGCCGGTGCAAAACTGAGGAAGCGGTTCCGATCGACTGAGCCACCGAAGTCGGTCTAGGGGACGATTGGTACTCCACCATGTTTACGTAATGATTTCCACTCTTAAACCTGGTGGGAAATGAAAAATAAACTTTTACCAGAGGGTTGATTTTGGCCCAGATGGTGCAGACACTTAAATGGTGGGAGCGAATAAACATTTTTGGTGGAGATTTGAAACAGGGATTGCCGCCCATTCTTACGTGGGCAGACTATGACTTTTGTAAGTGTACTATTGTTAGTTTAGTGCTGTTGAGGGAACTGATATTCTGAAGAAAAAAATACTGTAGGAAGTCGGGAAACAAGTGGAGGAGACAGTTGTACAATAACGGGGGAGGAGACTGGGACACAGCGGCCCCCAGTTCGGGGACCGGCTAGGACACAATTAAATATCTTTATTGATGGGGGGAAACACCCACGACCATAACAGTGTCATACATTTAACACAGACAGGACAGTGAAAATAAAATAGACCACGTCTTGTCTCTGCTTCTGAGAGAGGCGGGTGTAAAAAGTGACCAAGCCACGTAGTGTCCGGGATAGCGTGGCTGACTTATTGATTTTAATTGCTGGTTGATTTAAAAAGAAAAAAATATGTAATATGATAATGTACTGGTATATAACTGTGTTGAATTAGAATGAAGTAGTCTGTTAGAGTCAGAACAGACCAACCCACACCTGCTAATTGGTGGGGTTGGCGACAAACACATGACACTAAAACACACGCACGCAGGTTGACCGCCGTCTGTGCGACCAGCCGGAGATATATCGGGGCCGGAGTCGAGTCCCGGAAGAAGTCGGCCTCAGCGTTGCTCAGAGCGTTCGCTCCTCGTCGCCACAGACTACCTCCCGGGTCATCCACGTCCGCAAAGGGGGTAAAGTTTATTAAAAAAAAATTATAATTCGGATAAATGTTAACAAATTATTTAGCTTTATAACAACTTTACTGACAAGGAACTTAATTAGTTCCACCCGGTCGAGAGTCGAACTCCTATGTGGGAGTAACTCGCAAATGCAGCTCAAAATAAATTTGCATGATTTATTTGATTATTTTTACAATATGAATCCTGTAACAATGATGTTTTTACTCTTCACATTAAATTGTTTGTTAGTTCAAAACAAATATTCAAACACAAACATAATACGATATAAAGAATAAGTCCCCACCATATAATTATACAGAATAGTCAGTAGACTGACATAACAAGACCTGTTTATATCGACCATGGGATACGCGCGCGCTTAGCAGCACAACCTAGTAAGCGTCCTGCAAACTACTCTCACAACACAAAAAAGATTAATTTGTAAGGTAATATCAAATATTTACAACAATGTCAAAATTAAACCTCAATAAGTATAAATTAAGTCAAAGTATAATAGACTAATATCAATTTAGTTTACTATTTTTACTATAAAAAGATTACTTTAAGATAATGACCAAACAATTTTAAATTTACTGATGAATTACGTTACTATAAAATGTAGACAATTTATTTTCATTGAAACAATAGACGTTTGTCTTGACAATTTGCTCTTTTAAGTTTCTCTAGAACAGGGTGATACGCTTTGACGTGTCGCTCTAATAAATGATTTCACACAAAACACGATGATTATAAAAATCATCTGCATAGGGATTTTCGATTTATCGGCTTTAAATTTAGATATTTTGATCGATCTAGATCAAAAGGCAAAAGATCGAGTGTATGAATCGAACTAACGATTCATGTAAATAAAGTTTACTGTATTTGACTTACACTAACCAAAAGTGGCACACCTAGAAATGTGAAATTTACACCGGAGGAGGGGGGGGGGGGGGGGCTGCCAAAATGTATGAATTATTAAATTCCTCTGGAAGATAATTATATTATTTTTGTGGTAACCACAAAGGGCAGTGATTTAATAAATGTGTGTGGCTTTACATCAATGTACACTTTGTTTTTGTTCTGTTTTCCAATTTGTAAATTTAGGGGCACTTGTGTGTAGTAATTTTTCACATTGAGGAGCACTTTAAATGTTTTACTCGAAGAGAAGAATAAATGTGGTTGAAAACATATTTATGTAAGGGGAAGGAGGCAGTTGTAAAATTATGTATTTTTTAAAAAGGTTTTTGACCCTCCAAATCAAAAGGGAGATTGGGGATCCAGGAGCTTCCAGAAGATTCTTAAGAAAATCAGGCTATATAAATGGAGACAAACCAGAACCTTAACCACTTATTTTCTTTCCTCGTCACAGCGAATTAATCTTTCAGAAACTGTGAATCAGTACACCTAATTTGTTTGAATTAATTGATCGAGAACTAGTGATTGTACTAAAACTAAACACACTTGTTGGCATCCCTCTTGAGGAAACTCACATTTTTTGTGGGAGGTTGTGTCTCAAAACTTGGGAATCCTGCTTGGTGGAAGTGTAGATTGTAGGTGTAAGCATTCTATAACTACTAAAACTCCATGGGAGTCAAATGAGGTTTTTACGAAATACTTTCAAACTATTGACTTTTTGGCCAACACGTCACTATAAATATATTACAGAATAAAAAAGTGATGTGATCATTTACAGAACCTAGACGTAAAAAGAGCAGATCAGGGGTTTTTTCACTTTACTAACTAAAGACAAATAATAACTAATTAGGAGCCCAAGATTGCAAGACTTGGGTTTCGAAATCTTTCTAGTACTAAAGAGTCAACAAAAACATTTCCTAAACCAAGCCAACAAAATTAAATTTCCCTGAATCGATTCGAAGTTTTGATTTCTTTCGATCTTTTTGAAATCGCTAAAAAAAGAATCGATATGTGAATCAGATCGATACCTTTGAATCGATCCAAAACATCGATTAATCGAGGGTAAATAATCGATTTTCTAAAAGATCGATCCAAGGTCGAACATCCCTACATCAACATTCGTCTCTATCAATGAATTGTTTTTTTTAAAGTGATAAACGTTGAATTGAGTCAATCCACCCAGATCAACTTGTCTTTTTTGCTCTTGAATAAAAAATTTAATACAAATTTAAATTAGGCAATAGGCACATGCAATAAATGAGCACGAATGTATTGAATCGATCTTGGCACGATCAAGTTAATTATTATTTAAAAACATAAAAGGACATGATCGATCAAATTATTATTATTATAAAAGCGTAAAAAGAAAGGGAGCACATAAAATAGGTGTATATTTTCAAATTATGCTTAATTAAATAAACTATTGACAGTCGACTTAGTTATCAATTATTATAATATAAATAATGTTTATATGAAAAATTGAGCCTACATTCAATTTTTGCTATTGCATTTTTTTTCTAACAATCTTTGGTACCCCTCGTGGCTATTAAAATGAGATAGGCTTATTTGTGAGTTGCTTCTTGCAATGTGACTTAACTTATTATTAATAAACAAACTTTGCATTCACCCACATTGGGGGGCACCTGTGTCATCTGGCTTGCCGCTGATGGAGAGGTCGGGGTTAATATTCCAACTCAGTGAAATAAGGTGTTTTCCTATATGCTGTTCCACTATCCCTCTATTCAAATTTGGATACATTTCCACTAAACTCCGCCTTCCTCATACCTACCTCATTGATGTAAATATAAGAATAGCCTGGACAGATAGTAAGACCCAATGTTTTAAAAAAAGTAATCTTGATGTTCTTAAATGAATACGCACGCAACCAAGTTAATCCTGTAAGGATCGTGCTCGCCTTGCGCGGTTCCACTCTGATGTAGATTATAAGATAGGGCCATAATGTAGTGAGTAATCCATTAAGGTACCTTTTAGGGTTACATATCAATCAATTTATGAGATCACAACCCACTAAAATAGCAATTTGAAATCAATACACTTAGAAAACCACTTGTGTTGAATGTACGAGTAGTATATTATGATAATATAATTTACAATAAATAATTAGAGGCTTTATTTATTTTTAATTTAATGTTTTTCAAGTGGCTATTTTAATCTATGTAATAAAAAGTTGATACTTTAGGGGGGGTTTGGCCGACCATAAGTACACCCTTCACTCTTGCCTACATGCCTAGTTATAATATATAATATATAATGATATACTAATTTGTGGTGATCTATACCATGGTTTAGAAATCTTCCTCATTCCCAATAAAATATTTCCCACTGCCAATCGAGTTTTTTTTGTATTTATGTTTTATCTCATTTCGATTTTTCGATTTTTTTTTTTAAATCACTGCTCCTCCTTATCACATAATCGCGTGTAACCCAAACGTGGTGTGAATAATAAACCAAGGCATTCCTTTTTTATAGCAAGGCGTTCAGGTTATACGTTTATGTATTAATTACGCTAACAGTTTTAGGGATGAGGAAGGTTATATTTAGATTAAGTGTACCTACATTTGCGTGGAGGGAGAGATTAAAACAATTTTTTTAAACAACCCACAATTCACCCGACCGAGATTCGAACCTCGATCAACGTCATTGCCAGTCTAATCTAACACGAAAGGGACGCCTTAGACGACGTGGCCACCGAAGCGGGTGTATGTCTTTTAACTACACTAATGTATTAGGGTCGAGGAAGGTTGGATTTAAAGGAAGTGTACCCACATTTGCGTGAAGGGAGAGTGAAAAACCGTTTATTAAAAATCACCTTGGGTACATCCGACCAGGATTGTAACCCTGATCTCCCCCTTATCGGCAGTCTAGTGTGAGTTAAGACATTAGTTAATCCCTACTTGAATCGGTAGATACGTGGGCTTTGATCTTGTCTGGTCTTGTTTCGAATCTCGGTCGGGTGTATAGATGGAGTTTTTCCCTGAATGTTTTCTTACTCGCTTTATTTTTATAATATCAGGTACATATTTTCCTTTAACTGTCGACCTAGATGGTCTTGAGGTAAAGTGTTTGCCTCAGGATCCGATGATCATGAGTTCAAACCCAGCCGGGGTTGCCGGATTTCTATTGAGCGATAAAAATCCGAAGAACAACTTTCTTCGAAGCGGAAGTCAAGCCGTCGCCCCCAGGTTGACTGTAGCATGTAAAATAGCTCTGTAAGGAGGTATGTAAAGATACCTTTACCGTCAAAATAGGTAGGTTATTTCGCTCTGGCTCATAGAAATTCTCGTGTGCAGAAATAATCAGTTGGCTCAGAAAGTGCACGTTAAATATCTTATAAAATTAATTAAAATATTTGATAAGCATGCTGAAATCGGTGATAATAACCTTAAATTAATGTCACATTTTACATTCATATTTAATTATTTCAAAATAAATAATTATTATCAAACCCGCCTCGGTGACGTAGTTGGCTAACGCGCCAGTCATGTTGAGTCAGACCACTGAGGACGGGAGATCGAGGTTCGAATCTCGGTCGGGTGAACTGGGGGGTTTTTCCTAAATGGTTTTCCACTCTCCCTCCACGCAAATGCGGGTTCACTTCCTATAAATTCAACCTTCCCAATTCCTAATCCATTAGTGTAATTAGTACTTAAGCGTATAACCCGAACGGGTAGTAAGACGCGGTGCTAAAATAATAATAAATAAATTATTATCAATATGGATAGGTAAATTTAAGACCCTTTGTTAAATATTATTATTTGTTAAAACCATAAAAACCTAAACGCCCCCCTGAAAACCAAAAACACCCCAAGGGAGGGGGAGGGGGTACCACCCAGATTGAGAACCACTGGTATAAAGCGTTACTCTCGCAACAAACTAGACTGCCGATGATGGAGAGATGGAGGTTCAATCCCGGTTGGGTGTACTGAGGTTTTGTCTAAATGGTTTTCCACTTTCACCCCCACCCTCTCCCCCCGAAAATGCGGGTAAACTTCCTATAAATTCAACCTTCCTCTTCCCTAACACATTAGAGTAATTAGTATATGAGCGAACGGTTAGTAAGACGTGGTGCGATTTAAAAAACAACCAATGATTTAAGCTCTCTTCTCCCACTCACGTGTCGAATAAAGCGCTACCAGCCTCGGGGTTTGAAACCCAGCCGGAACTTTCCTCACCTCTAGTTACCCAACACAGAGAAGAATTGAGAGAGATCACCTGGAGAGGTTTCCGTCCCTCACCTCTAGTTACCCACACAGAGAAGAATTGAGAGAGACTCACCTGGAGAGGTTTCCGTCCCTCACCTCTAGTTACCCAACACAGAGAAGAATTGAGAGCGACTCACCATGGAAGAGGTTTCCGTCCCTCACCTCTAGTTACCCAACACAGAGAAGAATTGAGAGCGACTCACCATGGAAGAGGTTTCCGTCCCTCACCTCTAGTTACCCAACACAGAGAAGAATTGAGAGAGACTCACCATGGAAGAGGTTTCCGTCCCTCACCTCTAGTTACCCAACACAGAGAAGAATTGAGAGAGACTCACCATGAAAGAGGTTTCCGTCCCTCACCGCCGTATACGTCCGCCGTCGGGCAGTTGATAGCGATGCACTCGCCACCTTCCCCACCTCGAACAAGGTGGAGTAGCGCGGTGCCGGCTCCGTGACGTCGTCGTAGCTCGGGGGTGGATCCACCTTCAAAATAGTCCACCACACACTCGGATTAAAGAAGACTTTGCCACCGTGAGCACTATAAAAAAAATATCAATGATTCAAGTCATTTTTTGAGCTAGGTTCCCAAGATCAAACCCTTTATTAAATGGGGAATGTCGTTTTGAACGGAAGATTCTATCATGAAAAACCATTTTCATCAAAGTAATCAACTGCCTCTTTGAATAAATATCATATTCGAGCTATTTTACTCTATTTTCAACGAGACGAGTCATTCTGAAGTAGTTTCCAAGATATAATTATTTTAAGACACATTTTTACTCATATAAATAGCAGAATTATGCATATTTTTGTATGGATCTAGTGATCTACAGTAGGGCCATGGCTTCTTTGGTGCTGACTGACAGCTCACAGCTGACAGCTGACGGCTTTGAAAAGCTACCAGACCAATTATGTATCCCTACGCCGAACCATATGATCTGCAAAAAAACATGTGTTTAGCAGCTGTCACTTCTGACAGTCAAAATGTAGGTATATACCTAAATGTGACTGTCAGAAGTCAGCTGTGAACTGTCAATCAGCACCAAAGAAGCCACGGGGCTACTGTATAAGTACTTATGTGCACGGCCATAAAGGTATTATTTTCTAATAGGTTAGGGACTAAAATTAACACCCATTCCCAATAACTCCTCGTTCCACAACATATTATATATACATAAAATAAATATGCCAATACAAATCATGTACACCCCTGTGGATCAAATCCTACTTCATTAATCTCCGAGACCATCCACCAAATTAAAATATTGTTTCGAATTAACTCCGCTAAAAGCGGTTCTTTAACGATGTAAGGACATCTAGAAGTTAAATCTACAGTACATTTTAAAGTACTGTACTTCCTGTCTTTCGATCACAGTCACCTTCCCTAAACTAGATTTAATCAACAAATTAATACGTTTCAAACCAAATTCTCCCCGGAGCTCCAAGCCGGTACGTTTTAAAAGACCGTACTTCACATCCTCAATTCGTGATATTATAATACAGATATCATTCACTTTGATAGACTTGATCTAAGACAAACACAGACGCATAAAGTTAAATTAAGGTACCACATTATTAAGCAATACTATCCAAAATAAATACATTTCACAAAATTTTGCAAAATAATACTAGTAATAAAATGAACAAGTCGCAACTTGTTCAAATAAAAACAAGAGAAACAATCGTCAGCCAATTCCAAAGCGCACCTTCTTAAAAAAAAAAACAGATGCAAAGAGAAAATGTATTAAATGAAAACCAGGGTCATATTATGCCTCAATTTTCCTATATATTAAATAATAACTTATTTTTCCCAAGGTGCTTGAATCTTCGGGAAAAATAAATTAGAGCTTCTATATATTTAAAAAAAATCCCTTCTTAAATTTGTCAAGTTCAAACTGGAGCAATTTACGAGTGCATTCAAATTACGTCAGTAATAAACAAGCTGGAACGTAAATAAACAACAGGCTAGAAAACTGATATTATTTGATTCGAAGAGATGGATTATTTTGAATCGCTACCAATTTAAAAAAATAAATAAAGGGGTGAATTCAGAAATATCATTTAAGGAAAGAGGGTAATAAATTACTAACTATTTTGGCTCATAATCAATTAAAAAAAGGAGAGGGGGTCTCGGAGACAATTAATTTGGGCCGGTTAAAAGAGAAGTTGGGGTGAAAAAATTAATGAATAGGGTTGAGGCCCGTGCTTTAGTCCTATCATACTAATATTCGAATACATGTATCGTTAGGTATCGTCATAGACTTATACCGACCAAACACCCGCCACCCTTAGCGAAGATAGTGCCAACATTTTGCGGATAGAAGTGTAGGGGGGTCAGAAAAAACGAGCCCTCCTGCCGTTTATCGCAGTTTTCCAAACTGGAGCTGCCACTTCGTTAATCAATCAGCTCCTCATTTGTCCTCTCGAGGTCGAGTTTGAGCCAGTTCCAGATCAACTGCTTCACAGATCAATTTAGTAAGCACCAGGGATCGAACCCAGGACCTTTGGATCTGGAGCCAGGAATTCTTACCACCAGACCACAGAGGTGGTAACAGAATAACAGAAACATATTTTGTTTAATTTTTACTAGTTATAACCTAAGGTTTATTAAACTACCTACTTACTCTAATATATAGCAATGGGGAGAGGGTATATTTTAGGGAAAATATACTATCATTTGAGTGAAAAGAGGATGTGAAAACTACCTCCAGTGCACTCGTTCAAGAACTGAACTTAGAATTTCCCCGTCACCAGATACTTAGTTTAAGTCTGACGTTTTACCATGTGATCACCGGTGCGATTACTAGCTCTGTCTGTCCTAACGACAAGTTGTTTGAGGAAGGCGTTGGCCGAGTTTACATACGTGTGTGGTTAGAGTATTAAATTTATCACATAGACGAGAATTGTCTTTTAAGTAAATACTGTTTTATGCAAAAAGATAGGTGAGGTGCGAACTTGTTTGTCGCAAAACTGAAATATTTTTGTTAAATCCCCTTCGTCTGTGTGAAGTTCTTGACAAATATTAAGACAAATTAAAAAAAAAACAATCAAGCAGTAGCGCACCCGAACATTTACTTTGAGGAAGGGGTAATGGGTTGAAGAATTTGTGTTTTCCAATTTGTAATGCTAAGCCGTAAAATGTAGCCTATGCATTAGGTACAGCTTTAATGTTCTATATTATAGATCTATATTTTAAACTTTTATTAAAATAATATTTTTTTGGAGGCGAGACAATGGCGGACCCAGGGCCTGTTGTTAAAAGGGGGGATTGGTTTTCATAAGGCTTCTTCAAGAATAAATTTAATAATTTTAATAATAATAATAATATACTAATTGATAAATTAATAATCACAATAATACAAAGAATACTTGTAGGAAAAACACAATTTTGATTAACAAACTTGTTATTTTAATACAAAAAAAAAAAGAACAAAAATTCAATGTCACAGAAAAAAAAAGTCAGTGTTTAGATTATCTTTTAAATATTTTCACTTCAACTTAAATGGTACATTTTTAAAATAGATGAGGATTTAAAAGAAACATTAAAATTTGGAATCGATAAATATAGTATTCGACCCATCTCTATGGGGTTGTTTTAATTATAATACTGTATTTGAGTTGAAAGGGCACAGCAGTAATACAATAGAAATATTTCTTACTAAATGAAACGCAAAACTTAAAAAGAGCAACCATCTTTGGCTCCCACCACAAGAGAATAATGTTTTTGAAACTGCTAGTATCGTTGAACCAGCCACCAATACCACTGACTATATTATATATTAGTCAATAGCTAGGACAGGAAGGCTGTTCTTTTGTCCTTACTAAATTCTATTTTTTACTTTATCACCCAAAAATTTATTATAAATGGAACTGTCCAACATCTTAGCTAAACTGGTACTGAATTAAAAGTACCAGGCTCGATTCCAAAGATGGCTGAAAAAAATGTGGTGTGGCTGTGTCATGGACACGGCCGTGTGTTGTACGTGAATACGTTTAAACCTAAACGAACATCGTAGCTTCTCCGAGTCAAAAGTTATACTAATTGCAAATCTCGATACGCAGCAAAATAACCTCAAAATGGCGGCGCTTCCCCCTCCACCTCGCGCGATGCGTCACTGTTCCCGCTTATCGTAATGAATTCTTTGATCCTTTAGCTATCCAGTGGTATAATTTAATTTTGGATGTAGAGGAAAGATTCGAAACTACAACACCAAACTGTATCCCCCGATTTTGTTATCATTAGGTTTTTTTGGATTGCCCCCGTATGGTAGCAAATTTAAAGACGTATTCACGTCAAAATTCTCATTGGGCAAATGGGTGTTCCTATTTTCACAGTGATGAAGTGACGCGTCTTGGTATTTCTATAGCTAAGATAGTTTGTAACTATCTTGTTGATAAACGCAGTCGGCTCAGAAAGCACACGTTATGTAGCCCTAATAAAAACATGATGTATCAGGTGAGGCATTTAAGTTGACACAACAGAATATCCCGAAAACAATGCATTTTAGAAAAGATTGTTTCAAACAAAAGTTTTTGTTTTGTTTTTGAGGACCTAAAAGACCCTCATTAACTATTTTTGATTTAGTGAAGGTCTTCAAGGTTATTTCAAGGTCAACTTTTTTTAAAATGAAAACCTAGAAGGTTTTAAAGGGCGATTTATTCTAAACAAAAAAACAACTTTTGCTTGAAATTTTTATATTTGACATCGATTTTTGAAGATATTTTAGTTTGTATTTTTATAAAAATTTGTATTCAAGAACTTTTTATTACATTATGCTATCCTTTATCACGTTAAATCCAATATCATACTTTAATAAATGTTCAAGCTCTCTCATCATATATATGAATATTTTTTTTTATGGGGGTTTACCTTAAAAACAAAGTATATCAACCACTAGAAACTACTCCAGAAAACATGAAGCAGTGCTTTAGAAATGCTTGCAGAAATCTTGATAGAGAAACTTTATTGTGTGCTCATCAATCTTTTATTAAGCAAACTGTAAAGTGTATCAAGTTTAACTGTCATCATTTTTAACAGTCATTAAAGTAATTTTATAAATAACATTGCATTTAACGCAATAAAGAATAAAGAAATATAATAAATATTGTTATAAAAAACACAAGTTAAAATATCCTCAAACGTTTGTCAGATAAAAGTTTCCGGCATATTTTTAGTTGAGTAAAATGCCTTTAAAAATTATAAGATTTTATTTAAATAAACAAAGTTGACCTTGAAATAACCTTGAAAACTTTCAGCAAATTAAAAAATAGCTGGTGGTGTTTTCTTTTCCCTTTAAAAACAAATAACTTTTGTATGGAACATTTTTTTTAAAAAAAGCTTTGTTTTTTGGGACAGGCTGGTGTCTCAACTTAGATACCTCACCAGGTATAGTATACATTGTAGCTTTTCTAGCTGTCGAGACAGCACCCTCTCTACCACGAACAACTATACTTATCCTATTTGGTCAAGATCTTTCTTAAATTGGTGTGAGAGAGTGGAACTAGCTTTATCGCTGTTATCTTGACAGGACGTGGTAACAAAAAACAAATGACAGGGACAAGCAACGTGAAATATCGATTGCAGCACAGGTAGAAAAACACCTGAAACTTTCTGGGAGAGAATTAGATCCGGGATGAGGGACGCTACTGGTTTTATAGAGGTTTCATACTCCTGTGGGATCACATATTCGTCAAAATACAAGAAAAGCGCAGATACGTGGTCACGTGACGAGCTCTGAACCAATCACAAGATTCAGCCCCATCCGCGTGGTCTGCTCGGCGTGACTTACAATAGTTTCAGCTCTCTAGGCTCTGCTTGACAACTATTTGGGAGTCCCATTCAGTGCGCCTATGTTATCTAGCAGGACAAAGAGATTGCTGTTGTGAGATTGGAAATAACTTGTTAAATGGAAAGGGTGTGTCCCACTATCATTCTGTCTTTACTCGTTTCACGACACAACAAGCATCCATCGTGACACTAATCTAAAACCACTGTTTATTCTCTCGAATAAAAAACAATTTTTTTATATAACAAGCTGTTTCTAATTTGCATTGCAAAGCATCATAATGAAGCACTCAAGTAGATTTTGTTCTATTTTTCTTCCTGCTATTCAATTATGAAATATCTCACGACCATGTATCGATGTGTATGTTTGGACGGTTGTCTTAGGTTGAGTTTGTTTGTACGTTTTTTATGCACACAGCTTCTTACTACCCGCATGTTTATATGATGTACGATATATAATTTATAGGAAATATACTCACATTTGGGTAGTGGCAGAGTGAGTCAGTGAGACACCATTTAGTGAAGAACACCCTAGTACACCCGGCCGGTGTTTGACCTCCGCTTCACCGACAAAACAGACAGGACGATATTGAGTCTTTGTCCGCATACCCTTTGTTGCAGGTCTTCGGACAGCATTTTTTTGTTTTTGTTGTGTGTGTGTGTGCCCCCTCTCCCCCCACCGCGTCTTCGCACCCATTCAATTTACAACCATACATTAATCACGCTAATGGAATAGAAATGAGACAGATATAATTTTAGAGGAAAAGTAAACTTTTTTTGCGTGGAGAGAGAATTAAAAAAACTATTTAGGAAAAACCACCCTCGGTACATCCGATTGGGATTCGAACATCGATTTCCCCGTCCCCCAAGCACTAGGTAACCTAGAGTAGCCCCATGACTTCTTTGGTGCTGACTGACAGCTCACAGCTGACTTCTGACAGTCAACAGTTGACAGATGACGGCTTAGAAAAGTTACCAGACCAAATTATGTATCCCTACACCGAACCATATGATCTGCAAAAAACATGTGTTTAGCAGCTGTCACTTCTGACAGTCAAAATTTAGGTATATACCTAACTGTTGACTGTCAGCTGTCAGTTAGCACCAAAGAAGCCATGGGGCTACTGTAGTTGCCCGTGTCCATTGAGAATTCTTGTGGTTAATGGAACAGCGCGCCACTTGACTAGTTCAACCAATCGGTCGCGGCGGGCGCTAGGATACCGGGCGGTGCGGCGTGCAGATGTCGCAGTCGTCGCTACCTGATATTTACCCACGATTAGATGTCAGGTAGCGCACTGGCAGCTGAAACAAGAATGGCCAGTCGTCTCCAAACATCAGACATCAAGTGCAGTGAGCGTGTTTTCACAACATACAATCATACTTTTTTCCTTAAGGTGGGGTGCTAGTGAGCGTGAGTTTAGGGCAGTATTTTCGAAGTTTTTATAGCATTAACATTCTTTGGCCAATATAGATCAAATATTTCTTCTATAGAAACATGGAGTTTGGTTTTCTGCACATGCTAATCTCAACAGTTCTTTAATATCTGTCCTGGAATTTAGTGACAACTTTTTCTCTGCATTTAAAAAGTTTGTCACCAAATGCCGCTATGCTCATGACATATATTCAAGAAATGTTGAGATTAGCATGTGCGGAAAACTAAACTCTATGTTTCTATAGAAGAAATATTTGATTTATTTTGGCCAAAAAATGTTTATGCTATAAAAATTGCAAAATTAATGCACTAAACTCGCGCTCACTAGCACCCCACCTTAAGCAGATTAACATGGGAAACCCTATATTGACTCGTCGCTACGTCACGGAAACAACATAATTAAACGTCTGAAAAACAAGTTGCCTGAGTGTCGAGGAAGGTCAAATATAGTGAGAGTTTGAGGGTTGTGTAAAAATTATTTTAAATTAGATATGGATTCTAGTTTGAGCGTGTGATTAGTAAACAAACCAAGGCCGTAGCCAGGGGAGGTTTTGGGGGTTCAAACCCCCCTGAAATTTTATGAAAAAAATATATATGGCTTTATTTATGGTTCAAACAATATCGAAATTAAAATACAAGTACAATTTAGAAGGCTTTGCTACCATAAAAAGCACTTCAGAGAGCTTCTAGAGGTGTTTAATATTTGGAAATTTTCCTAGACTTCAGCAGATAGGGGTTATGTTGCCATAAAACACTTAAGATAGCTTCTAGAACTCTTTATCATTTAAGAATTTTTTCTAGTTTCCGGCAATTGAGAGATGTGCCCACCAAACCCCCCTGAAATTATTAGCTGGCTACGGCCTTGAAACAAACGACCTCATTTTAGTCCAACGATACACAAAGAACACATTTCTACAAAGCAAGGGTAGTAAGACTCACACCAGTGATCACACTGTCTAAGGCGCCAGTCTGGTAATGTAATATATTGCATATGACAGGAAAGTTGGGGTTGGAAAAGCAGATTAGTGTAATTAAAGTGTTTTTCCCCCACTCTTCCTTCATATAAGTGTGGGTGCACTTCTTCTAAGTTTTACCTTCATCTTCCTTAGACCAATAACGTAAATATAAGGATAGCCCAAACGGTTAGTAAGACGCTCAAAGCAAACAAACACAAATGGGCACAAATGATCTCGAACTAGCACGAATGAGCACTAAGTAACACGAACATTCACAACGAGTCATAGCCAGCTCGAATGAACGAGCTTAATGAAACGGTCAAGAGGGAGTTCGATCTAGTTCGAATGAAATTGTCAGATAAGGTTCTTCCTTTAACAAGCAGGCTAAAGTAACTTTAATAACTGGTTGCTAAGGTTATTTCTATGACAATCCGGCTATAGTACATTTTAAAACTATTATATACAGGAATGGGTGAGCTGGTGGTCTAGGGGTAAGGTGTCAGACTTCCGTGCTGAGGGTCCGGGGTTCAATCCCCGGTCCCGGCACAGATTTATCTGATTGCCAAACCCTTCCTTCACCTCTGACAAGACGTGTATTAATCACAAATTGTGAATGTGAGGAATGCCAGGCCTCTACCGTGGTTCGTATTCCACGTTAAACTGTAGGTCCTCCATTTCATCTCACAAGCGTACTAATCGATAATGTAGCTTAAATTGTTTAGGTATTAAATTTACTATTATTATTATTTAGCACCGCGTCTTACTATCCGTTCGGGTTATACGCTTAAGTACTAATTACGCTAATGGATTAGGAATTGGAAGGTTGAATTTAAAGGAAGTGAACCCGCATTTGCGTGGAGGGAGAGTGGAAAACCATTTAGGAAAAACCACCACAAGTTCACCCGACCGAGATTCGAACCTTGATCTCCCCGTCCTGGCAGTCGAGCTCAACACGACTAGCGCGTTAGCCAACTACGCCACCGAGGCGGGTAAATTTACTATTAATACAAATATAAATGCTTCACTTAAGTCCTAGCTAGGTATTTCAGATCACACTGAAACATAGTTTCAGGGGTATTTATGAATTCAAGCTTAAAGAGCCGCCAGACTTGTAAAGTCTGTTCAGCGTAGGAATTGTTTTCTGAAAGGCCTTTTTCCCTACCAGAAAGCTATTATATAGTAGGATATTGGTAGGAAAAAAGACCTTTCAGAGAGTAATTCATACCGTGAATGGAGTATAGTCCCGGGCGCTTTGAGCATGCCAGTCCACCCCTGGCTAGATAATATTATTTTTCTCACCATCCGATTATAGTGACGTTCAGACCAATTAAACAATGTTATTTATATATGACAATCTGGCGATTAGAAACCTCCATTAAGGTTCTCAATTAGCAGAATTACTACGTTTAGAACCCGCCTTGTGGCGTAGTTAGCTAACGCGCTGATATCATGTTGAGCTAGACTGCCAGGATGGGTAGATCGAGGTTCGAATCTCGGTTGGGTGAACTAGGGGGTGGTTTTCCACTCTACCCCCCACTCAAATGCAGGTTCACTTCCTCTAAAATTCAACCTTCTGATTCCTAATCCATAAGCTTAATTAGTACTTAAGCGTATAACCCGAATGGGTAGTAAGACGCGGTGCTAAATAAATACTACGTCTAGGCCTCCCCACTTACCTTGACAAAGCTGTGATACTGACGCCTGGTGTCAATCTCTCTTATGATAAGAACGATCGGCCCCAGAATGAGCATCGTGGCCCCCACAGTGATCATGAGCACCGAGGAAGGTTTGTAGATCGGCTTCTTGGAGGGATGTGTTGTCGAGTTTCCCTGTGGCAGTGTCTGCGTTGAGTTGGCGCTAGTGTCACTATAGTTGTCTGCTGTATCGTTGAGAGGGGGTGGGGTTGACCAGTGTGGTGTTAAGGGGTGGGGTGGCTTCAGGGGTGAAGCTGGACATCCCCATGTGGAGGAGCAGGGCCCCGACAATGCACCACACTCCAAGTTGCACCCCTATCACGAAGCGCGCGGGCCACCCGGAGTTCACCGGGGGGCCATGTCTTAATTGTCGCGTGCGGAGGCCGGCGACGGTGGCTCGCTCAGTCCCAACCTGAGGAAAAAATGGCAACTGTTAATTTGATCAAAAGTTTACAGTATTTTGTTTAGCTTAATCTTATAAGAGACACATTACCCACTGTGAACGGGAAACCCCAATTTACCACTGATAGATTTTTTTTCGACCTGGCCGTGAATTGAATTCAGCACCATTAGTCCCAATATGAGGTTTACAGTTAATGTTTCACTTTATAGGCACTTAAAGCCTTTTATTTTTGTATACTAAAAGGCAAAAGAACTTTCTAAACAAAAATATGTATCACCTCATTATTTAAAAACTAACTAACTTAAGCTAGCAATACTTAATATTAAAACATCCAGAGACTACTCTCGCAGTAGACTGGACTGCAGATGACAGGGAGATCAAGGTTCACATCTCGGTCGGGTGTAATGAGGGGGTTGACCTGGTGGTCTAGGGGTAAGGTGTAGGACTCTGTGCTGGGGTCCGGGGTTCAATCCTCGGTCCCGGCACAGATTTATCTGATTGCCAAACCCTTCCTTCACCTCTGACAAGACGTGTATTAATCACAACTTGTGAATGTGAGGAATGCCAGGCCTCCACCGTGGTTCGGATCCACGTTAAACTGTAGGTCCTCATTTCATCTCACAATCACCCTTACCATTACACATTAGCGTGAGTGCTTATAAACCCAAGGGTAGTAAGACGCGGTGCTAATATAATAATAATAATAATAAATAATAATTAATAATAATAAATAATAATAATAATAATAATAATAATATAATAATAATAATATAATAATAATAATAATAATAATAATAATAATAATAATAATAATAATAATAATAATAATAATAAAATAATAATAATAAATAATAATAATAATAATAAATAATAATAATAATAAATAATAATAATAATAATAATAATAATAATAATTAATCACTATGAACGCGAAACAAAACCTGATGGTTTATATTAAAGTATGCTGTGGCTGTAGTAAACCCCTAGAATTTCGAGCGTTCTAAACGGTTCGGGCTGTTATAATTTACCACTTTATTTCAACCTAAGCCTTTACTTAAAATGGAATGTGTTCAATTGGGGCAGCTTGACCCCACGTTCCCTTTGGTTAAAGACTTAATCCGTACATGTAGGAACTATTTAACATTCACTGGATAACACACACTTTTCTCCACCGAATTCATCAGACACTGACATTAATTCACTATTATTGATGAAAGATGGTAGGCTTAGAACAAATACAAAATGACTCTTATTTTTAATTATTAATATTGTGTTGGTGTTCCTCCACCACCTAACCACCCGTTAGAGTAGATGCGCATATAAATTAACTATGCCAATGGGGTAGGGATGATAAAGGTAGCATTTTAGAGGAAAATGTACTCACAGGGGCGAGAGGAAAAGTGGGAAACCATTTAGAAAACCTCCTCCTCGGTCACCCAGCTTGGATTCAAACCTTTAACTTCCTGTCATCGGAAAACCACCTAGTCGGATTATCGGAATTATTGTTAGAAAACTATCTATAAAAGCAGACCATACTATTTTACGTATTAAGATATACAGATATTGTTAGCAAGGGTTTTAAGTATCCAACTACTTTATTTTGATAGTCCCACTGTATATTTTTCTATTTTTGACGAGTATTATTAATCCTATACTTCATTTTCATTCCTCTATGTTATATCTTTGAATAGTGCTCCTTTTATTAAGGTTCTCTATGCCTCGAAATTGAAGTGTTTGTTGTTTTGTTTTGTGATGTTGATTGTTATTGTTGAGGTTTAGTTCTGTTGTTGGTTTTGTCTATATTACTATACTCCCCATTTGAGTACAACATACTGACACACTATTGTTTCCCGCCAGTGTCGCTGCGTGGTGTTTATTAGCTGTGTAATTGGCCGACGAGACCGATGAGACAGAATATTAGTTTCCGTGAACTTCACCCGGAGTGGTCTGTTTTTATTCGTGTGTGTTATTGAAGGGACTGCGCCACGAGACAAATACAGTCGTACCATACAGTGAAGGTGAGTTGCTATTTTATTTCCTTGTCCTATTACAGTCGCCAAGACACTACCAGTCATACCACATAAAGTGAAGGTGAGTTGCCTCTATCCATTTCCTTTCCACCATACAGTCCATTTGTCCGTGTTCGTAACACTGGTCCTCCAGAGGCTTCTTTCGTTTTCATTCAATTGTAAATTATACTACACACCCACTCTACACTATCCATGAACTTGTCATTAATACAAAATACAAAATAGCAATCAAAATTAATACGAAAGAAGATAAGATTAGAATAAAACAACGGTGCGGTGGAGTTGATAAATGACTAAGGGGTCAGAAAAGATGAAATAAAATATTAGGGCGCGAATTTTCTTGCCTCGCCGGCTAAGAAAATTTTGCCACACTAGGAATTTTTCACTTGTATTTATGCTGTTATAAACTCGTCTTCATGGCGACTTTAATATGTGATTACGGTTATTATCATATGTATAATTAATAATAAACCAGACTTTTAAGTACAATCGAAATTAAAAATGAAGCTTAGTTTTGAAATTGGGCAAAAGTAAAAATTAAAAGCTAAAGCATTCCAAAAAAAAATTTGTCTTTTTCCTGAATTGATAAAAAATCCCATAATAGACAAGGATCTTAAATTGAAATAGGTGAATTTTAAGTTCCTTTGACTTAGTCACTTTCCTTCAGCAATCAAATTTTGACAATAGTAAAATAAGCTGAAACACCGGTTCTTCAAGAAATCAACTGAACACTGTTACAGGTCCTGTGGATGCAATAAATGATCAGGTTCAAGATAACTAGTTTGTGAGGTGACCGCCTGCAGGAGTGCTTAGACTCATTGCAATCGTCCAGAAATCTCGCATTATTTAACAAGTGGTTTGTTTTTTAAAATTGGATTCACTCCCAAATAGAGGTTAAATACATCAACTTGTCCCTACCGGATTAAACATCTAACTCTTTTAGTTATTTGATTCTAAAAACTAACGGAACGGTGAATTATCTCACTTTCAACGGCGCTTCACCCAAAATGTATCAGTTTTAAGATTATAAAAAGAGATATCGCCTTGAACAAACTAACTAATATTCTAACAGAGCCATAACATACATTGAGTTTAGGATACTTTTTTAGGGGTGTTAATTTTCAGAACTTCTATTCTGATCAGAAATGTTTGAGGATATTTTCTCTTAAAGTAGTGGCATCCTTAAGAGCATCTTAACTTGTCAGAACAAATAATCAGACTTCAGAAGTTCTACGCGTAATACTGTAAATAGAAAAAAAAGAAGAAAAGAACATTGAAAGAAAACCTCTAAAGGAGTGAAAAAAATTAATAAAATCATGAGTTTAATGGATATTTTTATTTATTTAATATTTTTCAGTGGTTCTTTATTCTCTCAACAAGACTCCCCACCCAACACCAACAGCAAAATGGTTAATGCAGCAATCTTAACATTTTACAGTCCGTGCCTCATAAAAAAGGGAGCCCATGGCGGACAGCTCTGAGCAAAATCTGAAGTTCTTGAGTTTGAAGTAATATTTCAACCAGGAAGTTAAAAAATATCATCGTTTAGGGATATTGATAGATTAAAGTATAATATTATTTTAAATGTTCGAGTTAAAGTTAATAATGCACACTAGTGATAATTAAAATTGTGTTTAGAAATGGCAAAATAATGAAATTACTCTTGATGATTCAGATATTCTAACTAAGCAAACGTCACCTGCTTCGGTGGCCCGTGGTCTAAGGCGTCACTCTTGAATAGACTGTATACTGATGACAGGGAGGGGTTTGAATCCTGGTCACGTGTACTGAGGGTGGTTTTCTCTCAAACTTTTCATTTCCTTCCACGCAAATGTGGGTACACTTCCTCTAAATTCAACTTCCTAATACCTAACTCACCAACTTAATTAGTACATATGGGTATAACCTAAACAGGATGTAAGACACAGTACCAAAAAAAACTGAGTCTGATTTGAATATTTCAATTATTTTGTTTCATGACATAATGGACAGTAAACAAAACAAATGGCTTCACACACTTATTAGGGTTACCAACCGTACTCTTTTAATAGTATATACCGGATGTTCATTTGAAAAGTTTCCACCAAAATATCTCGAAAACAACGCAATGCCGCAAAAAGTTGTTTGGTTCTGAGGGGGAAGTAATGTGTTAAGGCTGGTATGACCTTGGGTAGCGTTGCTAAGGTAACGTTAATGTCACTTTGATTTTTATTCAATTATACTCCCTATTTTTTATTACATATTCTTGTAGATCACGGTGTACCATTTTCAAAATGGTGGTTTTAAGCTTTATAAAGTAAAAGCTA
Source organism: Timema podura (assembly GCA_033556935.1). NCBI lineage: Eukaryota > Metazoa > Arthropoda > Insecta > Phasmatodea > Timematidae > Timema > Timema podura. Next base: position 4,874,918 of record JAVRXN010000008.1, on the reverse strand, counting down.
TCACGAGAAATGAGCCTCGCAAGATCCTGAGTCGCCGGCACCGGGTACGGGAGTAGAATTTGGCCTATTCAAACACAACCCAGGAAGGTACAGGTGTTTGTGTGTAAGATCGTAAACAAAACATTGCTTTTACTATCAATGCCAGTTACAAATCCATTCGATGTCTCGTTTGCTTTTTTTTTTAAACAGTTTTCAACCTACCTTCATATACATGAAGGTATAGTTCCTCAAAATGTTACCTTCTTTGTCGCTATTCAATTAGAATATTAAAATGCGTATAGGCCAGATGTGGTGATGGAAAATAAACAGATTTTTTTTAGTTGAATCGATCAATGTAGCTCCTATTTTCCCGCCCCTAGCCCAAAGAAGGCAAATAATCAGCCCGCCAGGGCGCTAAATAATTCCATTTAGGTTTAATTATATGTTCTGTGTATTGTTAGTTTCCGAGAGCCCGACGAGACTGGTGTTTACTGTTCTTCAATGTGATTACTGTTTTTCAAGTAAAATTTTAGATGTTTAAACAAAATAAAACTCTTACAAACAAACAAACAATGTGACTCCGCAACATTACAAGTATATATATAGCCCTATTATTTTTGAAAGAGTGTGTAGAGTGATATATTTTTAGTAATATTTCCGAGCTTATAGAATTATCGTTCCTAATATAAGACATATCAGCCCTCACTTTTTTTTTCACAACCCAAGATAAGAATAAATTTCCTTTCACAGAAACACTAAATGTTCCGTTGGTGGTTGTTTATTGCTCTGGCATACAAAAACAAACTCTGTGAAAGAACTGGCCTTGATAAACACTCATCCCAATCAACCGGAGTATGCTAGTTTTATAAAAAAGTGAAAGTGTAGCCCCTGATTTTTCATAAAAGAGAAGTCGTACAGAACTAACTTTTGGTGAAAGGCAGGGCTATACCTTAGGGGTGTGGAAAATGGAGCGGCCACACAGGTGTCCTGCACTTGTTCAGGTGACAGAGGGAGAAACTATTTGGGGTGGAAAATGTTTGCTTGCGCACTCGTAATAATAATAATATAATAATAATATAATAATATAATAATAATAATATAACAAATTAATAAATTAAAGTGTAATGGTTTTTAATTAGATAAATAAACTTAGGAACTATGCTAAATATGCATCTTAAATAAATATAAATAAGAGTGAGAAAGGTTTTAAATATTATTATATATATTATTATTATTAATTAATTATTATTAAATTTGCACAGCGTCTTACTACCCGTCCGGTTATACGCACTTACGCTAAATGTGTAATGGTAGGGTGATTGTGAGATGAAAATGGAGGACCTACAGTTTAACGGGGAATCCGAACCACGGTGGAGCTGGCATTCTCACATTCACAAGTTGTGATTAATACCGTCTTGTCAGAGGTGCAAGAAGGTTTGGCAATCAGATAAATCTGTGCCTGGACGGGATTGAATCCCGGACCTCAGCAAGAATCTGACACCTTACCCCTAACCACCAGGTTCACCTGTAAACTTTATACACGGATCAATTTCGTTAGTGAAGAAAATCTAAAGAAGGGTTGTGAGAAACTAGCCCATTGTATAAGAAAACTGCTTTTAACATTAATTATTTACTATATGTAGAGTATTTACCTTTTAGGGCATTTCTGTGATATCTGAAAATGGAAGGTAATAACATTAAACTAAATTTATTTTTTATAATATGTTTGGGGGAATGATTGGGGTGAGGCAGATAACTGGGGGCTCCCCAAATGAAGTTTGCCCAAAGCCACACGTCTACTAAGGTATATATAGATATAAGGTAGATATAGATGTATGACAGACACCAACTCGGTTTTTATAGTAAACAATATCATGGTAAAAGTGATTCATATTATGTTAAACACAATTAAGCATTTAAATAAATCAACTAAATTAATATTATTACTATTAGCACCGCGTCTTACTAACCGTTCGGGTTATATGCCTATGTACTAATTACACTAATGGGTTAGGGATGAGATAGGTGTAATTTAGAGGAAGTTCACCACATTTGCATGGAGAGCGTGGGAAACCATTTAGGAAAAAACCCTACACTTCACCCGACTGGGATCGAACTCTGATCTCACCGTCCTCGGCAGTCTAGTCTAGCACTAGAGTAACGCCATAGAACTTGTGACCACCGAGGCGGGTAGGGGGAGGGCTAAAGGAATCCTTTTTTACCTGATTTTCTGTTAATGATGCTGCACCTTTTTTTCCTGTTGCTAATTTCCCAGTCGGCCATTCCTCGTTTTACTAAAACGACTTAATAGACTGATTGTTCCCAAATTTTTATTTCCAGAAACGTTATTATTAAACTATTTTTTTGTTTTGTTTACCAAATAGGAAACATTGTTTGTGAAATTAAGATAAATAAAGTTAATACTTAAAGTAATTTGTTCAATTTATTTTTAACGATCTCTACTTAAGTAAAATAATTCAATTTTTTTATGGTTTAATATATCACAGTAAACACACACACATGAGCGATTTTTCCCTCCAGTTGATTAATCTAATATCTGTTTTATTCGTTAGTAAAAACTAATTTTAAAACCCAACCAACTTTGGGAACATATTGCGAACGTGTTCGCGAACATGTTCTGTTCAAGTCTGTACTCTCGGCCGTAAGCGAACCGAACAACGAACATGTTCGTGGAAATGTTCGTGTTCGTTGTTCTGCTCTAGTCTTGACGCGGCTTTAGAAATTAAGTTAAAATGTCAACGCTAAGGTATATTTATCGACATATATGGCCATTTCTAATATAATGAGGAAACATAATTCGATAAAACATAATTTTACGCATTGAAACACAAAAATATCACCTCACCCGTTCTAAATTTAGAAATTCAAAAACATTATCTCACAAGTTCTAAATGTTAGAAATACAAAAATATAAACTAAAGCGTTCTAGATGTTAGAAATAAGAAAAACCTCAACTCACCCGTTCTAGGTATTATAAATACAGAATCATTGACTTGTGTGTTTTAAACATAAGTTAATCCGTTTCAAGGCAACCAATGCAGGCAGGCAGACAACACGCGTCAGCCACACTCTCTCACGCTAGTAAACACACTATCCAGACAAACACAAAAGAGGAGGTGACTAAAAAAACTCTTATCAGGGGTGAGTGAGAGATAACGACTCACACAAAGATAGGTTTTAAAGTTATTTTAGTCCCGCTTCACCCCTCCCCCGTTTATAGCACAGTTTCTACTTGGGGGGTAAATAAATATCTGGAAGACTCGCTCTTGTATCAACACGTAATTGACGTCAGCTTCTGCCATGGAAGATATCTGAGGACACTCAGTGTCTAATAAGATGACCGGGACTTTTATTATTATTTAATTATTAATCAGTGTGTATAATTATTTAGCTTTTTTTTTATTATACGTGCTTTTATGGTACTTGTATACTTTTCAGTGCTGGCCTGTTATAGGTCTTACGACTGTTGGCCAGAATTATAATAAAGGAAATTATTATTATAATTATTAGTTTTTTCAACGCATCATTTTAGACACGCATGATACACTCACACGCGTTTTACAAACTAACTTAACTTAAGACCTCATTCTTGATGTTTGACAATATTGAAGTATTTTTAAAATATCAGTTATATATATATATATATATATATAGGTATGTGTTTATGATCTTACCAATTAAACTAGGCCGTTAGTAGCAAGTGTGCTAAACCTATCGATATTAATAAAAATGTCAAAACGAGAAGTTTTCCTAGCACTCAATGAACCAACATACAATAATATTGCCTAGCGCCTGTAAACTAGACTGTACCGAGTCGCTAGTTCTATCTTCAAGCGTGCGCGCTCAGTCGCCCAGTCTGGCACTCTCATTACAACCAATGGTTCTGTTTTATATTTTATCGCTCGCTCGCGCGCTCATATGGCCGCCCCCTAATACCTATCGAACGCCATGTAGAATGATAGTTTCTTCCCCCCAAAGTATCTTATGGTGTGTAAAAAGGTTTTTCATTACTTTTAAAACAGCCACCATACAAATATTGGCTTTCCCTAAATTTGGAACGAAACTTATGACGTGGTACATTTGGAAACTTGTGAAACCGAGACATAATATTATTTTAATATTTTATAAAAAAATAACTGATTTAAAATGTTTTTTGGTAGTTTAGATTGCTTTATACTAGATGCAACAGTGAATGTTATATGATATAGCATGCTTATTTCATAAAATAACGATGCTCATTTTTAAACTACAAAATGGCAACTCTACTTGGGTAAAAAGGACAGCGATAACGGAGAAACCAATGGGTTGGAAAGAGACGATAATTGTCCATAAGAGCCTGTACAGCAATTTTACAGTGGAACGTCCTATAGATAGTAAATAATTGAATAGCAGGATAAACCTGTATGCAAACAAGAGTCACTTTCTTTTTTCGTTGTAGGCCTATCTACTCTAGAAACGCCGTCACTTGATAGTTGTTCTATTAATACCTTTTGTAAACCAAGTTGCATAATATGGTAGGAACAACATTAGCCGACAAATGCAAAAGTTACCAAGTTTACTTTAATGTATTCTTACGTCAAGTATTGTAATACACATCTGTGACTTATAATAGATAATTCCAATTATTTTTTGCGCTGCGTCTTACTACCCATTCGGGTTATACGCTTATATACTAATTAGGCTAATGATTTTTAAGGATTAGGTAGGTTATACTTAGACGAATTTACTTGCATTTGCGTGGACGTAGAGTGGAAAACCATTTTGGATAGACCATACCAATACACCTGATAGATGATACTGCCGATGATGAGGAGATTGTGTGGTTCAATCCTGGTTGGGTGTACCGAGAATGATTTTTCCTAAATTGTTTCCCACTCTTTCCCCACGCAAATACGGGTGCATTTCCTTTAAGACACAGTGCGAGGATACAACTTATGACACTCAGATGGCTCCTACTCTCCTCATCCCTACCCCGTTTAGAGTGCTACTATTACTATTAGCACCGCGTCTTACTACCCGTTCGGGTTATACGCATATACGATAATGTGTAATGGTAGGGTGATTGTGAGACGAAATGGAGGACCTACAGTTTAACGTGGAATCCGAACCACGGTGGAGGCCTGGCACTCCACACGTTCACAAGTTGTGATTAATACACGTCTTGTCAGAGGTAAAGAAAGGGTTTGGCAATCAGATAAATCTGTGCCGGGACCAAGGATTGAACCCCGTACCCCAAGCACAGAAGTCTGACACATTACCCCTAGACCATCAGGTCACCCGTTTAGAGTGAAAATGCCGGTGGCCTAGATGGACAGTGAGATCCGGTGAGCACACAGACACAAAAAGGAAGAGCTAACAGTTAAAGTCTGTTCAGCGTAGGAATTGTTTTCTGAAAGGCCTTTTTCCCTACCAGAAATCTATTATATAGTAGGGTATTGGTAGGAAAAAAGACCTTTCAGAGAGTAATTCCTATCGTGAATGGAGTATACAAATAGCACTTGCACTTCCTCAAGTGAAGGAAAACGCCCAGGCGTGACTAACGTCCGTGGCGGACACTTGGTGATTATTTCTGTCATAGAGGAAGCATTATATTTATCTTTGTTCAAACTGGTGTTAATAGGCATGTGGAAATATTTCTCTCACCTTGAACGTCTCGTCAGGTTGGAAAACGTCGCCAACGGTTGTTGCTTCGCGTTTCGTTTGAGTCTCACGCCGTAATAAGGTCACACGTCAAGAGAGAATAATTTTGAACGTGTGAGGCTGTAACTTCATGTCAATGGGTCACATTGGTTAATGAGGGGTTTCTTCTTGTAAACAGTCTCTATTTTGTTTCTTTTTTTAGCGTATGGCATCTTTGATCGGGAGGGATATAAATTAAAAAGATCAAGCGCCTGACTGTGTGGACTTTTAGCAACCCTGGTAGCGCAGAACGTTGTCCAAGGTACACCTATTGAGGTTGTATGTGTTACAGGAAAAGTATATTCTCCAGTAAGAGTTGACTTTACCTAGGCCGAGTCGACTCTTACTGGTCTTTTTAGTAAAAGTTGATTAAAAGCGAAAAGTGATGAATTTCGATCAACATTTACAAGTCAGAGTTGACCGTACCTAGGGAAAGTATACTCTTACTACCTTGAGTTAGTAAAAGTTGGCCTTTTTGCAAGGAAATGGTCTACTACCTAATAAAAAAACAAATAAAAAGTAAAACCTTTATGATACAAAGACAGATATAAATATTTATTGTTTATTACAGCAAGGTAAAGATTTGTGACACTTTGAGTTGCAGAGCTAACCTAACCTAACCTAACCTAGAAAACAACAGTAAACAAATAGAGCTGGGATATTCAAAACAAAGATGTGCGCGCGAAGTCGCATGTGGAGAGCAACATCGCGGAATCAACTTTTACTAAACCACAGCAGGCATAGTTAACTCCTCCTAGGAAAAGTTGATCTATTTATTCTCTATCAACATTTACTGGTACTTTTAGTAAGAGTCGACTCTCCCTAACAATCTACTTTTCCTGTGACATATACACGTGGTGAGATGATGTGATGATAGTGATTATGAAGATGTGGTGGCAGGAATGATCTCAAACCTAACTTAAGTCTAACTAACCAAACCTTGGTGACCTTTGGGAAGATTCCCAATTTCTGGAAAAATATCCATTGTACCAGCCGGGAATCAATCCTGGGACCCTTGGATTTGTACCTAGAAGCACTGAGCACTCACTATACCACGGGGGAGGCTTACGTAAAAAGATAATCCCTCCAGAATGCCTTATCTTGTTTCTTAGAAGAGACCTACCCGCCTCGGTAGTATAGTTGGCTAACGCGCTAGTCGTGTTGAGCTCGACCGCCGAGGACGGGGAGATCGAGGTTCGAATCTCGGTCGGGTGAACTTGGGGTGGTTTCCCTAAATGGTTTTCCACTCTCCCTCCACGCAAATGCGGGTTCACTTCCTCTATATTCAACCTTCCAATTCATAATCCATTAGCGTAATCAGTACTTAAGCGTACAACCCGAACGGGTAGTAAGACGCGGTGCTAAATAATAATAATAATAATAATAATAATAATAAATAATAATAATAATAATAATAGAAGAGACCTACAGGTAACACTCAATTCTTTATACAATCATTACAGTCAAAACAAGACATTCTATATTACATACATATAAATTAAATATGTTAATGAATGATTAATTACAAATCAAATACATCCGTCTCACCTTATTCTGGTTTGCCGATGACAGGGAGGTCCTGGTTCAAATCCTCCACCTTTTAAAATTTCAGTCCATTCAAATAATTACAGTTCGATGACCCGGATGGGTAGTAAGACGCGAAGCATAAAAAGCAGTTCAATTGTCGTGACTTAAATTATTGATCACTTTAAGTGTAATTATAAGTTGATACTCCGGTTACTCTGACCTTGACAATACGGTGCCATTTTAAAAGCTACCCAACAAGTTTGGTATCAGTCTGCCCTTGGCATTGATTACACCATGGTACTATCCTATAAGCTATACCATAGTGGAACAATCCAAGGTGAGCTTGCTACCTTACAGGATAGTCAAAGGAGGGTACATTTGTATAAAACAATTCAGCTTGTCAGTTCCACACGTAATACAGTTATATTTTGTTAACGGGTAGTTTACAAATAGACGTACAATGAAACCATATTTGGTTCCTACTCCAATATTTAAAATGGATTAATTTTACACCCGTTACGGCAGTGCCAGATTTACGTATGTGGGAGTCTTGGGACGACATACAGCGTGGAGGGCCCCTCATAAACCCCATCAAAGCGTGACTGAAGAAAGGTAAAAATCAAGCAACTTTCTATTTTACACAAATTTAACATTAACTTATTAAAAGGGGAAAGGCTACATAAAGACTTTATGAACACGATCATTACACACCAACTTTCATTGCTTGTTTTGCAGCAAACGTGTTAAATTAGAGTTTATATTTTCTTTCTTGTAGAATTTTGTGGAAGTCCCTCTGTAGGGGCTCCGAGACAATCACCTCGATCGCACTCCCTTAAATCAGGTGGTCACAAAGTCTACAATGGCAGGGAATGTTATCGAGGTGATCCAAGTTGAACGGTTACCCTACAGTTATTATTATTAGCACCGCGTCTTACTACCCGTTCGGGTTATACGCACTTACGCTAATGTGTAATGGTAGGGTGATTGTGAGATGAAATGGAGGACCTACAGTTTAACATGGGATCCGAACCACGGTGGAGGCCTGGCATTCCTCACATTTACAAGTTGTGATTAATACACGTCTTGTTAGAGGTGAAGGAAGGGTTTGGCAATCAGATAAATCTGTGCCGGGACCGAGTATTGAACCCCGGACCCCCAGCACAGAAGTCTGACACCTTACCCCTAGACCACCAGGTCACCCTTACCCTACAGTTTAATTTCTCCTTAGGACGTTAACATCAGATATAGTATCAAATGAGCTACAACTTGTTTTTTTTAGGTATTTAACGTTCACTTTCTGAACTAACCAATTATATCAGTACACGACTTATAAACTAATTTGAATCTAGAACAGACACAACATCCAGCCTCCTGTAGTTAATTCATCACTATCAAAGGGTGAACCTACGTTTCACCGACGATAAATGTTTCGGCTATGCCAGAAATCGAACACGGGACCCTTATCTCAGTATAAAAACACGCTACCGACTGAATTAAGGTGTTGGACCAGAGTTAAAACAAAGCATTATAGCAGTGACCCGAGTTTTCTCACACTCATCAGCTACAGTTCTTGGTGTTTGAAAACAAAATATCACTAACGTTGGGCTTTCTCAGTTTTCTGTAGTTTTAGAGCAATTATATTCAAATTTTAATATTATTATCAGAGACTTTTCTAATACATCCCCTTCATTAAAAAATAGTCCAATGATTTCTACCAGAAAGATTCCATCTATACGTGTTAAACATAATTTAGTAAACATTAATAATTCAAATAAATAGTAACTTTTGTGTCAGATACCGCCCCTAATGTGTTTTACTATACCTGTGAATCCGCAACGCTGGCCTTACTTTTGATTATTTTGAGAGTCGATGATTTATTCCGGGAAGTTCAATAAACCGCCACAGGTATACACAATAGTGAGGCAGGCCAACTTCCGTTCCATTTTCTATCCACCACTCGGGTCAAGGAACTTTGTTCAATTGTTTACTGTGCTCTATTATAATTTTGTATACCAGGCCAAGTGTGACATCATTGCAAAATGTTTACCTTCTGTAATGAGCCCAAATATAGATACTTGAGCTTGATACAAAAAAATACAACTCCATTTTATTAAACTCTCCGTAAAAACTCCATGGTGTGCGAGCTATGCCTACCGAGCGGCCGCCACTGTTGCGATGATAGTGCTAATATTATCAGATAAAGGGTATCATGTGGTCAGCACAACGAACCCTCCGGCAGTTAATCTCCGTTTTCTAAACAGGAGCTGCTACTTCTTTATTCAAGTGACTCATTTGCCCTCAAAAGCCCTTGTTTGACCCCGTTTCAGACCCAAAAAATTATGTAAGAACCGGGGATCAAACCCAGGAACTCTGACCACTAGACCACAGAGGCAGTCCATTTTATTAAACATTCAGAACAATTTACGCCCCCATCGGTGAGAACACCGACTAAACGTCAGGATCATCTAGTCCTGTTTTCCGATGAAGGGGATGTAATAGCTCGAATCCTGTCTGGTGTACTGAGAATGGTTTTTTTTCCTCAGAAGTTTATCACGCAAATGATGGTATATTTCATCTAAACATTACCTTCCTCGTCCCAGCTCCATCAGTGTGATTCATATTATATAATAATATTTAGCACCGCGTCTTACTACCCATTCGGGTTATACGCTTAAGTACTAATTACTCTAATGGATTAGGAATTGGGAAGGTTGAAATTAGAGGAAGTGAACCCGCATTTGCGTGGAAGGAGAGTGGAAAACCATTTAGGAAAAACCACTCCCAGTTCACCCGACCGAGATTCGAACCTCGATCTCCCCGTCCTCGGTGGTCTGACTCAACACGACTAGCGCGTTAGCCAACTACGCCACTGAGGCGGGTATATGATTCATATTCTAATATCCCGGACGGAAATTAAGACGTGGGGGGTGAGGGGGGGGGGAACAAAACAGTTCACTTGGAGGTTTGGTTATTTTCACTAGTCTTGGAGGCTGAGTCATTATTCTTAGATGAGGGCGCTGAGGGTTAATTCCCCCCCCCCCCCCCCAATGTTTTTTCCATTCTTTTTGTGGAAAGATTAATCGTTCCTCTCTCTCTCTCTCTCTACCTTATCACTTTGGATAAAATAAGTTTGAGACAAGGGCACTAAATTATTCAAACGAAAACAAAATTAATTTTAAATAATTAACTGCCTAGAGCGAACTATTTTTAGAATAGTAAACATATCAAGACCCGATATTGTTTCATTGCTTATTTGAGTAAGTAATTTATACTTTTTAACCTATTTCATAGATTTAACGAACATCACTTAAAAGTTAATCCAATTCTATAGCAAACGCAATATCCCGTATTCTAGCAATCAACTCATCACTGTTAAAGCGAAAACGTTGAATGATTATAATTAAACAATCAACGGTGGAAGTTCCAATTTCACCAATAATATATATTACTTACTTTGAAATAAAACAGGAAAAATAATTATTTCAAATAAATACATTTCTAAAGTTGTTAATATTTATAATATAAACTTTGTTTTTTTAACCACGTCTTACTGCTCGTCCAAGCTGTACGCATATTTACACACATGTGGTACGGGTAAGAAACAGTATCCGTATCTGCGTGGAGGGAGAGTGGGGGACCCGTCAGGTAAAACAAATTTAATACGCCCAGTCGGGAGCCCCAGCCCCCTCATTTCTAGTATAAGCAGAATAAACGAGATTTACGTGTTTATCCACGAAATGACCGCTGCGGATCGACACCAACCTTAACAGGCACGAGCTTACCAACTGAGCTAAAATGTCGGACGATAAAAAAAAAGACATTTGAGATGGAGCCATCTCGTCGATTGTACAAATGTTACTGTCAATATTGGAAGTTTCATTTCTCCCGTTCCAGGAAGTAAATAACAACGAACGCTGTATATATACATATTTGTCTAACAGCTATATATAGCTACTGTCACATATGAATGTGAAGAAACCGCAACCGCATTGTTGTTCCACTGGGAACTGTAGGACTATCCAGAAGTTTAGCGTAGGAGTTTGATCTTTAAGAGCCCGTCTCACTCCACGGATAACACCTGGCTTAGGTAGATCGCACATTTCTAACCAAGAGTCGTGTTATGGTGAGTCATTTTTATCACCGCATCTACTACCCATTCGGTTTATACGCTTATGTACTAGCTACACTAATAAGTTAGGGGTGAGAAAGGTTGAATTTAGAGGAAGTGTACCCGCAACTTCATGGAGAAAGAATGGAAGGAAACCATTTAGGAAAAAAAAACCACGCTCAGTACACCCGTTCGGGATCAAACCACGATCTCCCCGTCATAAGCATCAGCAGGAGAGTAGCGCCTTAGACCATACGGCCACCGAAGTGGCATCGAACATATAAAACCATTTCATCAACTGCTGGACGTTGGCTTGGTTTATGGTTAACCATTTCAAATAGGTCATGTCTTACCCCTCACTGGTCGAAATATGATATATTTTTCAATCACAACATAACGTGCAAGGCCGTAGTGAAGTGGGGGGGGGGTTCAAACCCCCCTGAAATTTTATAAACAAAGTATATATGGCTTTATTTATGGTTCAAACAATATCAAAATTAAAGTATAAATACAAATTCAAGGGACTGTGTTACCATAAAAAGCACTTCAGAGGGGCTTCTAGAGGTGTTTAAATATATAGATTTGTCTTAGCCTCTGGTAGTTAGGGGGTTATGTTGCCATAAAAACACTTCTGATAGATTCTAGAACTGTTTATCATTTATAATTTTTTCTAGCTTCCAGCAATTGGAGGATGTGCCCACCAAACCCCCCGTGAAATTATTGGCTGGAACCCGCCTCCGTGGCGTAGTTGGCTAACGCGCCAGTCGTGTTGAGCCAGACCACTGAGACGGGGAGATCGAGGTTCGAATCTCGGTCGGGTGAACTGGGGTGGTTTTTCCTAAATGGTTTTCCACTCTCCCTCCACGCAAATGTGGGTTCACTTCCTCTAATTCAACCTTCCCATTTCCTAATCCATTAGTGTAATTAGTACTTAAGCGTATAACCCGAACGGGTAGTAAGACGCGGTGCTAAATAATAATAAATAATAATAAATATTGGCTGGCTACGGCCTTGCTTCAGTGTATAGCTGTTTCTAAAAAATGTCGAAGAAATGGAAAATATAAGGCATTAGTAGTTATAGAATCTTCAAAATAAAACGTTAGACTTCTTTTTGGTACTGTCTGACAACTTAGCACAGCACTTAGTAAGTACATACATACTGATTTAGTAGTATACATATTAATGTTTTATGGGTTGTCCCGTTAATCAGTATACGCATACTGATATAGTAATTTACAGTTTAATGTGACATATATTGTCACTTTAACCAGTAGAGATGCATACTGACACAGTAACTTACAGGTTAATGTGACATATATTGCCACTTTAATCAGTAAAGCATACTAATACGGTAGTACAATCCTAATGATTAATGTGACATCGGTTGTCACTTTAATCAGTGCCAGCATACTGGTTTAGTACATACTGATTAATGTTATATAAGTAGGTTGTCAGGTAATGCTAACACGTACAGTAGCTCCATGACTTCTTTGGTGCTGACTGACAGTTCACAGCTGACTTCTGACAGTCAACATTTAGGTATATACCTAAATTTTGACTGTCAGAAGTGACAGCTGCTAAACACATGTTTTTTGCAGATCATATGGTTCGGCGTAGGGATACATAATTTGGTCTGGTAACTTTTCAAAGCCGTCAGCTGTCAGCTGTGAGCTGTCAGTCAGCACCAAAGAAGTCATGGGGCTACTATATAAACGTTAAAAGACTAATTTTAGATCACTTTAATTGTCTACATATTGTGAGATCATGTAGGCCTACGTGATGGGAAAGTGGGGAACAATTAAGAGAATAAACCCCCGTTAAACCGGGCTGGGATTCGAACACCTACCTTCCCATTCACCAGCAAGCTATACAAGACGAGTTTGACACCCTTCTTTCATCCTCGTACCCGCCGTTACGAGTAATAATTATCGCTAATTGCTAAGTTTATCAATAATAACTATCCGGCCTTGGCTCTCTACGAAGATTAGGATTTGTCCGAAGCAAAATGAAAACCTCGCCATTAGTTCTTGGAATTAACGACAGAGGTGCAGGCAGCAGTCAATTGTGTCGCATGTGATAAACATTCTATTTGCATAGTCAACAATTTAAATCCCCTCACCAACCATTGTAACCAAATACTTTGGTGTCCGTATAAGCGCACGCCAACGATGAAAACAAATCAAACATCGACGAAAGTATATGCGACTAATCACTAATTGTGTAAATGATTAGGCTCGATAATAATAGCACATCGAGCTTCAACAACACACGACTGTCGTATTGACCCCATCATTTATTTTAAATTAAATAATTATCGTCAGAGGATTATTATTTGCAGGTTTTGCAACCTGTTAAAAATAAGATTTTGAATGTGTTTAAACAAATATTAACTGGACACGCAAATTGACTTATGCTTTAATGAGTTTACAATTACTTTGATCCTTGATAGTTAATTCAGAGAGCATCGGCGGGCTAAAAGCCGTGGGTATCAATTTCGATTTTCGCGTCCAAGTATCCTATTTGAATTGAATTGAAAGTTATAGCCTATAATTGGTTTTTTAGCACCGTATCTTACTGCCCTCTAGGGTTATACGCCTTTTTCAACAGTTACATTGGACATAAGAGGGGTTTGCTTATACCAAGTTTTAGGCCCGCTATCCGTTCAGGCTATCTGCATTTAATTACACTAATGTTGTAAGAATGAGAAAATGTATCAGCATTTTTGTGGCTATAAAGGGGGAGGGGGGACTATTTACTTACTTAATCTATGGGATTAGGAACTCGAAAATCCATCGTCACACTTACAAAAGTACGCCAACTATAACTATCTTATAGATGCTTCCATTCGCGCTGCATGTACTGCTTATCGTGATCTGCGAGATTTGATTATCCTAACAGTACATTATAATGAGTACAGATTTGTATTTTAAGAAAAGAAAAATCCTTAAGGTACATTAAGCCAGGTTTCGAACCTCAACCAGCTGATCACCGGAAAAATCAGACGAGTCAATCTTAACGTTTAGTCCGCGTGTCCACCGATGAGGTCAGCCCAAGGACTACTAACGACTTGATCTAAGAGGAATGGATGAGAAAGCTGGTTTTGAGGAAATTATATCCAAAATAACGGAGCCTTAAACATGTTGACGCGACTGGCTTTGGCCCAAAAGAACGGCATACTTCTTTTAAAAAGAATCTTCCTTCAGAGACTTAGCGACAAAGTCGTTCCACTCGAAATTCAGTCCAGTACTAGAATTAGTTGTTTGTTATAGCAAAGCTCTTCTTAAAAATGACCATTTAATATGAATGCACAGATTTATATTGACTTAACCAAAATAAACCTAAAATAATTGGGCTAGGAGGATCAATATTCGCCTAGAAATTAAGAGATACCCAAAACTGTGCCCCGCGATATTATCGCAATCAACAATCAATGTTTAATTAATTTTGAAGGCCGAGTAAAGTAGAATTTAGAGTAAGAGTACCCGCAACTTCGATTAGAGAAAGTTAAAAACTTATTATGACCGGGATTAAAACCAGTAGTGCACCCAAAGGGCTCAAGAAGAGCATTAACCCCCTTTACTCTCCTAAGATTACAAATAATTTTAATAAAACGTAAATTATATTATGTATAATTAACATATTAAGCATCAAATATGTGGCGAATGTATGGGCTAAATTTTTAGACCAGGATAAATTGGTATACTCGTTAAAAATGCCTTCAAAATTTTAGATTCAAAAAGGTCCAGGATAAGAACTTATTTACATTGTATACAAGGCAGGCAATTAATACCGTCTTATTTACTACTAGAAGAAGTACCAAGCGTTTTCCGTGGTAACCACGTAATGAAATGCGTGGCCACCACAGACAACGCATTTCTTTACTTCAAACAGTGAGAAAAGGAATCTCTTCGTTTTATTTCTTCCGACCCAGTTTTTAATACATCTAAAAAATCTAATCAAAAATATAAAATTCCAGCTTCAAGGTGAACCGGTTTGTGCACAGGGGCTACTAATTTTAAAATTTCAGCCTTCTGCTTGCGATAGATATTACGTAATGCTCGTAACAGACAGACAGACAAACTCTTCATTCTATTAATATAGATTGAAACAGTCTCAAAACAGAATACCAGAAAATATCCATAATCAGTGTTGTAACCACCATAATGATGTTCAAATACATTATTTATTTTAAGGGTAAGGTAAGGGTAGTAAGCACTTGATGATGATGATGATAATAATAATAATTTCAATGTACTTTATTATAGAAAGACCTATAACATGCCAGCACTGAAAAGTACTCAAGTAACTTACAAATACATATATTTACATGAGAAAATAAGATAAACATAAATTGCTAAATAATGTTATATACTGGTGAATAGTTACAAAAAATAAACTAATTAATAATAATAAGAATAAAAAATAGCATTAATAACAAATAACTAAAGAGTGGTTACAAGCAGTAACAATATACAAAAAATAGATCAGAATATTGTAAATTTAAATATTATCGCCAGAACCTTTAGATGATAAATTATTGATATGAGATTTCCTTAAATAACGCTCTGAGTTTAGCTTTTCTTTTAAGATAGAAGTCGAATTCGACAAATCTAGAATTTGCGCTATGGATACAACGGCCTATAGGGCTCACCTTATAAGAGCTATTGAGAAAAAAATAATTTTGGATTACGAGAAGCCCGAGAAGGGATAAGAACGCCTACATGATCAAGGGCAAATTTGCAAGAAATTTTGTTATTGAAAATATTAAAAACAAAAAGGGCATCTCAATAAATTCTACGCGAGAAGAGAGTTTGGAGCCCTAAGAGGTTTTGAATTCTGTCATAATCATAATAAATCCGGTTACTAAAGTATTTATCATAGCACACAGCGACACATTTTCTTTGAACGTTTTCCAAACTAAGAGAGTCAGTTAAGGTAATGGAATTCCAAGCAACAGTAGCATATTCTAACTTAGATCTAACCAGGGCGTGGTACAGACATAAAAAACAGTCAACTTTCTTAAATGATGAAGTAATAAATTTAATAAGCCCAAGTAGTTTCAATGACTGGGAAATGACATGGTCAACATGATAGTGGAAATAAAGTTTGTTATCCAGGAGGACACCAAGACCATTGATATAAAGAGCGCGAACTATGTTTTCACTGCCCAATTTATAAGTAAAAAAGAAAGGATTAGTTTTCCTAGTAAAAGATATAGATTTGGTCTTAGATTTATTAATAGACATTCCATTTTCCAAAGACCATTGTAGAATACCATTTACATCATTTTGTAAATCTATACAATCTGCAATTGATTTGATAGTTTTAAATAATTGTACATCATCAGCAAAGAGTAAATAACTAGATAAGCTCAATTATTTACCAATGTCATCAATAAACACATTAAAGAGAAGAGGACTTAAATTAGAAGCTTGTGGTATGCCACAAGGTGCTAAAAATGTATTTGAGGTGTGTGAATCAATTTTAATATTGAATGATCTTTCATGCAAATAACTGCTGAACCAATTTACATATGAGTGAGAAAGTCCAAAATTACCAAGTTTAGAAAGAATAATACTATGCTGACATAAGTCAAATGCCTTACTTTGGTCAAAATAAATAGCATCAACCTGACCTTGGGCAGAAACTTGAGGGGCAACATGCCCAAGAAATTCTACTAAACTAGTGACAGTAGATTTATTTTTTATAAAGCCATGTTGAATATCTGAAAGTTTATTTTTAAGGTGGTGGGAAGTATGCTCATGTATGATTTTCTCGAATACTTTGGAGAAAGTGTTTAAGAGAGAAATTGGTCTATAATTACAAACATTTGTTTTTACCCCTGTTTTATAAATAGGTATGACAACAGATTGTTTCCATGTAAGAGGAAAAGTTTCATTTGACAGGCTAATATTAAAGATATAGGCTAACAAAGGGCTGAAAATGCTGGCACAGCCTTTAATAATAAAACTTGGAATTCCATCTCTCCCGGCACATCTAGAAGAACTCAATTTTTTTTATAGCAATAGCAACATCCAAGGGTGTAATGTGGCATGGATACAAGGGCGCACTAGTTTCAATAACGGGGCAGGGTAAAACAGGAATAGCTGAATTATAAACGGAATGAAAGTAGGTCCCAAACTCATTAGCGATTAATAAAGGATCTGTTATAACCTTGCCATTAATTTCTAGGTTAGACGGGTAAACTCACACGATTATTTTTAACAAATTTCCGAAATTCTTTAGGTTTGCTTTTAATACTATTTTCTATTGAGTTCATCCACTTGGCTCTGTCTATAATCAATGTAGTTTTAACTAATTTACGAAAGGGAGAAAAATGTGAATAGAATACACTATTATTTGTTAGTTTAAACTTTTTGAAAAAATGTTTTTTTTTCCTAATATAATATTTAAGAGTAGAATAAAACCAATTCGGATATTTGGATGAATTAAGAATAGTAATTTGAGGAATATGCGTATTAATAATAATAAATAAATAAGCACACCTAGAGATAATTTTAAATCCTTCGTACCATATCCAATTTATAATCACAATAGAACTAAGTCACTTGAGTCTAGCGAGGATTCAAACTGACAAAAATATTAGAGCTTATTAGTAAACGCATGAATAAATAGTGCTATAACGATCTTTACCACGGCATGAAGCCGATCACAGATTAAACTGTCTTTAAAAACAATGTAGTTACCAAGGTCTACCATTACCAATAGAAAACAAAATCTTATAAACGTTGAGCTCTGTGAAATTTTGCAGATTATAAATACATTTGAAAACTGAAATTAATTTTTACATAAGCAAATTTTGTCAAAAATTTTCTAGTCTTCGAAACAAAACTTAGGTTTTATTTTAATAAGGACGACCTTAAGAGTTGAGAGTCAATGGCAGTCCTTTGAACGTGTTCTACTTGAATTCAGAGACCCGAGATAGGGTCAATGGAGTTTACACGGGTCAAACAAATAAGTTATTAAAAACCAACAGCCAGTCCTGTGACTCACCGAGTCTCCCCCTCCCCGCCAAGCCTCTATGCTCTATTAATTCTGTAGAGCCGGCTTCTGAAGGGGATTCCTATTATTCCAGAGTGTTTTTAAATTGCCGTGACAGATGCAGCCCGAGAAAATGCGACTCTCGGATGTAGCATATGGTGTATATAGTTGGTTCACGGTAGATTTGGACGTTTCTGAACCTTTGTTTCTCAACCACATTTTACTATCCATCCGAGCCAAACACATTTTAATTACTGTAATGGGGTTACATAAAAATTAGATATAATATTTGATCCCAAACAAGAATACACAAAATTAATATTCTCAAAAATAAAATACTTGCATATGTAGCTAAATGAAATTAATGAAAATCTCCCATCCTCAAACCAGAAACCAATTCAGATTTACCTCCAACAAAATCAAACGGAGTTCGATTCGTCTTTGCTAAATAGTATGCTTTTCTGCTAGTCCAAAGATAAAATTTAGATTCATATGCATCTATTTTCGCATGCATGCAATTTAAATAAAACATCGGGATCTAAAATATCTGACAGATTCAATATAGAGTAAGGGCCAGTTTCATAGTCAGATTTAGTACGCCTCAGGTGCGGCGCTATACTAAATACAAGACGTCACCTACCTGAAATTGAATGGAATGGGCCAGTTTCATATGCGAAACTGGCCCATTCCATTTTGGTCTAGGTAGGTGTCGTCCTGTATTTAGTATCGACTCTCACTTTAGGCTCACTAAGTCTGACTATGAAACTGGCCCAAAGTTTTCAAATCAAGTTGTCTGGACACCGACTTTCCACTAGAAAAATGATTGAAAGTGCTCTACAATATTTTTTAATCTCTTTTGTAAGTTTTTAAGTAGATTGTTTAAATATGTATTTATATCTTATCTAATTTATTTGTTAGGTTCTGAATTTTGATTAGAAAATCCCTAAAGCGTATGATACAGAGTTTATGCGCTGATCATAAATTAATTAACCAAGTAAACATATTTGTTTTAACCATTTTTCTTCTAAAATATGGAAAAAAAAATTCATCCAGCAGTCTTGATTATGTGTTTATATTTCTGTGGCCACCTTTTAGGCACAATCGAATAATCCTGTAGCCAGGTCTAATTGAAGCTCTAAAGGAATTTATTGTTCATACAGTAGTATTATCTGTACTTTCATGTTTATGTGGCCACCACTAATAATTCTTTAGTCAAGTTCAATTTAAACTTTAATGGAAATTGTTTTGTTTATGTTTTTATATTTCTGTGGCCAATTTTTAGGCCAGTATTAAATCTTTCTGTACCCAGGTCTAATAAGAAAATGTCCATCGAGTAGTATTGTCTTTGTTTGTTTGTTTGTTTGTTTAACATCTCAGCTGCTGTCAAGGAATGTAAAGCTCGGAATATATAAAACATTAGTTTTACCGGTTGTTGTTTATGGTTGTCAAACATGGTTTCTTACCATACATGACAAAAATAAATTTAGGCTTTCGAAAATAAGGTTCTTAGGAAGATAGTTGGGAGTGTAAGAGATTACAAAACGATGAGTTACATACCCTGTACTAATCACTAGACATTGTTAGGATAATAAAATCTCACATATTACGGTGGGCGTGACATGTAGCGTGATTGGAAGAATCTAGAACCATGTTAAGGGTTTTGACTGACAAACCCAATGGGAAAACACCATTAAAACTGACCTGAAAGAGAGAGTAATGAGGTGGACTGGATAGAATTAGCTCAAGATAGGGATATGTGACGTTCTTTTGTAAGTGCAGCAATGAACTTTCAAGTTCCTAATACCATAGATTAAGTAAGTTAGTATCCCTAAGGCCGTCATAGAATCAGGGCTATTCACTGCTCTAATCTGGGATTCAAACAGCGAACTCTCCTGGGTGGAGACCTTGTGATTTGTATGTCTAGAACATAGCTCGACAACGCGCTAAAGCACTTCTAGGAACTCCCCAACAGTCAATCAGTCATTGAAGTCAGGCTCGACAGTCCCTGTCCTTATTGGGAGATGTGAGCTTTAGTAATTGACGGTGTCTTGCGCAGACAAATGTGCACGTGGTCCTCGACACCCAAGACTGGAATACAAAGGAGTTTGTTAAAACACAGGTGTGACTCGAAACGATCACATCGGGGCTTTTATTGATTCATTTCCACGTGTGGTTTAATTATCAGTCCAAGGTGAGATTTCGGTGTACAAACGTTTCGCATACGGTCACCTTTATACTCTCAGTGCAGACCTGCTCAATATACGGTCCACGGGACCCTTGTAACCCAAACCAGGATATCTTGCAGACCACTAAGTTCTTTGCTTAACATAATACAGGGTGACCCGCCTCGGTGGCCTAGTTGGCTAACGCGCTAGTCATGTTGAGCTCGACCGCCGTGGACGGGGAGATCGAGGTTCGAATCTCGGTCGGGTGAACTGGGGGTGGTTTTTCCTAAATGGTTTTCCACTCTCTCTCTACGCAAATGCGGGTTCACTTCCTCTATTCAACCTTCCCAATTACTAATCCATTAGCGTAATTAGTACTTAAGCGTATAACCCGAACGGATAGAAAGGCGCGGTGCTAAATAATAAATAATAATTAATCATACAGGGTGGCCCAAGGAAAAGTAGCCCACCTCAAATATCCAGCAGGTGCTTTAGACAAGCAGTTCACTTGCTCATTCTTCATGTCACAATATGGGTGGAAGGGGATTGACCTCCTCCAATTCAGAGTGAGGCCCCTGCTGGATATAGAAGGTAGGCTACTTTTCCCTGGGCCACCCTGTACTTTGCAGTCCATAATGAACAAAAATATACGTTATTGTCGAGTTTAACTGAAAGATTTTGAAATTAGTTGTCGGTGATTTGAAATTACACTGGATAGCTCTTGCGCGTTTTGTTGCTCTCGATATATAACTTATTCTGTTCTTGGAAAAAGATTCAAGATAATATTCAAAATTTCAATACGAATAAAAGTGTAGTAATAATACTTAACACCGTGTCTTACTAACCGTTCTGATTATACTCTCAAGTACTAATTACGCTTATGGTTTAGGAATTAGGAAGGTTGAATATAGAGGAGGTGAACCCGCATTAGTGTGGAGGTAGAGTGGAAAACTATTTAGTGAAAACCACCCCCAGTTCACCCGAGTGAGATTCGAACCTTGTCTCCCCGTCCTCGACAGTCTAGCTCAACACGAAACAAGTGCGTTAACTAACTACGCAACCGAGACGGGTAAAAGTTTAGCAAAGTTGCCAAAAGGCGAGTCTTGGTGGATTTCAACCTATCCTATCATCCTAGTTTAAACATACATTTTGAAAATGAAAGAAAGGATATACCGTAACTGAGCCGTAAGTTATAATATTGTCCATGAGCTAAGGTAATATATTCTAAATGTAGCGTAAGCGGTTGTCTCGTCTTATAGTCGTTTGATGTAATGAGGGTCAGCTAAATCTGGATATTTCTTTGTTTACAACATCACTAATTATGTACTTTATATATATTTATTAATTTAATAACCCCATGGCAACTTTTAACTGTACGCGCACTTGCTGTAAAATAAATGCCAAACCAAATAAATAAACCGTAAGATGTTTATGTAAATATTTGTTTAGTACCGCGTCTTATTACTTGTTCGGGTTATACGCTAATGGTTTTAGGGATTAGAAAGGTTGTATTTAAAAAAAGTGTACCCGCATTTGCGTATGGAAAGAGTGGGGAAAATATTTAAGAAAAACCACTTTAAGTACACTCGACTGAAACTCGAACCTTTCCCCATCATCGGTGGTCTAATCTCCTACGGGAGTAGAGCCTTAGACCATGTGGCCACCGAAGCGGGTTATGTAAATCTAACATGATTGCTAATATTTTCTCACACGCTCAAATAATCGAATAAAACTAAACGATTATTAAGATAATGGATTAAATTTAAATCATTTTGTCATAATATGACAAAATGATAGCCCTGGGGTTGTGGCTACGGATATTAATAAATAGACCTATTAAAAATATCCGTGGAAGCGGATATCGAGAAAAGTTTACAGATACAGACGACAATGAAACTTTAATGATGCGAATGCTATTTTAGTCAGCATTGAAGGTTGACTACAACTTGTCTTGACTTTACAAGTTGCCAGATTTTTTTTGAGAATTTTTTTAGCACCACGTTTTACTATCCGTTTGATTTGGAGAGTAGACCCTATGGGCATAGGAAAAATTTAATTTTGGAAGGGTTTCAAAATCGTAAGTTTATGATATGATGTTAATTTTAATTTAATTTAATTTTAGCACCGCGTCTTACTACCCGTTCGGGTTATACGCTTAAGTACTAATTACACTAATGGATTAGGAAATAGGAAGGTTGAATTTAGAGGAAGTGAACCCGCATTTGCGTGGAGGGAGAGTGGAAAACCATTTAGGAAAAACCACCCCCAGTTCACCCGACCGAGATTCGAACCTCGATCTCCCTGTCCTCGGTGGGATATGATGTTAAGACTTACTATTAAACCTTAAGAAATAACAACATTTTTTATTTTATACAGAAGTGGAGGAACTTTATTTGAGTAAGAGGGGAGGGAGGAGGGGGCAAGTAGCAAAAACGTTTTTTAGAGACTTTCTATCTTCCTTCTACCACTAATGTTATAAAATCGGATGCTTCTAAAAGCTATTTGTAGTGTCCTAGTTTGGAGAATATTTTGAAAAATATACTCTTTTAACCGCTATTTAGAGTAGTGCTACCCCCAAAATTGTTTGAAATTTGGATATTCCTAGAGGGCTATTTGGAGAATCCTTTCTCAGAAAATTTTTGGAAATGTTGATGCTTCTCAAAGATATTTTAATAAGTGATCATCAGATTTTTTTTATGAATTAGATTCCCTAGATTCTATTAAAAGTGGTACTCACCCAGATTTTTTTTTGAAATTTGTAATATCCTAGACACTATTTAAAGTGTTCTTCGTCTGTTTTTTTTTTCAAAAATTAGATTCATCTAAAAGCTATTTGAAGTGATCCCTATCAGTAAATTTAAGAAATTGGTTGCCCTCAGAAGCTATTTGGAATGTTCCTTGCCTGGATTTTTTTTTAATTAGATGCCTTGCTATTGCTAAGATTTTGAAAGTGGTCTTCCCCCCAACACATTTTTGAAACTCAAATGCTTTTAGAAGCTAGTTTAAGTGGCCCCCTAGGGGTGTTTCTTTTAAAAATTGGATACCTCTAGAAGACATTCAGAGTGATATTTGCCTGGATATTTTTTGAAAATTAAATGCCTCTATACATTATTTAAAGTTTGATACAAAGACTTCTTTAAGCTTCATATTAAAAACTCCGAAAAATTCCGGGTGGTGGTGGGGGGGTTAAACCCCATAAGCCCCCGCTCTATACGCCCATAGTAGACCCTATTTATATTTTGGATCAAATTCTTTGTAATATATTTGAATCACAACGCTTAACGCTGACTAGTGTTCATATGAAAGACATTCTGTAAGTCTCTGATAAAAATATAATTCCAGATTATTTGGAACGTATTGTTTACTAAAAGTGAGATGTGTCTCATTAGCTTTCTAATAGTCCAATTTTTTAAATACCCTTAGATATTTTTGGATTTCATTATTTGGATAAGTTTTGCAAGGATTAATGGGAGGTATGTTCATGTAGTGGGTCTGAAGAAGAAAATGATGAATTTCAATCTTCACTGATATTAGGATGAATTATAGCCTTACATCAAACTCCAAATTGCTTATATTGGCTTCCAATTTTCAAAAATTTGCCAAACGCTAGGTATGAGCGGTCTACGAGTAATGTGTCTATTACATTTGTAAACCAGAGGCAATGGCTAGGTAATAGCGGTCTATGAGTAGTGTGTCTATTACATTTGTAAACCAAGGGCAATGGCTAGGTAATAGCGGTCTATGAGTAGTGTGTCTATTACATTTGTAAACCAGAGGCAATGGCTAGGTAATAGCGGTCTATGAGTAGTGTGTCTATTACATTTGTAAACCAGGGGCAATGGCTAGGTATGAGTGGTCTATGAGTAATGTGTCTATTACATTTTTAAACCAGAGGCAATGGCTAGGTAATAGCGGTCTATGAGTAGTGTGTCTATTACATTTGTAAACCAGGGGCAATGGCTAGGTATGAGTGGTCTATGAGTAATGTGTCTATTACATTTTTAAACCAGAGGCAATGGCTAGGTAATAGCGGTCTATGAGTAGTGTGTCTATTACATTTGTAAACCAAGGGCAATGGCTAGGTATGAGTGGTCTATGAGTAATGTGTCTATTACATTTGTAAACCAGAGGCAATGGCTAGGTAATAGTGGTCTATGAGTAGTGTGTCTATTACATTTGTAAACCAGAGGAAATGGCTAGGTAATAGCGGTCTATGAGTAGTGTGTCTATTACATTTGTAAACCAGGGGCAATGGCTAGGTAATAGCGGTCTATGAGTAGTGTGTCTATTACATTTGTAAACCAGGGCAATGGCTAGGTAATAGCGGTCTATGAGTAGTGTGTCTATTACATTTGTAAACCAGGGGCAATGGCTAGGTAATAGCGGTCTATGAGTAGTGTGTCTATTACATTTGTAAACCAGAGGCAATGGCTAGGTAATAGCGGTCTATGAGTAGTGTGTCTATTACATTTGTAAACAACTATTATAAGTAGGGCTAGGATGTCTATGTCATGTCATAGTTTTATTCTAAGCTTTATTTTATTTTAATGCTGAACAGGATATAAACATGTTTTGAGTTGACATGATTGTTTATTATTTTTATATATAATTGCAAATTTAGGGCTTTTTCAGTTTTAGGGTATATTTAAATCTTATTTAGGGCATATAATGAATATTTTGAAAATTTTTATATTTCTTTATTTTATTTCTGACAAAAGTTAACATTGATAACTGTTTAGAGGTATTTTGTTATATCTAAATAAATAAAAATTATTTGTGATATATTTTTAAACAAATTTTAATACAAACTATTTGCTAACATTTTTAGACAGCTTTAGTCAATGGACATGGTATATTTAAAAAAAGCCATAAGTATATTTTAGAGCCTATTTTAACTTTTTAAAGCGTTTTACTTTTTTTAAGGGTGTATTTAACGGTTTTTTAGGTTGTAAACATTCAAACTCTGATCTTAAATAAGCAAAAAACATTCAAAATGTTACAGGTAATAATAATGGCTGCTTCGTTGCATTCCAATCACGTCATTTACATTCAAAACTTCTTTTTCAATGATCCTTGAAAGTGATTAGAATAAAATTTCAACCACCCGAAAGGAACGTCTGTTTTCCAATATTTATGAGCCCATTAAAAAGTTGTAACTTTCTCTATTTTTTTTTTTTACTATTATGAAACCAACTTTTTATAACTTTGTCTCTGCGACTCAATTGCTTAGATCTATTTTGATAGTTTTTTCCACGATGTTTAGTTACTCTTTCTGGCTACACGCATATATATGCCTATGTAAAAATGTAGAATGCTCCTACTTGCCATCTATTCAATAAATATATCAATAATTTTGACTTGTACACGGAGTTTATTTTTATGTATATGTCAACGGCAATGTGTGTAATCCAGGCATTCTATATAATGCCAAAGTGGTTTTGGCAAAGTATGAAATAAATAAGTAGCATTTCTGTCCATCAACGAGCATAACAATCAATTACATATTTCTAAATATTCCATAGAAAATGCACAAGTTTGCTCGTATAGCTCAATAATTATTGGGTTTATAAAAATATTTTAATTTAAACTGTACTACAACTTTACCATGATAAATTATCTCAAATAGTAGCATTTAAAACGATCAAAATTGGAAATATTTTGCTTGTTTAAAGTGCCCTTAAATTCATTTTCATGGAAAAACGAGAATTGCCGTTTTGTTTATAGCGTTAAACAATGCTTAGTTACCAAATTTAATAAAAGTCTTTAAAGCAGATTTTGAAAAATTTGATTTTATATCTTTTTGCCCTTTAGTAACTTTCCCTTAATTTTAGGGTTGGATTTCTAATCCCAAAAACAACCCGGAGGGACCTTATGAAAACCATAGATACCAATTTTAACCCAAACGGTAACATAGTTTCGGCTCTAGTCCGAGATGTAGACAGGCAAAGAGACTGACAGAAAGCGCCGTGAGATGTAGACAGGCAAAAAGACTGACACAAAGCATCGTGAAAACCACTTTTCGGTTTCAAGGAGTCAGGAAACGTGGACATTTATCGAAATCTCGAGCTTGATTTTTTTGAAAATCACAATACTGCTCTCTCCGAGAGGTCGAGACAAAGTAAAACGAGCATCATATTCCACCAAAGAGCATAAATAGTTTCAAAACCATTAAGAAAAGAGGAACATTTGTGTCCACCAATAAGCATAATTTCATTTTCAGGCTTGAATAATATATATATATATATATATATATATATATAGGTTAAAGCTCAAAAACTTGATTTTATAAAAATATATTTTAAACAAATTATTTTTATACTAAGAATACTAAATATTTACAATGATAAGTTATTTCGTATCTCAAATAGTTGCCATTATCAAAATTGGAAATGTCTGTTTAATTATAGTACCCTCCAAGTAATTTTCAGGAGAAGATGAAAATATAAATTTTGTTTGTAATGTTGAACACTGTCTAAATACAAAATTTAATCAACATCGTTTGAGAGGACTTAGAGAAAATAGATTTTTCTTTTTTTCCCTTCATTAAACTACCCCTAATTTTAGGGTTAGATATCTAATTCTAAAAATTTCTCAGGGGAACTTAATAATAACTCTCTATACCAAGTCTTAGTCCAATCGGTAAAATGATTTTTGCTCTAGTAGGACAGGCAGACAGACGGCAACCTAAAAACAGCCTTTTCTGTTTCAGGGGGTCATGAAAGGTCGACATTTATCAAAATATTTAGTTAGATTTTTTTCCCCTGAACGATCACAATACCTCTTCAAAGGGGTTGAGAGAAAATATTATTAATTTCGTGATAAGAGACTGGACGTAAACCTTGAAGTCCAGTAAAAAATATATAATATTTATTTTTGAATACTCGTGTTTTATTAAACTTGAATTATAATTCTGAGCTACAATAGCACAATAAAATTGTTGTGCCAGTAGTTTTAAAAAACTTTTCTAAATTAACATTTACAAAATGTAGTGTATGATTGGATCACCATACGATTTTTTTGTTTTTTGCACAATGTCTTACTACCCATTCGAGCTCCTCGAATTATAATTACACTAATGGGTTAGGGACGAAGAAATTATAGCTTAGAGGAAATTTATCCACCATTTCGTGGGAAACCATTCAGTAAAATAAAATCCCCTTCAAGAGATCCTACCGGAATTCGAACCCCGATCCTCTCCTGCATTGACAAACTACGCTAAACGAACCTGACGTTTAGTTCGCGTGACCACCGATGAGCATAAGTATGATAACGTTTTAGCTATATTGATGAAAGTTTGCCGTTAGTGACAAAATACCACTGTATTTATCTTATATATCTGTCAAAATTGACACCATATGACAAAAGCGATGGGTGAAGGGCAAATGGCCTTGAGTATGAACACAATGAAATGAAATTTAGAAATGTTTGAACTAGCACGAAAGTTTTCCTCTATGATGCTGACGATTCTACTAAAGTAGATAGAAAGTATCTGTATGGTAGGGTGGGGCTATTTGGGTCATTTCAACTTTAATTTAAGTTTTCACCTATAATATGCTTGAGAATTTTTTTAACATTTATTTATATCTTTATTCATATCTCTTGAACCCTACCTTGTAATAGTTTTTTTGAAAAAAAATCTAAGTAGGACATAATTAATAAAGAACATCAAGTGGAAATAACATTTTAGTAAAAACGTGGAGCTATTTGGATCAGGGATGGGGTTATTTGAATCACATATTTATTTTTATATTTTACCATGAGTATTGCCAGTTTAATTTTGTTTTTATTAAAGGTGTATACTACTAGATGCAAACAAAATATTTATATGCATTTTCCACACTTAAACTGTTTTTTTTTTTTCTAAAGGCTCCAAAACATACTTCATGAAACCACAATTTGCAGGTTTGACACCCAATCCAGTCTCCTTTTCCACTTGAATTTTTGTCAAGATAAGTAACTTTACAAAAACCATATGGTGCATTTTCTTCTTCTTCTTCTTCATTGTCAAAAATATTATCGATATTATAGTCTTCATCTGAGTTGCTGGGTGTGGCGAACTCAGATAAAATATGTCTGTTAGGCTTTTTAGAGACTCGGTATTACAAGGTCACACCAGTATTAGTTTCTTTTTTGAACAATAAAGCTCTTTTAGATCTTACTTTATCAACATTTTCTTGTGATGTTAGACGGCAGGCTCTTTGTTTTGTCCTCTTTTGTTTGTATGTGTGTGAAGCTTTGACCGGTGTTGGTAATACTTGAGAAAAAGTAATGGTAGATGTTTGTTGTCTGGTCCTGCAGTGTCACTTGGAGTTCCCGGTTCTCCTATAGACCTATCTGCAATAAAGGTGTGTGAAGGAAGAAATTTTTCTTCAGGCACTACATCGCAATTGTAAGGGAATATCCCTGTGCATTCAAAACCTTTGACCGTATTCCCAACAGTTGCTCCTTTTATCCAAGCAGCATTTCACAGTCTGCCGAAGGTTAATTTGGTGATTGAGCTTTTTGGGTTGTTGGGAATGAATGAATTAGTTTCTTGACGATAAAAAGCTATCAGGGGTTTAAAAAATGACCTATCAAGAGGCTGAAGAACGTGCGTGGTGTGAGGTGGAAGGCACAATAGCTCTATTTCTTCATGCAAACAGAACTCAAGACACTGAAGAGAGTGATGTGATGAGTGGTCATCTAAAATAAGCAGGCATTTCCCAGGAGATCGGTGTGTTTGAAAATGTTGCAGACATTTTAGGAACAATTCTTCATTCATATAGCCACTCTCTGACATTAGTACTAATGATCCCGACGGCATTCCAATGTTAAATTCCTCTTTCATCCTTTTTCTTTTGAAAATCACAACTGGGGGAGTAAAAACCCCATTAGCGCTGCAACATGCTACAACGGTCACGTTTTCACCTCTCTCTAAGCTTGTTAATGAAACTACCTCTCTCTCTCTCTTCCCCTTTTATGGTACTATTTTAGATGGTTTGTAGTTAATCGGAAAACCAGTTTCATCCATATTGTAAAAAGATTGTGGCTGAACATGTATTCCAAGATCAACTGTGACATCATTTAGTAAATTGTAAAATTCTTCTACCGCATTTCTATTCATTCCTTCAGCGCGAGATTTTGACAAACCTTCTGGCTTTCTTAAAGCGATATCTTGATGTCGTTTCATGAAATAAATAAACCAATCCTTGCCTGCAATTTTGGTATAATCATTCCAAGGGGTCTTGATGTTAAGAGACTTAGCAAACTGGAACGCAGCTATACGCACACTTTCCGATGAGTGACCCAAACCACGATTACAAAGAAGTTTTAATCTTTCTACCGGGGCTCTCTTCTGATCGAAAGATAGGACTGTAGGATGGCCTATTGACTTTTGTATTTATAATTGGGTTATCTTGGTGGTGTCCATCATCAGTTTTAAGTAGTCTAGCCCCCAAACTCTTCTTTGCAGTGTACTGAACGGTACCTTGAAATGTGATGCAGCTGCTCTGGCACGCCAGTTTTCGTTAAGTGTACTGTTTAGGGCCTGGGTCATTCCCTCTTTTGAACATTGTTGGGTTTGTTTTTTTTGTATTCTCGAACCATCTAAAATCATATTTTAAAACTAAATCAAAACACTAAAATAACTTAGATAATTTTACAAGTTTAAGTTATATTGTATTTAAATATTGTAAAAATGGTTAAGATGTTAATATACTACGACTTATCCCCACGAAGATTCAGTACTAATAAATAACAATTAACTGTTTATACGTTCAAACACACTATCACTAAACCAAACCAAGACACACCGATCCATCAACTAAACTTTCACTTAACTGTCTGAGGTGGCCCGGCAAAATACTGAAACCCTTTTACCCCCCTTGCCCCTCCCTTTAAGAGTACCGTTATAGGTTTAGCCGGTTAGGTCGGTGTTTAAGAGGGCTGTCCAATCTACAAATTACAACTATAGCACATCTAAGTATTTTAAACAAGACAGAAATACCTTTCCAAATAAACTAGCGTTATCCTTCAAGCTTTGAGTACTAGTGAGAAATAATATGTAGTAGTTAATATGTTTAGTTTGTTTTTAAAATTGAATTCAAAAGTTTTTATTTTCAAATCCAACAACGATGATAAAATGACAGCCTATAAGCTCACTCTACAAAGTGTCAGAAAGCGATACAGAATTAATGGTATATTCTAAAAATAAATAAAAACGCAAGAAAATAATGATCCAAATAGCCTCTTAAAAAGTGATTCAAATAGCCCCGGAAGCCAAATATTTTTCAATATAAAATAACTCTATTGTTTTCCAATAGAATACGCTCTTGTTGATGAGCCCAGAAGACTAAGCTATAGGTTTAAAAAGAAATTACTTCGAAATCAACAACTATAACAGGGTAAGACCTTACAACGCAAAGACAATTATTTACATCACTAGAAAAAGTATTTCAATCTCACGTGGATTGATCTCGTAAAACAATTATTTCAGCTATTTAAACGTTTAAAAATTATATTTTTTCTAGACCAATTTACAGCCAGTAGGTCATTCAGTAAATAAGAAGGACTAAACACAAAAAAATATGTGCAGAATAACTGCGCATTAGCTTGAAAACTTATTTTTATTCAAATAGCCCCTTGATCCAAATATCCACACCCAAGCATAATATATAAAACATAATTTCATGACAATCAATCTAACATGAATAATTAAAAGAATTTGATTCTTGAGTCAAAGAGAATTCAAAAGCTCCAGATTCATTAATAGAATGAAGTGAAACAGTTGTTAAGAACGTGGCCATTATTTAGCCATCAACGATTATAATTGTTTCCTCCAAATACAATAGGATTCATTTGTAGGTGATTTACACATATATAAGAAATTATAATATTTCTAAGTGACCTCATTGAGAATATTTAAAAACAAATCAAAGTAATTAAATGCAAAATCGCACACTACAAATACAAACATTTTTTATGATTTATGTTTTAATGTTCTTAAGCTTAATTAATAAAATAAAATAAAACCGGCTTTTATATTAATTTTGCTATTCATCCATCCTTTAGGACAATAAATTAAATAATTATCTACAGGAACTTTAGGACGAGCCTAGTGTTTGGGTAGGGTACATATATATATATATATATATTTATATATTTGTTTGGGTAGGGTACATATATATATATATATAATGTACCCTACCCAAACACTAGGCTCGTCCTAAAGTATATATATATATATATAAATGGTTTCGTTAAATCTAGAATATACTTTATTAGTAAACATCGGAATCACTCGAAAAACCTTTAATTATTTCTTTAACATAATTTTTAATCACTATTCAAAATAAAAATGCAGAGTTGGTACATTTGGCAAGTTTTAATATACCTTGACTTTTCCAAGTTTTCCAGAGCAAAAAAAAATATCATTTTTTCCAATGTTTTATATGAAATTAAAAAAAAAATACAATTTAATTTTGTTTACGGTTTTTTTTTCTATTAGATTCCTGCTATAAAAATGTTCAAGACAAACATATCAGTGCTCCTCATAAAATAACGTGGATTGGGGTAAAACCAATATTTTACACTGGCCAAGCTCTTTTACTTCGTATTTACAGAATATTTCAAACATATATTAGAATTTCAATGATTTTTTTTTAATTTAGCTGTCACACACCAAATTCCCTGACTTTTCTCTGTTTCCCTGGGGATTATCAACCTTGAACAGTCAGCAACAATGAAACTTTCTCTTTGCAATCGTCTATAACCATCCCAACACAGATATTACATCATTTCAAAGTGAATACAATTATGTTTCAAAACTAGGTTTTTCCTAGTGGTTTCACTCGCATCGAGGTCGGGGAAATTTAACTTCATTAATCAGCGAACATTTCAGACGCGCAAGAGAAATGTTTTGTGTGTCAACGACGCAATATATTAACGACTAGGCCTACCTGTAGTACAGGTGACAACGTACAGTGAAGAAACAATAGATAATATCCGCTGGCAGTTTTATCAAATATAGCCTATGTGTGACGTATTCCCGAAGAAACATGAACTCGTCTCCTTTTCCCTCGCCCCCCCCCCCCCCCCTTCTTTTCTTGAGTCACGTACCAACCTTTGTAGCCACGCCAACCAGTCGATATGTAGCCGATGTTTACATTTTAAGCCCAGTTTTTTTTGACACTACTTCGCTTGCTGATGATATATCGTGACGTTATGTAGTTTAGCCTGTTTCCGGAAAAAAAAAGGAGTTCATCATAAGTCCCGTATCCATACGATGAACACTTTTTTTTTTTAGTTTACTGGCAATAAACAGACAGACAAAAACTCTAAAAATGGGCTATTTGCAAGGCCGTAGCCAGCCAATAATTTCACGGGGGGGTTTGGTGGGCACATCCCCCAATTGCTGGAAGCTAGAAAAAATTCTAAATGATAAACAGTTCTAGAATCTATCTGAAGTGTTTTTATATGGCAACATAACCCCCTAACTACCAGAGGCTAAGAAAAATCTATATATTTAATCACCTCTAGAAGCTATCTGAAGTGCTTTTTATGGTAACACAGCCCCTTAATTTGTATTTATACCTTAATTTTGATATTGTTTGAACCATAAATAAAGCCATATATACGTTGTTTATAAAATTTCAGGGGGTTTGAACCCCCAAAACCCCCCCTTGACTACGGCCTTGGCTATTTGGTCTTTTTATCACTAAACTGCCCAGGAAAAGCTCCCAAATACTTATAAGTACAGACATACCTTAGAGTTTTTTATATGTATAAATAAATAACGGAACAATCAATGCATGTTCGGATTGCTACAGTAGCCCCATGGCTTCTTTGGTGCTGACTGACAGCTCACAGCTGACTTCTGACAGTCAACAGTTAGGTATATACCTAAATGTCGACTGTCAGAAGTGACAGCTGATGAACACATGTTTTTTGCAGATCATATGGTTCGGCGTAGAGATACATAATTTGGTCTGGTAGCTTTTCAAAGCCGTCAGCTGTCAGCTGTGAGCTGTCACTCAGCAGCAAAGAAGCCATGGGGCTACTATACAATCTCTATCCATTAAGGGGGCCACCTAGCAGAGCGGTGAGACGCATCACAGACTTCTATAAATGTCACGTTATTTTAGAAAGCTGTTTATTGTTTCTAAATATGGTTCACGCCAATTGGAACTAAAATATATCAACACTGTACCTATATTTTAAGTTTTGTAATTGAAAAATAAAATTATTGTGAAAAGTGTGATAGTGGCTTATTTTCAAAGAGGTTTAATATTAAATGTTGCCGTTCTGAGACAAAAGTAGAGGTTAGACACTCAAATATTATCTTCCTCAAACAAATAATCATTCTTTAACATGGTCACTACAGGAAATTAAAAGATAAGTTAATATTGTTTGAGGAGTTATTAAGTTTCAGAACATTTTTCTGATATTCAAACGGATAATATTGAAAAGGTGCCTTGTGATGAAAAATATTTTTAAAAACCTTTATGACCCACAATAGAGAGCATGTGATATAAGGCATCAATATCGTCTTGTCTGGGTTACAGTAACTGAGAGGTGAGAGTTTAGTTCGCAATCAGATATAATGAAATGTTTTTTTCTTAAATGGTGTTACAACTCCTTTCATCACTCAAATGTAAGTATATTTTCTCTAAACTATACCTTCCACCTTTTACCATTACTGTAAATATGCGGTTAGCCCAGATAGTTAGTAAAAATAAAATATCATGGATGGATAGTAAGACGCAGATATCTCGGATGGGTGGTAAGACACAGAGATAGATAGTACAAAGTTAATATGAATTCACGCTCTCCGAACCAGATTAATTTAGAATCAACCTGTTTAAGTCATTGTCATGACCTTCTCAGCCTGTTATCTTAACTTAAACAATGCTAAGTCTCTAATAAAAAACAAACTGTTACACTGGTAAGAGCTATGCAAAAACCAAACATGCATTATTTTCGTGATATGTAAGAATCATTTTGCTATTTCAAAATAAGGTTCACGCCAACCTGGAGGTGAACGATATCAACAAACAAGTCCCTATAGAAAATTTTTGTAAGGAACGTACTTTATAAATACAGATCAATGGGTGTTACAATAAGTTAATATAACCTCAAAAGTGAGTTAAGAGATAGTTTATTGTAGAAGATTGAAAAAGAAAAAAGTGTTGATAAAAATAAGTAAAAGAAATATTAGAAGTTATTAAAGATAAAATCTTATGTCATGTATGATCAATTATATATACACACAACCACTCCTTGATGATACTAATTATTAAAAAATTATATATAAAAATAGTTATAATTAGGAGGGTTAGAATAGTTCCAGATTCTGGTAAATTAATTCAAAAGTTAAATTATTATATGAATTGGTTAAGGATCCGTCAGAATCTGTAACTATTCTAACCCTCCTAATTATAACTATTTTGATATATAATTTTTTAATAATTAGTAGCCTCATTCAGAAATCCTAATGCTCCGAATGTCGTGGACGCAGTACACTAAATAAATCCTATTCGTGCGATCCGTCCAATACGGGCTAGTGGACGCTTACCTTTGAGATACGGTTCAAGTAAAATTAATTGGTATGGCACAATGGCACAGACTTTCTCAAAGAGTCTATTGTACTAATAATAACAAAACTTTCAAAAATTGATTATCAGTAAGATTTTTTTAAACAAATAAAAAACAAACATGTATTCTTATTCATTATGTAATAATAATATTTAGCACCGCGTCTTACTACCCGTTCGGGTTATACGCTTAAGTACTAATTACTCTAATGGATTAGGAATTGGGAGGGTTGAATTTAGAGGAAGTGAACCCGCATTTGCGTGGAGGGAGAGTGGAAAACCGACCGAGATTCGAACCTCGATCTCCCCGTCCTCGGTGGTCGAGCTCAACACGACTAGCGCGTTAGCCAACTACGCCACAGAGGCGGGTTTATTCATTATGTGAAACACTAATCAGATACCCATTTAAAACAAAATCATTAGAGCCCTTATTTAAAAATTCAAATTTTCAGAAAATAGTAAACTACACGAACGATTTTTTTTAAATAAAAAAATCCATATAATCTTATACACATCATATAAAATAATCTCCAAATTACTCATTTGAACGAAAATGTTAAAACCATTTTGAATTAAACTAAAGTGTTCAAAAATCAGTCTTAAGTAAACTATCTTTAAATGATTTTTGGTCCGGAAAAAAATAAGTATGGTCTGTGCAGTTTTATCTATCATGT
The DNA here is from genome assembly GCA_033556935.1 of Timema podura. Classification (NCBI taxonomy): domain Eukaryota; kingdom Metazoa; phylum Arthropoda; class Insecta; order Phasmatodea; family Timematidae; genus Timema; species Timema podura. The sequence goes on along the minus strand of JAVRXN010000008.1, from coordinate 4,839,193 downwards.
AAAACACTCCCCGAATAAACATTATAAACAACATAATTAAAACATTTTTTTTTAAATATCTAATTTCCTAAACTCGCTCATTATTGCTAGCCTTAAATTTAGAACCCGAAATAAAATCCCGATATAATCTTGAGGTGTGACCATAGTATAGTCTTTAAATATCAAGTTTTAACGAAACCTATCAAACCATTTTAACTTATCCCCAAAATACAGACAGAAAGAATTGTAAGACTCTGTTTTTTAGTTCGGAAGACCTATACGTCAAGATACATCATGATCTAGAGGCAGAAAATTGTCATGATTACAATTCTTTCTCCGTGAGAACGTAAAACAATTGTTATTCTTGTGAAGTTTGTTCTTGTAACGTTTGCCATTTCTAGGTCCTCATCAACACTTAGATGGAAAATAGAAATTAAACTATTATTATTATTATTATTACATGAGTGTGCTAGCCTGAGCAGTAGACGCCCAATGCTTTAAGCGACTAGTTTTAACTTATATATGTAAGCCGAGCAACAATGACCTACATAGTACAATGGCTGTGCCGGATTACAGAAGCCTATTGAGTCAATATACGTGATCAATTTAACTCTTTATCGAGAAGATGGAAGTGAAACAAGAATTAAAAAAAAAGATACTGAACCAGACCTTGGTAATATAATAGTAGTAGTAATAATAATAATAGTAGTAGTAATAATAATAATAATAATAATAATAATAATAATAATAATAATAATAAAAAACCAATAGATTCCAACACGCTTTACGCGTAAAACTCGAAGTACGTGGAAGATAATTTTAAAATGGTGGTTTTTTTTAGACTACAATTTATCCTAAATTGAATTTTATATTAAGAAAAATCCCACGGCTTCAATTTGTTTGTATTTTATGTATTTTCATTCAAATAATTATGTTGTGTTCTAAATATTTTTTTCTTTCTCTATTTATGCTTAAGCTAAATTTAAATTTTACCTTAATTGACGCGTGATTTGTTTATTAAAGTTTTTTACTGAGCTAAAATACGTGTATTGATTTTTGTAGCTTTGCATGTAAAATGTAAGATTAATTATGTTTGAAGAAGTGTTTTAATTAAAACTAGTACCATTGTTTACTAAGTTAGTAAATTAGTTTCAAAATACCACCGGTATGACTAATGAGAAGAGTTTTAATTTATTTATCGAGGTGTTTACAAATGAAGGATAAACAACCGTAAAAAAAGTTGAAAACAACTTAAATAAAACTTGTTTATGGCGCTGCGTTTTGTACACCAGTCCGGGCTATCCCCATATTTACACTAATTGGGAAGGTATGAAGGTAGGGAGGTATGAGGGATATAGTATTTAGGGTGGAAATTTATCCAGGAAAAGCCACCATCTGCACACCTAGGTCAAGATTCAAGCCCCGACCCTCCCTGTCAGCGACATTTGTAAATTGTGACGCCTTAGACCGTATGATCGCTGTTGTTAAATAACAAATTGTTTCAAGAAGAAGCTTATTGAAGACGATCCTCTGACGTCGAAATATCGTCAATAATCGAACCACATCACTTCCTTCTGAAGGAGTTTTTAAATAAATTCGAGGATTAGAAAAAAAATCCTATTCAAATTTAAAAAAAGAATATGTTTTAGCTACTGTGCTACCTTTCTATTAGTTAAACATAATTATAGAACAAAACCTACCAAACATACCCAGGCCAATAATTTATTTACCAACTTGTGAATTCAAATCATAGCTAAAAATATCAACATTTAGCTACTATATCAATATTTTATAGCAAATTAAGAACAAAAGAGTGAGGGAGGGGGGAATATCACACTATTGTGGCGTAAGTTAATCTCTTACTGCGTTTACCATGTTTTATAAGATTTGGATTCGAGATTAGCATGTAAAATTATTCTGTTTCGATATTCTGATTCGATCTCTCATTTCTTTACATGAAAACGATAGTTCAAGACACACCAGCGAGGCGGCGCTGTGATATGTCAATTGCCGCGTTTATTTCGCCACTATTTTATACCTATTAACTCCGAAATTTCGCGAGACGTGTTTTTACGAACTCTTACTTAGAACACTTAAATGGCTATCAAAACATATTTAAAGCTCACTGGGGTATTTTTAAATTAATTATTCATGTGCAAAATTAAACAAAATAAAATATTTTAGTAAAATTGACGACAGTCGATAAGCCTAGCCAGCCGGTAGTGGAAAAATATATGGCTTGAATAAAAACTGACCCAGACCATTGGCTGGAAACAGTAATGAATGTAAAAAAAGAAAGAAACTGAAATTGACTACTTTACCTTTTAATTGCGAATTATGGTCAATCTGGTTTATATTAACTAAACTTAACATTGCAATCACAAAAATAAAATGTTCTCTCAGTCTAATAAATGTATTTTCCTCTATCAAAGAACATTGGGAAGAGATTTGTTTGTTTTTAAGATTTAATTTACATTAAAAGCATAATAATAAATAGATACACTCACTATATTTAAACGCTCACGTCAGCCCCTAGGGGCTTTTGAGAATCAGCAACTATGAAATGATGAAAAAAAAAATACATTGGCTAGTGTGCTGATTTAATCATTATATTTAGATAGAATGTCTGTATATCCTCATTGCCAGTGGCACGCCACAGAATCTGTTTATGAATCACAGATAGCACATGAAGTTGAATGAGATCTTTTACAAGAGATCAAATTTGTGGCGATTCACTAATGTAAAAAATAGAACTATACCTTCTATACGGATAACCTGATATATTCAGTACAGCCTGTCTAGCACTTTTGGACTCTGCTAATTTTAGGTATTGACTTTATCACGATATTCCACTGGTATTTTGAAACAATTGAAACAGTCTTGAATGTTTGAATTTAAGGTATTTATGCTATGTTGATACCTTTCATCTTCATTTTGACGTGAACCATATTTTTATAGGGTTACTATAAAAAATCACTTGGTCGGGAGATGTTTTCGTTCATCAGAACTGAATTCCTGTATAGTCCGAACAAGTACAAGTATAGTAAGGCGCGGTGCTAAAAAAAAAGAAGACTGAATTCAGTCAATTACTTTTAACCTTGTGACTGACCTACTATCATGGCGATTATCAGAAAAACAAGAAACTATCGTGGAAACTTGTGCGTAATTTAGAAGTAGAGCTGATTCTAGTTTTCAGCTATGTTTAATTATAATTAACCCACTTCGGTGGCCATATAGTCTAACGTGCTAGTCTCGCATTAGACTGGACTGCTGATGACGGGGATATCGAGGTTTGAGTCTCAGTCGGGTGTACTGAGGGTCGTTTTTCCAAAATGGTTTTTTACTCTCCCTTCACGCAAATATTGGTACACTTCCTCTAGCAATAGTCTTTCTAATCTATAAAACCATCAGTGCAATTAGTACATAAGCGTATAATCCGACCGGTTAGTAAGACGGGGTGCTAAATACAATCCTAAGCGCATGCGCAGAAGATCTATAAGTTGTTTTACATTAGCAAACTAAACAGTGAATTCCCCGACTTCCAAACTAAAGTATAAACGAAACATTTTTGTTTTAAATCCCAAAAAAATGTTCAATAAAATGGAAGGATTTTTAACTAAGGCAAATCTTGCAAAGTTATAAGCTTAGTTTATTCATAAATTTTAAAATATGATAACATTAAATATCCCCTTCTAAGGATCCCTCCTTTCCCTGAAATATTAAAATATACCTATTTTCTTTGGTCACAAATGTTTCAGTATTTGTTGGTAGACTTAAATATCCTCAAAATAAGGACGTTACCAGCTTCAGTGGCCGAATGCTCTAAGCCAGTGACCCGCCTCGGTGCCGTAGTTAGCTAACGTGCTAGTTTCGTGTTGAGCTAGACTGCCGAGGACGGGGATATCGAGGTACGAATCTCGCTAGGGCGAACTGGGGGGTGGTTTTCCCTAAATTGTTTTCCACTCTTCCTCCACGCAAATGCGGGTTCACTTCCTCTATATTCAACCTTCCCAATTCTTAACCCATCAGGGTAATTAGTACTTAGGCGTATAGCTTGAACGGATAGTAAGACGTGGTGCTTAGTTAATTAATTAATTAACTATCTAAGGCAGTGGTTCTCAAAATACACGGAACCCTATAAAAGCTACGAAACCTCCTGAGGAACACTTGTGTGTTCATGTTTACCTCTACAACTATACTAATTACAAGTTTTTGAGTTTAGCTAATGCAAAATTTACCTAAAATAAAAAAATCTAGCTCTATCTAAGGTATAACCGATGGAGATACGGCAAAAAGTAATAGGACCAAACTTGTGGATCCCCCCAAATCCGTAGCTGCTGGTGCAATCCGTTTTTTGATAGGTCTTACCGTTTAACCACAAGAGACCTCCAAAGAAAGGTCCGCACCGACTTTAAAGTTTGCTTCACCATTTTGAGTTTTTTTTCGGGGGTTGAAAATTAATTTTTTGGAATTTTCTCGTCGGTGTTACAGGCTAGAAGCTATAATTTTGCCAAATTTCAATTTCTAGCTCATCTGTAAGTGGGTTAACAATAATGTCAGTGAGTGAGTGATTCAGCCATGTGGTTTATAGTATTATGATATAATTATACTGTATATATATTTGGACGTTTTAAATCACGTGATCACTCGAGCACGTATCTACGAAACCCATGAACATAGCTTATGTACTTGGGAACATTTGTGGATATGCACCTCTGCTGTGATTCCGGCGGCGCCATATACTGCGTAGCCAAGGGTGCGAGCAGTAACAAAACCAATAATCCTAGCGTGCTGAAGCTTGGCATATGTAGACTACTCTGTAAAAAGTGACGTTATGCAGCTTGGGGTGTTTTTTTAAACTTGTACAATACATCTACCCTGAAATGTAGCAAGCCTACCTTTTCTCTATGGCATAGCTTATAAGACAGGGCCATATTGTAATTTGTTATGGAGAGACTTCTCTACCTTTCAAGGTAAACGAAATATAAATATTAAACTATACTGAATAATTTAATCACGAACTCATTGGTTTGTGATGTTAATAAAGTATCCGATAGCTGTTCTCTGTTAGTATGTGATGTTGAATATAGTATCAATTTATTTTCTATCAAAATATAACCAAGGAAAATTGTAAACCTGAAACCCGGCTGACACCAATTATTTCCAACTGGTACAATAAAATGTAATCAAGCCAACCGCAAAAACAAAAAATTCTAAACTATCCTTTTTATCTTGTTCTTGCTGTGAATAGCCTTGAGACAATTTTTTCATGGCTCGCAAATTAACGTCTTAATGTCCTTTGCTAACCCAATTTACCTTCAAAACAAAGTTATTGAATCGTGACAATACTAATAAATTAATTTGACCTAAGACACCTCAATTATAGTCAAATCGCCATTGAAAGAACTATAGCCAAACATTTAAAAATATTACTAGATATATAACAGCAACACATTTTAAATAACAGTTGCTGACACTTTACAAAGGATACCAAAACCATTTCCAATGTTTGATAACGTTTAGTTTTGGATTAATATGAATAGGTTCTATAATAGCTATCAAAAGTGAAAGTTGCAGATCAAATGAATTGACATAATTATGGATATATGAAAATTATTTTAGTAACTCTCGTAACTGTTAAAATAGTTTCTTTCTATCTAAATGAGACCATATCTCCTGTCAACTATATTCTACAATTATTTATAAAATGCTGTAGAAGATTATTTCAGAGCCAAATCAACCAATTTTCATTTATTTTATAAATCTACATCCATCCAGATGGTTACTAACGATTTAATTTAGGATGGTAGGGGTTAAGAAGGCTAGTTTAGACAAAGTGTAGCTGCATTCTCGTGAGTAAAAAATTGTAATAAAACACTTGTAGAAAACTAACCCAAAGCACTCGGCTGGGATTCAAACCCCAAACTCCCTATAAAGGTGACCAAGTGGGACAAAAGTCTATAGAGACCAGGCCACGGCCGCTAGATTTTTATTTATTTTGTGATTTTTATTAGGTTTTTATAGCTGAACACTTGAACTAATTGATTATATCAAAACCTTACTTACGTAATAGTTTAATTCTATGCATGAACAACAACCAGTCCCCAGGGCGTAAATTAATTGGCTTGAGCGAGAAAGATCCCACTTTCTCCAATGATAGATTTTTGGTAGTGCGGGAAATTGAACCAAGGACCTTAGCTTAATATATATAATGTCTTTTTAAAAAATGTGATTATACTGTAGAGGCTAATATAGGAACATCAATTTATTTATTTTCTATTTTCATTTTATTTAAGGTATGTAACATGCACTTGCTGAACCGACTGATTATATAAGCACACTAGAATTTCTATGAGCGATGGCGAAAGGGCCTACCAATTTTGACGGGCAAGGTATTTACATATACTTTCTAGGGTTCTTTTATATGCCACAATCGACATGGTATCGACGATTTACTTTTACTCCGAAGGAAGTTGTGCTACGAATTCAAGAAAAATTCGTCGACACCAACTGGGTTTGAACCCAAGGAAATCGGGTCTTGAGGCAAGCACTTTCACCCCAAGACCACAAAGGTCGACAAGGAATATCCTGTAACACTTAGAATATCTTAATAAACACTTATTTTACACTCCGTCTTACTACCCATCCGGATTATACGAATTTTAACTAAGCCAATGAGATAGGTATGATGAAGTTATAATGTAGAGTAAATATTGTAACAGCATTCTCATGGAGTGAAAGTGAGAAACCACTTAGTATAAGCTACCCTCGATATATTCGGCCGTGATTCAAACCTCGATATTCCCGCCAACAGATATAAAAACACCAGATGGGCACAACAACCCGTTTATACAGGTGTTGGATAGGAGTAATCTCACGGTGATCCGACTATATACGTGTTGGATAGGAGTAATCTCACGGTGACCCGACTATATACAGGTGTTGGATAGGAGTAATCTCACGGTGACTCGACTATATACAGGTGTTGGATAGGAGTAATCTCACTGTGACCCGACTATATACAGGTGTTGGATAGAAGTAATCTTACGGTGACCCGACTATATACGTGTTGGATAGGAGTAATCTCACGGTGATCCGACTATATACGTGTTGGATAGGAGTAATCTCACGGTGATCCGACTATATACGTGTTGGATAGGAGTAATCTCACGGTGACACGACTATATACGTGTTGGATAGGAGTAATCTCACGGTGACCCGACTATATACGTGTTGGATAGGAGTAATCTCACGGTGACCCGACTATATACGTGTTGGATAGGAGTAATCTCACTGTGATCCGACTATATATGTGTTGGAAGGAGTAATCTCACGGTGACCCGACTATATACGTGTTGGATAGGAGTAATCTCACGGTGACCCGACTATATACGTGTTGGATAGTAGTAATCTCACGGTGACACGACTATATACGTGTTGGATAGTAGTAATCTCACGGTGACACGACTATATACGTGTTGGATAGGAGTAATCTCACGGTGACACGAATATATACGTGTTGGATAGGAGTAATCTCACGGTGACCCGACTATATACAAGAAACAGTTTTTACTACCAAGAACTCTTGTTGACTTGTTTTGAACTCGTTTAACTCATTAACATAATGTGAGAAGAAGAACATCTACTGTACAATCCAATTTTTATAGGAAGAGCCTTTTATAAAATAAAGACATACTTTTTTGTGGTCAACATTGATTACAAATTAAAAAAATTGCGTATCTGGGCTACACTAATCAATCTGTAGCTCAGTTGTGCGGAAAGTTTAGCCAGTACTAATGTACCGTTACCCAAGGAACGCCCGAATGTACTAATCGTACATCCTCTCCGTGGAGGCTCTTTCCAAGTCCCGGTGAGATGAGTGAATGATGATAGTGAATATAACGGGGTGAAGTCAATTAAGCTCTTAACCTAATTAATCAAACCTTGGTGACCATGGGAATTAATCCCCTTTCAAGGAAATAGTCCAGTTCCAGCCGGGAATCGAGCTCTGGACCTCTAAGTCAGCAGCCAGGGGCTCGGACCACTTTAACATGGGGCCAGTTCTTTCTATTTCTATTCTATAGATATTTATGTGACAGCAGCAGATAACATGACTTTACGTATGAATGCATGAAGGTAGATCTATTAACTTTACTAGTTTTCAGATAAGGTCTTTCCTATGAAAATTGGATTGTAGTCAATAAATGGTACCACATAGACTTTCTCGCTCCTTTGTCTAAAAATTGTGATATTTACTCAGAACATGTAAGTTATGTGAAACGAAATAATATACACCGTCGCAGAAACACTCCGCCAAATAGCAAAAATGAAATAATATACACAGCTACAAAAACATGTTGAGAAAAAAGTAGCAAATTTGTTCAGTAGAGTGCATAACAATCAAATTCCCAAACTTCGATTAAAAAATATATTTTCCAATATCTAAGAAAATATTAGTTTTTATAAAATTATATTTCAAATAAAAGTTTTTAATTTTTAATAGTACTACATCTTTTCAATGATAAGATATTTCGTATCTCAAATAGTTGCAGGTAGGTCTATATGATCAAAATTGGAAATTTACACTTAGGGCTAAATAAAGTAGGTTACCCTAAAAGTCATTTTCATGAGAAATTAAGAGTTGACATTTTGTTTATAACGTTAGCTCTGCCTGGATACAAAATTTAATCAAAATTGTTAGTGCCGATAGTGAGAAAATAGAATTTTTTTTCACCCTTGAGTAAACTACCCTTGATTTTAGGGTTAGATTTATGATTCCAAAAACACCTTTGAGGAACATTTTGAAAACTCTAGGTACCAAGTTTTAGCCCGCTAGACAAAGTGGTTTCGGCTCTAGACGCAATAACAGATACAGTAGCTCCATGACTTCTTTGGTGCTGACTGACAGTTCACAGCTGACAGCTGGCGGCTTTGAAAAGTTACCAGACCAAATTATGTATCCCTACGCTGAACCATATGATCTACAAAAACATGTAATCACAACTTGTGAATGTGAGGAATGCCAGGCCTCCACCGTGGTTCGGATTCCACGTTAAACTGTAGGTCCTCCATTTCGTCTCACAATCACCCTACCATTACACATTAGCGTAAATGCGTATAACCCGAACGGGTAGTAAGACGCGGTGCTAATAATAATAATAATAATAATAATAATAATAATAATAATAATAATAATAATAATAATAATAATAATACAAAAACATGTATTTAACAGCTGTAACTTCTGACAGTCAAAATTTAGGTATATACCTAAATGTTGATTGTCAGAAGTCAGCTGTGAGCTGTCAGTCAGCACCAAAGAAGCTGTGGAGCTACTGTAGACAGACAGACGGCATGAAACAATATACTTATTTGGGGTTGAGGGGTCATAAAACGTTGATATTCATCAACATCTCGAATTTGATTTTTATGATCACAATACTTCTCTACCCGAGGAGTGCGAGAAAATAAAAAGTAATTTAATGCAGGCTATTACTTAGGAGGGCTTTGGAAACAAATCTAAACGTGATCGGTCAATGAATAAAACCTGTTTCCCGATAGCTATCTACCAACTCCAAACAATTTCGAGTATTTTTTTAATGTGATATCCTCACCATTCTATTTTATTAACTGTACCGGTATCGAAGTAGTGGAGGAATGCAATCAGTTACATCTCATCTGGTTTTCCAGCTATGGGTATAAAGTTGGGGTCAGAATCCTGGGGCATGAGGTATTTTCCCACTGGTGACCTGGTGGTCTAGGGGTAAGGGTAAGGTGTCATACTTCTGTGCTGGGCTCCGGGGTTCAATCCTCGGTCCCGGCACCGATATATCTGAGTGCCAAACCCTCCCTTCACCACTGACAAGACGTGTATTAATCACAACTTGTGAATGTGAGGAATGCCAAGCCTCCCACCGTGGTTCGGATTCCACCTTAAACTGTAGGTCCTCCATTTTCATTTCACAATCACCCTACCATTACACATTAACGTAAGTGCGTATAACCCGAACGGGTAGTAAGACGCGGTGCTAATAATAATATTTTCCCACTCTCTCTCTCTACACAAATGTGGGTACTCTTTCTCAAATTATATTTTTTTCATTCATACCTCATTAGTGTAGACTATATATATGCGGATAGCCAGGGCGGGAATTAACACACGATGAACGAAGGTATATATGGCTTGTGATAGTGGACCAGTGGTCACGTTGTCTAAGGTGTCAGCTTGAGCTTCACGATTGATTGGATCACCGGTGACATTATGATGAAGGCAATCAAGGCCGTAGCCAGCCAATAATTTCAGGGGGGTTTGGTGGGCCATTCCCCCAATTGACGAAGGCTAGAAAAAATTCCAAATAAAAACTGTTCTAGAAGCTATTTGAAGTGTTTTTTTATGGCAACACTACCCCCAACTATCGGAGGCTAGGACAAATTATAATTATTAAACAGATCTAGAAGCTCTCTTAAGTGCTTTTTTATTGGTACCATAACCCCATAAATGCCGGAGGCTATAGGAAAAATCTCTATATCTAAACAACTCTAGAAGCTCTCTAAACATTTTTTTTATAGTAGCATAGGTGTTGAAGTTAAGGAAAATTTATAAATATTAAACACCTCTAGAAGTTCTCTGAAGTGTTTTTTATGGTAACACAGCCCCCTAATTTGTACTTGTACCTTAATTTTGATATTGTTTGAACCATAAATAAAGCCATATATATTTTGTTCATAAAATTTCGGGGGGGGGGGGGGGTTGAACCCCGAAAACCCCCCCTGACTACTGCCTTGAAGGCAATATTAAAAAACACAAATGGTACGCCACAGTCCTACATCTTTCTCACACAGTCTATTATAGTTTGTAATATAATTTACAAAAATCAGTTACCTGTAAACTACGCTTGAATTATTTTTTCTTATAAAAACAAGTATTCAGTTTTATTTCAAATGTAAAATACTCCCCATATACCCTCTTTGAACAAAATCGTTAAAAACATTTTCGACAAAGTTCGCATTTTCAAAAAGTCGTCGTCAGTAAACTACCATTAATGTTAGAATTAGAAATTAAAATCGCCATTTCAACTTGATATATGACCAGACAACATATAAATAAGTTTTAAATAAATCCATAAAACCGTTTTGGCTGTAGCCTCGAATATATAAACACAAACAACATTTAAAGATTAATATTTTAATCTTGAGGCCAAAAATGTTAACCAATAGTATACTTTCTTTATGAGAAAGTAAAAATAATTAGGTAACCCTTAAATTATATACAACAAACTGCAACAAACTCAGGAAGATCAACATTTTAGAATAAAACGTTAGTATTTTTTTACCAAGTCACATTAACGACCGTTTGTTGTTTGTCTCTTTTTAGAAATCTTTCCAGCTCATGTTTAGGTTAGTAACATCTTGAACTGACTTTCACAATTAATTAAATATACCAACAAGATATGTTAAGCTTAAATTAAGAAAATATTATGTTAAATTAAAAATTAAATATGCGTTATTTAAAAAACACACAAAAAGCAACGTAAAAATCATACCCTGATGATATCCTGGGGTAAATTTCTCCTCTTTGTAGAAATCTGATTTCTAAAACTTATTATAGCCACTTTTTTTGTGTGTCTAAATATACTGTGTTAATTTAATTGTATTTAGAAGACTTTCTTTCTCAATTTTATCAAAGTTTTAAAAAAGTGAGTATCTGTGGTTTAAGAAATCATTAAAACACTTTGGATCTGTTCTATCAACTATTTAACTTTAAATATTTTTTTGAAACTATATAACTATTATAAAACACAAAAAAAACTGTCGTGGACTATACACAAGAATATCGAGGACAGCACTTTGGGAATCTATGGTTTGGTTTCAAATATTCTTAAATAAAAAACAGATAAATAAAAAAAGTTTGTTTTTGTTCTATCTCCACAGTATTCATGCCACAGAGACGGAGCCACAGATTTATGTCAGGAGGGTTAGAGGGGGGGGGGGGAAGGAGGAGATTAAACCGCTTGCTCTGTAAGATGCGGAGTGTGATGGGGCAAAAGGAAGAGGGAGTCGGGGTTGTTATTATTTTCAATGACTCAACCAGCAACTACTTATTAAGATAGATTCATGTGTACTTTATATGATTCTGATTACCATTTTACACTAACTATATCAATGGTACTTTAGATGAATGGTTCCACAATAATTCAGAAGGAGGGAGTAATCTATGATATGGCATAGCTCAGGTGTAGTTCGATTCGTACAGCATTCCGATAAATCGCAAGCAACTATGTCCCCTCAGAGCCGTACCCAGATTTTTTTAAAGGGGGGTAGGGGCGGGGCTAATGGTTGAATTGCCACAACAGACGTCAGGTATTTGTTTTTAACACTAAATCTTTCTTGAAATAAGTTCAGGTTTGTAAGCATCATTGGTGTTGTAGATGGATTTTATAGTACTTTAAATAAATTACTAGCCTAAGCATTGAGAAGGAATACAAAAAGGCATTTTTTGCTAATATTTTCTAGAGCCTCTTAAAAACTCAAACACCTCTCCAGGGGTAGAGCCTTATGTCACTCAAACAACATAACCAAACACAGAAAAACAATAATTGCCTTGTCTAACCGTTGATGATGGAGACAAGTCTTTCTGGAGTGCGACGAAATGAAGTGATCCACAATATCTCCGTGTTTTTTATAGCAACAGGTCTAATATTTTGTCATCGCGAGAGTAAAGAGTTACGGCAAACAATAACTGAAGCACTTTCACCCACTCGCAAGAACCCGATGCCGCGCACTATTCAAACACAACAATGACACTCTGAATAATTCGATCCTGCCGGCCAGCTGACTGGGGAACTTCTGCGCATGCCTCGACTCCTGAAAGGGGGCGGGGCTTCCATGAGGTAGCCGTCACCGACTTGCCCGTGTTGTCTGTTTGTGTGCGTGGGCGACAATTGTTTCCCATACATGCCACACATCCGACTCTCGTCAAATACAATTTGAGTGTTTAGGGGGGGGGGGGGGGAAGGTGTGTGGACAAGCTGACGGAAGAGCAGCCATTGATTTTTATTTGCACGCTCCAGTGGCAGAACTGGCCAAACGGCGTATCTAGAAAAGTAATGGTTGACCACTATGATGAAAAAAGTTATACTATCCCCTCCAGTGAGCTAGCTGGATATCAAACCCTGGTCACCTGTACATTTGCGTGTGGATGAAACTTTCTATGCCTTATTTTCGTCAAATAAAACAACATTTTTGTAAAATAATGTAGAAAAAAAAAGCCGAAGGACGAGTATTGTTTAGTATTTAGGTTGTCTACAGGGAAAAAAATTTATGCATTCGACCCCTATGTAATTTATGTGTGTGCATGCGTGTGCGTATATCTTTGTGTGTCTGGATTGGTAAGTGTTCAACTGCAGAAAAAATAATTAATATAATGGTACATAATTTCACTTCAAAATTTAATGTATTATTTTGTATGGCGTATGACGTGTAGTATTAGGCCTATAATATTAATTATTAATTATGTGGGCTTTAATTTTTATACAAATAATTCTTGTCATGGATTTATTAAATGGATTTATATAACAAACAATATGCTAAATTTAATAAACTTAATAACCAAGAATTACAGATGCAAACTTAAGAAAATACAAATTCAAAAATATATAACTATATAAACAAATTAAATAACTAAATTAAAATCAATAGCTATAAATTTAGGGCTTATAAAAGTGGATTTTCAAATTTGGTTTTTTATTCAATAAAAATAGAATTAATTAATTAATTAATTCTTACATAATAACTGACAAGAAGCCTCTTTTTTATACAAACAAACCCAACCTTCCACGCGCTTATAAATTGAAGGTTAGGTTTTGTTATGTGGGTTAGTTTAATCAACATGTCGTAAACAGGCCTAAAAACTAGTGTAATATAAAAATTCAAAATTAAAACATAGCACAGACACCCCCCCCTCCCCTCTCTCCCAGCCATCAACCGCTCGAGAAAAGTATATTGAATATGAAATGCCTTTAGGAGCTGCTTAAACCATACTTTATAGAAAATAAAGGGCTCTATAATTTTTTTTAATGATTTTGATTTCGAGTTTATAGTTGAGCTCGATTGTAGGCTCAAGCCATGGAGTTGGCGGAGAGAATAAAATAAATTACTTAAATGTGATAAATGTATATACTAATCTTTGATTCATGAATAAAAGCTTGTGCCGAGATAATGAAAATTAGCTCACACAGTTATGTGTTTCTGCCTCACTTCATGTAAACAACAACTCGCCAAGTACTACGGCGGAGTTTGGAGCTCCCATGGCCTAGCTGAGGCAGCGGTTGTATTCTAGGGTCATCGCTAATGAGCTACATTTAACTAAAATTGAGTGGTAACACACACACACACACACACAAAAAGTTGAAACAAAATATGTCTCGTTTAGTCTCTCTCGTCGTCTGCACTTTACTTCACGCATGCGCCTATACCCCTTCTGGCATCCGCCCCTCCCTCTCTCATCGTCTGCACTTCACGCATGCGCCTATACCCCTTCTGGCATCCGCCCCTCCCTCTCTCATCGTCTGCACTTCACGCATGCGCCTATACCCCTTCTGGCATCTACCCCTCCCTCTCTCATCGTCTGCACTTCACGCATGCGCCTATACCCCTTCTGGCATCCACCCCTCCGAGCGCTGTAGCACTGAGACATGATTGGTCGATTGGTTTTATCCCTTACTAGTTTGGTCTCAATCGGGGAGTTTATTTAATATGTTGTACTAGCTAAAATGAACACAGAACGAGTCACAATTATCTACTAGACGGTCTGATATCTGGTTATTTTCTACGTGTATACGACATCTAGCTAAGAGTGCCGAGCCAAGGCGCTATGGTGCCTGATGGAACAGCAACACGGGTTCGCTCCAGGTAGCGTCCCGCCACACCATGGATATCCACGTCGAGTTTCTACGCAGCCGGCTTACTTCAAGTGTACAGACAGTCCATTTATCAGTATTAGAAGACAGGAATCCCTGCTGGGATTATTGTTTCGTTGTAGTCAGCTAATGTGCTGACTATAATTATTTTCACTAGCCATGTACTAGACTACGTTTTGGTACGTATGGGTTAACACTTAACGTCTCGACCACATATAAATAATGTATTTAAATCATGGAGGGTGTTGATTAGGTTCATGGCCAGGTGTGACTATTCTCAGAATGTAGCGCGTTTGGTTCCTTCAGAACCAATCGCGTGTAATATTGTTATCTATATATTGTGGGTTCAGTTTCACAGTTTGACCTCCAGCTATATCATGGGTCAGCTGGGGTTGATTTGTTTAGACAGCTAATCCTATTATATGAAAACATTGTTTACTTATATTATATATCATTATACACGGCTTAACCGTTGTTTTGAGGATCGCTTAACGACATTATGTTATTCAATCAGTTGTAAGCTTAGTCGCTCAGTAGTAATTGTTTTCTAATGAGGCGACTTTCTGTTTATTAGAGCTGGGGGAACGTCAACTCTAGCTAATTGGTTGTTGTTTTTAGTAGTTAATGACCTGATTAGGTCTTTCGGCCCTTTTAATGGCCTCTTATACACCAAGTTATTTAGTTTTCACCTTTTGACTCCTTTGGCTTGGCATGTCCACGCTTGACCTCTATACTACATTCACTAGTTCCTATTTACTACCCTTTAGATGGGATCCTTAAGCTCCGTGCTTGCTATGGCTAGGCATCCTATGTACACCTTTATTTCATAATTTGATCGTGAGCATTTCACGTGAGGACGAACAATGATTGTTACTGCAATGTCCTGATTGGGGCTTATTAATCCCCAACTTATGGGAGATGGTATGCAACCCCTTAATGTGGCCTTGACGTTCATGCGGTAGGTTAACCAAAGAAAAGGGGCTAAAATCTTGTAGGATATAATTATCTTGTCCCTGAGTTTTCTATGTATCTAGGAAACCTGGAGCTGTATGAGTTAACGAGCGTACCTATAAGCACAACCTTAATACATCACAGTGTATTTAGTTTCAGTCTTGTCATGTGTATGCTTTGCTCTGAATTAGTAGCGCCCTTGTTGACAAGTCACTACCATGCTGACAGCAAGTTACCGTGATTCAGTTGTTATATAGATGAATTACTCGATGCTAATAATCAAATACAGTTAGGAGAAGGAAGCGATCATTATCTCATAAAGCTCTATTAAAAGGTGACATTTTAATAGGCCATCTTGTAATTAGCCTGTTACATAACTTTATACTACGTATTAACTGGACTACATTGATTCCCTGAAATGTTTAATTGTTTAGACAGATGAAACCTAATGAACATTTTTATGTGGACCATATGTATTTGCCATTTGTATCTATATAATAAATTATTGTAACCTTTGTATTTATGCCGCCCCCCTTTAACCATTAAGGCGGGTTCAAGCTGGAGATAATGATTTTAATAATTTATTTTTTAATTTTGCAGAATTACCAAGAGTTCCCCGGGGTATACACGAAGGCTTTTCTTTATTTCAAACAGACAGAAAAAAACTCTTCATTTTCTTTCTTCCAAACCAGTATTTTAATATATCTCAAAAATTCTGTTAAAAAATTTAAAATTTAAACGTAAAGGTGTACATGTTTGTGCATGTGGGAAACTAATTTTAAAAGGTCAGCCCTTTGTGTGCGGTAAAGGTCGCGCTATGTTCATGACAGACATACATGCAGACAGACAGACAGATAAACTATTCATTTTATTAATATAGATACTAGAATTAGTAGATATTAAATACGATTGTTTGAAATATATTTTATTTCTTAATAAGCTCAATGCTATGGTCAAGACATGCTCATTGCGTTAACTAGCCAACTCTGGAAACGTGGCCAGTTCAAATTGGCCAGTTCAAGTTGGACAGTTCAAATTCAGGTAAGGTTGAAGTTATTAAGTCCTAATGTAGTGTGAAATCGAGTGTGGTATTAAATTTTCTGTTTTTTTTTTTTTTTTTAAAGTTGTAAGCGACCTTTAGCTCGTGTTAAAAGATTTTAAATTAAAAACATTAATATAATTGAACATTGCATTGGAGGTTATTAATCATTGATCTTTACGTGTTTCTTAATTTTGACATTAATTAAACAGTAAATAAGGTCATATTAAAAAAAAAAGTTGACACATTTCTAAAGTTAGGTCATCTTTTAATTAGCTGTAATTATAAAACAAGCAAGAGCAGCATAGTAGATTTCAACTGGTTGGCAGTACTCAGCCATGTTGTCTGCAGTTCTCACTTTTGATTGTTGTTATCAATGCCTACAGAAATAACACAAATAATATAGCAAAATGTTATCAATGTTGGACACAAAGATATATGTTAGCATTTTCTCTATTGTTCTTCCAACCAGAATCAGGGATATCTATGCATAATCCACTCTACAGCCGTAATTCGTCGACCAAGAAAGAACGATCCAGAGCAGTGTTTATATATTATGTAGAGGATTACATTTTGGTGTGGGTTTTTTTTTTCAATCCTTGGGGGGAAGGTGAGAGAGATCCACCCATTTATACCCCCCCCCTTCCGTAGATCCAATCCATTTAATAAAGGAAGCGTGGGGGAAGTAGATAGGGACAATTGTTTTATATAATAGTAGTAATAAAAAGATAAAACAAAAGATTTTACTACTCTTTTTTTTTCTCTGCTCCCACTATATAATACCATTCGGTTTTCTGTCTTCCTGTCAGGTGACCCTCACCTCCATGTTGGGAAAAATTTTTGAAAGTGGGGGAGTTTTTTTGGGGAGTCGAGATCTTGAGTTGGGGAAATTTAAAATTATTCTGTACCATAGTACTTTTGATTATGAAAGTTATTTACCGCAGACTTGTACAGATGAATTTTAAACTTACCAACTGTCAATCCCTACTTTTCAAAAGCTTTCTTTGACTCTTTAGTGTATATAAAGCTTAGTTAATGAAGTAGGCTAGTAGTATTGTTGTAACTGCCGGCTAGTTTTAAGTATGCTACTACTACTTCTAGACACCAGTAACCGAGGACATGGACATATATAAATACAAATTGGGAGGTGATATATTGGACACTTACCAGAATGTGCTATTAATCCTTTCAATTTACGTCTAGATGTTTTTATAAACGGTCGCGTAGAGAGGCCATTGTCTTTCTTGTGTTCAAGCTGACGCCCCTGATAGCAATAATCTGGAGAACTAGCATGTGAGAGAGAGAGAGAGAAGATACAAAGACCGAGGGGACTGAATTGTATCCATTCGGAATGGTATCCATTCCGATAGTTTTGTAATAAACTGCTTTTGTGAAAATCCTGAATTGTATCCACTGGAATTATATCCCCCAAAACCTGAATCGTACCCCCTCGGAATGGATACCATTCCGATAGTTTTGTAATAAACTGCTTTTGTGAAAATCCTGAATTGTATCCACTGGAATTATATCCCCCAAAACCTGAATCGTACCCCCTCGGAATGGATACCGTTCCGATAGTTTTGTAATAAACTGCTTTTGTGAAAATCCTGAATTGTATCCACTGGAATTATATCCCCCAAAACCTGAATCGTACCCCCTCGGAATGGTATCCATTCCGATAGTTTTGTAATAAACTGCTTTTGTGAAAATCCTGAATTGTATCCACTGGAATTATATCCCCAAAACCTGAATCGTACCCCCTCGGAATGGTATCCATTCCGATAGTTTTGTAATAAACTGCTTTTGTGAAAATCCTGAATTGTATCCACTGGAATTATATCCCCCAAAACCTGAATCGTACCCCCTCGGAATGGTATCCATTCCGATAGTTTTGTAATAAACTGCTTTTGTGAAAATCCTGAATTGTATCCACAAATGGCCGACTTGAGTTTTAACAGAAGGAACGTTTAACGTAAAAGCTTTGTCACAATTCTGGTAGAGGGCAGCAGGATGGAATCTTCTTAACTTACTACTTGTATACTAGAGTGCAGACAAATCCAATCAAATTATTTAAATAAGTTTAAGTAATTATTTGAAATTCGTAGACTCATATAAGGCTGCCAACATTACATAGAATATTAAAAAGCATAGCGTTATAAATTATTTATGATTTCCAATTAAGAGGATATTCGTATCCTAAATCAGCCAGTCCTGCTCGATTATACACTTTAGGCCAGGGGAACAGAAGTTAAACGTATGGACATTAGGAGCACCTTTTAGAAAATATAAACAAATTGTTTGCAGTCATCATTGATAAGATTTTACTCTATTTCACTGTTATTTATAGATATTGACTATCTTTGTATTAATATTATCACTGTTCACCATAGTTTTTATTTTGTTTCCTTGAAGATGATTCAAAAATTCATTTGTAATCAAATCGATATATGAGAATTTAAAATAACTTTGTCATTAGTGCTCTAATTCTCTTTTCAAGTGGCCTGTTTAAGTATTTTCTTAAAAACGAAGTATTCATTCTCTTTAAAGATTGCAGTGCATATTAGAAAATTAATTTGCAACCTTTTTTAACATGTAAGATTTGTAGCTAGTTGTATATAGTTTTATCATCCTAGCTACAACTTGATTCACCATGACTAATATCGGGGATCGAAACTCGCCGGATGTTTCGAGATAATTTTGACTAAATGATTTTCCACTTTATCTACATACAAATGTAGATACGCTTTCTCTAAATTATACCTTTCTCATACTATCCCTAAAGTGTGAACACGAAGTTAGTTCATAAGGCTATTGAGACGTGAAGAATTGAAAAAGTAGTAGACATTTCAATCAAGACCTTTATAGACCTTTAAAAAACTTTTGATTTGATTTGTGGAAATAATTTTTTCTTTCTCGCACCCCTCGGTTAGAGAAAGTATTGATATCGTAAAAAAAACCTTGAAATTTTGATAAATATCGACGTTTCATGGCCCCCTGAAACAGAAAAATATATTTTAGCGATGCCGCCTGTCTGTGTGTTTGTATCTGTGCATAGAGCCTAAACCATTTCATCGATCAAGCTGAAACTTGATATCTAAGGTTGGATAGGGTTCCCCAGAGATCTTTTTGGAATTAGATATACAAACCTAAAATTAAGGGTAGTTTACTTAACGACGTTACCTACTTGACGAATTCGAAGGGATTTTATGAA
Source organism: Timema podura (assembly GCA_033556935.1). Classification (NCBI taxonomy): domain Eukaryota; kingdom Metazoa; phylum Arthropoda; class Insecta; order Phasmatodea; family Timematidae; genus Timema; species Timema podura. The sequence continues at coordinate 4,819,095 of JAVRXN010000008.1, read as the reverse complement.
GCGGGTTGCATATTAACTTAACGCACTCAAGCATGAAATATGTGGCCTCTTCTGACAGTTCTTACCCCCTCCATGACTACCCTTCCCCTCTTTCGCAGATTAGCGTTTTGTAACTTAGTCAGAAGGGTACAAACTCCACTCGCCATTCGGTAAGACCGACAGGTCAGCCTTTCAGTGATAGATTCAAATTAACCATTTCTCGTGCTGATAGCTAAGTGAACTATATTAAGGCACTAGAGTGACTAGACAGATAGTTTACAACCTGGGAGTAGCGACCCCATTCTTGGTCATGGCTTTTATCGGGTGGAACACGTTGCTTGTTGAGATTATAATGTTATGTTTACTTTTTAAATTGATTACTACTTTAGGAAGGTGCAAAATTCAAATACAGTAAAAACATTTTAGTTACTAATTAGGTTCCTTTTGGTTACCTAGCTCAGACTGTTGCTTGCTTACTTAGTTTGCTGGAGGAGTCTCGTGTTTAGGCGAAAGGCGCTGCTATCATAGCTTTCAAAATACCCACTAGGCTCGTTGATTAACTTTTGAAACATCTTAGTCGCATTCATATAAATAATATAGCATAATATAGTTTATAGGAATTTTATCAAACACGTGGGCTTAACGGCACGCTAGTTTGGTTTAACTGATGAGGTCAGGATTCATATTCTGACTGGCGGTTCTGGGATTGATTTTCCCTAAATAATTTTCCACTCTCCCTCCTTGCAACTCCGGGTAAACTTAATCTTAATTCAACCTTTTTCGTCCATAACACATTAGCGAAATTAGTACACATGTTTATAACCCAAACGCATAGTAAGATGTGGTGCTAAATTTTTTATAGCCCTGATTAATAAGAATATTATAAAATTTAAATTTAAAAACCAGGATATTAATACTTGTAGGCCATCAAGGGGTCGCGATGGTTTCAAAGACCAACATTGATTTCAAACCTGGCTTAATTTGGAAACCACTGAACTAAACTCGCATTTCACCCACACGTAAGTGTTCGAATTATACAAGTGAATTGGGTATTTTCCTAGTCATACTCATCAAAATGTTAGTGATGGATGTTATCATTTATCAATATATTTTATGGCTAGGAGATTTTAAAATGTGGCTTGATCGTCGTTGTAGATAATTCTCGACAATTAGCCATGGTCAAACTATTATTTAAGCTATGAATGAAAACCTGAGCTTTCATTAAGCCTAGCCTAACACAGATCAAAACAGCCAATGATCAATTGGATTTGGATGTCTGTGTCTGAAATTTTCGAGCTGTCGTCTGTTTTACATTGCGTGAGAAAGAGAAAACCCTTCGGGTATTTCTTTTTCTCTTAATACTTGATAAGACATTGTGATATACTTTACTATTTTATGCGAATTATTAATATATGTCAGGCTATATTAAATTTCGTGTGATGAATGGTTACTAAAATACCTTTATAAATTTATGGAGCAAATAATAAATAGCGATAGGTCGTCTCGCTCTTAAATTGCAGTAGATGCGCTTATAGACACCTACGTCTCTTTCTATCTCATTAGTTTCCTCGTTAACGCTATCCTTTTTTTAACCAGAGGAGGTGCAATTATATAGCTTAAAAATGAAGACAATTACTCATACGAAATAATCACCCATAATGTATTATAAAAAAATTCACTGATGCATCTAGTGAACGCAATATATATACTAAAAAAACCAATTCTTAAACCACATTTTTCACCCAAATTATGAAAATTAACATTGTTCCTTAGCTTTAAAAGTCACATATAAATATCACGCCATAAGTATATTTTCACTAGTGTGGCAAAGACAGTAATTTTATGGTGGTTGTAATAATTGTGGTGAACATCGCCTGCAAAATCTTACATGGGATTTGAAACAAATTGAATAACTTCCATACCTCTTAAAATGTTTATAGGAAAATATGAAAACGTTGTCTTGTAGAAACTTTTTTATTTTGATTATAAATGAGCGAGTAAAGCATTGCTGCCATTTACATTAATAACATTCTTGCCAGAATTTATCAAAACCGTCTCATTTCTTACTAGATTTGAATAAATTAAAGCTAGATTTTAAATAATTATTTTTTAACATAGTGGCTAAAGTCTGTTGCCAAATAAAATAAAAGATTTCTCTCTTTAAAATTATAGAAGTCAATACATGCTCTAAAATATATTGACCCGAAAAAAAATCTTACATGTTAAAAAAGGTTGCAAATTAATTTTCTAATATGCACTGCAATCTTTAAAGAGAATGAATACTTCGTTTTTAAGAAAATACTTAAACAGGCCACTTGAAAAGAGAATTAGAGCACTAATGACAAAGTTATTTTAAATTCTCATATATCGATTTGATTACAAATGAATTTTTGAATCATCTTCAAGGAAACAAAATAAAAACTATGGTGAACAGTGATAATATTAATACAAAGATAGTCAATATCTATAAATAACAGTGAAATAGAGTAAAATCTTATCAATGATGACTGCAAACAATTTGTTTATATTTTCTAAAAGGTGCTCCTAATGTCCATACGTTTAACTTCTGTTCCCCTGGCCTAAAGTGTATAATCGAGCAGGACTGGCTGATTTAGGATACGAATATCCTCTTAATTGGAAATCATAAATAATTTATAACGCTATGCTTTTTAATATTCTATGTAATGTTGGCAGCCTTATATGAGTCTACGAATTTCAAATAATTACTTAAACTTATTTAAATAATTTGATTGGATTTGTCTGCACTCTAGTATACAAGTAGTAAGTTAAGAAGATTCCATCCTGCTGCCCTCTACCAGAATTGTGACAAAGCTTTTACGTTAAACGTTCCTTCTGTTAAAACTCAAGTCGGCCATTTGTGGATACAATTCAGGATTTTCACAAAAGCAGTTTATTACAAAACTATCGGAATGGATACCATTCCGAGGGGGTACGATTCAGGTTTTGGGGGATATAATTCCAGTGGATACAATTCAGGATTTTCACAAAAGCAGTTTATTACAAAACTATCGGAATGGATACCATTCCGAGGGGGTACGATTCAGGTTTTAGGGGATATAATTCCAGTGGATACAATTCAGGATTTTCACAAAAGCAGTTTATTACAAAACTATCGGAATGGATACCATTCCGAGGGGGTACGATTCAGGTTTTGGGGGATATAATTCCAGTGGATACAATTCAGGATTTTCACAAAAGCAGTTTATTACAAAACTATCGGAATGGTATCCATTCCGAGGGGGTACGATTCAGGTTTTGGGGGATATAATTCCAGTGGATACAATTCAGGATTTTCACAAAAGCAGTTTATTACAAAACTATCGGAATGGATACCATTCCGAATGGATACAATTCCGCTCCCCCCAAAGACCAGGCAAGAGAGAGGGAAACCTTGTTTACATTTAAACGCCGCGAGAATTGAATTTCGTGATCCATCATTTTAAAATAAGAGTTAATATTTTATCTCGATTATATTATATTTTCAGACTGTTTTCCCTCTTACAATTATTTCTTATATCGCCATTTTAATTTCATACATTTAAATCCACAGTTTCGAGAGTTTTTTTTTTTTTGCTCATTTCTTCAACTCCAGTTGAATTATCCCTGGCGGAAGTGAGCTGGCTCAATCCGAGTTTTGGTCAAGGCTCTCTTTATTTTGGCGTCATTTTAATGAAGTCATAAATCCACAGTTTTGAATTCTACCACAAGAGTAAATATTATCATAATTGTATTAAAGTTGAAAGTTAAGGTGTCAACAGTTAGCCCTGGATCCATTCTAAATTTGGGCATTTTTGTGAGGAAAGTTCTTAAATATTAACTGTATTATGAAGATTTACAAATTTCAATAATTTTATACAATATTTTTTTTCAACACAAGACCAACTCAATGGGCGAGATGTCTCTATTTTTAACTGAGATATAACCCTGTCCATTTAAAGCCATCCAAAAACATCTATTACTCTAAATTATTCTACGAAAATATGAACTGCCAGCATCAAAGCTATTTTTCTACACAATGATATTAACAAGTTTATATTTTTAATTACTTCACTTTTGTCAACTTTCATTGTCATGATTTCATCAATTGTTTGGATCGTAATATATATTTTTTTCTTAAAGTCTCAAGAATATAATTTTTTCAATCTTAATTATATAATTTAAATGACATTTTGGCTTGCTTGAAACTTAAAGGTATTTATGTGCATTTAATATGTTTTTTAATAAGTTTCTCTTAACATCGATAAATTAACAGAGTTCCCAGATTTAAAATTTAATATAAAAAATTTGATATATTTCTATATGTTTTACATTTCAAATATATTTATGTTACTTTAGAACTGTAGCTATCGGATATCTACAGGCAGGTATTGTTGTTTAACTTAAGATTACATGAATTATTCAACAAATTATATAAAATATTATTTTATTTCATGTTTATTCTCATACATTTACCGAATTAATAGTGAAGTGTTTATTTATGTGTAATTCATGGGTTTTCTCCTAGTGTCCATTAAGGATGGTTTTCCATACTCTCAAAATCCAAATGAAGGTACATTGACCGGTTGATTCCTTTTAGCACTACCGTTTTATTACCTGTAGAAATACACCCAACCGGGATTCTAACTCCAATCTCCCCAGCAGTCCAGGTTATGTGACAGATAATTCAGTTATAAAAGGTAGGGACAAGAAAAATAAATATAATTTCAAGTAGATTTAGCAGTTTAACTCCACGTCTTACTTACTACTTTTTGGAGCTATATGCTTATGTACTAATTAAGCTAATGTGTACCATAAATACTGATGGAGGAGTGGAAAACCATTTAGGAAAAAACCACACTCATTACATTCAACAGCTTATTTACTAATGTGTATCACATTTGCACTGAAGAGGTATGAAAAACCATCCATGGAAAAAAACCTCTTCATTACATACAACTAGGATTCAAACCCCTATTGTTCCAACAGTCCCGTCTTTTGCGGGACCATTCGGGTATAAACATATATTAAGGGGTAAATACTAGGAAGATAAAATTTACTAACTTTTTTATGAATGGATTAAAACTTTCCTTAGAGTACTTAGGTTTAGATGGATTCACGTTTACTACATTGGTGAGCACATAGACTAAACGTCAAGATCGTCTACGATAGTGACACGAAAGTCATTGTTAAAAATCTCAGATGAATTCACACACACTACATCGGTGGTCACACGGACTAAGTATCTAGATAATCTATGATAGTGACAGTAAGGTTAAAGTTAAAATCTCAGAGTTTTTTTTTTTTTAACTAAAGATTGATTCCTACTCTCTCTGTGTAGATTGAAGGAAATTTACACGAAGAGAGTAGGAATTACTTTTTTTTTAAAAGTTACCTTCTGATATTTGAACCCTGACCTCCTTGTAACTATCATAGATCTATACATTTAGTTTTTGTTACTACCAATATAGTGAGAAGGAGGGAAAGAAAGAGGAATAAAGAAAGAGAAAACAAATTAAATCGAGGAGATGCTGGTATGCTCCCCAGATAGTTTTTACTCTGTGCACATGCGGGTACAGTGATAGGTCAGATCCTAGAGGTGCAGTGATGGTGTGGTATAAAAGTTGTACAGACTCAATTGTTGTAAGGCATCACTTTATCTCTCAATATCACACAGTCACTCAACACCTTTACATTTATTACTGTACAAACTTTCTTTTTGACCACACCACCAGTCTGGGGAGGGGGGGAAGTCGGTTCACCCCCTTCCAAGGCCACACTGACTCTATACACCATGTTAGATCCCCTTGCCAACCGCGCGAACTACTTCTTCCCGCGGGTGAAAACCCTCCGCGAGCCGGCCAGGTGCTCTCGCGAAGGGTTTATGGGAACACTGGGCGTCCGATGACGTAATATCGGCACAAAGTCTAAGGGTTCAGAGTTTGATTCTCGTACCCAGTCATCATTTTTACAACTATGATCGTCATGTCACACGTCTAACCAAGTGTTCCAAACTCGATTCTCGTACCCAGTATTTTTGATCGTCGCTGTTATCCATGATTAAAGTACCTAAATTAGATTCTGTATCCATCCTTAATCCTGAACTCTTTTGGCAGAGAAGATAAAATAACTATAAGGTCAGTCGTAGACCTACGGCATGATCTGAGCAGAGAAGAGAAAGTCAGTTAAGGGAAGGAAGGAAGGGTTAGAGAAGGAGAAGTAATAGGGGTCAAGGGGAGAGAGAGATAAAGGTAAGGATATGGAGGGAAAGAAAGAGGGAAGGGAAGACGTAGGTGGAATAAAGGAACAAAGAAAGATAGAGAGACGAAGATAACCGTTATGGTTAAGGGAAGGTAAGATTTATAGGAAATAAACCACATTTGCAAGTATAAAAGTAGAACAATTTTAGTAGAGGTACAGAAGGGTATTTCCTGGATAGAAAATGGAATAAATAATTTTGAAGAGAGGGATGAAAGGTCAAGAAGAGATAGCTATTGAGTCATCTAGCTCTTCGATACTGGTTCACACCTGTCACACCTCCCCTGCTTGATTAAATCCCGACACCCCCCCGCGAGATGCAGATATTGTGGCTGTCGTGTAGGAATCTGTGTCATTTATGATTTGTTATTAGTTTCTACAGTCTCTTGATGTTCAAAATAAACTAAATGGTTTTCCACTCTCTCCACGAAAATGCAGGTATACTTCCTCCAAATTCAACCTTTCTAAACCTTATTACATCAGCGTAATTAGTACATATTAGAGTAACCTCGAACTAGTGTTTTAAAAAACGCAGCGACAAAAAAAAAATTATGACTGCTTTAGTTCTCATAACAGCTAGTAGATGGCGGCATAGATAGTTCCTAATATCGTTCCTAGGTAGTAGCTCTGTCGCCTCTGGAGAGTGAACTCTGACATCCAAAGTGCATGCATGGTAGGTATGGCAAGTGTAAATTATTTTGTTGGGGCGATGATTCAACGATTATTTCGAGGATCTTTGGAGCTATTCGGAAATTGATTTATAAAGGTGTCCTGAGAACAAACAGAATTTCAAATCAAAATGTATATTGGTGCTAAAAATAAAAGTAATATAACATGAGTTTTCCCTTAATTTGCATTTGTACCTACTCATAAATATAATGACACTTCTTTTTAGCACCACGTCTTACTGACCATTCATATTATTTGCCTAAGTAGGCCTACTAATTACTCTAATGTGTTAGGGATGAGGAAGGATGAGTTTAGAGAAAGTGTACCCGTGTTTGCGTGAAGAGTGAGTGGATTTGGGGGAAATACCACCCTCAGTACATTCGACCGGGCTCAAACCCCCGATCTTCCCAACACCAGAAGTCTAGTATATTGCGAGAGTGATGCCTTAGACTATGCGTCCACCGAAGCGGGTGAAACTTTTTTTAACTTATGGCTATGTTGGTAATCCTAGAAGCTCTTGAACTCTGACGGCCCCAAAGAGATAACAAATATAGCCTACATAATAATAAGGATTGGTAGGGTTGGTTCAACGTCAACAACCACACACCCGGGAGGTAAGTACTGGGTTCTAATCTCGGCTGTAAATGATGGGGATGTTCTCTTTATTGTGATTTACAATGTTGTTTTCCCGTCGTTTATCCAGAAACTTTAAAGTGCTGTTATACCTCAGTTTTAGCTTCTGTGGTGCTGACTGACAGCTCACAGCTGACTTCTGACAGTCAACAGTTAGGTATATACCTAAATTTTGACTGTCAAAAGTGACAACTGCTAAAGACATGTTTTTTGCAGATCAATGGTTCGGCGTAGGGATACATAATTTGGTCTGGTAGCTTTTCAAAGCCGTCAGAAGTCAGCTGTGAGCTGTCAATCTGCACCACAGAAGCTAAAACTGAGGTATAGTTAAACCTCACCCTTATCATTCTGTATCCTTATATTAGTTCAAGGCCGTAGCTAGCCAATAATTTCAGGGGGGGTTTGGTGGGCACATCCGGAAGCTAGAAAAATATATAAATGATAAACAGTTCTAGAAGATATCTGAAGTGTTATTTATGGCAACATAACCCCCTAGCTGCCGAAGGCTAGGAAAATTTCCAAATATTAAACACCTCTAGAAGCTCTCTGAAGTGCTTTTAATGGTAGCAAAGCCTTCTAAATTGTATTTGTATCTTAATTTTGATATTGTTTGAACCATAAATAATGCCATATATATTTTGTTCATAAAATTTCAGGGGGGGGGGTTTGAACCCCCAAAACCTCCCCCTGGCTACGGCCTTGAGTGTGGTTACCCTACTTTTTTATACAATAAAATAAGCCATATTTAATATCAAGAACCAAATCAATATGTCCATATTTTTGACATGTTTAATCAGTGAGATAGGTTATAGCTGGCCTTATTTTAAATCGTATAGGATTATTTTTTCTACCGATTCTCCCTATGCATCCAAGATGTACGCATTTTAATCACACCAGTGGAGTAGGGATGTTAAAAGATAGAATTGAAAGGAAGTGTACCCGCCTTTGTGTAAATGGAGAGAGTGGCATCATTATGGTAAAACAAACCTAAGTATAACCACCCGAGATTTGAACCCTGACCTTCCCACCACCAGCAAACCAGACTGACAGTCTGTGTGCCCACTGATACCATTCTTAAGAAAACTCACCAACAATTATTGATAAATTCTTTTTTTGACTCCCATAAAATTTCGGTCATCAAGTTCCCCAAACTAAACTATTCGAAGGTCGTGCTTGCGTCTTTAGTCTAGACTGTTACCTGTCCTAATACTGGGACATTGATAAAGTCAGCTTGAGATAATAGCAAGATTTTAAGCTTACACATATTATAAAATTACGTCAAAGGTATTTTATTGTGTTCTAGCCATTCATTCACTTAAGTAGCCGCTTCATACCACGGATAACAATTAATTAGGTAACACAACTCAACCTAGACGTCGCATTGTGGCGCGGTTTTCCGTAATCTACTTTAAAAAAAACCAGTAGAATTGAGGCCAACGGAACCATTTAAACATATTTTAAAATACACAATAAAATAGTAAGTTAATTATTTTAAGACAAAGAACTATTACATTTATCCTAAAATCACTGCTGTCAAGTGAATAATGTATACAACGGCACCTCAATGCGGGGGTTTTTTTTTGTTCAAGCGTATTTTTGTATCCGATTCCAGTCATTCGACGGTTAGTCGGTTGTTACATTGGCTCTAAAGTGACCATCATCGAGTACCTCAGGGACTCAAATGAGTGCCGATTAATGCCTGATCAAATGGTATTTGGTACATGTCTGTTATAGTAGTCAAATTGATTTTGTACTAGTGCGTTTTTTTGTTTTTTTTTACCCCCCATGTTAGAACCGGTCAAAGCTGAAATCATATTTAGACTAGTAGGGTATGAATGAAGAAGGTAGAACTTAGAGAAAATGTACCCTACTTAGCTTTTGAAGGGAGAGTAAACAAACATTTAGTAAAAAACATCCCTTCACCTCTGACAAGACGTGTATTAATCACAACTTGTAAATTTGAGGAATGCCAGGCCTCCACCGTGGTTCGGATCCCACGTTAAACTGTAGGTCCTCCATTTTCGTCTCAAAATCACCCTACCATCACACATTAGCGTAAGTGCGTACAACCCGAACGGGTAGTAAGACGCGGTGCTAATAATAATAATAATAATAATAATAATAATAATAATAATAATAATAATAAATAATAAACATCCTTAGTAGAATCCAGCTGAGATTCAAACCCTAACCTCCTCGTCACTGAAATACTCGACTTTACAAACTTGTTTAGTCTACGCTTCCACTAATGCTGGAGTGTTTTAGTTAATTCTTTAAAGACCCGCTTCGGTGGCAGAATGGTCTAACGCGCTACTCACGTGTTAGAATAGACTGCCGAATACAGGGATATCGGGGTTCGATCCCAGTCGGGTGCACTGGTGTGGTGGTTTTTCCCTAAGTAGTTTTCCGCTCTCCCTCCATGAAAATGCGAGTTCGCTTTCTCTAAATTAAACCTTCCTAATCACTAGCTCATTAGTGTAATTAGTACATAGGATTATAACCCAAACGATTAGTAGGATGTGGTGCTATAAAAAATCCTTAGCTGTCCTAATTGTTGTTGCTACACTTATCGTATGGAAATCACAAGGTAGCATCGTATGACAACTACACATAGCATCTTATGGTAGTCACACTGTATACCTTCTTAAGGTTGGGCGCTAGTGAGCGCGAATTTAGTGCACTAATTTTGCAGTTTTTATAGCATAAACATTTTTTGAACAAAATAAATCAAATTTTTCTTCTATAGAAACATAGAGTTTAGTTTTCTGCACATGCTAATCTCAACAGTTTTTGAATATCTGGCATGAGCAAGGTGGCATTTGGTGACAAACTTTTAAATTAAGAGAAAAAGTTGTCACTAAATTCCAGGACACACCTGACAGATATTCAAGAATTGTTGATATTAGCATGTGTAGAAAACTAAACTATATGTTTCTATAGAAGAAATATTTGATTTATTTTGGCCAAAAATGTTTATGCTGTAAAAACTTCAAAAATACTTCCCTAAACTCACGCTCACTAGCACCCCATCTTAAGCATGGCAGTCACACAATACGTTGACACAGCTTAAACTTATAATCTATAATACTTTTTTTTTTACTAATCCATTTTTACACACATTCCTAACACTCACAGACTTAAATATGTGACGTATTTGACTAAGTGAAACACTTTGTTAACTTATTTGTTCTAGCCGATTGTGATAGAACTTCTGATATACCGTTTGGCCTGGTTTACCGCTGGCTTGGAGGTTGGAGTTAGAAACCCATCTGGGTCGATTGAGATAGTTTTTTTTAAACGGGGACTCCGGAAGTTCTTTGGAAGTATTGGAGGGCTAGGTGGGAGGGAGAGGGGGAGGGGAGGATATTTTCAGAAAAAGAATTCCGGGGATTCTCTACCGGGAACGTTTTAAAACCTGGATGACTCTAGAAAATACTTGAAGACGGCTTCATTTTTATTATTATAATGTTATTTGATCCTCTTTTTGCGATAATGTACTATTAAAACACGTAGGAAAGGCGAATCAAGAAATTACAAACTTTTTTTGAATTATTTTGTATTATGATCTATATGTAGGTGTCAGTTACATAAAATCACCAATTTGATCAAGGCAAGCGCTTATGATAATTTAATGTTGGTGGGTTTATGAAACTGCTTGTTAAATATCAAGTGGCCAATATGAGCATGGGTTACGTTTGTCTGTGACAGTAATTTAAAATATTTGTATAAATGCGTTTTGGATGTAGTACATGGTAAATTTGGGAGGGTGGGGGCTTTAAATATTTACCGTGCCCCAAAGTATAGACAGGAGGGGCCTAAGCCACTCTAGCACCCCTAGTTCCAGAGTCCCTGTTCCTAAGCAATTTTTCACCCTCCCTTGACGTAAATTCGGGCACACTTTCTCCTAATTCTACCTTCTTTCCTCACCACCTCATGATTGAAACTATGCGGATATTCCGAAAGGCTAGTCAGACGTGGAACGCTTGATTACGACAAGCAAAATAACCCAACTCTAGCGAAGACACAACTTCCAGTCTTCCGACAGTTAATTCATCACATTAAAAGAGGAATCTAGGGTCTTTGTAATGTGCTAAAGAGCGTACAAACAAAACTTAAATGGATGTTAGTTTTTTTACGCAGGTGTGGATTAAACCATTGTTACTTTCTTGATTAACAAAATTTTGTTCCAAAATAAACATTGCTGGGGGACCTTCCTTTAAATTTGTACTATTCAAAAAAACAACTTTAATTATCATATTGAGGTTCATGCAGATTTTACCAAAAAATCATTAAAACCTCAACAAATAGCCTATAGTAATATGCTTTATACAACAATGAAACTATTAGAAAAAAATCTCCGACAACGTTTATTTTATAATAAAAATTTGTTAATCGAGAGAGAGCCAATTGTTTCCTAACATCATTCAATACTGTACACACTTAAGGGTATCGTCTACTTGAATAAACATATATCTGAATATTCTGTTGTTAAAAATGACTTAATTTGTTTGAAGAAGGGTATATTTATGTTTCTAACTATTTAACTATTTACTTTGTTGGCAGAACTCGGATATTTGCTGTGAAACGTCCTTGAAAAGGAGCTAATTTCATCATTCCATGGGTTTTGTTTTAAAAACACTATAAGACTTGGGCTATCCTATAAAAAAAATTGTTAATCTAACTGAGGTATGTTTAACTGATACGTGTGGCAGGGAACGGGTTGAATGTATCTTATCAAATACTTCAGAAATAAATAATGGATTGAAACAAGGAGATGCACTTTCCTCATTACTTTTAAATCCAACCTTAGCCCCTGGCCGGTAATGCAAGAAAACAGGAAAGGATTGAAATTAAATGGGAAATTGCAGTTATTAAGATACCCATATTATTTAGCTTTGTTAGGTAATATTAAGGAAGTTGATCCAAGAAATGATGAAATTTTATCAGAGGCTATTAAGGAAACAGGTATAGAAGTAAACGCTGGGAAGACGTATATTATCACACAGAGATAACAAAATGGGGTCGATAATAGTTAGAAATTACTTCGAATAACATATCATTTGACAGGGTTAATATTTAGGAACAATTTTAACTAGCAATAACGATATTAGATTGGAAATTAGAAAAATAGTAATTCGGGAAGTGCTATTACTTGGTCAGTAAGCTGTCGACAACTCGCCAAGTTCAAGGAAAGTAAAACTCAGAATATACGATACAGTAATTTTACCGGCTATTCTCTATGTGTGTGAACCGTAGTCTATTACCTTACATGACGGAAAAAAAAGGGTGTTACAAAACAAGGTGATTAGGAAGATATTTGGTTCAAAAAAAGAAGGAGAATACTGGGAAGTGGATGAGGCTACATAATGATGAGTTACATGCTCTGTAATCATAACAAGACATTGTTAGGATAATAAAGTCTCGTAGATTATGTTAGGTCAGACATGCAGCGTGGATAGGAGAATATAGAACCTTGTTCAGGGTACTCTGACTGAGAAACCCAATGGTAAGAAACCGTTGAGAAGAAGCAGGGGGGAGGATAGCATTAGAATGGACCTGAAAGAGGTAGAGTGTAACGAGGTGGATTGGATAGAACTAGCTCAGGATAGGGATAGATGGATTTCTTTGGAAGTGCGGCAATGAACGTTTTAGTTCCTAATATCAGAGAGTAAGTAAGTATAAAACCTAAAATATAAGTTCTGAAAATTGAAAAATGACACCTGGACATGGGAATCGAGCCCGGGACCCGATTCCCGTGTCCATGTGTCATTTTTCAATTTTCAGAATATGATATCTAGATGTAATAATTCCCACTAAAAGCATAAATAATAGCTTTGGCTATTTAATTCTAAAATATAAGGTTGTAACATATCTCGAAACCTCCACCTCCATTTTGGCATGAACCAAATTTGTACAAAAGAAATCACGTCTTAAATAACGCGGGATTTCTGGACATGTGTTACGCATTTCAGCACTCTGGTAGGCCAGTATTTTTGCAAAAGTCCATACCAACAAAAAAATTGGCAAAAATAAAATAGTGCTTCAGTAGAAGAGCTTAGTTTAGTTTTAGACACATAATAATTTCAAACAATTATTTTTCTTGAATATCTGCCATAAGAATGTTGGCATTCGATGATAAACTTCTTAAATGAAGAGAAAGAGTTATCTTATTTCAACATGTCCATGGCAAATTCAATAAATGTATACAAATTCTAGAACTGTTTAAATGACTATATATAGAAATCAAACAAACACATCTACTGATGTAATATTCAAGGCCGTAGCCAGCCAATAATTTCAGGGGGGGTTTGGTGGGCCCATCCTCCAATTTACGGAGGCTAGAAAAAATTCTAAATAATAAACACCTCTGGAAGCTCTCTGAAGTGCTTTTTATGGTAGCACAGCTCCCTAATTTGTACTTGTACCTTAATTTTGATATTGTTTGAACCATAAATAAAGCCATATATATTTTGTTCATAAAATTTCTGGGGGGTTTGAACCCTGAAAAAGCCCCCCCCCCCACACCCCCCGACTACGGCCTTGGTAATATTTATTATTTTTATTTACAGTGTCAACAACAAATTATTGTTTTAGAAACTGCAAAAAATACTGGCCCCATACCGCGTAGCCTTCCATCCCACCTTAACGTGGATCTGGCGCCATTTCAATCCACTTAAATAAACCCGCCAAGCTGGAACCTCATTTTACGAGAATAAATGTTCATGGAGATAAATTTGTCCGCGTGTGGTAACGCCAGTGATGAACGGAGAATCTGGGTTATTATACATCTGTTATAGTAGCACGCGTCTAAATGCCAGTTCAGGGTATCCTTAGCCCGTACTAACTTTTATACAGGCAGAGGAGGAGACATATTTTGAGGGCCTACAGGGAAAATATAAAGTTGCAATAAAATAAACTCTAGTATATTATTCTGGTGAGAATTGAACCTCAGCATATATTATTATTTATTATTATTTAGCACCGCATCTTACTACCCATTCGGGTTATACGCTTAAGTACTAATTACACTAATGGATTAGGAATTGGGAAGGTTGAATTTATAGGAAGTGAACCCGCATTTACGTGGGGAGAGAGAGTGGAAAACCATTTAGGAAAAACCACCCCCAGTTCACTCGACCAAGATTCGAACCTCGATCTCCCCATCCTCGGTGGTCTGGCTTAACACGACTGGCTCGTTAGCTAACTACGCCACCGAGGCGGGTCTCAGCATATAGATCATACTTATTTTTAAATTATTAGGGGTGGTAATTAACTTTAACTTCCTGAACCTATTAATTATATCCACAAACGAATTACAAACCAACTTAATTCAAGGAAATATACACAAAACTCCAGGACATCAATACATCACTTAGAAGGGGTTAGTTTGAACCCTATTATACGAATGAAACATTTATCAGTCATGTCGGAAATAGAACCCGGAACCCTCGACTCAGTATAAAGACGTGTTACTGTAGAGTCGGAACGCATGTTATCGCGTTGGACACTTGTGTGTGACATTTACGCTGGTGGTGTTAGGTTAGGTTAGGTTAGGTTAGGTCTGGTCACGTTAAAGAAGCGTGAAGGGTAGTTCTTCAACATGCACGTGTGACTTGCCTCTAGAAGGACCTCAAAAATAAAATGTGAACCTAATTTTCTACTGAACGATTTAAGCACCATCGACTTAACCGTTAAGATCATTTAATATATATAACAACGTCTTTAACGAGTCGTTTTTACGTTAAGGTGCCATTTTGATATTTATTGATATAGTTTGCTCTTTATAATTAAATTAGGGCTTCTTAGAAGTGTTTGAAAGTGTTTTAACTAAAGTTGGGTTGAATACACTATTTTACGAATTTGAATTTCGAATCCTAAACTCGAGTTTAGCTTCAAATCTCGAATCCGAATTCGAATATTAAAATAAATTATGAATATAGGAGGAAATATAAATATAATTTAATAATATAAAATACAAATAGTTACCAAATGTTAAAATTTTTCTTATAATTCATTCATTCTAACATTCATACATTCAGTTAAGTGTTAAATTAGTGGTCTGGGGCCTGGTTGTTACGTTTATCCTATAATAATTATGATTGGTTCTGAACCACTAATAAACAGTATAGAGCTCTAAAAACAAATTTCACTTGAAAATTTGAAAAAAATATTCTTAGGGATTTGAGTCTTGAATCCTTGGCTTTTAAAAAAAATGGAGTTGTTTGGAATAGTCTTACGTAGGAGGAAATAGATTTTAAAAAACAAGCCAAACAGCTCATTTTAAATAGACTATCGAAAATTGAATTTTATATGATCATGTTCTAGCTTTGTATCATAATATCGTCGCTTTAAAAATTTGAGTTCATAAATTTGAACGTCAAAAATATGATTTAATATTGATGTTCTTTTGCAGTTTTTTTAAAATTTCTCTAGATCTTTTTTTTTAAACTAAGCGTGAAATTAAAAGTTCGTCTGAGTAACGCGGTCTATAAGTGTGTAGCCATTGAGAGGAAGGTGGTTGACCCCAAGATTGTTCTTGTGAACAATCGAGGTCGCCTTACAGAAGAAGGCTCGAGTTTGCAAACAATGAGAATAGCTTGTTTACATAACATGACCCTCTGTTGGTTCAGTTATACATGCAACCTTTGCTACGCGGGAAAGATAACAAAAACATTCAGTTCGGGTGAGTTCAGAGGATATCACATACTAATAATGTCAGCTAAGTTAACTTTTCATCACATTGTCACTTTTTCACGCATTGCTGTCGGTGAGCTGGTGAATTTACGTCTACCTACGTCCCTTCAAACTTGGTTCGTATTATTTCCGCATGGATTGATAACATATATATATATTTATATATAGTCCATTCGCCGTAGGAGTGATGTTAATTGACAGCCAACCAAAGCGAAAGGATCTACTTTCATCATTCGCCAAACCTTATGATCTGCGCGATCATATTAATTGATTTGTTTGTCATTGTCGGCAATCAAAACTTTCACAACAAACAGTTTGTTTTAGTCATGTTTTTATTTTGACTGTTTACCACTCCTATGGTGAATGGACTTCTAGCTGGGTGGTCCTGTGGTTAAGGTCCTTCCTTCAACGCCCAATCACCTTATTTTTAAACACTTAGTTCACATTATTTCCACGTGCATTGTTGACGTGGTATTAGCAGCGCTACGGCCAGTGAGCTGGTTAATTTTCTTCTACGTTTGAATCACTTTTTACTCTCTCGCTATCTTAGAGGTAGAGAAAGTATTTTGATCGTCAAAAAAAATTGAACTCGAGATTTTGATGAATCTCGACGTTTCATGACCCCCTGAATCCGAAAAAGAGGTTTTTGCATTTCCGTCTGTCTGTCTTTCTGTCTGTCTGTCTATACCTCCAATTAGAGCCTAAACTACTTTACCGATTGGGCTGAAACTTGGTATCTAGGGTTATCATAGGGTTGCCCCGAGGTTTTTTTGGAATTATATATCTAACCCTAAAATTAAGGGTAGTTTACTGAAGGGCAAAAAGAGAAAAAGTCGATTTTCTCAAAATCGGCTCTAATTATTTTGATTAAATTTCATTTCTAAACATTTCTAAATATTCCAAACAAAATAGCTACTTTCAATATTTCGACAAAATGACTTTAAGGGCTCTAGTCTGATGCATAGATTAACATTTTGTATCATATCTCCGAAACTATTTGAGATATGAAATTACTTATCCTTACAAATATGTATATCTATTCATAATACAAATATTGTATTTGAAGCATATTTTAATAAAACCAATAACTTTCAAGCTATACGCAAATATTTATATGTTTTAACTTTTCGAACACAAAAGGTAAAGTATTGCGACCTTAAAAAAAAACCTGAATTGTTGATGGGTGTTGACGTCTCATGACCCCCCGAACCTTAAAAAATTGTCTTTACAATGCCATCTGTCTGTGTGTCTTTTTAAACTTAAAATTAAGAGTAGTTTAATAAAGAGCGAAAAGAGAAAAAATAGTTTTTCTCAAAATCGGCTCTAACGATTTTGATTAAAATTCGTATCCAGGCGTTGATTAAGATTATAAATAAACTGGCTATTTTCATTTTCCCATGAAAATGACTTTTAGGGTACTTTACAGAGGCTGAAATTTCCGTATCTCCGCAACTATTTGAAATACTAAATAACTTATCATTGCAAAATTGTAGTACTATTAAAAATAAAAAAACTTTTATATAAAATATATTTTTATAAACCAACAGTCTCTGAGATATTGGCAAGTATATTAATACAATTTTGTTAGCTTTAGTTGTAAAGAGATACTACTTAAGTTTGAACGCAATGATTCTCCAATGCCATAGAGTAATTAAATATAAGTAAGTCTCTCGAAAAGTTTATATTATTTTTCCTTGAACCTCTTAGGAGAAATGTTTGTACAACAATGATCTATCTCCATTTTAGACTCAACAGTCAATATTTACATTTTTATTGGTCCAAATTTATAAATGAGGAATTTAATAACAATGCGATGACATGAAGATGTGCAACATCTAATGAAATGTCGAAATTTTTAACTGGAAGTTGAAATTTTAATACGATGTATTGACCCTTGTGGAACAAATATTGATATTTTCTTATCGGTTCAAAATATACAAATGAGGACATTAATTCTTTAAAAATAAAATTATAAAATTTAAAACCGGGACTAAAAAAAGCTTTACTTAAGTATAGCTCAGTTTTTGCTCGGGCTTGCTAGTGTGTATTATTTCGTTTCACATATATTACGAGTTTTGAGTAAATATCTCCATTTTTAAACAATAGAGCGAGAAAGTCCGTACGGAGTTCTGTACCATTTATTTATTTTAACATTGCGTCTTACTACCCGTTCGGGCTCAATGCATATATACTAATAACGCTAATGGGCTAGGGATGAGGAAGGTTTAATTTAGAGGAAGTGTACCCGCATTTGTGGAGAGGGAGAGGGATAAACCATTTAGGAAAGAACACCCTTAGTAGAGGAGAGTGTTGTACCTTGGACCTCATGTACTGTACATTGGACCAGCCTTAATAACTCTGCCTTCTAGTGTAGTAACCAAGTACTAAATCAATTTATATAAAATTGTGACAGTTAAAGGCAAGCCTTTGTGTTAGTAGTAAGATTTGGATGTGTAATTTATTGAAAAAATTAAAAAAGTTTACTTTAGTCAGTTTAAAGTAATTTATGTAACATTGGTGTTCTTCAATGTTGAAACATAAGTTAACAACATCTGTAAACTAAACACAGCCAGGTAAGTACTCTGTTTCTTCCCCTACAACGTGGTGTATTCAGTTTTTAAACTAGCTCAACTTACAGCAGCTTAACCAAACCATAAAACAACATGATGTACCTTGGACCAGTACATGTATTGTACCTTGGTCCGGTCCAAAGTACAACATTTTATTTAATTGGTTGCATGCAAAATATTAAATACAACTTTTATTAGCTATACATTTTATTCAAATGTGACTATAAGTATAGTTAGCTATACAGCAATACTCAATATCTAGGTCTATTATAGATGCAATATTTTGAAACAGTTACAGGGTATTAAACTTTAACCTAATCTTAACCAGCTGATACAATATACATAATCTTTTCAAAATCATTCCTAGAAGTAAGAAATGTGTGAAACTTCCTTCTTGTGATGTCAACACAAATAGAGGAGGCAATCTATGATGTTTTAACTAGTTCTTACTTACTACTCTTATTTTCTAAACTACAATATTAAAAAGGATTAGTACTAATACGTCAGGTGTTTTGTGTGTGACTGTCCTAGGTTAAGTTAACTTGCAAGTCGTATGTTAATTTGTCATTTGTTTAGAAAGTGCTTTGTGAATACCCTGTATTTATTTTTCCCTCCACGTATTAGGACCTACTACACGTCCGGCCTAGGTCGATTTTTTTTAGATTTTATTTTATTATTATTTAGTACCGCGTCTTACAACCGGTTCGGGTTATACGCTTATGTACTAATTACGCTAATGGATTAGGAATTGGGAAGGTTGAATTTTTAGAGGAAGTGAACCCGCATTTGCGTGGAGGGAGAGTGGAAAACCATTTAGGAAAAACCACCCCCAGTTCACCCGACCGAGATTCGAACCTTGATCTCCCCGTCCTCGGCAGTTGAACTCAACACGACTAGCGCCACCAAGGCGGGTGATTTTTTTAAATTTTAGAATCACGTCTTACTACCCGTTCGGGTTATACGCCTATGTACTAACTACACTAATTTGTTAGGAATTAGGGAGGTTGAATTTAAAGGAAGTGTACCCAAATTCGCATGGAGGTAGGGTGGTAAACCATTTATTGAAAAACTTCCTCAGTACACCCAACTGGGATCAAACCTCGATCTTCCCGTCTTCGGCAGTCTAGTCTGTTACCAGAGTAGCACCTTAGACCATGTGGCCACTGAAGCGGATAATATGCATTTTAAAGACCGTACGCTAATGGTGTAGAGATGAGGAAGGTAACATTTAGATTAAATGCACCCACACTTGTGTAAATGGAGAGTTAAGAGATTTGGGAAAGAATATCCTTGGTACATTCATTGGAGAGTGGCAGTAGGCCTAAAGTAATTTGGCCTAAATGTAATTTGGCCTAAATGTAATTTGGCCTAAATGTCATTTGGCCTAAATGTCATTTGGCCTAAATGTCATTTGGCCTAAATGTCATTTGGCCTAAAAGCCATTGGGCCTAGAGTCAGTTGGCCTAGAGTCATTTGGCCTAAAAGTCATTTGGCCTAAAGTCATTTGGCTAATGGCTTTAGGCCAACTGACGGGTACTCCATTCATTTGTAACTATAACCCTATCCTTCAGATCACCGGCAAGCCAGACTAGATGAACCTACATTTGGCCCGCGTGCCAACCGATGTGAGTCAAAACTCTTTTATTTTGGGTATTTAACATGGACTTTCTGAACTAACTGACTATATTAGCACAGTAATTATAAACTAACCTAGTTTTTTTTTTACAAATACAGCCCCCAGTCTCCTCACCGTTAGTTCATCACTGAGAAGAGAACAGCCCCAATTTCATCAATGATACATTTTTCAGCTATGTCGAAAATCCGGAATCGGGGGAAGGGGGGGGGACGCTTTACTCTGAAGAGAGAGGTGCTACCTATTGAACAGAAGAGACGTCAGACAAGACCCAAAATCAAATTTTCCTCCGAAGCGAATGAGAAAGAACGTTCCCCAAAGCTGTGAATGGAACGACCCCGCGAGATCTTGTGGGAGACCTTGAAGTAGCTTCCAATGTCAAGCGCTTGTGTGTGTGTGTGTGTGTTGTGTGTGTGTGTGGTGGAACACGAGGCCTGCGTGTGCGCGGTGCGTGAAGCGCGGCTTATTTTAATACCCGGCCCTTGTCTCTCTCTAAAGCTTTTACAATGTTACTACTCCCCCCTTGTTGTCTTGTTTATTCTGGGGCTGATAGCGCGCTACTCTCTCTGGCTTCAAGAAACAGCCAGACGAATGTTCAAGATACACCCCCCTTCTTTCTACCTCCCACCCCACCCCAACCAAAGTGGTTTATCAGCCGGGTGATTAGCTCCTTGAAGATGATAAACAGCGATACTGTGACACTTGAACTTTGAAGTCAAAGTTCGGGTCTCACAATAGGAAAGACAAAATTAATTGCTAAACTTCAGTACTCACCACGAATGAGGGGGCAGCCAATCACTGCCTAGGCCCCTAAGTTTGAGCCATGTAAGGCGTTACTACTAAGGCCTTTAGGAACGATCAGCTTTGTGGTGCAGTATCGATACTTAAGGCTGGGTGCTAGTGAGCGCGAATTTAGTGCGCTAATTTTGCAGTTTTTATAGCATAAACTTTTTTTGAACAAAATAAATCAATTTTTTCTTCTATAGAAACATAGAGTTTAGTTTTCTGCACGTGCTAATCTCAACAGTCCTTTAATATCTGTCAAGGAGGTCCTGGAATTTAATGACAACTTTTTCTCTTAATTTAAAAAGTTTTCACCAAATGCCATCATGCTCATGCCAGATATTCAAAAACTGTTGAGATTAGCACGTGCAGAAAACTAAATATATGTTTCTATAGAAGAAAAAATTTGATTTATTTTGTTCAAAAAATGTTTATGCTATAAAAACTGCAAAATTAGCGCACTAAATTCGCGCTCACTAGCACCCAACCTTAAGAACGTTTGTGAATTCAATCGCCCTAGATAAGTGAATCAAGTCTCATGAACAACGGCTCTTAAGAAGACCGCTGGTAAACCCGCTACAAGATAGGTTGTCTCTTAGCTATTTCACAAGAGCCCCCCATGACAGCGGCCTAGACGGTGGCGGAATCACACCTGAGCTATGCAGTAGCATTGGCTTTGCTGATGGACTCCAGTGGTAGGATCAGATGATAGTTTGCTGGAGAGAACAGATGTTCTCTGGAATTTCGCTAGTTGTATGCTGTGTGTAATTAGTAATTTGCGTATAGCCTGGGTAGGTAGTAAAATGCGGTGATACAGAGTTTCTTGGACATGTTCGGTGAATTAAAATGATTGATTTGATTTGATAGAAACGATACTTTTTTTTTTCAACTTAGATACAAGATCATCTCAATAATGAACTGAAGATTTGTTTACTCTCTTAGTTAATACAAAAATAATCGATAAGTGACATTGACTGTCAAATGAATTGGTATGGATGGGGCATTGCTTGTGTATTGGTGCTAATTTCCAGATACAGTCCTTACACCAGCCTGCTGCTGACTGGCTGGACCTATATTATCCAGCAGAGAGGTCCTTACACCAGCCCTGCTGCTGACTGGCTGGACCCTATATTATCCAGCAGAGCAGGTCCTTACACCAGCCCTGCTGCTGACTGGCTGGACCCTATATTATCCAGCAGAGTAGGTCCTTACACCAGCCCTGCTGCTGACTGGCTGGACCCTATATATCCATCCAGCGAGAGGTCCTTACACCAGCCCTGCTGCTGACTGGCTGGACCCTATATTATCCAGCAGAGCAGGTCCTTACCCAGCCCTGCTGTAGATTGGCTGGTGCTTACATTATCACTGCTATAGTTTATAGTCTATAATTTAATCCTGGAATATTCTTTCTCGTTCGTTATGTTTAGAGTTGGGCTACGTCGCCTCATGTTAAATCAGGACGTCAATAGCACAGAAACCCGCCTCGGTGGCGTAGTTGGCTAACGCGCTAGTTTCTTGCTAAGCTGAGGACTGGGAGATCGAGGTTCGAATCTCTGTCAGGTGAACTGGGTGAGTGAGCGGGGGGATTCCTAAATGGTTTTCCACTGTCACTCCACGTTAATGCGTGTTCACTCCCACTAAATTAACCTTCCCAATCCCTAACCCATTGGCGTAATTAGTACTTAAGCGTATAGCCCGAATTAGTAGTAAGACGCGGTGCTAAATTATAATAGCACAGCGTGTTGCGGCTTATAGGGGCAGCTATTAATCAAGTGCAACGAGTTTGTGTGGGTGCAATCTTGGTCGACACCAAGGAAATCACATTGTCAAGCCCTCCACCCGTTGTTTGCCGACGAGAAAGCGGCTGAGGAGGACCACACGGTTGGCAAAGAGGCTGTCCTGAAGAGTTCGTGTTTCTCTTAACGGAGTATCGTGAAAAGAGAAATATCGGGGGCACCCAATCACGACACGTACGTAAGTATGGTCGACTGGTTCGCTATCGCTTCCTTGTTTGGAGGAGAGATGTGAGCTACTGCAAGATATCACTTGCCAGCGTCAGCTCCTTTATGTGCTGAAGATGATAGTCCTTCACTAGGCTAGAAGCTTAAGGAATTATTTTAAATATATTTAATCGAAAACACAGTCATATTTATTTTAAAATAGTATGGGACAATTTAGTCTATTAAATGATAATATAACTTAAATTGCTACAAAAGAGAGCCTCAACGAACCGATTGAATAATATATAATTTTTCTTTTATACATAATACTCAAAATACTTATTCTATAATTAAAATTATACCCCTTTCATTAAGGCTGGGCTTATATTTATGCGTAACGCATTGCTAATAGAGAACAATTCATAATAAAAATACAACCTTAGTGATTAAAGTCTTGATCGAATCAATTGTTTCTAAAAGTAGGTAAAGCCTCTTTGTTTTAGTAGGCAGTATCTTTTAGGGGTTTACTCATAAAACAAAGTTTATTAAACTGTATATTTTGAAACATAGAATTAACATTATTCAAGATGTGTCTGTATCATTAAATCAAATTTAATTTTCATTTGGTTCTTATGTTGTCATGAATATTAGACTGGACTACTTCTTAATAACAAAATTAAAAATTTAATATCTCCCTTTATTTTCAATCATATTTACAAACGTAATGGTTTAAAAATATAATTTGTTAATATCAAACAAGTATGGCTACACCAGGGCATTTAAAACATGAACAGAAGTTAATTAATTTTATTTATTGATCGCTATTTCATATTAATATGATGAGCTATAAGCCTTATTATTATTATAGTATTGGAAATGGAAGTAGTGTTTTTCAATCTTTTGTCCCTTATGCGCTATGCATTATTCATTATTAATTATGAGTTATGCATGAATATAACCCAGCCTAAACATAAAACTCGAATATTGTTTTCTTAAGTATAAAATATCACATAGCATGAACTAAACAATACAATATTAGGCTATACATTATTTGACGAGAAAAATCCATTCAGATCACACTAGGAAGCTTAATTATATCAACCTGCCATACATTAATACCGGTTTGAATTACAATTATTTTGTTTATTTATTAATGTATCCATTATTGAGGTAAAATTGCATAATATAATAGTAAGAAAGTAGAATTTAGAGGAAATATAAGGGTATTTGTGTGGAGGGGTAGTTGGAGATAATTTAAGATAAAAATAGTTAGTACGCTTTACGTTTAAACCCGACCACCCGGTCCTCAATCAAACAGCTTGGATGAAACAGAAGCTTTTGTCCGTGTGCCCAGCTGTTCGTGTTATAGCATATTATTAACGTGAAATTAAAATAATAGTAATAATAATAATAATAATAATAACAGAAAAGAGTTTTGCATTTTAAAATATTTATCAAACTAACACACATTATTAATAATAAACCCCAAAAGTTATATTATTTATTTTCTAAAAATAATTGTTAGTTATTATTTATATTTAGGTTTTTAGCTTATATTCGGGTTGTTTGTCTAAAAGTGCGAGAAAAAGTGTCATAATTTACTGTAATTGAATATTATATTTTTACTATTATTCCAATAGAAATATTTGAAGCTGCAAAATGTCACGCCCGTTAACTTCGGACATTATTCCACTACTAGTTTAGAAACGTTTTATTGAAATGTTACTTATAAAGTATTTTTTGAGAACGTGGGCTAAGTGACTATGCCATTTAGACTGATTTTTAGATGATGATAGGGTCGGGGTTTGAGTTCCGTTCGGGTGTACTGAACTTTTTGTTTCTAAATGGTTTCCCACTTTTCCTCCACGAAACTTTGGGTATATTTCCACAAAATTTTACCTTATTCAGCCATACCCTATTAGGGTAGTTATTACTTTAAATTTAAATTTTAGCACCGCGTCTTACCACCCGTTCGGGATATGCGCTTAAGTACTAATTACGCTAATGAGATAGGAATTGGGAAGGTTGAATTTAGAGGAAGTGAACCCAAATTTTTGTGGAAGGAGAGTGGAAAAACATTTAGGAAAAACCACCCCCATTTCACCCGACCGAGATTCTAACCTCGATCTCCCCATCCTCGGCAGTCTAGCTCGACACGAAACCAGCGCGTTAGCCAACTACGCCACCGAGGTGGGTCATAATTATGAATACATTTACATATAACCTAGACGGATAGGGAAATTCAGCGAAAAACAACAATAAAATACTGATGCTGATGTAGTGTAGTCTATTATGTAATTGTAATTATTATATTATTAGTAAAATAATTTATAAATGTACTCATATGTTGCATCAATTCATTATGTAATGGGTTGGCTGAAATGTCTGAAAGTAGGAAATTTAATTTATCACTTTAGCATATTTTCTACGTTTCTTCCGCAGCTAATCTGAGTTTAAATTATGTTTATTTCCACCCTTACAAAGGTGTATCCATTTTTACGAATTACCGGATCTTTTGGAAAAGAATGATACATTATTTATCTCCCATTGAGTTTATTTTTGTTTTCGGTAGCTATTATTACACAAAGCAACTGTGCATCTTTTCCCCGGTATTTTTGCTAACCCTAAAATATCGTTTTATTAGTAATAAAAAAACGATGTAAAACAAAATATTAAACTATTTATTCTATTATGTACATTATTATACGTATATAAACAAAACATTGAAAACATTCTTCTTTCGAATCTCACTTGATTGAGGGAAAATAATTAAATGATTTCTAAATGAAGGGAACTATTAATAATAGTATTAACATTAATGATTAGACTAGTTTACAGAATTCTCTCTTGTTTTTAAACTGAAATTATTTCAACAAAATCGTAACTACATTAAACACTGTGAACCAGAACGTCGGTAAGCTGCAATACGGTCACCGGGTGACGTCACGCAAACAGGGAGACAAATGTCGGGCCAACCTTAAAATTATTTTAATTAACTTATTGACAATAGCAAATGGAAGTGTCATAACGAGTCAACAAAGGCTCGCACACATTTGTTCCGTTACTACTTTTTTTTTAGCCCTGCGTCTTACTACCCATTCGGGTTATACGTCTATGTACTAATTACGTTAACGTGTTAGGGATGCGGAAGGTTGAATTTAGAGGAATTGCACCCGTGAGAGTGGAAAACTATTTATGAAAAACTGTCCTTAATGCACCCGACCAGGATCGAACACCTTTCTCCCGGTCATCGGCAGTATAGTTTATTGCGAGAATAGCGCACTAGACCGTGTGGCCAACTAAGCTTGTATGATGATGTTTCTGGTGTTAACGCCCTTAGAAGCAATTAATCATAAGTATAAACGTTGACATTTGGGATATCTATCTATATCTCGATTACATTAGTTCCATTTAATAAATTGAAATTATTTTACAGAAATAAATGAACATTTTCCGGAAAAAAATAGGGAAATTTTTACATCTCACATCTCTATATAATAGCTTAGACTACAGCTAGCTAATTACCAAAACTAAATGTTTACATTAAAATTTGCAAGCGCAAAGCTTCTTTGTTCTAGGCTGTACCTTAGGAAAATTTGAATAAATATATAATTCAATATTCTACTATTTTATGAGTGCATATGTTTGTATATAATCATGCAGTAGGTACATTTAACACTAAACTACTTGAGGTTTTTTTTCCATCCATTAATACATAGACTTGGTGACCTGGCAGTCTAGGGGTAAGGTGTCAGAGTTCTGTGCTGGGGTCCAGGGTTCAATCCTCGGTCCCAGCACAGATTTATCTGATTGACAAACCCTTCCTTCACCTCTGACAAGACATGTATTAATCACAACTTGTGAATGTGTGGAATGCAAGACCTCCACCGTGGTTCGGATCCCACGTTAAATTGTAGGTCCTCCATTTCATCTCCCAATCACCCTATCATTACACGTTAGCGTAAGTGCGTATAACCTGAACGGTTAGTAAGACGCGGTGCTAATAACAATAATAATAATAATAATAATAATAATAATAATAATAAATAGACGAGCACCCCCTCATAGTTGTACTACGTCAGATCTAGAGAGATACCTACCATACCTTTTTCATTTCTGTTTATGTAGTTGTCACTTTTGACAGCCCAAAGTTATTAGAGAGATCTTTTGTCCCTGCTGTCTATTTTAAATTTATTTTTTATGAACTCTAAAAGGTTTCACCAAAATAGAAATGAATGTAGCTGTTTATTGTTTACTATCCCGTTACGAAAGAGAGTATTTCAAAATGACCAAGAAAAATTGTCAAAACTTGTGCGCAGTTTGAGTTTTAACACGGGTAGTATTTTTCCACGATGTCTTAAACATTATTATTAAAACTAATTGCGTTAGTGTCCATTATTTACAGTAAAAAACACACTGAAGGTCAAATAGAAAAATCATATTCAAATTAATGGAAACCGCCTTCTTATTGGTTGAAATGGTAGCTTTTTTTTTTGTAGAAATACTTTAAATTATAGAATATGTTAACATCCAACCGTAGATATGAAAATAGTCCATTACAATTTTTAGATCACAGGGGAAGATGTATTCGTAAAATCTTTGGTTTTTAACATTGGCGTATTAACATAGCTAGTATTACTTAATTAATGCTAATTTTAACTCTATCACAGGTTAGTGGACTTTAAAACTTTGTTAATTTCCAATGCATCCATTCGTTTTAAATAATTTGACACTTTTATGAAAAAAGCTAAAAGAAAGTTGTTCATAAAAAAAAATCTGCTAAATCGTACGCAACAAGTCAAAAAATTAGTTATGAGCCGGGTTTATAAAATGTCATTGATTTTATATTTTAGAACTTGTCTTAACTCATATGTTTACGCTTAATCTTTGACTTTCAACCAGACTAAAAACTTAGTACATGGTTGAAAAATCAAGAGCTAGCGTATGGGTTATAGCGAGTAAGAATATAATAAACATAATAAACATCTTATCTACCCGTTCATACTAATTTGTGTACGGTGTGACAGTTAAACATGGAAAGGAACATAATCTTAGTATATTTCTACACAGAAAACGATAATTTCACTTAATCACAAGGTAAATTCCACTAATTTAATTTTTTTCGTAGAAATTTACTTTAGTAAATTTTTTACAATTTATCGAGATACCGGTAATTATTTCTATACTATTTTTTCCATTTGAGAATTTTATATTAAATGTTTTGGGTATAAAAAGTGTACGCTTAGAATATCAAGTTGCAATCCTGGTCTAAATACTTAGGATATGTATTTAAAATATCTTCAGTGCTCTGAAGGGTAGTTGTACTTAATAATAAGTTTATAAGTGTTTATCAACATAATTTGTAATCTTGGTGGAAAAGGAAAAGGGGGTTAAAAGCCTCTCCTCCCCCCCCCCTTTCCAGGTGTGTCAATGAGGTAAACGCACACGCGTGGAAAGTCAAAGTGCTAAGAAGTGTACAAACCACAGACTGACTTGATGAAGGTGATTCTGGTCGGACAGTGACTCCACGTGAGCATACACGGAATACACACACACACGCACACGCACACACACACTTGTCGGTCGAAACCTGACTTGATCTGCTGCGCCCACCTAGAATCTCTCTTCAAGTTTAAAAATAGCCTCGACTGGTTTTTACAGCCGAGACTATTCCGAGCCTTACAACCGGTCGACGAAACTATTTAGATGATTGTAATAATGAAGCCTTCACGAGTTCGAAGCGTGGAGAAAGCAAGTTAATTTAAGAGAGTGGCATGGAAAGGGTTTATAAGAAAAGATCGAGGCAAAAAAAAAATTTTTTTTTAAATTACAGGCAAATTTTCAAACAAAGATCAGTCATTAAATATGCCCGCAAACATGTCAAAAAAATACTCTAAAAAGCTTTTAAAAATAAAGTTGCTTGAAAATCTTGGATAAAAATAAAGATTTTAGGAAAAACAAGATTATTTATATATACATTGCAAAACATTATTATTATTATTATTATTATTATTATTATTATTATTATTATTATTATTATTATTATTATTATAGCCTTATAGGCCGTTGTATCCATATCACCAATTCTAGATTTGTTGAATTTGACTTTGATCATAAAAGAAAAGCCAATCTCAGAGAGTTATTTAAGGAATTTCCTTATCACTGATTTATTCTGTAGAGGTTCTGCCTCAAATATTTAAATTTACACTATTCTGATTTACTTTTTGCTTATTGTTACAGCTTTTTAAATAATTATGCTTTACTACTCTTTAGTTATTTTTTATTAGTGCTATTATTTATTCTTATGATTATTAATTTTTTTTTTTCATAACTGTTTATCAGAATATATAATTATTTAGCTGATTGTTTATCTTATTTTCTCGTGTAATCATATTTATTTGTAAGGTACTTGTGTACTTTTCAGTGCTGGCCTGTTATAGGTCTCACGACTGTTGGCCAGCACTTTAATAACGAAATTTGAAATTAAATTATCATTATTATCATCATCTTAATACTCACTAACAAATAGGTCTTTGGCGACGAGTGAACAACACTTAAATAATTAGGATGCAACTTATCTTTTTAGTGTAAGCTAATTAATTTAATTCATGAAGGGCTTTTAAAAAATTAATAAGAAAAAAAAATTGAAAATTCTGCTCCGTTAGGTTCTGTGCCGTGGTCACAGACACGGTATACACCAGACACTGCCTAACAGGAGTTTCACTGCGCTCTTTGAGACTAGTTGAGTTCTTGGTCACTGGGAGTGCTAGTTGCAGTCCTCAGTGATAGCACTTACAAATGAAACAATTCACTTTAAAATTGTTCGTTGTAAAGGGGTGGTGGTCCTCAAACAACCTTTTCAGACAAGTAACTAGTCGATGGTATTTGAAGATTGTTTACAGCTACAGGCCGTTCCACTCTCAAATTGGAGTACAGGCTCTTATGGACTATTACCATCTCTTTCCAACCTATTGGTTTCTCCGTTAGCACTGTCCTTTTTCTACGGGGCGGAGTTGCCATTTTGTATCTTAAATTTGAACGTCGCTATTTCTATGAAATAAGCATGGCATATTAAAGAACATTCACTTATGCATATTGTGAAATCAATTTAAGCCACCATAGATATTTTTAAATCAATATTATTTTCTTCAAAATATGAAAATATTCATTGTGTCTAAGTTTCATGAGGTTCCAAATGTATCACGTCATAATTCTCGTTCCAATTGTATGGAAAAGCCAGTAATTTTATGGTGGCTGTAATAATAGCTATGAACAACGTCTGCAAAGTCTGAAAGAAATATCTTTTACGCAATGTTAAAAAAAATTAAAACGATTATACCTCCTGAAATATTTAAAGTAAAACATGAAAAGGTTTTCTTGCTAGAAACTTTTTTTCTTTTGATTTTTGCATAGGTAATAATTATTTCTACAGTTATTATTTATTGAAAATTAAATTGAAATCATATTTATTCTTATACAATTTCCCTTTTTATAAGATTCTATATCCAATCGTAATTATTATCTACTTTAACTATTGTATTCTTATGTATTTAAATGAAATTTGCTAATAAAATATTAATAGTTGCTAGTAACTAAAGGATTATTTCAAACAACTGTTGTAAATATGATAGTTAGGTCCTAAATATAGTTTAAAAATTATCTTAAATTCAAAAATCCTTAAAAATGCAATGGTTTATATCTAACAAAATTTTTTTTGTAGCCAGAGCTGCTCAAATCATGTTTATATTATCTTTAAAAAGATGTTTAAAATAAATATATAACAATAAAAATACACTTATTCAAGACATTGAATGAAAAATAAAAAGGTGCTATTATTAGGTCAGTAACTATCCCAATAGTGTATATGAACTATTGTAGTTCATGCTACATTAACCTAAGTGATCGTCTGGGTCAGGCGGTCGGTCAGTCGTCCTAAATATCGTGGGATCGGCTGGAGCCAGCTATTTTTTGCAGCCTGTGACATCGATCACGAATCATAGGTATGGACTTGTTTATTTAAGGACCTCATAACATCTATTATCATCAAATGAAAAAGTTCACATATTTATTGAGATTTTATTAAATACTGTATACTAACATGGTTTATACAACCATGAAAATTATGTGGAAGGTTTACAAAAAATGTTTGTTTTAGAACTATGAAGAAATCTCTGTAGTTTTCCAACAGCAAAATGAAATAGTAAGATTGATCAAAAGAGCACAGCCTTAAAAGCTCAAAAGTAAAATGGAGAAGTTGTATCTTGAGGAATTGCCCCGCTGCCCCCATTGGCTTGGAAAACTATACAAATTGTAAAAGCATCTGATCAGGATTAAATCCCGGACTTCCGCGTCTGAATCACGCACCCTATCTGTAGCATTCATATGGCTACAAGCTAATGTTAGTCAACGAGTCATCAAAATATTACTTACCCAATATCACCATCCGGCTACAGTCGAGAAAACGTAAACACATCCAGCCCCTACTTCACCCGGTCAACGACTGCCTTTGTGAAACAAGAGTCCGGACACGCCCCGCTAGAGCTCGCTAGCATATTGCCAACCTTCGCCTACCCCAGAAGAAGAGAATTTTCGTTCTAGAATACACGAGTTCGGCTTCTCGAAAAATACAGACGTTTCCTGGTCACGCACGTTCCCCCCCTTCCTTTGTGGATCCTGTCTCTTGTGTTCATGAAGTTTGCACCGTATAAAAGACCGCCCAGAAAACTATGGCGTCACTCTTAGGCCAGGTCTGGAAGCAGACGGACGAAGCTTAGGCTTCAAGGACTTGTTTAATAGAAAAGATGTAAGGAGAAATTCATTTTTGGCATAATATATTTTTCTTATATATATTTTTTATATCAAAATTCTCTTTCGGATATTTATTTATATTTTTTTTTGTCAAAGTATGTGGTGTGTGAACATCAAATTTAAACTTAGAATATTTAACGAACTTAGTCTATTTATGACTTGTAAATTATTAATGATATGTTTGGAAGATTTAAGTAAGGACATTAAGTCAAGAACATTTTCATATTAATGATAATGTCATGCGTGAACTATTTGTTGCGAAAACATTAAACTTAGAGTATTTAATGAACTTAAAGTCTATTTCTGACTTGTAAATTATTAATTATATTTTTGGAAGATGTAAGTCAGGACTTTAAGACAGAACATTTTCATATTAATGGTAATGCCATGCGTAAACTATGTGTTCCAAAAAACATTAAATTTAAACTTAGACTTATGACTTAGGAATTATAAATATGTATTTTGATTTATTGTGAAGGATTCAGTACGGACATGGTGCCAGAACATTCAAATGTTAATGCGTGAAATATTGTTTGTTGTGTATAAATATAAAAAAGTAAACTATTCTATTTGGAGTTCACAATGATAAAAGAAAAGTAAAGGACTTTACCTTTTAGAGATGTCTGTAGGAACAAGATGTCGAAATTATTTATGCTAGACGTTGAGTATGATTTTCATAAACATAAAATATAAATTAAAATTTTTGCTACATTTAAATTTTTTTAAAGGCTTGCTATGTGTCAAGGAATTACTGGTGAAAGGGCATGTATAAAATTAAGTTGTAATATAAAATCATATCCAAAAAACAAAAAGAATATGTGAATATTACGCCCAAATATATCATATTGTTAAATATTGCATTCATATAATAAAACTCTATTTTTTTACCTGCCGTCTTTATATATATATATATAATTAAGTCTGGTTATCCCTAGTTTATGCTATCATATTACCCTGGCATCTCCCCTTGTAACTTAATCTTTCTACTTATATTTATATTTTGTTGTAAGGAGGACCGTGTTTCCCTTCTTTTTTTTATATTGGATGGGATTGCTTGGGACGTATTACGGGTCCAGCATCATTAATATAAATTACTCTCACTGCCCACTCTAATTTACATATTTTAACTTATCTTTTTGTTGATTTCCATTATTTGTATTTGGGCCCCTCTAATCCGAGAGTTTGGGCTACATATCTGCTCCGGAATATAAGGGAACAAGAACATCAGTATTTCTTTCCGTGTTCCCAATCTTACCACCCATCCGAGCTACCCACAAGAATGAGGACAGTAGAATTTAGAGGAAGTGTACTCCCATTTGCGATGGAAAAGTGGGAAGACATGTAGGAAAAAAACTACCTTCAGTACACACGACCAGGATTCTAACCCCAACCTCCCTATCACCTGAAAACTATACCAGACAATGTTGACGCCTTAACTCACGTGTCCACCGATGGAAGGAGTTTCGTTTCCTTAGTAGGTTTAACACCAAGTTTGTTGATTACGTATTTAATCTGTGGGATGGGTATGAGGAAGGTAGTTAAGAGCTAATGTGCCCACATAAGCCTGGAGAGAGGTCTGGAAAACTCTACAGTAATAGCCCACGTGGTAAACCAGCCCCAGAGCTCTCAACCGGGATTAAATCTCCATCTCCCAGTCGACGGCGACCAAGTGCGATGCAAGTCCGACGCCATAGACCACCCATACACCGCTCTGGGTTATTGGATGTGTCATATCTGTAAAACACAAATAAAGCAGTTAAGTACTTTTTTTAAAACTCCACGTCTTACTAACTATTCAGGTTATACGCATATATGATAATTACAGAAGGATAGTGGTAAACAATTTAGGGAAAACCACCCTCAGTAGACCCGACCAGGATTCAAACCCCTATCTCGCTGTCAACAGCAGGCCAGTCTAACACGAGAGTGACGCCTTAGACCGTTCGGCCACTGAAGCGGGTCTAATTGATATCGTGTGTTGCTCCAGTTATGGAGACGGATGAACATAACCGTGCAGTGTTCCTTTACCTTTGATCAAATACTATATTATTATTATTATTATTATTTAGCATCGCGTCTTACTACCCGTTCGGGTTATACGCTTAAGTACTAATTACACTAATGGATTAGGAATTGGGAAGGTTGAATTTTTAGAGAAAGTGAACCCGTCTTTGCGTGGAGGGAGAGTGGAAAATCATTTAAGAAAAACCACTCCCAGTTCACCCGACCGAGATTCGAACCTCGATCTCCCCGTCCTCGGCGGTCGGGCTCAACACGACTAGCGCGTTAGCCAACTACGCCACCGAGGTGGGTTCAAATACTATAAAAAGATACTATAAAAAGATGAATAAGGGAATAATGGATTCATCCAATTATTATTTGTCGTTTTAATACGTATGTCATTCCAAGCAATATTTTCTTTTGTTTGGATTTTATATTACTCACGAAACACCTCCTCAATTATAGGTCTAGCAACTATTAACGATTAATTCAACATCTTATTATGTAGTTCATATGTTTTCAAAATAGCCATAAACACAACTCTTAATAGCTGACTAACGTTGAAATAAAATAACGCTTGTATAACCCGACCCATTCTCTGCTGAGGTTCTCTAGAAACATAACGACACTGTTACTGTTCAACGGCGTTGTCACTGTTAAGTTTTAACAGAAAGCTATGACATTCTTGCATGCATTTCCACCACCACCCCTATTATATCAAGCTATTATGTTTAGTTTATAACATCTAGGCAGCTTATCATACTGCTAGGAATGTCATTCTGTAAATATAAATACATATCATACCGTACCCAAGAGTGTCCATCGCACATAAAACCAACTGTACCATATTCGTGGTATCCTCAATTCAGGCTAGACATCATCCCCCAACAGTAATTCGTCCATAAATCTCTTCTCTCTTGTTCCTTTCTTAGGGTAAGGTCAGACTGACAAGCGTGCGAGCAAGCGCACAAGCGACTGGGTGGGCAGGCTGAGGAGCGAGCGAGCGAGCGCGTGTTTAGCAGATAGCTCTCGTTAGTTGTTGACGAGGAGGCTCCGAATCTTGGCTCAGTGAACTGAGAAGGGTTTTAACAAGTGATTTATTGTTGTGGTTTTCTCATCCTCTCTCCACGCTAATGGTGATTCTTATTTGTAAAGGCCTACTTTGATAATATTGAAGTATTTTAACATATCAGTTATTTATATATATATATATATATATATATATAAGTATGGTTTATGATCTTACCAATTAAATTAGGCCGTTAGTAGCAAGTGTGCTAAACCTATCGATATTAATAAAAATGTCAAAATGAGAAGTTTTCCTAGCACTCAATGAACCAACATACAATAATATTGCCTAGCGCCTGTAAACTAGACTGTACCGGGTCGAGCGCGCTCCAGTCTGGCCATCTCTCATTACAACCAATATGTTCTATTTTATATTTTAGTCGCTCGCTCGCCCAGTTTGGCCGCTCCCTTGCGCTTATCTTTGTGGCCTTCTTCACGAAGCACGCCTAAACGTTTTTTTCCACCACAAGGTAGTTTCTTCTTCCTGTGAGGCCAAGCATGGCCCGTCTTCTGGATCAGCTCCCTCTTCAGGTCCACGAACAAAGGTACACGCGACAGTTAAAAGCCTTCGCATCAACAAAAGTGTTGCGTGTGTCCCGTGTGAACTGCTATATTGAACACAATTGTTTGTCTAAAAAATACGAACGCCAGCAACAAACTCTCATCCGTGTGCCCCGTCACTAGGATCGAACCAGTAGCCACCGTTTGGCCGCTCTAACCACTCATCCACCGAGATGAGCAGCTATCTCAGTGATCCTGTAGTGAACCGTAAAGCGGCAGACGGACACAATCTCCCCAGGACACGATGTGCTCCATTAATCAATCCCGTCACCACCCACACCGTTATTATCATCCATCTGAAGTACATTGTCCTAACAGGAAGTGAAGGGAAGGAGTAAACGGTCAATATAAAGCTGCAGTCTAAAAGGATATAATCAGAGACCATAAATGTCCTTTCTTGAATAAATTACTGGAGAAGGGGAGACACTCCAGTATTTCCAGTATTATAGTATAGCGAACTCTATATTTAAAAAAATAATATTATTAGTAAGTTTCGCAGCACATTTACAATCGGTTTGAAACTAGGTATATAGATTAATATCTTTTTATCCTCGAGCATGTGGTATGGTTGGGATTTGAACCCACCAATGATGATCAAGGTAGATGTCTTGAAAATATAAACAGTAGTAATTAGTCTCTATACTAACATCATAACTTGTAGCCATCCTCCAATATATACTCTCCTCCTAGATATAGTAGTCAACTTCTAGTATATCTCTTCCTAGATTGTAGTCACACTTCTAGTATATATCTCTTCCTAGATTTGTATCAAACCTCTAGTATATACTCTTTCACTAGATTGTAGTCCAAATTCTAGTATATCTCTTCCTAGATTGTTATCAACTTCTTAGTATATCTCTTCCTAGATTGTAGTCAACCTCTAGTATATCTCTCCTAGATTATAGCCAACCTCTAGTATATCTCCTCCTAGATTGTTAGTCAATCTCTAGTAAATCTCTTCCTAGATTGTAGTCAACTCTAGTATATCTCTTCCTAGATTGTAGTCAACCCCCACTGATTTTTAGAGGCATCGCTAGCTCTTATTTATCGGGGAATATGGATTTACCTAAGTAAGTACCTATTTTTTTGTGGGGGAGTGGTGCAGGGAGGGAGGAGGTACTTGCAGTGACTGGTGGTGACGTCCCAAAATTGAGCTATCAATTTGTTTTACATTAAACATTTTATGAAGCATTTTAAAGAGTTTCTAACATATAATTTAGCTTGTAGCTATTAGAAAATGTAATAGATTTCAATAAGCTATAAGCCTAAACATTGACGATAAGAAAAAAAATACTATTCATACTTTTGGAAGAAGGGGGGGTTGAAACCTCCTCTTCATTGTTACGGCCCTGGAACTAACCAAATTTCTCTTCAAATTAAAGAAAAAGTAATAATTTTTTACCAACTAAATAACACATATGTGAGATAATTTATTTAGCTATTGTATTAATCATATTGATAAATTACCTAATAATTAATGCATTGATCCAAACGTGAATATTTTTTTTTTTAATTTTTCTGAATAAAAAACCTCACTGTTACTTTTATATCGGTGCTATTAAAACTAAACTATGCTAGAACTTATTTCTGCCTTAACAAGATGAACTTAGAAATAGACCAATTAACGTTTCGACATTTGAAAACAGATTCTCTTCACTAATGGTGTGTAGTAGTAACACCCGCAGTTGGTAGTTGAAAACATCAGGGTGCGAGGTTTGGAAAAATGGGATTGGTCGAATAAAAATATTTTGTGACAGTTCTGAAAATCAACAGATTTAGGAAAAAAACCTGTTGAGTTGGTAGCACATTCTGGAACTAAACACTGAAAATATTGATGAGAAACAAGGGGTATAGACCTAGTTTATTCTAGGAAAACGGAGGGTTTGGGAAGAAAAGGGAACTATTTCCAAGACAAATATAAATTATAGGTGGTCTTGTCTAATGATTCTTGGAACTCAAAAATTAAAATGTCAATCATTGTTAACTAAGAAGTCAAGCTGAAAATATATACTATATTATTAACAAAAATATTATGTACTAGCATTTTTAATATTGAAATTGACTTACATCCCCACTGTGAGAACCAGTTTTTCTCAAATTCACTACTTTATTCTAAGTTTCCTCTATCAGCAGATTATTGGGGGGACGTGTCCCCCATATTCTCCCCGCTAACGATGCCCGTGAGTCCCCCAGAATATATTTTCTTAGTCTATAGCCAGCCACCTCCAGTAGTTCCCCTAGATTGTAGTCAACCTCCAGTATATCTTTCTCCTAGCCTATAGTCACCTCAAGTATCTTCCTCCTAGCCTATAGTCACCTCAAGTATCTTCTCCTAGCCTATAGT
Source organism: Timema podura (assembly GCA_033556935.1). NCBI lineage: Eukaryota > Metazoa > Arthropoda > Insecta > Phasmatodea > Timematidae > Timema > Timema podura. Next base: position 4,781,157 of record JAVRXN010000008.1, on the reverse strand, counting down.
CACCTCAAGTATCTTCTCCTAGTCTGTAGCCATCTTCCAGTAAGCTCTCCCTCTAAAATTGTAGTCAGCCTCCAAATCTATCTCTTCCTACCCTGTATCCACCCCTCTTGAGTATTTTCAGTAACAATTTGTATTTTAATAGTTCACTAGAGGGTTATCGCAGAGTAAAAGACTTCAAGAAACAAGATAGACTAAATTAAGATTGATTTTACACCCTTCAACTTAACTGGTACAAAAACCAAGGCTAAAGATAATGTTAAAGATCATCAAAATAAGTAAATATAACATTTTTTTATCTCTTTTCTTGCTACAAGGAACTATTTTTATGTCCTCCAGGACACATTTTTTTTGCCGCTAAATGAAACACTAAGCTGGATTATTAAATACTAGTAGAAGTAGCCGGCGTTGTCTGGGTAACCACGAATGCTTTTCTTTGAATGAACAGACAGAAAAAAAATTATCTTCATTTTATTTCTTCCACCCATTTTTTAGTAAAGTTATATAAATCTAATAAGAAATTTAAAATTCCAGCATCGAGGTGCACATGTTTGTGCACGGGGTCTAATAATTTTTAAAATTTTGGACCCCAGCGTGCGATAGATATCAATCAATACTCGTGACGGACAGATATACAAATACACAAACACATCATTTTATTAATATAGATTAAAGTTTAATCAATTTTATCACAGTAATATAAACATAGATTTATAAAATTGGTGTAAAATATATTTGTAAATAATCATCAAATGACTATCAGGGTCTGATTTACATGTTGAAGCTCACGTTGCCCCCTCTCCCCCCTTTTTCCAGACACAGAATACACCGGGAAAACAAAACAGTGAGTTTCCGGTATTAAAAATAACTTAGCTACAAATTTTAGCCTGCATATTTTGAGTAAATAACGTTTCCAAGTAACAAAAATAATTACCTTATAATTAGGCCAACTTAATATGCACTTTTTACCACCTGCTTCATATATTTGGACATAATAACATACTAAATATTATAGATAAATAAATTGCTCCCTAAATAAATTCCTTCGCAAAAATAATTTTGTAGGAGAACCGGCAGTATCGGTCGCGGCGTGCTTATTGCATAACCGAACAACTTCAAAGGGGTCAATGACGAATATTAAAGATTAAAAATGTCTATGTCAATTTGTTAAATACAGGCTACGCAATTCCTTATTTCTACATAGACTTGTTTATTAAATTATCAAAAACATTCTTGACGGAATTGCCTTAGCATTCGCCCTTCAAGTTGCGCACTCCAGAGAGTTGCGCTTTAGGCCCAGGCCTAGCGGGCCTAGCGAGTCCAGTGGTAAGTCCGGCCCTGGGCTGTGAACATACATTTAAAATTAAATTAGATATTTCAAGAAAATTGTATTGTTCAAATTTTACACAATTATAGCCATCTTTATGAAGCTATCAGTTTTTTATATATCAAACTATATACATATATTATAGTTTTTTATATCAAACTATATACATATATTATAGTTTTTTATATATCAAACTATATACATATATTATAGTTTTTTATATATCAAACTATATACATATATTATAGTTTTTTATATATCAAACGACCATATATACATATATGTACAGTAAAACTACCTCACCTCATATGAGGTTTAAAGGTATTTTTAAATTATATAAAATAACCTTTTAAATAAAGTACATGTATTATAATATTGTTTTGTATAAAACTAAACATACATTTATAGCGAACTTCTAAATATTTAGAGAGAGAGAGAGATAAATAATATTTCAGAGGCCCCTAATTTCCACAGAATTAGACTAAAATCTACCCAATATAAAGATGTGGTACATGTTTGTTGATTTCGAACGAGCATACCACTAATAAATTTCAATATATTTTTTAATGTATAGGAGCTACTAAAAAGAGTTGAATTTAAACTTTCAAAAATACTTGTTTCAGTTAATTTTGAATGACTTATTAAACATGGTCCTGTCTTTTTTTTTTAGCATCATCCTAACTTACTATCTTCCTTGTTGCCACCTCAATGGAGGCAGATTCATGGAGCAGAGGAAGAACGTGCAAGTTTTTGGATGTTCGGTTATAAACATATCAAATGCACGAGAGTAGTAGCTATCTACCCAAGAAGACTAGGTTGGGGGAGGGGAGGGGAGATTCCCTCCTTTGGATAGCTCAGTGGTGAGATCATTGGTGTATTAAGCCAAAGTTCCCGGGTTCAATCTCCATGTCCAGGTGTCATTTTTCAACTTAAATAATATGATATTTATATGCGGCTACAGCCATACTTAGCAAATATAATAACTTAATATTTAATCCATCATAAATTTTAAGTGTTTTAATTGGTGAAACCCAACTAGTGCTGAGTAATTGAAAACAATGACATACTCAATCTATCCCGCCCCCCTTCACTATCCTCGACCATCGCTCAGATAATGTGGTTTAGTATTAGTTTGATATATCCCGATATAAATTTGTGGATACGCCCCCTACTCAGATGCGCGTTTCATACATTTGTCTCAAAATAGATCATAAACAACCAAATTCAATCAAAGAACACTGAGCAATAACAAGTTTTTGGAAAAAATACAATAAACGGAATATTTTTCATAGCTTGCACACATCAAATCAATCTGGATTTTATAACAGTAAGTGATGACAATGTTTTTATAGAAAATACTTATAATTTGAACTAGGTTTTTCTTCGTCGCTTTTCATTACATATTCGTGCTGTATTCATTTTACTTACGCTAATAGGGTAGAGATGGGGAAGGAATAAGGTTCATGGACTAACATTTTGGAGGAAAATAGCTCATTAAACGTGCTGAGTGATGTAGCTAACTAAACTTCTTGAAATTTAAAGTAGCTATAAGTATTTGACTTAAATAATTAACATTATTATTATTATTATTATTTAGCACCACATATTACTACCCGTTTGGGTTATACGCTTAAGTACTGATTACGCTAATGTGTTAGGAATTGGGAAGGTTGAATTTAGAGGAAGTCAACCCGCATTTGCGTGGAGGGAGAGTGGAAAACCATTTAGAGAAAACCACCCCCAGTTCACCCGACCGAGATTCGAACCTCGATCTCCCCGTCCTCTGCAGTCGAGCTCAACACGACTAGCGCGTTAGCTAACTACGCCACCGAGGCGGGTCAATAATTAACAATTTTAATTCCATATTCAGATTAGTCTTCCTGTGGTGTATATTCAAAATACACCTTAAAAATTTGAAAAGAATGTTAAGAAACTTCATGTTTTCCCTAAAACACAATTACTCTGTACAATCATCCGTCATCAAGAGATTTGGTTATAAAGAGGCGTCTACGCAGGATAAGGTTGGTCTACTTTCACTATGCAACTAATTTTTTACGGTAAAATTGCCAACTAATGCACTCTGGATGAGATCACTAATTCAAAATACGTGTCCAAGCATGTTTGTTTATCTTGTACCTTCATGAGTCTTGGTCAAATATCAACGGCACTCACCATCTCTTTATAGACAGGGAAATAAATATCTAGAACTTAAGACATTCATATTCATAATATTCTTATTCATAACTGTTGATCAGCGAAAAAAAGGAAAAACAAATATGAATTACCTGATTTCACCAACGATCGTGAGTTGCATCTTGACCTATTTTTACGTTCGTGTCTGGTCTATGAAACCTTGAATGAATAAAGCTATTCATCAATGAGTGCGACAGAGTAAAACCTACTTGATTCAAATTACTTAACCTGGTTTTATGTCTTCTGAAATTGTAGTTTGTTCACGAAGTGTCGATGATAGGTGGGGAATAAAATCGAATACCAAACTTGTTTAGTTAACCCAACATGTGTACGGAAGGACTAAAATTAAAAATTAAAACTTGCCTATTTTAAATTTTTTTTTAGTATTTAGTTTCTTAACTAATGATGTATCTCATAAGACACGGGAAAAAGTTCAAAGCATATTTAAAATAATAATCCAGTAATCGCTACATGAATTCGTGAAACTATCTCGGTTTTATTCTGATCTCACTTATGTGCGCATGCGCCATTATTTTTGTTTTGTTTCTCTAAAATGACGGGCCTGAAGCGTATTGTGTAACTGACTACCCCAGAGAATATGACGAATGTTAGTCAGACGGTCACGTGTGTTTTGGTTGTTTGCGAGAATCAAATCTGTTCTCCGTTTGTTTCGTTTTAAATGTGACCTTCCCCGGAAGGCAGGTATTTTCCAGCCTCTCGCCATTACTGTCTTATTCGTAGCAAACATCTACCCATATAGTCATTCTTGAGGTTTGGTGAGCTAATAATGACTTGAATGAATTAAATTTTTAGAGATTAAATCAATGATTTCTTTAATGAGTGAATCCAACCTTTAACGACTCTGAGGAATACACACCAACTTCTCGTTAGCTTGCTCAATTGTACAACTTGATTGATTGTAGCAGACGGAGTATTTTACCATTTATTATTTTCCCAATAGCAATAAATTCCCAATAGCAATAAATATAGCATATTTTACTTTCCTTAAATTCACTGAAAACATAGAATGACCATCATACCGGTACTTAATTCCTTTCAACAACAATCGATATATTTGTGTAGCACATTGTCTAGAGTCCAGTGTTATTTAAAAGCAGTTTGTTATTTTCAAATAGGGTTCAAGCCAAAATATAGGTGAAGGGTATCAACATGTTCCTATAGAATTAAATCCAAAATTTTTAAGTTTTATCATTTTAAACAACTTGTAAAAAAAGGGTAAACTATTTCATTTTAAACAGTGTTTCACGCTAAATGACACATTTCTGATATCAAATTGAAGGGCTAGAAACATAGATACAAACTTTCTCAAACAAATAAAGCCACATAAGACAGCTATTAGATATTTAGGGAATGTTTTAGTGATTTTTAAGTTTCAGAAATGCCATCACCATAATAAATACAACAATAATTAATTTCAAGTAGGTGGTGCCTGCTTGTATTGCGTGTGGACCTGACTCCGTTTAATATAATTTACTCTTTGACGTGCTTCGCATTATCGTAGGATGTTTTGGAACTTTTAGAGAATTTCACATTCCATACAATTCTTATATTTTTTTACACATTTGTCCCACTCCGTGATTAATTGCTCTGTATCAACAAAAAACCTCACCTAGAATCATGTTGGACATTTGTTACAGATCTTAAACTCCATAAACCACAAATCACATGTGAACTGCTTGGTAGTCTCCCTTTTCAATCCTATGAGACGTTTCAAGAACATGAATTGAAATCGCTTGCGTGTGTATTGCAAAGTATAGTACAAGTAAAATAGACCCAGAATGGCCAAATCAAAAACAAAATTCTTCCATTCATGAAAATGCGGTTATAACTTCTACTGCCAAAAAGAAGTTATAACCGCAGTTTAACGAATGGACGAATTTTGTTTCCTATTTTTCCTATTTTACCTGTATTAATATAATATACTTACTTTTGCACCGCGTCTTACTATTCGCCTGAAATATTCGCACTTAATTACATTATTAGAGTATAATTTAGAGAAAAGGTACCCACATTGGCATGTAGAGAGAGTTGGAAACTATTTAGTAAACTATCCTCAGAGCACCCAACCAGCATTAGCTGACCTCCTCGTCACTGACAAACCAGGCTAGACTAGCTTAAGGTTTAGTCTACATACCCACCGATGAAGTTAACACATTTTATTTTATTAATATATTCAACACAATGGCAGCTATCGGCTTAATTAATGGCATAGTGATGAATGTGTTTAAAGTAAATATACTTGTGTCACGCGATGGGAGAGAGCAAAACCATTTAGTGATTCAAACTCCGATCTTCCCGTCAACGGCTGACTAGATGAGCTTGAAGTTTACTCTGCGTGCCCCCCAATGTGTGTTATATAATGTACAGTAGCCCCATGGCTTCTTTGGTGCTGACAGTTCACAGCTGACTTCTGACAGTCAACATTTAGGTATATACCTACATTTTGACTGTCAGAAGTGACATATGCTAAACACATGTTTTTTTTTGCAGATCATATGGTTCGGCGTAGGGATACATAATTTGGTCTGGTAGCTTTGTAAAGCCGTCAGCTGTCAGCTGTGAGCTGTCAGTCAGCACCAAAGAAGCCATGGGGCTACTGTAGTTACATTTGGGCAATATAGAAAGCACCTTTTTAATACGCTCAAAGCCTACTATTGTTCCTCGATTGCATTACAATGGCGGGCTAAATGACTGGAGAAAGAATCTTTACATCTCTTCTAAGGATCAATGTATTAACGAACAAACAAAAAAAGCTCTCGCACTATAAGTAAATACCAATGACGTTTCGATATTTTATAATTGTTTACCCTCCATCTTGTGCTGGTACCCCTCTTACGGTAGTAGACAGAACTTTCGTGAGCGCGCACGATTGGTCAATAGAGCGCCCGAGTAAATATCAACCTATGTGTGATGTTTACAGAGACCGTTCTCGAGTCATTCCAGCACGCGTGTGTGATTGTCTTAGCGGTCACGTGTAGAGGGGTGTCGGGGGGATGATGTTGTTTGCTAACACGTCCTCTGGAACAATCCGACCACAGACCCAGGACACTCAAAGCGTCAACAAATTTGTGTCAAGATAGAAATCTCTTCTCAGGCCGTCAAACATTTGTTCGAGCTTGCTATGACTTTTAAAAATCGGGTTATAATTAGAAAGAGAGATATGCCGCCAATTGGAGGGGCCCCCGATTAGCGCTCTGTTTAAGGTGGCCAAGTTGTCAAAAGACAGTTTTATATCCATTTACATTCACTTTTTCTTGTGGAGAAATAATTATAATAGCGAACATTTTCGAGTAATGGCTCTTGACGATATATGTGTCTACAAACTCGAAAAAGTCGATTTTACCAAACGGTTTATTAAATATTTCGTTCAAACTTATCTAATATAGATGTTTTATGGTCACACCTCGAGGCTAAAGAGTGATTTTAATTCTAGCTCTACAATTAAGAGAGGTTCACATTCAACAATTCTTGAGATCATCTCCAGATTTGAAGGCAACTTGTAGCTGGTAAATGAAATCTTTCTCTCTCCTAAAGACTCACAAGCGCTTGGATAAGGGAGAGAAAGGGAATTTAAAGGGGAATGTTGGCCTTTCGAAGTGAAATATTTGCTCTCCCTGAAGATATGTACTCAAAATGTATGCCAATTTTCCTCAGTATTGTAATTTAATGTATTAATTAATTTCTCATACAAGTAAATAAAGTTTTCTTTGTTTGATACTTTCATTAGAATTGAAATGTAATTCAAGTTAAAATTAATTTACTGAAAATAATAAAATATTAAATATATGACAATTTGGATACAGTTACCTAACTAGGAAATCATTTACTTGGTTAATTAATTTATTTCCCAGTAAGTATTAATAAAACCTGTGTTAAGTGTAATAAAATACAGTACTGTATAGGATAAAATGGGACTTCTGGTGATTTAATCGCAATCACTTGAGTACATCGCTCCTGGTGCTAGTTAATGATAGTTAATGATAAGCGTCAAGATAAAATATTGAAAATATTGAATGTCTGTGCTGTATTTGGATGAAAAAATTACGAAACACATAAAATCTCTCGCTCTTTTATATAAATTTCAATGGAAGAAAATAATGTAAGAATGGTCTTCTGATCCAATGATATTATTCACTTTGGGAACTGTTGTTTAATTGTAATGTTTTCATAACCAATCATTAAAATGCAAAGTTCATCACGGTTGATGTACTAATATTACTATGTATTAACTATGTCTAAAGAAAATAGATGGTACGGTGAACTACCCAGACTTTATCGCTCCTCTATCTAAATATCGAGACATTTATCGAAAATAAATAATATACAGTGTTGCAGAAAAATAATGTTAAAAGGAACATTATATTTCACCAAAGAGCATAAATGAATTAATACACATTTTTTACCAAAAAAAATCTTGAGTGTAAAGTAAAATATCTGTACAATAAAGAGAATAGCAATCAACTCCCCATTTCCCAGACCACCATATTGGCTTGTAGTTTGGAAACCATTGGTTTTATGAAATTATATTTCATATAATTTATTTTTATTTTTGCTATGATAAGTTAGTCCTTATCTTAAATAGTTGCGGAGATATAATCAAAATTGGAGCTATCGCCTTATGTAAAAAGAACCTCATAAATAACTTTATCGGAAAAATGCGATTCGATATTTTGTTTGTAATGGTAAACAAAGTCTAGATACGAATCCTAATTAAATTCGTTAAAGCCGGATACTAGAAAATATCTTTGTTCTACTCGTATTTGGACCCTTCGGTAGTCAATTTTCTCAAAATCCGCTCAAACAATTAAAATTCGTTTCTGAGCACTGTTTAACACTACAAACAAAATGGCGGTGCATCTTATTTTACCTTAAAATTCACTTAGAGGGTACGTTATATAAGCAAATGTATATCTCCAATTTTAATATTTTCGCAACTCTTTAAGATACGAAATAACTTATGATTGGAAAGTTGCAGTAGCCTACTCTTATAAATAAATTACTTTTATTTGAAATACATTTTTATAAAACCAATAGTTTCTGATCAAATAATTTTTTAAAATTGAAATCTGGGAAATTGATTGTTATGCTCTTTGGTGAACAGAGATGTTACTTTCCCTCAAAATGTTATTGCAACAGCGCATTATACTTAATGTATTCTCTTTGAGGAAATGTTTCCGCAACAATGCAACATCTTACGAGTTTTGAGTAAATATCATCATTTTTAAGTAAAGGAACGAGAAAGTCTTTGCGGTGTACCTTACCCAAGGCCGTAGCCAGCCAATAATTTCAGGGGGGTTTCGTGGGCACATCCCCCAAATGCCGGAGGATAGAATAAATTATAAATGATAAACAGTTCTAGAAGCTCTCTGAAGTGTTTTTATGGCAACATTACCCTCTAACTGCCAAAGGCTAGAAAAAATTATAAATATTAAACACCTATAGAAGCTCTCTGAAGTGTTTTTTATGGTAACACAGCTCCCTAATTTGTACTTGTACCTTAATTTTGATATTGTTTGAACCATAAATAAAGCCATATATATTTTGTTCGTAATATTTCGAGGGGGAGAGGGTTGAACCTCCTCCCCCGACTACGGCCTTGACCTTACCATTTATTTATTTACATATTGTGGTCGTTAGGGTAACCTGCAAGAACATTCCAGTCCAGCACCTTAGCTCAGTCAATGGCACGTTTGTCTAATAAATGTAGAAGTTCAGGTTCGATTCCTGCCATGGAGTGCCGGGACGCATAGCTAATGTCCAGATATCCCTCGTTGTTTAGTTAATGAGTGGTGTTTGTTGTTTCTTCAGTGCGTTTAGCGTCAAAATTGATGTGAATGGTATTAATATCTTTCTAAATAAATTAAAAACCCTATATTTTATATATATTGAAATTTATGGAAAGATGAATAATTAATCTCAATTTCAACGACGTTTCATGTGAAATGTCACAGTTTTGAGATGTAAGAACATAGATAGAAACCAGATATAGCCTTCAAACAAATACAGTAGTTTTGATAGTTGGATAGGACCAGACCCAGCCAACTATAGAAAACTTGTACTACACGGAATATCCGGGGAAAATGAAAATAAATGCCTTTTTTTTTTAAAAAAGTATTTTATTCTTGAATTTTCCTTCTTTAATTTAAGTTTCAACGAAATCCTTCCATCCAGGAAGTTTCTTTTCAAAGAATGACTGGGTCGTATGGTCTAACGCGATACTCTAGTTTTAGACTAGACTGCCTATGACGGGGAGATCGAGGTTCGGGTCTCGGTCGGGTGTACTAAGGGTAATTTTTCCAAAATGGTTTTTCACCCTCCCTCCTCACCAGTGTGAGAACACTTCTTGTAAATATAACCTTCCTCATCTCTAAAATCATTAGCGTAATTATTACATAAGTCTATTACTCGAAAGGGTAGTAAGACGTGGCGCTAAAAAAAAAAAAAAGCTTAGTTTAGTTGAGAAATGTTAAGACAGATAGCAACCCAAGTATTTCAATCTCAACACAAAGGTCAAAGCCCTGTAATCTAAATAATCTCAAAAGACTGGTAGCGGATTACCTAAACGAACTTTAGTAGCCATATTGCGAGTCACACACGTCTGTTTATCTATGGCTTCTATTCATAGAAAAATTGTGTTATCCGATCTTATCAATGGTAAGTCACTGTCACTTAACTCCAGAAAAACAAAACTACGAAAATTTACAGCCGAAAGCTATCTTATCAAGATAAACAAGTTTGAGTCGCTGAAGCTTATCTTTCAACGTAATCAATATGAAAATAAATTATATAACACAATACGAGCAAACATTTTCCCAAACATTACGGATCGGAAAAGTATCAGAAAATGACACATTGACCTTCATTTCTTGTGAATGTCATTGACTTTGTCGTCTGGTATGCTTAAATAGATTTTGTATAAAAGCAGGAATTATTTTTTTCCGTACATACATAACTTTTGATTATTCATACACACATTAAATGCAACACACTCAATTATTGCTCGCATATCCATACTCATAGCAAATGTACTTTTCTTGGTTTAACTATGGCGAAGCTTACGGAGAACAGTAGACTACAGGGCCATAGTGTAATCAGTCAAGGTAAGAGTTGTCAGGGTAAACGAAAGGTACGTTTTTTATTACGCTGGTAGCTAGTCAAACCGACATATTTGTTTGATCCTTGATTTTAGAGGATTAAAAACACTAATATCTTTTTAGTGTATTGTTAAGCAAAAGAAGTGTGATCCAACAAACGTCCCGTGGGCCGCATATGGCTCGCGACCGGTTTTATTTTGACCCGCCAATTTCAATGGGTGTTTAAATAAATAATAGAAAAAAGGCATCTGAAATGTTTAGTCGTTTACGGCATAAATTATTAAATAACATTGCACTACAAATGGTTGGACACCAACGAACTTTTAAACTTGTATAGGTGATCTAAATACATTTAAACAAATTAAAAGTATTTTTAATTTAATATTAGCATTGCTTTTAATCTTGGTTGTGGTCCACTAAGTTTGTTGTGTAATACAGATTTTATCGCGAGTCAGCAAAGTTGTCACACACGAAGATCAAAGATGTGGTCTGTTCTATAGCCGTCACCATGGCTTAATTGGTGCTGACTGACAGCTCACAGCTAACAGCTGACGCCTTAGAAAAGCTACCAGACCAAATTATGTATCCCTACGCCGAACCATATGATCTGCAAAAACATGTGTTTAGCAGCTGTCACTTCCGACAGTCAAAATTTAGGTATATACCTAACTGTTGACTGTCAGAAGTCAGCTGTGAACTGTCAGTCAGCACCAAAGAAGCCATGGGGCTTCTGTACCATAAGAAAAGCCTTCAAAAAGCTTCTAGAGGCATTTTTTTTACGTTTTTTTCTAGCCTCCGGCAGTTGGGGGTCTGTTCCCCTCAAAACCCTCCCTGAAATGTTCGGCTGGCTACGGCCTTGTAGACTGGTGTGTTATTTTAGTTTAAAACATTTTGATTATTTGCTACAAGGCAGGCTCAGTAAACTTACAACTAGCTTAAAAATTTCACATATCACTTGGGTAAAATTTATTTGCACCTTAGTCAGAAAAAGAGATATAAAAAATAAATAGGAATAAAAAATTAAAATTTGAATTAAAATACTTAAGGACTTAAAATAATACTAGCGATAACTAATGAGAACTTTGAGCTTGTTCCACTGAACATAACTTTTCATCGTTCGTTTCAAATAAGCTAGCACCCGCTTCAGTGGCCGCATTGTCCAAGGTGTCACTTTCATGTTGGACTAGATTGCCGATGAAAGAAAGATCGGGGTTCAAATCCTGGTCAGGTGTATCAAAGGTGGTGTTTTCAAAATTTTGTTTCCCACTCGCCCTCCACGCAAATGCGAGTACACCGCCTCTTAAATTCAAACTTCCTAATTCCTAACACATTAGCTTAGTTAGCACATATGATGCGTATAATCCTAACGGGTAGTAAGACGCGGTGTTAAAAAAACTATCTGTTTGCGCAAATTAAGATTGACAAATGACATATTAGCAATTTTATTTATAATTATTATCTTATTTTTTAACTAAAACTGCCTGCATTCGGTACGAGAATATGCAAAAAACATAAGTGTGCGTGCTATTAAACATAACCATTATATTTGTGACTTTTGTACAAGAAAGTAGTTGGCTAACGCATTAGTCGGGTTGAGTTCGACTGCCGAGGACGGGGAGATCGAGGTTTGAATCTCGGTCGGGTGAACTGGGGGTGGTTTTTCCTAAATTGTTTTCCACTCTCCCTCCACGCAAATGCGGGTTCACTTCCTCTAAATTCAACCTTCCCAATTCCTAATCCATTAGCGTAATTAGTACTTAAGCGTATAACCCGAACGGGTAGTAAGACGCGGTGCTAAATAAAAATAATAATAATAATAATTTTGTACAAGAAAGAAAAAATATATCTTATAAATCTTTGTGGGTCATCAATTATTTTTTATAAATTCAAGTGGGTAGTAAGCCAAATAAGTTTGGGAGCCACTTCCTTCCGGATAAGCCGCAAATCGGGTAACTTACGTACGAATAACCAATTATTTCCACACTTGTCTTGGAAGATTTTCTGGTCATGCTTTATTTATTATCTTGTAATTGATATGCTCTAATTCCAATGTTAGCTTATTATCAACTAGAAACATAATTTATACAAGTTATGAAAAATAAATGAGGATAGGTTGAGAAACCACAATGAAGAAATATAATGATTATTGCATCCTACCAGTATCGAACCTCTACCTTCTGGGATAGAGTAATGGCTGTCGCGAATCATATCCGCTAAGATCTTCAGAATACGTTTAAAAGCTCTGGTTACGCTAGCCTCAGATCCACGCAACCTTAACTTGCGTTACCTTTCATTATGAATTAGTATTTTTTTTTAATTTAGAGTGAACCAGACCCTAATGGCCCTTTCTGAAGACGATATTTGTCTGTCACAAAGAGAATTCAGCAGTCAAGTTATATCCTTGACCATTTGTCCTAGTTTACTATCACCCGGGTCAGGTCGACTGCAAACTAAGACGTGATCAACACTAGATATTTGTTTTTGGATCATTAGCATAACCAACATTTTGTTTACAGTCACTTGGCGGCTAGGACCACTCTTAGAATTAACCACAAACCCAAACTAGGGATCATGTAAACGTTGTTTTTACCAACAAAATTCTTCTATTAAAATTAATTACTTCAATACTGACAATAGCAACAGTGTTGCTGAGTTGTTACGTTTAGAAACCCTCCTGTACTCGGAATTTTGGCCAGCTCAAGGAAAAGCTCATTTTGACTCAGGAAGTTGAAAAGACACTATAGCCCACCTCTGTGAACAAAGATTTACAAATCTTGTAATGATCATTATCTCCAGGGTAATTTGGGTTGTGCTCTGCCCCTCAAAATAGCACCCAAACTCGAATAGCATACATACAAAATGAAGCAGCATTATGGGTATAACTGAAAAACTCTGTTTTTATCAGATTTTTTTTACAAAAACATATTGTGTAATTTTAAATTTGTAACTTGTAAGATTAAAAAGTTACTGAAATTGATATAATTTATTTGATACAAAACAATACAAAATAAAAACTCAAACACACTCTCCCCAAGAATGAAACAGCATAAAGTATCCCCTTAAATAGCCTATTTGGTCACTTACTAAACATTGTAGCAAAGTCATATTTTCATTAAAAATTTTGCTTTTTACATTTTGTTTGATTATAAAGTTATTGAAATTATACTGGTTTCATTATTTAAATTAATTAGATTTAATCAACACTAATCCTATGAAACTTAACACTTTGGGTTGCCAGGTCAGGAAAATATTGTATTTATGGTCATGATCAGAAATGTTTGTGAATCACTTCTCCATAGCAGTGTTTTTCAACCTGGGATACGCATACCTCCGGGGTTAAGCAAAAAAAAAATATATATATATATTTTTCATCTAGAACTTATTATTCAATACATTATTTTGGGTGTAGTTTATTTTATCTATCTTAGATGTAGATTATTATAATATGTATATGTATGCATCAAAAACTTTAGGGGTACAAAGTCAAAGATAAATCATAAGTAGGAATACGTGAACAGAAAAGGTTGAATACCACTGCTCTGAAGCGGTGTTCCGTAATGTTTTTAAGTTCACTGTACATTTAACAAACCTGAAAAACTTGAAAAATTCAAGATGGTGGACATAGCATACAAATTGAATCCGATTTGGATGAAAAAAAAAGAAGTTTTCTGCTTGGTGGACAATATAAATTTTAAGTATTTCCTGATTACTACCCTAAACCATAGTTTCCCATCTGAAAATCCCCAATTAATACCATAGAATAATAAAACCCTAAAAACAAACTAACACAAAACAAAGATTATCTTAAAGGGGGCCATTAGCTTTGCGATCTATAAATCAAGGAGAAAGCTAGTGCCAATCTAGGAGTGACATAACAACTAAAATAAACAACTTATGGTGACATAGCTCAATGAAAAATCAAGCTGTTTGGCCAAGAAGGTACAAAGATATAAAAAGTTTGGCTCAGGATATCCAAAAGTGGGGAGCTTCAGCAGGCCATTCGGAAGATTGATGGCTTATTGATGATGATGGTCAACTGCGATACTTTTTTTTCACTATGTTATAATGTATCTGTTTTACTTATCTTATGATGTGCTTATACCACGGTCATCAATATAAATCTACTGAAATTATTGATTATCTGTTCGTTTTGCCTTGCGGTTGTGGTAATAATTATTGTTGCATCGGTTTTATGTAATTTATATCTCTCTGCTGAAGTTGCCATTTTATCTCGTTTTTTTAAGAGAGAGTTTGGTTTTAGGCCATATTAAAATTCGTAAGATACCAAATAAAGTAAGTTATATTGATGTTCTTTAACCCTTTTTTGATGCTATTAGACTATATTGTTCACCAAGGAAATTGCGGTTCCTAGATTATAAAATTACTTACCCTACTATTTTTCTTCTGTCTTTAAGTTGTATAGTTTGAATAGTTATTCTTTATTTAGTTATTTCTAGACAAAATTTGGGTTTATTACTATTGCTAACATTTTAATGGGAGGACGGACATATCACTTTCAAATAAAATTACCTATGAACATAGTTTAAACGTCAGCGCCATGGATGAAGATAACTTCAGCCAAGGCAGCTTCATTCAGAAAAGCAAAACTAATTATTTTGGATGAAATGACTATGATGCTAATTTATGCTTTAGATGTGGTTGATAAACTATTGAAAAGTATAATAAAATATCAGCTTCCCATTTGGCAGTTAGGTAATTTTTTTAGGTGAAGGTTTCCGTCAATGTTTACCAGTTTTCCCCCATTTCCCATAGAGCCACTATAACAAAAACAAGTGTAAAATATTACTTTTTGAGGTTAGACTTTGTGACGCTAAGGCTGACTAGCAGTATGCGTTCACAAGACCCAAACTAGAGCTCATGATTTGTGAAGTTGGGAGATAGCAGCTCATCAGTAATGATAAGCTGGAAATTGACATAATCAAAGTGCCAGGCCAACTCATAGTTAGTGATATAGTTAAGGAAACAATTGGCAGTCGTTTCCCGTGTCCAGGTGTCATTTTTCAATTTTAAGAATATGACTCATAGATTTAGTTCAAATGGGTATCTGGGAATTATTTTTCATGTTAAATAAAATGTGGTTTTATTTTTACAAATATAAATCATTTGAGGATGACTTTCAAATAACTGATTTTTATAAATTTGACATTTAAAAAAATTGGCTTGAACCATTTTGATTACATATTACATACATATTGATTTACATATAAAGAGTGTTTATTGTGATTAACAAGATGATTTTTTTTAGGAAAACTTTAGATTAATGTTAGTTTATTGAAAACCTATTTTGAAAATTTTGATCTTAGCTATAATGCACTACCTTGATAACAGAAAAAAACAACTTTTTATTCATAAACACAGTTTAAATTTTATGTGAATACATTTTTGTACTTTTTTGTGTGAAATAGGGTTCCCAATAGTTCACCATCCCAGGCCAATAAATCCTTCGTGTGACCCTGTTGGCCTGAAATATTACTTGAGAAGATTTTTTTTATCACTTCCAAATAATTGGGCTGATATTTTTTCTGAATATCCTTGACCTTGACCTAGGTCAAGCCAAAAATATCACTCATTAATATGGCCGGACAACCACAAAAAAAAGATCCCATTTCTCGTTCATCGACTCGAGCTTTAGGTCGTAGTTTAACCGATTCCCTACTTCCCTTATCTTCCAGTGTACAATGAGCCTTCACTGCGCATGTGCCTTGGAACATGACGTCACCCTTTCAGGAAAACATTAATAAATACTGTCGAAATCATTACAGAATAATAGTGTGATCTATCTACCAAATCCAACTGGTGATTATGTTTGTTTAGACAATGTTAGCCCGCCTCATTAAATTAACTTGTAATATAAGTAGCATAGTGGAGTTACCTCTTTCTCTCACACGGATATATATCTACAAACTTGCCTCAAATACATTAGTTATCATTTGTGCATCGCGTATTAATACCCGCACAAGCTATCCGCATATTTACACAAATAAAGTAGGTATGAGAGAGGTGACATTATATGATAAATGTACCCGTATTTGCGTGGAGGTAGAGTGCGAAACCATTTAGTAAATTATGTTATTACACCCAGCTGGAATTCAAACCACGACCTACCCGTCACCGATTGCAAGATTGATGCCTTAGACCGTTTTCCCACCGATGCGGGTGTACGAATAATAAAAACGACGATTTGTCTGAGTCATTTCAAGCGTTTTCAAGTGTAAAACCTATAACGCTGCCGATTAACAATAAAATGAGACTACACGGTTACACTCAAGCCAGAACTTGGACAGTGCCACGGTTTTATAATCCCTTCCCCTGATGATTTAAATATATGATCCCCCTTTTACATCGGTTTTAATAATCTTATATGACTTGAATGTTGGGAAGTTATTTCACTCATTTAAATTTCACTGTATTCTAGTGAGAGCTACAAGAAATCACACCCAATGCTGTGATGCCTGATTCATGATGCATTAATAAAATAACGAGCTATCTGTGGTTGTATATTCATGTAAATATATA
The DNA here is from genome assembly GCA_033556935.1 of Timema podura. Lineage (NCBI taxonomy): Eukaryota > Metazoa > Arthropoda > Insecta > Phasmatodea > Timematidae > Timema > Timema podura. The sequence goes on along the minus strand of JAVRXN010000008.1, from coordinate 4,763,988 downwards.
TAGATGAGGTGGGTATGTATGATTCTTAGATACATGGATACTGCCAGATATTTATTTAAGAACTGGAACTAGTTTCAGTTCCTTGGCTACTTATATCAATATGAACATCTTAATAAGTACATACATACAATTATTTGAAAATAGTGACAGTTGACTAGAACTATGACTAGAAATATATAAATTGACAATAAAAACAAATTCAATACAGTATCAGGAGGAGCAACTTTAGTACAGTCTCAGTCTCTTTTAAGATAAACACTTTACTTGACTTTTCTTTTACACATACAAATTGTAATATGATGTATTTTCTATTTTTTATGAATAGTAGATTTTAAGATAATTTAATTAACTTAGTTGTAGTAGCCATAAATTTAAATTGAAGTATTGTTTCTAAATAGTATCTCTTTATAATCACTCCTTTCTTAAGGAAAAAAACTCTTTATTTTTAGAAAGCACAGAAACTTAAATAACAAGTTAAGGACTTTAATTAATCTCAATAAAGTGGGGAGATTAAAAATAAAACATCGGATGTCAGCTGTAATAATTGGCAGGCTGACCATTTCTTCCCGTGCTCTATTAATTGACTGCTAATAATGACGTGACCTTGACTTTAGACCCCACTACTAATTTCTGCAGTGTCATAAAGACGCCTGATTGGCCTGCGAGCTGAGCAAGAGTCAGTGACATTCACAAGTACAATCACAAGTACAATCACAGACTGAGTTTAGGTTGGGCAGTATTTCCTTGGAGGATAAAAGAGTGGACCGGAGGGAGAACCTTGGAGAGATCGACAGGAACAGGATGTGCCAGACGACCCGCAGAGGCGGAAACTTCTAGTGATGGAGATGATGATGAGTATTTACTTGCTTAAGGCAGAGAAAAAAAAGTAATTAAAAAACCTGGCTACGAATTCTTTATAAACATTAAATTGTTTTTTATATATTTTTACATAGAATACGCACATCTGCATTATGTTCTCATTTTCTAGGGCAGTGGTTCCCACTTTTTTTTTTTTTTTTTGCCTAGAGCACACTTCTGATAATTCGATGCTGGCTACCGCCCCAAACTCCCCCACCCCTCCAAAAATTAAATGTAAAAATAATTTTGAATTCAGTGACAATAACTCTATATACACGTAACATTGTACATTTATATTTTAATTATTTCAAACTAAATTATTATTATTAATATGTCTAAATAAATTTGATAAATTCTTATTTATTTACTTCGAGACTATCTAGTGAAAATTTAAGTACTCAGGGAAAATATAAATAAAAATTAAAAACCAAATCACACAATTTATTTAAAAAAAACAAATATAATTTTTATCATCTGTCAGAAGTCCCAGAGGCTGCCTGTTTCCAAATGGAAACTACATAATACGAACATACAATTATTGCTGAAATATCCATTAAAACCTAAACACCCCCTTACAGTTTTACCCCCCCTCCCCCCGAAAACCCAAAAACCCAAAAACGACCCTTGGGGTTGGCATCACCCAGGTTGGGAAAATACTTTTCAACTTGACCTTCACGTTAATTCGATTACATTTAATTTCAAATCTACATTTCTTATCCCTATTTAAATTTTCTAAACAAATAAACTAGAATCATATAGGTCAACACTATTTCCTCTTGTTCCCCGACATGGTAAGTAGCTGGTTTGGCTGCATCAAACCAGCATTAATTAAATTTATTTGCCTTTTTCGATTGAAAATACCCATAAAATAAAGTTTCCAAATGTATTAATTTGAAAATAAAATGAAATTAATTTCAAAAATTATAGAACAAAACTCCATAGCATCATCCAGCTATCGAGCCATACTGACTGAGTGGCCGCCCTCTTTTGGCGAAGCCGACGTCAGCAGATAGAAGGTGTCACGTGGTCAGGACAACGAGCCCTCCGGTCGTTAATAGCAGTTTTATAAACCAAAGCTGCTACTTCTCGACCCATTCCTGACCCACTGCTTCAGAGAAAATTTGGAAGCGTCTGGGATCCAACCTGGGACCTCTCTTGTTCTGTAGTCAGGAACTCTGACCACTATCCCACAGAGGCGGTTCTTAAATTATGTTTTTAGTTCTTGTAAATAAAAATAAAATAAAATGATCTGCTCAAATGGCTCCCTGAATTATATATATAGTGTGCAATTATCAAACTCCTGAATTATTTGTATTTTTATATAGATAGCTCGTATATTAAATTTAATTAGCTTTATATTATGTACTATTTACACATATTTTAATGGTACTTAAACTAGTAGATATGAATTTTTAAGAACCGGAACCAGAACTGGAACCTAATTAAGAGTTGAAAAAAACAGGGACATAGATTTTTCTAGAACTGGAACCAGAACTGAAACCTTTAAAATGTTGTTTGGAGAACCAGAACAGGAACCAGAACCGATAAGTATTTAGGTTTGACTCCCTGATTTAAAGTGATAATAAAATCTCAACAAGTATTTTTTTTTAACACGCTGTAGTCCATATTTTATTTTTGTTTGTAACAACAAATTACATCTTATTCCTCATACTGAATCGTACCTTATATAAATGTGTTATTTCCACGATACGTTGGGTATGTCAAATTTTTGCATTCCTAATTATTTGAAATCTTGCTTATCCGAACTATACCAAGTCTCATAAAATTCGGATGGACGAGTTTCTGGTGTAAGTTATCTGACATTTACAAAAGTTACTAAAACTAATTTTACGTATTTGTACGTCATCTAATATGTTATAGATTCGACACTTTCAACAGATAGTAATATATAAATGCCTTTACAATCATATTAATGATCTATGAGCTATATTTTGTCAAAGTTGATAAAAAATATTATTTTTAATATTGTCATAGCGTGCAGCCCTAGGTAATCTATATCATGCAAGAATGACGTAAGTCTAAGAACTCACACTGTCAACTCTCTGAATCAGCAGTCGCATATGTGTACTAGGTCATGTTTTTGAAAAGAGTTTTTTTCCAAGTAGCATAACACAGTGTATTTTTAAAACTAGTAACTTAGGGAAAACCACTCTCTTTTTTTTGGTATATAATGAGTTTTTAGACCTTTTAAGGAGAGGGGGGCCGGATAAAGGCACCAGTTGTTAAGGGTTAGTCCGAAGTATTCTACATACCCAACTGTCAGAAGTGACAGCTGCTGAACACATGTTTTTTGCAGATCATATGGTTTGGCGTAGGGATACATAACTTGGTCTGGTAACTTTTCTAAGCCGTCAGCTGTTAGCTGTGAGCTGTCAGTCAGAACCAAAGAAGCCATGGGGCTACTGTACAGTACCAAGTTTAACCAACTTGTGTTGAGAATATCCTACAGTTTGAGTCACTTATGTACAGAGGAGGTTGCCCCAAACAGTCTTATAAGTCTTAGATAGACCACAGCCGCACTGCGCTGGGCGGTCGTGTGTTTAACACAAACTTGATTCATAAAACCGAAGATAGATAAGTCAGGACATGGACTGCTGTGTAGAGACATTGATAGAACGAGTGCCTTTTCTAAACTCTTTCAATTAGTTCTAAATCCTACATCACATTATACACTAGTCACGTAATTTGTCTACTTTATTTCAATAAACAAGATCAAAACGAATCCTACAATTAAATTCATGGTGATTTAGTAAAGAGAGTTATGAAGTCGTGAAGATTAGAACCTGTCTCCTTTTCCTATTATGTCATCTACCTTCTCTTACCTTTTTATGTCTATCTATATTTAGCCCAACTCTCTCATACCATATATACTTTCAACTCCATATATAGGCCTACTTTTTGTTTCTCATGTTGGTATCTATATCATCTGGATGATTCTTTTCTTAGTTTAACTTTATTTAACAACTTTTCATTGTCACTATTACACTTTTGGCGTGACAGAGAGAACATCTAACCCTATTTTTCGAGGTAAGCTTGATAGATTATCACCATTAATCTACTGAATTTAATTTCTTTACATTTCTTTCCTTTTTGCTACTTCCATGTCCTTTCTAGGTTAGCTTTATTCCTTCAATTTAATTAATGTTAATTCTTTCGAGATTTCCAATTTTCAATATATTTCTCTATTTAGTTTTACACTTTATTTTATTTAATTATACATTGGTTTTCCTCAGACCTGAAGATGGCGTTTGTACGTTGAAACATGTAGTCAAGTCAACCTGCCTTTTGGCGTTCAAGACTTAAGAAGTGGAACTAAATTCAGTTAAATTACCTACAATTAATTGCCACTACCTACCCATCCCACCAAACCCATCCAGACACACAGGCCCACGGAATGCAGGGGTGGCGACAATCTGTTATAAAACTAACGTCTTGGATATTTATACTCTAGTTATCTAAAGTCTGTTCACCGTAGGAATTGTTTTCTAAAAGGCCTTTTTCCCTAACAGAAAGCTATTATATAGTAGGATATTGGTAGGAAAAAAGATCTTTCAGAGAGAAATTCCTACCGTGAATGGAGTTACACAGGCTGTCATGTGGTCTATGTGGCATACTCTTCTATTCTGATTCTCATGGGGTGGTGTGTTTGAGAGTCAAATACCACCCGAGTGTATGGAGGGTGGCTTTTCCTAAATGGCTCGCCACTCTCCCACCAAATTATTATACCTTCCTAGTCTCCAACCCATCAGTGTATTTAAATGTGACGCGTAGAGTACAAACGGGCAGAAAAAAGTGATGCAGTTTTTTTTTGTATACATAATAGTTTATGTCTCTCATAGCCATTACTGGCACAATTCACCCTCCTGATTATATTCACTTCTGCTTATAGTTAATGTATGTTATACCCAGACCAATAAGTTACTACCTATTCAGGGTTTGGGGTTCTAATCATCAAACTAATTAGCCCCAAGCGCGGGTGTCCTCCCGTTGGTCCGTGTCAGCAGTCACAGAAATAGTCCCCTTCCCCACCCATCTCTCATCAATCACCCTCAGCAAGACTGATGTTGGCACCAGCTCCTCCAGTTAGTCACCTCCACGCCCTTGGGCAGCGGCCGACGCGTACTGGCACCGAACACGTGACCGTGGAACTATTGCCCACCAGTAAAACACTGCCAAGACGTAGAACGTAGACAATAAGGTGTACTAATAATTTTTAATATTTTTTTTAACAAAACTGTGTCTTTAGTTTTTGTTGCCTAAAAAATGGATGTCTGTAATACTTGTATCTACAGTGAAATAAATCAGCGGTCGAATTCTGATGATAAGTGTATAATTGTTGTACCGGTATTTATTTCCCAAAGGGAACTTAGCAAATACAGTGATAATTTTTTTTTGTATCAAAAGGAACAAAATTTAATACTAAACGCCTAGTCATAGAATTTTATATATATATATATATATATATATATGATTTTTATATAGTTTATATATATATAATTTTTTTTGTATCAAAAGGAACAAAATATAATACTAAATACCCAGTCATAGAATTTTATTTATATATATATATCATCGCATCTCATTTGGGCTATACACTTTATTTAGGTACTAATTATGCTAGTGAGTTATGGGTGAGTAAGGTTAAATTTATAGGAAGTGTACCTGCATTTGCACGTTTAAAAAAAAGGGATAGAGAGAGAGTGTGGGAAACCATCTAAAAAAGACTCATCACACCCGACCTGGATCGAACCACGATCTCCTCGACATCGTCAGTCTAATCTATTGTGAGAGTAGCACCTTAGACCATGTAGCCACCGGAGCAAGTAATTTGATTAAACTCAAATTTATTGTAACAAGCACTTTTATCAGAGGTGACTTTTGTTTTACATATTAATGTTAATGTCCATATTGACCTTTTATCCTCTATCATAAGTTAAAAAAAAAAAAAAAAGCAAATTAAGTTGCTTCATTGGTTCACGTTTGTGTGTTTAAAATCTAAAAGAGAAGGTACCTTTGTCCGATAGATATAACTGTCTCATCAGGAGGTTTAAACAAAAATAAGACATCACTGAGTCATTTTGTTCGTGGTTCTTAAGGTGGGGCGCTAGTGACCGCGAGTTTAGGGCAGTATTTTTTAAGTTTTGATAGCATAAAAAATTTTCGGCCAAAATAAATCAAATATTTTTTCTATAGAAACATAGAGATTAGTTTTCTGCACATCCTGATCTCAACAGTTCTTGAATATCTGTCAAAGGTGTCCTGGAATTTAATGACAACTTTTTCTCTGCATTTAAAAAGTTTGTCAGCAAATGCCGCTATGCTCATGCCAGATATTCAAGAACTGTTGAGATTAGCATATACAGAAAACTAAACTCTATATTTCTATAGAAGAAGTATTTGATTTATTTTGGCCAAAAAATGTTTATGCTATAAAAACTGCAAAATCAATACACTAAACTCGCGCTCACTAGCACCCCACCTTAAATGTTCACAACATACACTAGTTCCTAATTATTAGAGGACACATTTTACATAGCGCGATAGAAATTTTTATTTCCTTAAAGTTGAAGTGAAGTAGAAACATGTAATCGCAACTGCTAAAACTTTTTAGGGATTAAAGGGGATTTGGAAGGGGGCAGACCAATCATTCATATATTTAACCATATTGTACAAACAAACGGTTATTGGTAATTAAATGAATACGTTAATTCAGTATAGTTTGTGACTTCACAGACTACGTAAATAGCCGGCTTCAGCAAACACACAACACCTTGGACGACTGAGTGATTCTTTATACCACTAATTATTTTTATATTTATCAAAATATTTTTTTCTCCCAATTTATGTATCTATTTTATCTTTTGAATGCCTCTTTTTAAATCTCACTTTAGCTCTTTCCTTTTACATACCCCTTTAATGCTTGATCTTTCTTTCTGTATATATATATATATATATATATATATATATATATATATATATATATATATGTGTGTGTGTGTGTGTGTGTGTGGTGTGTGCATTTTTATTTTTTCCATCCAGCTATTTAGCTATTTGTTTGTCCAGTAAGGCTTTGCTAAATACTAATTTTAGAAAGTTTTATTCAAGATATCGTAAAACAAAATATATTACTGTCGCTACCTACAAATGTCCCTACTCAGTTACGTGAGCTGACCTATCTATCTTGGGTGTTATAAATCTAACTGGTATCGAACACATGACCGCCCGGCGTTTCGTGGTTTTTATACAACTCAGACGCTCAAGATGGTTTGGGGTGCCCTCCTCCGTACTGAACAGGGACTCAAGCTGTAACATATTCTCCCCACAAGTTACTGTAACTCGGTAGCTGAGAATGTAAAGCACTTCGAAGAATCCACTGGCCTCCTTCCCGGCCCCCCTCTCCTGTAAAAATCTAAAAACTCGCTGTTATATACCAATAAAGGAGGGGTGTTTCCCCTAAGTTACTGGTTTTGCCAATACTCTGTTATGCTAATTGCCAAAACAATTAGTGTTTTTGAAAACATGACAAAACAGCAAATTTATGTTTTGGAAAACATCATCTGGTACGCGCGCTTAACTGCTGATTCAGAACAATTGACATTATAATTATTTATCAGGCTTATGTCATCCTTGCATGCTCTAGATTACCTAAGGCTGCAAGCTACGACATCAGCTAGTTTTGTAACATTTGAACATTATGTAAATTAGCAAACAGCACACCAATTCTGGACTTTTATATTTGTATTTTACATGATATATTTAGCACTATGACACAAACTTACTCGTGCTCATAGTTCCTTCAACAAAGTCTCCCTGGTACAGAAATACATCCTCGGATGCCAACATTTCCACAAAACGTCCATTTTGGCACAGGCTAGGATACAGTCTGTTGTCGACTGAGAATTCCAACCAATGACCGGGTGATCATGGGTCTGGCGGCTGAATGGTCGTGGAAAATAGATTATTTGACAGCAGTTTTTTTTAGGGGGGGGGGAGAGGTGAACGCGCACAGTATGGAATGTAGAGTGGGAACGTGGCATTAATAGCCTTCTAGAAAATACAAACATATTCTTTTGTAGTCCCCATAGAAAAAATTTTTTTTAATATTAATAGCAATACTATCTATTAAAAATGACAGCTTCAGGTCACATGACTTGACGTATAATAGGCCTACTATCTACTTTATGGCATTAGGAACTCTAAAAGTTCATTGCCGCACTTACAAAAGTACACCACCTACCCTATCTTGACCTAGTTCTATCCAGTCCACCTCATTACACCCTATCCTCTTTCATGTCCTTTCTAAGTTATTCTTCCATCTAAGTCTAGATATTCCAATGGTCATTCCGTTGGGTTGCCAGTCAGTACCTGAAACCGCCTCGGTGGCGTATTTGGCTAACGCGCCAGTCGTGTTGAGCTTGACTGCCGAGGACGGGAGATCGAGGTCGAATCTCGTCGGTGAACTGAGGGTGGTTTTTTCCTAAATGGTTTTCCAATCTCCCTCCACGCAAATGGGGTTCACTTCCTCTAAAGTTAATCTTCCCCAATCCTAGCCCATTTGTGTAATTAGTACTTAAGCGTATAACCCGAACGGTAATAAGCGGTGTAAGTAAGTATCCTGAACTAGGTTCTGGATTCATCCATTCACGTTGCATGTCCTGCCCACTGTAATCTACGAGACTTGATCATCCTAACACTGTCTTGTGTTGAGTACAGGCTATGTAGTTCTTTATTACATAACCTCCTCCACTCCCAACTAACCACTAAGCTTGTACGAAAGTTATTTAGTAACATTTTTAACTGTCAGATTATATTCTTCCTACCGTGCCCTTGCTATACGCCTGCGACTGTTAGCTTGTGATGAAAATAAGATGACAACTAATAATAGGACCCGTACCGTTGGGCCCACGGACAAACAAAATACTGCATCCTCGTCTTATTTGACTTACAGATGGCAGGAAAGTCGAGACTAAAATCTTCCCCTCTCCCTCCCTCACCAAAAACGCGGGTACATTCTCTATAAATTTTACCTTCCTAGTCCCTAGACCATCAGTGTAAACATGTGGATATCCCATCGTGAGACGGGGTGAGAAAAAAGAATAGTCGGGAAAGGGAAGACCAAAGAACTCCCTCAAAACTTTAACAACGTGTTATATAAACTTTTTTTTTGTACTGTACTTATATTAACCAGGCAATTCCTTATTAATAGTGAAGTCATAGGCTAAGTAAATAGTCGGCTGCAGCTAACACACAATATCTTGACCAACCACTCACGATGCATGGTGAATATTAAAATAATACAGATATAAAAATGTCTTGCTAATTTCTGCTATTCTCAGGGTCATGGTCGCCTAGGGCGCTAATGTTCTTAGAGGCGCAATCCAATAAAATGTAAATTGTTTTAGTGTTTGAAAATAGGCATTTAAATTAAATAAGCTAATAATTATTTATAAATAAAAAATAACATCTTAATAGGCCTACTGTATTTAATCTAATATTAAAAATATATTTTACTAAAATATTCCCAAAATTTAAAATAAAGTTAAGGGAAAAAGGCTAATATTTTTGCACATATTGACTAAGGGGGGATGGGGTGCCTATTATTATATTATTATTATTATTATTATTATTATTATTATTATTATTATTATTATTATACTGCTACCCCCCTCCCCCCCTTCGTGGGCCTACTCTGTCAGGATGTGTTGCGGCCGAGGATAAGAGTGGTTACTGGATATATGGCCGTGTGGCTTCCCAATTAATGTACGGCTTTGGTTTTTAGGGTTTTATTGAACTACTTTGCACTACTACAAAATGTGATGTTGTTAAGAAGTTACTAGAACGATATAAAAGAATTCGAAAAGACTTACTCAGGAGCCAGTGACAGAACGAAGTATAGTAAAGAATGCTTAACCAATGGCCTGGGCTGAATGACACTCAAGGTGGTTCTACACGGCTATGAACCCCGCTACCTTGGGCACGACGGTAGTCCCAGCACACGTACTCGACGATCTGGCGTCCTAACCCACGTAGCCCCCAAAACGGGCAGAGTGACCCCCCTAGAATCGATAGTGAATTGTCAGCCCTGTTAGCTCAACAACTAGCACTATTTACGCTACAACTTGGCCTGATTGCCAAAAGGTGTGCTGACAAGACATACTGGCCGTCAGCCCTTGTGTCCTATCGTTCACTCGCTCATAAAAACACGTTGGTATTGTCGTTCTGTCACTCGCAATTCACAACATTACAATGTTAAAATAAACAAACTCCCCAATTTAGGGCATGTCGATTACACTATACTATTTTTGTCCAGTATTCTGGCACTTTATAAACTATTGCTATTATTATTACTTTGCATCACGCAGAGGGTGGTGTGGTTTATTTATATTATACAGAATACAAATGGGGTGCAAATTTTAAGTGTCGCCTAGGGCGCACGGCACCGTTACACTCGCCGTTCTACCATCAACGGTCTGGAATTTAAAGAGGGGCCGTGCAAGAATGTACAGAGCATGTAGTCAAATGTAAAGTCATATAATTTTAAAAAATATATTAAAAGTAAGAATTAAAGGACGCTTGGCACGAAATGTCGTAGCTCTGAGATCAGAGTGAATGTTTAAAAGAATGGAGCTAGCCTTGCTCTAACAAATAAAATTATTTTATAAACACAATTTTAAAGATAGTTGAGGATATTTCGTAGTGGGCTCGAAGATTTAATGTTGCGATTCCGATAAGAAGTACAACAGCAGTATGAGGACATTTTTATTCAAGCAGGTGGAGACCTTAAATGGCAATAAACAGGTGACAACCGATAGCCTGCTGTTACCAGTCTCAGATAGAACTCAAACAAAAACCTCTCTCTCGTGTTAGTCCTCTGAAGTCGCACTTGGCTGCCATATGGGAAGATAAATATTGACAAGTTAAATACCCCGATGACGCGCAAGAACTAATAAGGACAACTGACGACCAAAAATTACCTTTTATTGTGTTTTGTACCGACACTTATGTTTGTATTAGTTTAATCTCAACCACATGCAGGCAGATAAATGGCCGTGCTTTTAGCGGCTGGAGCCAAGCCTGCGCACACACACACACGCACGCACACACACACACACACACACACACACACACGCACGCACACACACACACACACACACACACACACACACACACACACACACACACACACACACACACACACACACACACACACACACACACACACACACACACACACACACACACACACACACACACACACACACACACACACACACACACACACACACACACACACACACACACACATAAATGGAGGCCTTTCCCATTGACACCTTTCGTTTTAAAGATATATGGGGGTTGTAAGTTAGAGGGGTTAGTTGGGGTTGAAAGAGGTGTCTTAACTTATGTTGAGGTCCCTAAAAAAAAAAAAAGATTGCAAAACATTATTTTTTACAAAATTACCCTTTAAGTAATTAAAGTATTTTTTGAATTATAATATACCTTATTTGTGATTTTATTAGGACCACGAGCTATTAGATAACGCAGCCATCTGCGACTCGGTAGTTGGCTTATTGCTGCCACTTGTACAATTATTATAATTGTAAGGGATTGCATATTACAATTATAATAATTGTACAAGTGGCAGCAATAAGCCAACTACCGAGTCGAAGATGGGTGCGTTATTTGATAGCTCGTGATCCTAATAAAATCACAAATTTGTAGCCGACGATTTCCGCACGTCCATCATAGACTCTGCCTTAAAATATGAGTGAAGAATGACCCTGGGCACGGGACTAATCCTGGATAGCTCAGTGGTTGGAGGATTGGCGTACTAAGCCAAAGGTCCCGGGTACAATTCCCGTTTCCAGGTGTAATTTTTAAATTTTCAGAATACCACATCATATTGTCAAAATCTACGCTAATTTGTTTATTCGATTTTCTACAGTAGATAAGTATTTTATGATTAATACAACTTAGTGGAATGTCACGTACCCTAGTGGTAAGCTTTCGTCAGTTCGGGAAACAATGCTCTGTACCAGTACTATTCAACCTTTTATGTTCGACCATCCCCAGATTGGTTTCCCCAAAGTTGTTGGTACATAATGCAAGCTATATTTATTCTATAATCTACATCTACGAGAGAGCCGGGGAGAGAAAACAAATATGGCGTTCCCAGATCGTATGTCCTTTCGTCCGGATTTCATGTGGCTAATCCTATATATGGCCCTTATTATTTAGTGTAATCATGAAATAATATTTAAGACTATATATTTAAATTTTAAATACCCCGAATATATCTTCGCGTATCCCCGGGTTGAAACAACTTTGTTAGCACCGCGTCTTATGCTGGATTCATACATATTATTATTATTATTATTATTATTATTATTATTATTATCTAGCACCGCGTCTTACTACCCGTTCGGGTTATACGCTTAAATACTAATTACACTAATGGATTAGGAATTGTGAAGGTCGAATTTAGAGGAAATGAACGCGCCTTATCGTGGGGGGAGAGTGGAAAATCAGTTAGGAAAAGCCACCACCTGTTCACCCGACCGAGATTCGAACCTCGATCTCCCCGTCCTCGGCAGTCGAGATCAACACGACTAGCGCGTTAGCCAACCACGCCACCGAGGCGGGTGATTCATTCATAAAGCTACGCTATATTTGAAAGGTTTAGTAAAGTATTTTGTAGTTTTAGAGACAATATGACCTTTTGTAATTTAAAGTGTATCAGTGATAGTCTAAAGGGTTTAGATTATTCTAGAGGTCAAAGTGAGAAAGATTATTATTATTATTAGCACCGCGTCTTACTACCCGTTCGGGTTATACGCAAAGTGAGAAAGAGGAAGGGTTGTTGTTATCAGCAGCAGTGATACAGGACGAAGATACTAAACAGTTGCGGGTATATGATATATTTGCCGTAAGAGGTTAACTTTAGGTGAATTCCACCATTTTCTGGAAAGATAATCCCACGACACAAAATATCGAAAAGAAACTCACGTACACGTTCTTTAAGACAGCTGACGTTTCACAGCCACACTGATTAGGTGTGATTAGACGGGAATAGGTGGGTAACTGTCAGTTGTGCGCATGCGCAGTACAAAACGTAGTGCGAGAGAGATGTAAAAATCACCCGGTCCACGATTTCGCTCGCATAGCGTAGCATATCGCGTCATAGCACAGCGTAGCATATCGCGGCATAGCATTGCGTAGCATAGCGTAGCATTTCGCGACATAGCACAGCGTAGCATATCGCGGCGTAGCATAGCACAGCATAGCGTAGCATATCGCGGCATAGCATAGCACAGCATAGCGTAGCATCTCGCGGCATAGCACAGCACAGCATAGCGTAGCTTCATGTGTGAATCCAGCTTTACTACCTGTTCAAGTTATACTCATATGTACTAATTACGCAATTGAGTTAGGTATACGAAAGGGGGAATTTAGAGAAAGTGTACCCGCATTTGCGTGGATGGACAGTGGAAAACAATTTTTGAAAAACCATTCTCAGTAAACCCGACCAAGATTCGATCCCTGATCTCCCTATCATCTGCAGTCTAGTCTAACACGAGAGTAACGCCTTGGACCATGCAGCCACCAACGCAGGTTTGAAACCACTGCTCTAGATGATAATTGATAACATAAGAAATCTTGAATACTTACCTACGAGTATCGCAATAAATTGGATAAACTATTTTACAAACTTGCTTGTTCATTGTGTTGGAAAGATTGTTGTCAAGAGAAAACTTGTTTCTTAGTGAAACTTCGAATAGAATATTAAATCAAAGCATGCCCTTTTAAATATAGACCTTTCCAATTGATATCGGTCCGTTGTTAGGAGAAGAAAGAAGAAATCATATGAGACTAGATTTTATGTAGATTGTTATTTCGCTCCATACATTGGTAGGCACACAGACTAAAGGTCAATCTGGTCTTGTTTGCCAGTGATGGGTAGGTCAGAGTTCGAATCTCATCCAGGCATGGAGAAAGTGTTATTCCTAGATGGTTTTCCACTCTCCCTCCATTAAAATCCGGGTACATTTTGACTTAATTGTATAATATAGGATTCTAACGAACTAAATATAACACTTCTCAAGCAGATGAGCTATATTTTCAAATTTAATTTTATTGAAAATTAACTTAAAATGTGTTTTAAAAACTGACAACGCACGCAAGTACAATATAATAGCCAATTGTTTATAATATGACGTTGAAATAAAATATCTCAGTCTTTAAAATAGGAGAATATTACCGAGACCTAATAATTTCTTAGTACACTCGATTCTAGGTAGGCCTACTTAATTTTAATTGAACAATTTCGTACTTATTTACAAATTACAATAGAGCTATCAAATTGGAATGATTATGTTATTTACCTCTATACAATAATTGTCGTGGTCCATTGAAAAAACCTGACATGTCTAAATAAGAACCATGATCATGATCGATTAAAGAATCTGGCGGTCTGGGGTTCAATCCTCGGTCCCGGCACAGATTTATCTGACTACCAAACCCTTCCTTCACCTCTGACAAGACGTCTATTAATCACAACTTGTGAATGTGAGGAATGCCAGACCTCCACCGTGGTTCGGATCCCACGTTAAACTGTAGGTTCTCAATTTCATCTCACAATCACCCTACCATTGCAAATTAGCGTAAGTGCGTATAACCCGAACGGGTAGTAAGACGAGGTGCCAATAATAATAATAATAATAATAATAATAATAATAATAATAATAATAATAATAATCCGTGTCATGATTTATTGAACAATCCCTACCTTGGTCCTGTGAAGAATCATAAGTGTTATCCAGCGAAGAATCAGTGCCATCATTGAGATCTGTTGTATATCAGTGATATATTTTGTTGTTTACTATTGGGCCTAATATAGTCTGTCTGGTTTGACTGTACGTACATAAACTAATTTGAAATTTTTTCTAGTAGACCAAGAATGTGTTTATGTAGATTTTAGAGGATAAAGCTGTGTCTTAGCTCTGGAAATTTTGTACATAATAGTGACAGTCTTGCCAACTTCAACTAGGCCTATATTAACTAAAAACTTTACAATTTCCCAGGTCCTCTATTTTCATACCCCAAATATTGTAGCTAAATATAAACAATAATCTTGATTTCTAAATTTAGTATAAGTAATATAATCAATGAATGTAATTAGATCAATTCAATTGACACCCCCGCCCGCTCAAAATGAAAATGTTAGTATACCAACAATTTGCACCTTTTGGCACCTTTTTACGATTTTCTTAGGAGAGTGGAGTGTGGGAATCTACGCTTAACTTTCCTCCACCCCAACCTTTTTTAATTTTAATTCTTTTTCCTACAAAACTTATAAAGTGCAAAACGTCATTATTGGGTGCAAAAAGGTACAAATAAAATCTATTAAATATGAATTGAAACGAAACCAACATTTTAATTTGTAGGGGCAAAACTTAACTTGCCCCTCCTCAGCCCCAAATAAAAACAATCGTACCTATCTTGGTTGGCGTGCAAAATAGGTGTAAAACGGTGATTTATTTAGATTTTAATTTTGAGGGGGAGGAGGGTCAATTCCAGTGATTTCCCAATATATCCAACTCTAGTGACTAGATTAGAGCTGACTAATCTATGTATTGCACACGTCCCCAAAGTAGAATTTATAACAATTCAGAAGTGCGATTGGCCGATATATATTTTCTAAGCATGCTCTAAACTATTTCCCTGTGGTTAGCCCAGATACAGTAGCCCCATGGCTTCTTTGGTGCTGACAGCTTTGAAAAGTTACCAGACCAAATTATGTATCCCTACACCGAACCATATGATCTGCAAAAAAACATGTGTTTAGCAGATGTCCCTTATGACAGTCAAAATTTAGGTATATACCTAAATTTTGACTATCAGAAGTCAGTTGCGAGCTGTCAGTCAGCACCAAAGAAGCCATGGGGCTACTGTAGGTGCACGTATCAAAGAAATATCGTGTTCTCTTCCTCTGTATTAAACTTTGATAGTAACAATAAAATTTAACTATAGTGTGTTAGTAATTATAATTAATAATAAGGATGAAATACTCCAGTATCCCATTTGCGTCTCAAATTCCCATACTCACGCTAACTAATTCATCCAAAAAATTATTGTTTAACCAGGCAAGCACTTTCAAAAAGTATCGCCAGCTCTGGTCTGGATATTTAACAAGTAATAACTATAAAAAAAAACAGTATATCTTCGTCAGCATCCTCGGGAATCAACCAGGGTCCTCTTTGCCTGATGGCAACAATTTTATCAATTTATCCTTATAGGACGGGCGCAGGAGTCTTTAACGAAACCATTTAAGTCGAACCAACTTGAGGTCTGCAGTCTAGTCACGTCCACGAACCGCTCTCAGAACCTGCTGGCGATGACCGAGCTGATCACGTGATCGGAGCATGGGACTCGAGGGAGCTTATATTATAATAAACAATACACTTAGGTGAAGAGGGGCTGTAGAACAACGTCTTAAGGTGGGAGTGTAGGGGACGCGTGAAAAGAACAGGGTTTTGCAGTTTTTATACCAAGACATGCTATTGGACAAAATAAATAAAACATTGCTTCATTACAAACATAGAGTTTAGTTTTCTTCACATGCTGACCTCAACAGTTCTTGAACATCTGTCGAGTATAACACGGAATTTAATTTTTTAATTTAATTTTTAATTTAATGTTTAGCATCGCGTCTTACTACCCGTTCGGTTATACGCTTAAGTACTAATTACACTAATAGATTAGGAAATGGGAAGGTTGAATTTAGAGGAAGTGAACCCGAATTTGCGTGGAGGGAGAGTGGAAAATCATTTAGGAAAAACCACCCCCAGTTCACCCGACCGAGATTCGAACCTCGATCTCCCCGTCCTCGGTGGTCTGACTCAACACGACTGGCGCGTTAGCCAACTATGCCACCGAGGCGGGTACGCGGAATTTAATGACAGCCTTTTATCTCATCTATAAAGTTTGTCATATAGTTCATCACCATGTTAGGAAAATTAAATTCTATGCTTCTACTGAAGCAATATTTTATTTTATTTGGCAAAAAAAAATAAAAAATGCTTTGCTACATTAACTGCAACAAACACATTTTTTTCACGTTCCCTAAACTCGCACCTTAAGTTAGAGTGAGTTATGCTCTAATAATCTACAATAAAATTATGTGTTTTTATTCATCATAATTCATAATAAATAATTTATTGCCATTCCTGCACTATATTGAGTCAGTATGATTGTATAACATGCCCATTCCACTGCAGGCCATATTATACTGTTAAATAGTCTCGAATCATCTGTTATAGTTTTCTTGTTGATAAATGTCAAAAATTTATCGAAGTAAATTGCCGTGGTCCTGGACGGGAAGCTAGACGTGATTCAAAAATAAACATAAAAAACATTCAATGGATATTTTAGCAACGCACCAAAATAATTCTACTACAAAATATATATGGCGTGTCAAGATCTAGGCCAGAACACAGTATGACTTATTTGAATGTCTTGGAAAGAATTTTCAAATTTATTATGTTAAGTCATTTTAATCTTTTTTGATGAGCCTTTTCTTAAATATTTTCTTCTTTTAAATATTAATTTTAGAAAAAAAAAAGTATGCTGGAAGGATAAACTTCTTTCATTTGATATGGTGCTAGAGAGTATCAGACTTGATTACAAAAAAAAGAAAACATTAATGATGTGTGGTATCTTTATTAGAATAAATAAATGTTACTGATAATTTATCATTATTCAAATAATCACTTAATACTAAAAAAAATCTATACAAAAAAGTTAACAGAACTTAACTTTTGTGTTGGAAGTTTAAAATAAAATAAAATCTTTATTTAAAACATTCTTTAAGAGTTTGGTTTTAGGTGCTTTTATAACTTGACTGCTGTGCTAAGATCTTAACCAGGAATCTGAGATTCAGTTCGAATCTTGGCTAGATGCACTTAAATGGTTTAATAACCTCTCCTTAGGCAAATACTGTGCTTTTTTTTAGCCATCCATATTTTAGATTTATCTTTATTTTAAATAATTGGTTTTAGCACAAGGATTATCCATTTAATTTATGGGATGGAGCTGAAAGGGGTGGCTAAGAGGAAATGCACCCAAATTATTGTGGGGAAGGATGGAGAAACTACCTGTTATTTAACTGATATCTGAGCTTCAGCCACCTCATCCCCAGCAATTTAGTTTAAAGCGACCCTGACTCGAGAATTATTCCATAGCTTTCATAGCTTGTGTTACAAATATGAATGACCCACATCGGTGGGCACGCAGGCTAAGCCGTCAACCTCGTTTGATATGGTTTGCAGGTAACGAGGAGGTTGAAGTTTTAGTCTCGGCTGGGTGTACCAAGGGCTGTTTTTCTTGAATTATTTTCCACTCTACCTACATGCAAATAAAGGCACACTTCATTTAAATTACATATCTCTCATAATTTCCCTATTAGTGTAAATAAGCAAATAGCTCAGACAGGTAGAATGATAGAAAATAATATATAAAGAATGGGTTCTCACCCAAGATGAAGATTCGTTTCTCTAGTAAAGAAAAACAGGCTACATTTCCAATTAAGTTAAATAAACTGGAATCGAACCCGAAACCAGTGTTCAGGTCATTTTTCAACTAATTTAAATTAATTGAATTATGGTCTCCTACATACGGGTATTCCTGTAACTACAATTTTTTTTTTTAAGCACCGCGTCTTACTACCCGTTCGGGTTATACGCTTAAGTACTAATTACACTAATGGATTAGGAATTGGGAAGGTTGAATTTAGAGGAAGTGAACCCGCATTTGCGTGGAGGGAGAGTGGAAAACCATTTAGGAAAAACCACCCCCAGTTCACCCGACCGAGATTCGAACCTCGATCTCCCCGTCCTCAGTGGTTTGGCTCAACACGACTGGCGCGTTAGCCAACTACGCCACGGAGGCGGGTGTAACTACAATGATTGTGTTGATATTCAATTATATTTTCAATTCAAATACCAAGCGGTGTAGAGCTACCAAATGCTCGAAGGTCAAGTGTAGATTTTATACAAAGATGAGTCAAGAGCATGCATTACATGCCCATGAATTCTGTGAAATCGTAAGTTCACACGAACACTATTGTACATGGATCGTTTATGATTAAACATTAATAGAGATAAAGAGTTAATAGAAGTTCCTAATACAGAACATTGTTTAAATAATATTTGGTTAAAAATTGCGTTGAAAAGGCAGTTTTTTGACCATTTTAGAATGGCTTCACAGCTAATCATTGTGCACAAATCTTCATTATGACTTAAAATAGGGACATACTGTAGTTAGTAACAAACTTTGTCGCTTTGTTCCCCATTGTCACCACAGAAAATTTCGAGTAATCATTCAAATACGAATGCACTGCACACATTTCTGGCATATCGTAGGTATTTTCTTTTCCCTTTTACTCATATACTTCACGTGAGCTGAGTTGGGCCTGCTGTTATTCACGCTCTCAGCTGCTGAAAATACAATTATTCTCAAATAGTTGATACTTTCTTGGGAATGGCAAGGTTAGGATGAAAATAAATATAAGTATTTAAATGAATTTGGTTTACTGTGCAATAAAACTTTTGTACAAATGACTTTCAGAGCGGTACACATTTTTATATACAAAATAAGCTTTTAAAACAACTTTTCCACAGCAAACAATAATTAAGGTGAACAACCATGTCATGAATATCTACAATATAAAATGTATTTACGAACATTTATTTTAACAAAGTTGTATCATTTATTCATGTTGCAGTAATCTTATAAAAATATGATAATTTAATTTGCATTTTTAAAAATCAAATAAATATAACAGGAATACTATTATAAAGCTTAACGAACAGTGAGCAGTAATTCAAGAAGAAGTATTCACTATTTACTATGTAAAATAAAATAAATCATACCATATTAACAACATAAAAATTTATATAAAACAGCAACGTGCTACAGCCTACCAAGTCATAGAATTATAAAATCTCTACTCTTTGTGTGATGCTGTTAACATAACTGTTTACAACACAACAACCATTTATAGAGCTGAGAAAACTCATCCAAGATATGTTAAAACGAAAATTATTTTGTAGAAACCTTGTATTAGAGTTTTAGAGAATATCTTTCTTCTCCTCCTGAATTTTAGTTCCCATTATTATAAAAGTAAAACAAATTACCCCTGGAGATATTCACTGGTTTAGAGCACTAAGGTCAAGGCAAAGGTCCCCTTTTAGGTTCCCAATTTCTCATTAATATGTTTAAATTATATGAAACAATTAACTCAGTGATAAGTGAGGAGAACCTGGTCCAACCCTCCCCCCCCCATTACCTCCGGCCCAAGACCAATAGGTACTGAAGATGTGTTTAATAAATAGGCTTAGATAGGCTAAATTTTAAGCAGAAGCCTAAGTCTAAATGAGAAGGTATACCATTCTTTAGACACAATAAAAATTTTCCTAGAATACACAACTGTAAAATACTACAGAAATATGTATTTAAACCCACTTTAACACCCCCCCCCTTTTTTTTCCAAAGACAATTTTAAGGTGCGTCACTGAACAATCATCAGTGGTTTTAATATTCACAACAATAAAAATATTGCTTAAGTAATTGTATCATTCAATTCCTTTATTAGTATTTGCATTTAATTTGAATAGATATGGCGAGTTAAAAAAAAAGTTCAAATAAATTAGTTCAGTCTTTAAATGCAGAGAAAAAATACTTCAGCAAATGGAATAATATTACTAATCATAAAATGTTATTTTTTTAAAGATGACTAGAAGGAAACTGCGAAAAACTTCAACTATAAAAAAAACTTCTTTTGTAAAACTAAAGCCCTAAAAAAAAGCTTATGTTAACCTTGAAGGACACTACCTAAGCTTTTTTTTATCGTATTATATTTGACACACACTCTAACATCAGACTGGGGATTATTAAGAAGAGATAAAGCTACTCAATCCACCAATGATGCCAACTAAATATATATATATTTGCTAGTGATGGGTAGGTTTGGAGATTTTACCGGTTCCAATTCTATTATTTATGAAGATGCCAAACTTGGTTCCTTAGTAGGCACTATCCTTGATTCCAAGGCTGTAACCTAATTTTGATATTGTTTGGAGTATCTTTTGTTCATAAAATTTCGGGGAGGGGGTTTGAACCCCCAAACTCCCCCGACTACAGCCTTGCTTTATTCTTACTTGGATTGAGATAATCGATATTAATATCAACATTTTCAAAACCTTCTTTCTTAGCACTCAAATTCAGTAAATAAGAGCTTGGTCAATGAAATATGTATTTTTAAAAAATTCTCAAGTTTATTTCAATCGCGGGAAATTATAAATGTATTTAAAATGACCTTTTATATCTAGCAGTATTGCGCCAATCAAAAATGGCAGTTTCTTTTTCAACCAGACTTTTGTTTTTTTGAATAAGGTATAGTAAGCTTATTAAATAAATAAAATGTTTTAAATGTGAGACTGGATGAATTTAAAAATAATGAAATTGAAATGTTGATCAATTGTGAGCTAGAATCAAATAATTGTGGTTAAAATTTGAGTATGAATTAATAAAAACTGGAATTGGGATGTCTCTGTTCCAAACTACAAATCACATAAACCAATTCTGAGCTATTATGTTTCCTGCCATACGTATATGTGCGACATCAATAGCTAACTAGCAAGTTATCTGTTAATCACCTATTTTAAACCCAAATACATATTTAATAAACCTTACACTTTTAAGGCCATAGTCATAGTCATATAATCAACTATTTTAATTTCATTTCATTTCATTGTATATTTGAATCTATTAAAAAAACCATAGCCACCTTCTAAACCCAAGTACCAACCGTTCCATCCCTTAAACTTGCTGAAGTATTTAGTTTCAAATTTACTATTTATCAACTGTACATATATTTTAATCTATGAAAATCTATTACCATGCAATTAAATAAAATTCAAAAATACAAAAAAACTACATGAATGCTGTGAGCGGCTGAGCGCTTCAAATTCTTCAATTGAAACTCGTATTGAAATATTATTATGTCTAGTTATTTACAGGTGATACATTCAATATGAAAATAGTCCTGTTTATAAAACTGAGCATTTTTTTTTCAAAAAAAGCACATCCATCTTTCATTGAAAGATGTAAAACAAAAAATGTCAACTAAATCTATGAATAAGATTATAAATATGTGTTTCTTGCCCACCCAAACTATTTCACCCATATACTGTATATAAAACATTATCAGTCTGAACAATAAGCCATGTAATATTGCCATATGATAGTTACATAAAAAATGTTATTTAAAAGGCTTAGTTTTATTATATAATTTTCATAAATAAATAAAATATTATGACTTAAGGATCATGATTCAATTCTTCAAAATACATTAAAACTGTGATTTAAAAATCGTTTCAAGAATCCTATGTAATTTTACAAATTACAAAATATTCATTTAAATACCATATTATTATGATCATATATCATATATTCAAATAGTTTTTTTTACTAATGCCTAATACCATGGTTATCAGTGATTTTATTTGAAATTTATTTAATTATAAATAGAATTGTTTTAAGCAAATGCCCACTAAAGGGAACATGGTTGGCGTATTTTAAAAGTTATAAGATTTTGTCTATACGATTCTTACTGCCAGTTCGGTCTATCACTGACCTAAACAACCTTAAACAGATTTAATAGAGGTGAATTTTAAGTATATGTATCGGCAATCTCCTAAGTATGAGGGAAAAATAAACACGAGTGCATCCAGTCAGGGTTAAATGCCAGGCTCCCAAATAAGATTAAAGATCAATCTTCCGATAACTATTTTTGAAAACCATGTTATTTTTATTTAAATCTGTACCAATTTTTTTTAAAGTGTCAATTTGGAGTTGCAAATAAATCCTAATGTTCTCTTTTTTTTTTGAATGAACACTCTGCGTTCAACCCCCTCTAGATTAAATACACATGTTATAAACACCAAAATCACAATAATAAAATTAAGATAAATCTATCTCTCACTAAAAATATACAAATACACAAATTGACAGAGTAAAATTTAAAAGGGTTTTTCCTCCATGATGTGTTTTTAATCCTCTTTCTCAGCGAATGCTTCAGCATTTACGTAAAATTGACCCACCATATCCTATTTTCTTTAGAAAGTATTGTTTAAGTCGGCCATTCTAAAACATAACTTAAGAAAAAGTACAACGCAAAATACCTAATCACTCATTTTACTTATATATAGACAGACAATACATTTCCGTGGATATGGTTCGGTTTTACCAAGATATGATAATAGCTGCATCCCATATCAGCCCACCCTCAAAACAAGGAGATGTATCACGAACTAAAGTCGATCCCATATTTCAGGGAATATCAACAGAGTTCGGTCTTACACTGATATAAACAATTAAAACCCAGTTCTGTCCCTTGTCCTAGGTTAGGTAAGGCTTAGTTGCTCCCATTGAACTAATTTTTTTTTCTAATTTTACTATTTTTGCATCAAACATATATTTTTGTAGCAGTGAACTATATTAATTTCAACTTTTAAACTTACCTTATACTATGGGAAAGGGTTTGGTCAAGCTTGCTCATCATGAGGCATATAGGAGATGTAGCCATTATAATTCACACTCATTTGCTATTAATTATCCTCGACAGCTCTCTAACGAATGCATATTTACACATCTAAATTGTTAAACTTTAGCTTACCAAAACTTGCATGAATCGCTAATAATCTTGCATTATGCTAAACAAATATCTCCTAGATATATACAAGGCACAATTGGAAGTCCCCTAAGCTCAAAAAAAGCTTTTTTTTTACAAACCTAGCAAAGTTATAAGAGAAAAATAAAAGATATTGTAAACATTGGCACATAATTCACCCATGGAAAACTTAATGAAAATAAACATATTTATATACAAAATAAAACAAAAATACAAGCTTCCCAAACAATTTTGACAATATTAATAGAAACTGATAACAGTTTACTTTAATATTACATTTTGATTATATTTCTCATCATATAGAATTTGTAAATTATATTAAGGTGTTAAAATTTAAGTAAGTTGTGGTAAAAATATATTTACATTAATGCTGAGGATTCATTCATTTGTTACTATTTTTAATATAAATTAATGTATCAGTCTTTTTGTTCTCAACTGTAGATTCTCACTCAGCTGTATATAAAATCTTAGTTCAAACAACCAATAAAATGTATAAAATTCTTGGGAAAGTATGGCTATTCGATAAACGCAAATATGTTCATTGAAAACTTCCACTTTGTTTTAACTGTTCATAAAATTTAAACACACTTCAAATTTCTACCTTTTGTTTTTTACATATTTTCTTGTAGACGAATACACCATAAAACCAAAATCTTGTATGGCAAGTAATTAAATAAAATCTCAAGTGAACACACATAAATAAAACATTTTGATTCTTCTTCCAAGTCTCAATTTTCTCTTCTACATCAAGTAATTCATCCCATAAGATTATATTTTTTTTAAAGGTGTATTATGCAAAAATAAAAAAAAGCATCCAATTAAACGCCTCGTGCATTTTTTTTATATCATGAGTATTAACACACTTTTATCTTTATTCAAAATCCATTTCTCCTTATTTTGATGATTATCACATAAATTCAGTCTTTTACGTGAACAACTTTCTTTCAAAAACAAACATGCATTCATAAGTTCCATATATTCTTTTCTTGAAGCTCCACCCACAGTTCTGCTAAGAGTGAACAGTTTAACTTCTTGTAGAAGGGGTGAGATATTTCAGGGGATATTTAAACGATAGCTAAAAAAAGTAACAATAAAGTTAGGTCTCGTGTTGAAATGAAGTTTTAGCCAAGTCTAAAATAGACTCGCATTCGTATTAGACTCGAATTTTAGCTGCTATAGCAAAGTTCCCAGGTGATTGGGAAAACTTATAGAAAGCATTCATCATGGAAAAAGTCTTCATGTGAAAATTCTGAAACAAAGAAATAAAACCATTAAGTATTCAGCACACCTAGAGCAGGAAAATGATCTGTTTCTAGTTCTATATGATGACCCATTTAGTGACCTCTCAACACACGAGCTGTTTTTCTGTAATTAATTAAATATAGGTTAAGTGTATTCATGTGTTAGCAACCAACTTTCATGGCGAGTATTAGCAAAACAAGTAAGCTAACTATCATGGAAACATGGGGGTGATTTCATAGTAGCACATGACGCATAATTTTAAGCATTGTTTCAAGTACAAACACATGTGTAGAAGAGTTATTTTTTTTTAGCCCTGCGTCTTACTACCCGCTCAGGTTATACGCTTATGGACTAATTACGCTTATGGTTTTAGGGATTATAAAGGTTATATTTGGAGGAAGTGTACCCACATTTGCGTGGAAAACCATTATGGAAAAACCACCCTCAGTACACCCGACCAAGATTCAAACCTTGATCTCCCCTTCATCAGCAGTCTAGTCTACTGTGAGATTAGCGCGTTAGACCATGCAGTCACCAAAGTGGGTAACTAAAAGTTGTCCTAAGCAAATTGAATAGGGATACCCTGGGCAATCGAACAAAAGTAAAACAAAATGTATATTTTATTAAAGTTAGTTTGAGCTCCAACTATGCTACAGTGTCATTTTTTGTTACTATCCTAACAATCAAATTTAACCATTAAAACTAGACTACCACAATATCCCTTAGCCTGGATCTTCTGTACCACCCTTAAGGCTGGGTGCTAGTGAGCGCGAATTTAGTGCGCTAATTTTGCAGTTTTTATAGCATAAACATTTTTTCAACAAAATAAATCAAATATTTCTTCTATAGAAATATAGAGTTTAGTTTTCTGTACGTGCTAATCTCAACAGTTGTTTAATATCTGGCATGAGCATGGTGGCATTTGGTGACAAACTTTTGAAATTAAGAGAAAAAG
The DNA here is from genome assembly GCA_033556935.1 of Timema podura. Taxonomy (NCBI): domain Eukaryota; kingdom Metazoa; phylum Arthropoda; class Insecta; order Phasmatodea; family Timematidae; genus Timema; species Timema podura. The sequence goes on along the minus strand of JAVRXN010000008.1, from coordinate 4,738,162 downwards.
TTGTCATTAAATTCTAGGACCCCCTTGAGAGATATTCAAGGACTGTTGAGATTATCATGTGCAGAAAACTAAACTATATGTTTCTATAGAAGAAATATTTGATTTATTTTGGCCAAATAAATGTTTATGCTGTAAAAACTTCAAAATACTTCCCTAAACTCACGCTCACTAGCACCCCATCTTTTTAAGGTTGGGATTCAAGGAACACGATAAAAGGTGCTATTGCAGTTTTTATAGCTAAACTTTTTTGGTCAAAATAAATTAAATATTGTTTGTATACAAAAAATAGAGTTTAATTTTCTTCACGTGGTGACCTCAGCAGTCGTTCAATATCTGTAAAGAGTGTCTTGGCATCTTTTGGTAACTGTTTCTCTTCATTTAAAAGGGAGCTATCAGGTAATTATAGTATGCTCATTACAGATCTTCAACAACTGTCGAAATCACCAGGTAAAGAAAATTAAACTATGTTCGTAGAGAAGCAATATTTGATTTATTTTGTCAAAAGTATGTTTTGCTATAAAAAAACTGCAAAAACAATGGTATTTTCTTGCATTCCCTACATTCCTACAGTAGCCCCATGGCTTCTTTGGTGCTGACTGACAGCTGACGGCTTTGAAAAGCTACCAGACCAAATTATGTATCCCTACGCCGAACCATATGATCTGCAAAAAACATGTGTTTAGCAGCTGTCACTTCTGACAGTCAACATTTAGGTATATACCTAAATGTTAACTGTCAGAAGTCAGCTGTGAACTGTCAGTCAGCACCAAAGAAGCCATGGGGCTACTGTAGTTACTCCTTACTCTCACTATAAGTAGAAATGTTAAATAAAGTGGTATTTCATGCACTAAAACATTTGTCTGTAACTTCATTAACGTGGTATTTGATTTAAAGAGAAAGATACATTTGAATAGGGGCAACATTTCACATACAAATAAAGGAAACAAAGTTTAAAAAATGCAAGGAGAAAAGGTAAAAAGAAAATACAAAATTTTGTATAGATTTACAACAAATATGATAGAAGAATATAAGATTATTATTATTATTATTAGCACCGCATCTTACTACCCGTTCGGGTTATAAGCACTTACGCTAATATGTAATGGTAGGGTGATTGTGAGATGAAATGGAGGACCTACAGTTTAACGTGGGATCCGAACCACGGTGGAGGCCTGGCATTCCTCACATTCACAAGTTGTGATTAATACACGTCTTGTCAGAGGTGAAGGAAGGGTTTGGCAATCAGATAAATCTGTGCCGGGACCGAGGATTGAACCCGGACCCCAGCACAGAAGTCTGACACCTTACCCCTAGACCACCAAGTCACCTAAGAATATAAGAAAAAAAAATAAGCAAAAAAAAATAAAAAAACCTTAAGAACAAAATAAATGTAGAGAAATAATTGGTGAAAAGGGATCAAAAGGGAAATAAATATAGATAAAGTGTGGGCAAGAGAAATAAAGGGTTGGGGTGCATAAGTGATAAATATAAAGATAAAAAAATTAAAAGTAATTAAAGCTAAGACAAAAGAGTAGTGAAAAGAAGAGAAAATAGAATACATTAAAAAAATAAAGGGATAGCAAATATATTAAATAAGAAACGTAACCATACATAGAGAAGAAAAGAAGAATGTGTAAGAAAAATGAGACAAAAAATAAAAATCGAGAAGGAAAAGAAACGAAATTAAAAATAAAGCAAAAAAAAAAATGGCTGTTTCAGGCAACCCGCATTTCTCGCTATTGATCTTGTCTCTGCAGACATATGGTCCATTCAGCAGCATCCGACGCTGGTGTGACGTCAACCTGGGACGATAAAAGGCATCCAACAGGACGAACAACGTCAGAACCATCCGCTACCCCAACATATGACACCGGAAAGAGGGAGGGGGGGGGGGCAACCACACTTCCTTTGGATGAATCGCTCTGGGGATTATTTTTAAGCTCGTGATCAAAAGAAGATACCGTTTACCGTTTTCAAGTTGGGGGTATTAAATGGGTATGGCAAATGACTAGTTGGGGTATTGAAAAGCTATGGTTAATTTAAAATTTTAGTACTTAATGGCTATAATAGATTTTACTTAGAGGCTAGGGTATCCCGAATTTAAAGTTATGCTATCAAGAGGGTCAAATTAATTTCTATGCGTTTATAGTAAGAAGTGAAATGCTTTTCAACGCAAATTATCACTTAAAATCAAATAATAATAAAAACATGATAGTTGAAATACCCAATAAAAATATTAAAAAAAACAAATTTATAAATTTACCTACAACATTAAAATATTAAAACATGTAATTTCTCTTAAATCCCATTTTTGGATTTTAATGTGATAACTAGCGTTAAAAATGAAAGAAATAATAATTATTGATGTATAATTTCAGCGGCTTTCTAAGTGAACACATCCTCAAAATAAAATTAAATGTGTGTTTACGATATAAACTCGCTTCCCTGTGAAAGAGCTGATCAGCTGAACACTATTTCCGGCAATGGAAGTACTGAACAAGTTGAACAAGTTGAACAAGTTGAACAGGTTCCAAATGATCCAACCTACAATCAACTTATGGGCATTACGAGAAAACGTGCTCTATGAAACCTCCTATGAGCACTAAGTGCCTCAAGCTACTCTCTTAGTGTTCGAACAGGTCCTTGACTGAATTTGGGTCACGAGGAGGACAATGCTGTTGACAGGTTGCCAAAGTATACTCCATTCACGGTAGGAATTACTCTCTGAAAGGTCTTTTCTCCTACCAATATCCTACTATATAATAGCTTTCTGGTAGGGAAAAAGGCCTTTAAGGAAACAATTCCTACGCTGAACAGACTTTAAGATGGGGTGCTAGTGAGCGTGAGTGTAGGGAAGTATTTTTGAAGTTTTTATAGCATAAACACTTTTGGCCAAAATAAATCAAATATTTATTCTATAGAAACATATAGTTTAGTTTTCTGCACATGCTAATCTCAACAGTCCTTAAATATCTGTCAAGGGAGTCCTAGAATTTAATGACAACTTTTTCTCTTATTTTAAAAAGTTTGTCACCAAATGCCGCTATGCTCATGAGAGATATTCAAGAACTGTTGAGATCAGCACGTGCAGAAAGCTAAACTATATGTTTCTATAGAAGAAAAATTTGATTTATTTTGGCCAAAAAATGTTTATGCTATAAAAACTGCAAAATTAGCGCACTAAATTCGCGCTAACTAGCACCCCACTTTAAGACTTCCCTATAGTTGTTGGGAAGCTAGTAAATTAGTTGGATTAGGAACGGTCCTTGATAAATTTGAGATTCAAAAATTCGCCAAACTTCTTAGAACCTAAACGCTTTGAAAAAAACACTTTATACAATCGATAATATAAAAACAGATTTACTAAACGTGATCCACATCGGTGGGCACGCAGATTATGACGTCAAGTTCTTCTAGTCTAGTTTGCCGGTTCTGGACAGGCTTTCCCCTAAATTTTTTATAAATTATCCCTCCATTCAAATGATGATACCTTTTATTTAAATTCTACCTTCCTCATTCCTATCCCATTCGTGTAATTAAATGCAGACAGCCTTGACAGAAAGTCAATTTGATGTAGAAACAACATAAAGGTAATAATGCAATTTGAAAAATAAGAAACCCACTTCGGTGGTCACATGGTCTAAGAAGCTACTCTAGAAATAGAATAGACTGCCGCTGACTGGGAGATTGTGGTTCTATCTCAGTCGAGTGTATTAAGGGTTTTTTTCTAGATAGTTTCCCACTCTCTCTTCATGAAAATGTGGGTAGCTTTCTCTAAATTAAACCTTCCTCGTCCTTAACCCATTAGCGTAATTAGTACACAAACGTATAGCCCGAATAGGTAGTAAGACGTGGTGATAAAAAATAAAGATATAGCTACAAAATCCTTAGTAAAAAGTTAAATAAATGCATTATAAAATTGATCTTTATGGACTTAAAAAAATTACTTGATGTCTCTCTTCCAGCTAAATGTCAGCAATTCTAAGAGAAAATCACGTTATTAAACATAGAGAATCGGCACAAACCAGAGAGGATGATACTGACGCCTTTATCGGCATGCCCACTGGTAAAGGCTGTATCATTAGACAAAACTAAAACTTAATACAAACTATAAAGGTGTGTTGGAATATAAAAAGAGCAAATATATCTTAACAAAATAGTTATTTTTTTAAAATCCAAACCAAATAAAACTTAACATTTATATTTGACTAAGACCACAATAATAAATATTTCTTAATATTTGTGAAATCTAGATAACTACGGAGGGGTTTTAATGCACAACAACATTTAAAAAACCTTATTTTAGAGTATCTTCAGCCACAACCATTTTGTGAAAGGCAACTTTACAATATTACTTTAATTTTGATCTAGTCCTTACTTCGCAACTCGCCACCTATCTGGGACTATCACCATATTTACATGAATGAGGCAGGGATGAGGAAAGTTTAGTCTAAATTAACTGTATTCACATTCTCATGGAAGGAGAATGGAAAACAATTTTGGAAAAATAAAAATAATCTGATAGCACCCTTGAGATAGCCTCAAGCTCTTCCCACCAATGGCAAGCCAAACAAGCGAGCGGGATACTTTTGCCTTTCGAGCCAACGGTGTGAGTATTTGATATAGGAAGTGCGCTTTTTGAAGAACCTTTTCTTATCATTCAAAGAGCTTTAAACTGAACTTTGTATTTTCAGATAAAGGGGTGTATAAGTAGATATCAGCTCTAAATTTTTGACAGGAGGTCACAATTTCGACACCTATAAAATAAATACAGGATGTTATTTTTCCACTACTAGCTATTTTAGTATACACATTGATAAGCATGTCAAAAAAAGGTATCAGTCTTTTTCAGTTTGGTTTTCTGGTGATGGGATATAAGGGTCCTCAGCAGGGTGTACCGATTTTTATTTTTTTTGCTAAATAGTTTTCCACACTCCGTTCACGCAAACGTGGATACGTTTACCCTCACTTTTACTTTCCTACTCTCTTTCCCATTAGTTTAAATATATACAGTGACCATAGAAAGAAAAGTTATTAATGTTTTGTTTTCTATACTTTAGAAGACACATATAATAATTTCGCAAATGGCACTCGCAGGGGGTCTTGAATTTTGGCTCGGACTGTACATTATGCAAGGCCGCCAAGACCAAGCAAGAAGCTAGGTCAGTTCTGCCGACAAACTGCAGGAGGACAAGGCCACTTAACTCAAGTTCTGACATTACATGCAGATTCTCGTGACGAGGTCACAGTTTCAGGCGATCTACATCAAATAAAACAGCAATACGAGGAAGTCCTAAGCCCACCGTGGAGAGCTATATTCTGAAATTAATGACGTCACACTCGTCGGTGGGCACGTGGAATAAATGTCGGGCTCATTTGATAGTGCTCTAAACGTAAAGTTCACATTTTTAAAAAAAGTAATCTGATTGGGTAGAGATGAGGAAGGTAGCTAAGAGGAAGTGAAACCGCATTTGCATGGAGTAAAGATGGGAAAACCAGATTGATAAATCACTTGTTGAAAACCGTTAAAGGTATATATATATATATTATATTATATATTGTGTATATATTAATATATGTATATATATGTGTATATATATATATATGTATATATATATATATACCTTTAACGGTTTTCAACAAGTGATATATATATATATGTATATATATATATATATATGTATATATATATGTATATATATATGTATATATATATATATATACCTTTAACGGTTTTCAACAAGTGATATATATATATATATATATATATTTAACGGGAAAACCATCTTCAGTTCACGCATATGAGATTCGAACCTCGACCTCCCCATCAATGGCGATCAAACCAACGGCAAGCAAAGGCTGTGGGTAACTAAACTTTGTAAACTAATATTTACTTTGTCTCGACACTTTGGAGTGAAAATATTGTGATCGTCAAAAATTTGAAATCGAGATTTTGATAAATTTCGACGTTTCATAGCCCCCTGAAACAATTTGTTTTTTTCGCAATCCCGTCTGACTGTGCCTTGGTTTGGGCTAAAAATTTGTATCTGGGGTTTACATAAGGCCTCCCCCTCCCTCCCGAGGGATTTTTGGAATTAGATATCTAACCCTAAATTTAAGGCCAGTTTATTGAAAGGCAAAAAGAGAATAAATCTATTTTCTCGAAATTAGCTCTAATGATTTTGATTAAATTTGATATCCAAACAAAGTTTATCATTATAAATAAGATGGACATTTTCATTGTCTCATGACAAGACTTTGAGGGTACTTTACATAGGGGAAATTTTCAAATTTTCATCATTTCTCTGTAACTATTTGAGACTCGTAATAACCTATCTTTTTAAAGTTGTAGTACTATTAAATGTAAAAATCTTTATATATATATATAGGTGTTGAGCTATAAACATATATATACTTTTTAATCAGGGGTGTAGTGGAACGGAAATGCGGGGGAAATCCGTTCTGACACTGCTTTTCGTGGAAAATATTTTTAAAATTTTTTTAGTAAAGTTTTATACTTTGCAATTCCAAGTTAACTAATTGATTTTATATCAATATTATGTTAAAACTTTTTTCATACTATTAATCAATAAATTCTGATGAAATTCCAGGAATTTTAGGGGAAGTGCGTCAAGTAAGTTTCTGCCATAGTAATCATTAAAAGATGCTCCAAATAGCTTCGAGAGACACTTATGTTTGTGCAAGCCTTTCGCCTACCGTGGTTGGGGGTTCCAACACCCCACTTCAACTTTGGGGTTGCTACGACCTTGTGTTCCGGCACTGCTAAATTTACGACTACACCACTGTTTTTAATACAGGTTTTTGAAAATGAATTTGATTCCTATGCTCTTTGGTTGACAAAGATGTTTCTCTTTTCTCAATATTTATGTACAGTGCTCCTAGTTCCTGATGCCATAGAGTCAGTGGCGGCCCCGAGGTAAATTTCGTGCCCTGGCTGTATGGCTTTTTGGCGCCACACTACGTAACCGGTTGATAATATAGTCCATTCACCATAGGAGTGTAGGTAACTAACAGCTAGCAAAAGTTAGCAGATCAAATCTCATGTATCTATTTGCCAAACCATATTATCTGCAATTACCATAATATGTTGATTTATTGTCACTTTTGGCAGTCAAAACTTTCACAAAAACAATTTTATTTTTAATTTGGTTTTCCTTTTGACAGTTCTTAAATCTTCTTCTAGATGCCAGCTATTACATTTCTCATGGTGATTGTACTCTCGGAAAATATGAAAATAGTTCCCAAACCTAACAACTCCAAACCTAACGAAGCCTAGTAGTGATATGAAAATAATTGAAGGGGAAACTCCACAAATGTTAAATATACGCTAAACGTTTCACTTCGAGATTGTACAAAAACTGTTAGGATTACAAATAAAACTATAAGAACCTGTTTTGTAGACAATGTCATCCTCTATTTTTTTTATTATAAGTTTAACAAACACTTTGACATTATGAATGGTTTACGTTATAATTGCAAAAACAAAAAAGTTTTAGGGCACCATTATTTTAAGCTGGCAAATTTAAAATAACTTAGAGTGGCACTAGATTCCATTTTACTCACCACAAAATTATACTAATGTGTAAAATTTCATGTTAGTATCAGAAATTGAACGTATGTTAAGCTTAGCAACGCCACTATCACGCCCTGTCTAAGTTAGGTTTGGGGACTATTTGCATATCACGCTCAGGCTACGTTAGGTTTGGAGGTTTAGGGACTATTTTCATATCACGCTCAGGCTACGTCAGGTTTGAAGTTGTTAGGTTTGAGGATTATTTTCATATCCCACCCAGGCTACGTTATGTCATGTCTAACTCTGTTTGGCGCCCCCTCAAGCTGGCGCCCCGGGAAGCCACCCGGTTTGCGAGGCCCTTAAGCCACCCCTGCATAGAGTAACAGTGTATATTATTTCATTTCACAAATCCTAACGAGTTTTTAGTAAATATCTATTTCAAGATAAAAGTGAGAGAAAGTATGTGTGGTGCACTGTACCAATTATTTTTTATAACTAAAATACAAAATTGCCTTTACATCTATGTGAGTAGGTTTGTGGACCTATAATTTCTAAGACCCTTTTATTATTATTACTATTATGCTTATTATTTTATTATTATTATTATTATTATTATTATTATTATTATTATGATTGGAGTTTACCGACGTATCGACACAACTAGAGGTCATGTAACATCATTAAAATCATTCTACTCATGTTAATGTGTAAAACAAGGTCCATAATTTCTGAACTCCTTTTTTTAATAAGCTGTATATACCCTACATGTGTGTGTTATTTATCTTTAAAAAAAAGATGTATTAAACTAAAATAATTTGATGAATATTTTCAGTGGATAGAAATAATAGCTAGAACACACATGCCCACCCTCCCCTAAGTAAACTCCTGGATGCACCACTGAATCTTAATATCTTCAAAATTAATTCTGCTATAAGTGGGAAAAGGTCTTGTACTTCTATAAAACATGAATAAAACTATTTAGAGAAATCCTTTTCACCTCTCTCTTCTTACAAAACCAATGTTATACAAATAGATTTTATCTAATCAAGAAACACTTTATGCAAATTATTTATAAGGTAAACATAATCAAGTTTACTCTGTAAAAAAAATTTTGGTTCAGAGGTGAGAGACAATTAGTTTCAAGGGTTTTACCTGAACAGGTTATAAATGTGTGAGGGAAGGGGGAGTAGCGGGGTTTACAGAAAAAAAGATGGAAAGTTAGTGAGTGCCAAAAAGGGGTTGGGGAGGAGAGGTTCTTCCTAAAACAGAGCAATCTACCAGGAAGCTACTGAACTTTTTCAACAGTTTAGACATGATTTAATTTGAAAATATCAAATTTTGTTAAAATTATTGTATTATAAATATTCGTCGTGTATGATAGAACATTATCTTACTCTCCATAATAATATGATAACTTCAAAACTTTATTCTTGTATTTCATGTTTTATTTAATTTTAATTTAATTGAAATTACGTCTTATTGTAAAAAAGTCAATATTAACTTGTAACTTTTTTATTAATATAGTTCATTTTAAATTTGCAAGTTTAATATAACACAAAAAACCGCATGTTGTTACTATGTATATTTTCTAAGCAATGGAGTAAACAACTTTATCGTCCTTATATAGTAGGTATCTATCCGAATCTTAATATGAATGTTGTTAAATGATTTAAATGTTATAATAAGTGAATTTGGCTATTAAGTATGTAATTATCTTATTTTGAAATATCCCTGAGCTCAAAGTGCATCTTGGCAATCTATACCAAAAATATAATTAAAAACCATTACAAGAAAGTCCAGAGTAGAACTCACCTCATTAAGGAAGCCTAGGGTCAACGGACAAGCACAGGATTCAGACAGGTGCAGAGAAGGAGCTGCCGACAGATGCTGTCGATATTCGCTTCACCTCTTTCCACATTCTGGGCTCCTGATAGTGAATCGTGGGTCGAGGGGTACAGACGCAAGAGTCACCAATAAGGAGAGCTATTGTCCAGATGATTCCAACTCGCGAACTCCGACCAAGAGTCCATTCCCGCACGGAGGGCATCACTGCACTTCTTGGGGCCGTTCAAAGACAGGTCACTGTTGTTCCTCCTGAGTTGGTTCTTCAAGAGGATTGCGTCGGCGTCGCCTTGGAAACCAACGTCTCCGTTGGTGACCACCGCGGATGCTTTCTTTAACATGACGTAGTTTTTGCCGCCATTGTTGTCCCAGAACTCTCCGGTCTCGCCGCGGAAGCACACGCAGAATTCGACACACCGCGACCTTGGGGGGAGCGTCAATCGGAAAGAGAACGTGTCGTAGAGGACGTACGTGGAGGGTACGGCGCAGCCTACGTTGTTCTCCACGTACGTGCAGAAGGCATCCTCGTGGGTGGCCCATTTGTCTGACGTGAGCCGGACGAACACCTCTTTGTGAAAGGAAATGTTCCGGACCTTTACCGTCCCCACGACGATGTCCTCAGACTCGCGCACTATCACGTTCTCTAAAGAGACGTTGCCTGTGTCCAGACGGTGTCGGAAGTCAAGGTAGTCCGATGCAGGCTGGGGGAACGTTAGCTCCCAAGGTTCCGGGGCTACCTCGGCCGAGATTCCTCTAGTGACTTGGGCGAGGAACTGTAAACTCCAGACCGGAGGAACGTTGGATGGCTCAGTCATAACACGGACCTGGAATAACGAGGTAAAACACTCGAGGTTAGCGTGAGGACACGTATATATGAGGGCAAAACGGACATTTAGGGGAGGGAACCACAAGACTAACAAACTAGCTGTGCCCCAGAATAAAACCGCACCGAGGGTCACGTGGACTAAGTTGTCAGTCCCATTTTGTACGTTCTGTTGGAGAAAGAGAGGTCAGATTCAAACCCAGGATACGTACACCACAGATTATTTGTCACTTTGGTTTTTCCATCCTCAATGTGGGTGTTAAACCTAATAACTAAACAATTTTATTACATACACAATACCCTCTCTCATGGACATCGATTCAAAACTAGGAATGGGAAAACAAAAATTTCATTAACATAGTAAGGTTGGGGGCTCGAATCCTTGCCGGGTGTAGTGAGACTGGTTTTTCCAAAATGTTTCCCCACTTTACCCGGCACAAATGCGTGTACATTTTTTAACTCTATCTCATTGAGTGTAATTAGTTGCATAGAGCAAGAACTGATGGATAAGGGTTTGTTAAGGAAAATAAACTTTTCGACACAAACGTAAATAATTTTTAATATAGCTAATAATATTTTTTTGCAGCTCATAAAATGAATAATTTGATCAACATTGTTATTTAGCCCGCTTCGATGGTCTAAGGTACTACTCTCCCAATGGATTAGACTGACGATGGTGGGAAGAACGTGGTTCAATCCCGGTTGGGTTTAGTGAGGGTGGCTTTTCCTAAATGAACTCTCTCTCTCTCTCCAAGTAAATATGGGTGCACATCCTCTAAATACATCCTTCCTCGTCCCTAGCCCATTAGCGTAATTAGTGTATAAGCGTATAGCACAAGTGAGCAGTCCTACAAAGACGCGGTGCTTGAAAATAAAAAGTTGTTTTAGCCCTAATCATTTTAAAAAAATGTTTAATGTTTGAATAAACGTTTTAGTAAACTATCTTTAAATGACTTTTTAATAGAAAAAAAACCATACATAAGCTTCTTTATCATGTAAAAAACACTTTTCAGATATTGATTTTGACCAAATTAAATTAATCCATATTAAAAAAATCTTGAATTTAAAAAAAATATTTGTAAACGTACTTTAGTTTTAAAGCTAAGACTTAAAATAAAGGTTTTCCCTCGAGGTATGACCTTATATAACACACTTTTGTGATTTCTGGGGCAACAAAACGTCAATATCTACCCATAATCTCCGGTCCAAAAAATGTCACCATGGTAATGTTTTCTCCAGATGAGAAAAAAATTGTTCACTCACCTCTGTAAGAGAAAAGCCCTTGTCGTCGGCGAACACAACCTTTTTTTTGAGCCTAGTTGGGCTGGGCAGATCTGTCTCGTCGGAAGACGACGCGTCGTCGGGACGAATGACGAGGCAGGGTCTTCTGGGCGCCATGGCGGGGAGAGGGATGGGCGATGGAGAGGTGGACGTCGGCCCGCCGCTTTTGGCGGTCTCGAAGGGGAGGGTCGGGGGCGGGGTGGCGCGTCGGCGCAAGTAAGGACGGGAGAAGGGCGGCTCGTAGCGTACGTGGAAGTTGCTGTAGTTGGCGAGGAACTCTGAGGTGGCGACCGGTGGGCTGTGGCTGAAGATAGGTGGACTGTGGGCCAATAGGACATCGTAGTCTGCAGGCATTGCTACGGAGCACATTGACCGTCTGCAGGCAAGAAGAGAAGGACCGATATTACATGGGGGCAAGAAGAGAAGGACCTATATTACATGGGAGGCAAGAAGAGAAGGACCGACATTACATGGGGCAAGAAGAGAAGGACCGACATTACATGGGGGGCAAGAAGAGAAGGACCGACATTAAATGGGGGCAAGAAGAGAAGGACCGACATTACATGGGGGGGCAAGAAGAGAAGGACCGACATTACATGGGGGGCAAGAAGAGAAGGACCGACATTACATGGGGGGCAAGAAGAGAAGGACCGACATTACATGGGGGCAAGAAGAGAAGGACCGACATTACATGGGGGCAAGGAGGAACACTTTACTGTACCAAGCACAGGAGTAGGGTAGCATCTAATAGAACACAACACCCTCAAAATAAAGGGACTCCCTATAAACAAGTGGAGATGGCTGAGATTAATAACTGAGGAGAGAATGGGGACCGAGGGGGGGGGGGGGCTTCTTAAAATAAAATATAGGGTAGAATTACTGTTCAAAAGTCTCGAAATCCATTTATAAAGCACACTTTACTATTAATGCAAAACACAAAGTTAAGGAAAATCAAGCTAAGGCCAGATAAAGATTATTTTAAGTGTAGAGCTAATATATTTCAGTTCCCTTTTTCTTTTAAACCCCATGCCTTCTATTATAGCCCATTCCCCAGGCCAGCACTCCAAATAAATACACCCAAGTGACTTCATATACATATAAATATCTTCATTATAAATTTCAAACTGATCTAAATATATATGTAGAAATCTCTTGCGGGGAAAAATTGAAGTTAAATAAAATTTGCCAAATTGAAATTACTTATTTTTAATTCGATTATTTCGGCGCCCCCTTGAATTTAACACCTGTATGTGAAAACCTGTATTATATACACCTAAAACCGGGTCTGGCTAAGAATAGTATTTTAGTATAACGATTTGTTTTGTGATGTAGCTTTAAAAACTATCAAAATGTAAGAAACAGTTTTTTTTAATAGGCTTATTCTTCAATTAGACATCTAACTCTTCCTAGTTATGTGTGTGGAAATATTTTTTCGCAACTACACGGAGAAATATTTTGATATAGCTAAACAAATTAGATAAAATGTACTTTTAATAAATGATTTTTTCGACCAATGATAACCTTTCCGGTTGTCCTTTCAACTTGTCGAGCTATATTGTGTCGATAGCACGCACATAAATAATGAGCATTTCAATGATTAGCAGCTCCATCAGGGTTTTCTTGCGTTTATCGGTCCTATATAGTTGACAAGTCAAAATTGTGAAACCTAGAAAGTTCACTCATACAAGCAGCTAGTCTGTGAAGAGAGAGAGAGAGAGAGAGAGGGAATATAATCTGATTGTGTGCGGGTCAATGAAGAGCTCGGTCAATAACCACAGACTAAAGATAACAAAGAACTTTATTTTGCAATTTGATCTAAATCGATAAAAACTTAAAAAAAAAAAGTGAAAAAAATATAATCAAGAAAACTAGCAAATATTGACAAAAATGCTAAATTTTTATAAGTTTGGAGTTTAAAACCTATTTATAATATATTTTTCTTAAATTAGGTCTTAAAATGTCATGTCATGAGGTGGTGGCCAAAATGATAATTTGCAATCCTTCGCCTTTTTGTGAAATTATTTTTACTAAAAGCTCAACAAATGTTGAGTCAAATTATAGAGGACTGAAAATGTACCTAATGTATAATATAAATATTTAGGCACTTAATATTCAAATTATATAACTTCTACACCGGTTGTTCTCAAACAATGGTGTGTGTCCTTTTTCACTACGTATTGTTGGGCAGCCAGACTGGAGTGACTGAGCGAGCGCGCTTGAAAGACAGAACTGGTTCTATTTTTCAAGCGCGCGCTCGACCCGGTACAGTCTAGTTTACAGGCGCTAGGCAATATTATTGTATGTTGGTTCATTGAGTGCTAGGAAAACTTCTCATTTTGACATTTTTATTACTAGCGATAGGTTTAGCACACTTGTTACTAACGGCCTAATTTAATTGGTAAGATCATAAACCATACCTATACTATATATATATTATATATATATATATATATATATATATAGGTTATATATATATATAGGTTATATATATATATATAACTGATATTAACTATCTTCTTAAGCACCCATCATTGATTTTATAATAACTGTCCCCAAAAATTCCAAGCGAAAAAAAATGGCCACTTTAATATACACATTAATGAAACAGACTGTAACGGTGGAGCAGACGATACAGCCAGAGCGGTTACTAAAAGTTAAAAGTTGTTTCCAAGCTGGTTTCCCACCCCTAAAAAAAACACAAAAACCACCCTTAAAGTATTTCCAGAGGTTTATAAGGGTGTGGTGGTCTATACAAATACATTTTGAGGTGGTATGGTCTGTGTTAACTTCTTCCCCCTCTTGAATGTCTAAAGTTGTGGCGAGAGAGAGAGAGAGAGAGAGAGAGAGATACCCTCTGTTCAATAATAGCGCGCGTGATCAGCAGGTTCCGAGTCCACCTTGGCGCTACGTGACTTCTTATAAGAACGTCTGTACAGAAATAAACCTCATTAGCTTGCCAAGCTCAACGCACGGGTGTTGCAACAGATGTAAGGATTGCTACATTTGAAGCGAGGTGAAAAGAACCTAACGTGGGAGTGTAGGGGGAACAAGAGTTGTGGGAAGTAGTATTACAGTTTTTATATAAAAAAGTTTTTTCAGTAAAAAGAAATTAACCAATTCTTTAGTAGAAACAAAAGAATTTAATTTTATACATGGTGACCTCAACAAATCTTGAATATCTGTCCAGGGTGTCCTGGAATTTAATGACAACTTTTTATCTTCATTTAAAAAGTTTCTAGTTTAATACCGCTATGCTCATGACAGATATTCAACAACTGTTGATATCACCATGTGAAGAAAGCTAAACTCTGTGTTTCTACTGGAGCAATGTTTTATTTTAGCCAAAAAAAGTTATGTTATAAAAATTAAAATAAACAGTGACCTTTTCTTGCGTCCTTTAAACTACCACCTTAAGGTGGGATGGAAAGGGGGGAGGAGGGATAAAAGGCCAGTGTTTATGTAGTTTTTATAACAAAACACTTTTTTAGCCAAAATAAAATATTGCTCCAGTCAGGGTGGCTACAAAACATATTTTACAAAATTCCCTGACTTTTCCAGGTTTTCCAGGCAACATTTTTCAATTTTCCCTGACTACTTTTTTGCAGTTTTAATGGTGGATGATGACTTGTTTTATTTATTATTGATCACATATTAAAAAAGTTTGTGTCTACTAAACATAAACAGTTTTATCAGTTATTTTAAAAATTAAAATGTTATTTTATTTAGGTATTATTAAATTTGGTTTTAGTGTTTAGTTGCGAAATTAATGGGATTTTTAGACATATTTTTAATTCCCTGACTTTTCCTTATTTTTAGTTAAATTCCCTGACATTTCCCTGTTTTCCCTGTCATTCAAACATTCCTTAACTTTTCCAGGTTTTCCCTGTCATTCAAACATTCCCTGACTTTTCCAGGTTTTCCCTGTTTTCCCTGTCTGTAGCCACCATGTCCAGTACAAACATAGAGTTTAATTTTCTTCACATGTTGATGTCAACAGTTCCTAAATATCTGTCATGAGCATAGTGGTATTATCTAACAAACTTTTTAAATTAAGAAAAAAAATTGTCATTAAATAGCAGAGCACCCTTGACAGATATTCAAGAAATTTTGAGGTCAGCATGCGAAGAAAATTAAATTCTATATTTTTGCGACTGGAGAAATACTTTAATTATTCTGGCAAAAAATGTTTTGCCATAAAAACTGCAAAAACACTGGAATTTTCTCCTATCCCCTTTCCATCCCACCTTGAGGCCCTTCACAAAACTCGAACAACTTTCTCTATTTTTTTAACACCCCGTCCTACCACCCCTTCATGTTAATATACACGAATATGTACTAATCACTCTTAACATATAGTCTAAGTTATAAAGTTAGCCTATATATGTAAGAAAATGATTTGTGTGTATATGGAAATTGTTCGTTAAAACTAGTCAGCCATTTTTATTCGTCGTGCTCTGGGTGTTTACTGGTAGTAAACCTATCTGGTTCACTAAAACTAGCTAAGACATTTTTATGTGTCATGATTTGAATGTTTGTGTGTATTAAGTCCAGCTGGTATGCCAAAAGACTAGTCAGCCTGAATTTGCTGCTAGATGTAGCGAGCAAATTTTTTCTAAATAGTTTCTCACTCTTACCCCCCCAAAAAATGCGGGCATACCTTATTTGACTTTTACCTTCCTCATCTCTGCCCCATTACTTTATGCTAATTTAATACAACCAGTCAGACGATGGTAGTAAAATGGGGTGTAACATAAAACGCATCAAACCTTTATAAAAGATTGATTTTTTCCGGTTTTGATAATGGTGGAATAGAGTCGTATCGTTTAAATTATGACATTTACATACATTTAAGACCCATTCAACTTATTTACGTTCTAACAGGACATCATGTTAAACAGACTTATCAACTTCAGTACTGCATTGACATTTTAAACCATTTAAATTTTTTTTAAACTTCTATCTCTAAACTTAATACACTTTTTTAATAAACTCACAAAACAGTGCTTTTTAACCAGATTAAAAGGAAAGCTTGGTATATGTGAGTTTGTCGAGTAGAATAACAATTTATTGACCAACTTTATCTGGGTTTCTGATAATATTTATTTAGAAATAAAATTATTTACTAGCAACATCAGTTACCATCCTAATATTGAGAATACTGTTTCCAATTTATTTAAGTTTTCTATGGATAGTTGTGATTACTAATTAATCGGCAAGTTAATTAGTGCAAATAATCGAAACGTAGGCAATTAATTTTCATGGCCAGTAAATTGGTTTTAATTCTAAATTTTGAACTGTCTATTTCCGATGGAAGAAAAAGAGTCCTCAACTAGCATAATAAAGTCTTCTTGTTTACATAATGAGCGTCGAGAAAGCGTTGCCAACATATCTAAGTTTGCGTCATACGAATTCTATTTGTGACAACCGGCACGAAATGTTATTCAAGCTGCTTGAATAATGTTTTAACACTAAAGCACGAGAGCTTTTTTTAGATATTTATTTATTATAGTGCGTAAGATTAAGTGTATATTTAAAGTGGATTTTCTTAAAAATATTTATATGATAAAGCCAAGAATTTGATTACTTAACAAATATTATAGCATTCGGAATCTTATTAATTGGGAAATGTTAGCAAATTGACGTGATCGGTCAGTGAAATTTAAAAACTCAGAAATGCGACATTTTGCGCATTTGAAAATGAGCTTATTTCACCTTCCATCTATCTTTTTAAAACTAGCACACAAAATTAACGTTGTTTAATAATATAGGGGAGTGGCACCAAAGCCCAGTGTGCCGTGAACACTATACAGATGTGCCGCCTAATTTTGATAAAATGTTGATAAAGTGTGAAAATTTTGTTTCTCACCTTTTTCGAACATCAAATGCATAGAACGGGAATTAATTAGCGAACTTTAACCCAAAAAGTCCTAAAACTAAGAAAATGACAGTCAAGCTCTAGAGTCACATTTATTTATTATTGTTTGGAATAACTAGTATAATTTATTGTTTTAATGTTAGTTCCAGAATTAAAAAAAAGTTTTACAACATAAAATGGTGCATAATATCTTCATTTATTGCTGTTAGGTACCTAATAAAACGCTTTTTTTTCTCAAAATTTGCAAAACTTGTCTGAATAAAATCTAGGTACGCCTTTTAACTTCCTCAGGCCAAAAATGCTAGTATTTGAAAGTGTGCCGCGAACAAAAAAACAGAATGAAAACTAATGATCTAAGGACACGATATATTTAACCTCCAATTTGACGTTATCCTTATTTTGAAACAACAAACCACTCCTTAACTGATGTGGGACCAATGCGTCTCAGCGCTCCGTAAGGCCACTTTATTGCTTTGTTGTAGCCTAATTTGAACATTTTTAACGTGAGAGCGTCCTTGGGATGTATCAATTGTATTAGAATAATAATTATAATATTAGGAAAATCATCGGTGATATTTTTTACCCTACATTTCTACCACAAAACTAAGTTTTGAATAATTTCAGGTTCTATTCAAGCTGTTTTCGATCAACATTGAAAAGAGATTGGAACGTTTCTCATAATCGCCCGTCAACGATATCAATAATATTTATGGCGTGTGCCACGAAAGAATTTTTCTTTAATCCCATCGCGATGCATTGAATAGATAAGATCCCCTATTGTTTCGCCTAAAGCCACCAATAAAATATCTTCTACGCATCAAGTCTTACGGCTTACGTAACTTTGCAAATTATGACAAATGAAGCACCGTTGTCTAGCTATAATCGATCCATGTTGTCTTGAACCTTTTTTTGATGTTTGACAAATAATACAAATAGAACAAGCGAGGTATGTTTATACAGCCTAGTTCTCTTACGAATAACCCGCCTCGGTGGCGTAGTTGGCTAACGCGCTAGTCGTGTTGAGCTCGACCGCTGAGGACGGGGAGATCGAGGTTCGAATCTCGGTCGGGTGAACTGGGGGTGGTTTTTCCTAAATGGTTTTCCACTCTCTTTCTCTCCACGCAAATGCGGGTTCACTTCCTCTAAATTCAACCCTCCCAATTCCTATTCCATTAGCGTAATTAATACTTAAGCGTATAACCCGAACGGGTAGTAAGACGCGGTGCTAAAATATTATTCTTACGAATAAACATATCTGACCTCTAGAAATAAAAAGTTACTAGATACTTCATAAATTCATACGTCAAGCTATGTGATCTGCAACTGTCAGTTTTGATTTATATTATCAATGCCTATAAAATAACACTAACAATAAAGTAGAATGCTACTATTTATCTTTCTTTTCTTCATTTATTTAAAAAAAAATTTTAACATGCGCGCTCTGAACCGACTGATTATAACATGCGCGCTCTTAACCGACTGATTATAACATGCGCGCTCTTAACCGACTGATTATAACATGCGCGCTCTGAACCGACTGATTATAACATGCGCGCTCTTAACCGACTGATTATAACATGCGCGCTCTGAACCGACTGATTTTATCATGCGCGCTCTGAACCGACTGATTATAACATGCGCGCTCTGAACCGACTGATTATAACATGCGCGCTCTGAACCGACTGATTATAACATGCGCGCTCTTAACCGACTGATTATAACATGCGCGCTCTGAACCGACTGATTTTATCATGCGCGCTCTGAACCGACTGATTTTATCATGCGCGCTCTGAACCGACTGATTTTATCATGCGCGCTCTGAACCGACTGATTATAACATGCGCGCTCTTAACCGACTGATTATAACATGCGCGCTCTGAACCGACTGATTATAACATGCGCGCTCTGAACCGACTGATTATAACATGCGCGCTCTTAACCGACTGATTATAACATGCGCGCTCTTAACCGACTGATTATAACATGCGCGCTCTTAACCGACTGATTATAACATGCGCGCTCTGAACCGACTGATTTTATCATGCGCGCTCTGAACCGACTGATTATAACATGCGCGCTCTGAACCGACTGATTATAACATGCGCGCTCTGAACCGACTGATTATAACATGCGCGCTCTTAACCGACTGATTATAACATGCGCGCTCTTAACCGACTGATTATAACATGCGCGCTCTGAACCGACTGATTTTATCATGCGCGCTCTGAACCGACTGATTATAACATGCGCGCTCTTAACCGACTGATTATAACATGCGCGCTCTGAACCGACTGATTATAACATGCGCGCTCTTAACCGACTGATTATAACATGCGCGCTCTTAACCGACTGATTATAACATGCGCGCTCTGAACCGACTGATTTTATCATGCGCGCTCTGAACCGACTGATTATAACATGCGCGCTCTGAACCGACTGATTATAACATGCGCGCTCTTAACCGACTGATTATAACATGCGCGCTCTTAACCGACTGATTATATCATCACAGGACTTACTGATTTAAATCGAGAGCAGACACAACATACGGCCGCCGGTCGTTAATTCTAATTCATCACTGAAAGGGGAAACCCACATTTCATTAATGACAAATTTTTCGGTCATGCCAGGAATCGAACCCAGGACACTTAGCTCAGTAGACAGACATGTTACCGACTAAGCTAAGGTGATTGACTAAAACGCTCTCAATATTGACTACAAAAATTTTGTATTTTCTAAAAAATGCATCAAATGTCCATTCGTAAGAAAATCAAAGTATATCAATAAAATCATGGAAGATTATTTTTTTACATACTTAAGTGTTACAGCCCTTCCTGTTATCCACATAGTTTACACTAATGGGGTAGGGAGAATAAATATATAATTTAGATTAAATGTACTTGCTCTTGCGTGTAATAAGAGTGGGAAACCCTTTAGGGAATATTCTCCACAATACACCCTGCCGGGATTCGAGCCTCAAAAATGTATACGTAAAGTCATTGGATCTTTAGCTGAAAATAATACTAACAATATAGACACATTAAAAAAATGTTGACCACTTTTTTTTACACCAAATTCCAACTATATATGTTGATATTCCGTTGTCGGTAGATGTATACAATCCCACTTTCATCAAAGGTCCTTCCCTTGAGAGATAAAAAAAAGTTATAAGGTAATACTTTCAAGTATTCATACGTCCGTTAATATTATCTGTAAATGTCACTTTTTATAAACATCAATACCTATAAAATGGCACTAATAAGATAAGATTTATCGATCTGGCTGCAAAAAATAGGTTTGTACTTTCTAAAAGGTTCTTACAATGAAAATTGGATTGGATTAATTTTGAGTATTTGTCTTTTCAATGACAATCCTTTTTCAGAGGATTCTATAAACTAGAAGGAACTCTTTTCCCGCAAGTTGTTGCAATAAATCACCACCAAAGCGCTATCTGCAAAGGTTTAAATGGCTTCTTTATACTTTCATGCAAGACTACCCAACAAAAATTAAAGTCATATTTCCTCATACCCTCAAGTACAAGCACCAACTATCAGCAACTTGTTATAATCAGTTAGTTAAATAAATAAATAGTAAATGTAGTAATTTAAAAAAAAGTTATTTAAAATAGTTCGTATCATTTGTCATACATAGTGTGTCATGATTTCTAGTCTCAACTAAAATGGGATTGTATATAACTGATTTGTTTACAACATATTCACCTATTACAATTGGTATCTATAGACCATAGTCTATACTGTATCATAACACCTGGCATTCCGTTATAATCCACTTCGCGCCAATACACTCGACTTTATCTTACACGGCTGACAATGCTGTAATTATGAGCCCGCGCGCTGTATCTTGTCTAGACCGCGGGACAGCCAGCCATCACGTGGGGGGCTTCTGGGAAGTGTGCACTGTCAAATAACACCTGTATAAAACCTCAGTTACATACTCCGTATCCATGTGTGTCAAATTAGCCACATGACTTCAAGCCATACGGTTTATATAAATACGCCCGTCACGTCGTTTGTACCGATTTAATGCTGTCTAGTGCCCGATTTTTATCGTAATTATTGGAACTTTGAGGTACTCATTAACGATTTAATATGGGTGGTTTGGTTCACGCTAAGTTACCCACCCGGTATAAGAAATAATACAGCCAGCATCATTATTTTTTAACCTAAAATCATAATTTTCTTATCCCCACTTGTACGAACCTATTTATGAATGTTACGAACGTAGTAGCCTACATTTTTAATTGAATATGTTTCGAATTGTCAATATTGTCACTAATTGGTGAGTTTATTTAAATCAGATAATTATATCAAATAATCTCGAATTAATTATTTTTATATTTAGTGATAGTTATCTGAAGTTATAGAAGTGAAGAAATGTTATTATGTTTTAAAAATAATGTTGGCTATTTTTTTTAAATCCCAGAATCACTCTAAGATAACACCAAGAACTCCCTGATGTTCTATGCAAAAGGAAATTCCCTGAGGATTCCTGGTTTTACATATGAGTAGACACCCTGAGAGCTTAGGGGAGGTGAAGCTATATTTGAATTAAAAATCATTTAAGAAAAAAAACCTCTCTACACCTAGTCGGGATTCGAATCTTTTCCAGATATAGTAGAAAAACTTTAATTAAGTGGCCTTTTAGTGCGACCTTCAAAATTTTTTAAAAGCATTTTGTAATAAAAAGAAATAATTGTGTTTATTTAAATCTATCTAAATTTATCTAACTTTATCTAAAAGGTTATTTCCACAGCAAACAACTTACTAATTTCCTAGTTGTATTTATATAGTTATCTATTTATATTCTCGTCCTTGTTGATATGTCATCTTATCACTTACTCAACTTATGTGATTGGCAATAGACCTAAAGGCCAAGAGTTCAAATACATTTCTTGGTATCACCTCATAAATAACAACCAATGTGGTCAAACCATGATATTAAGGTATAAACAGCTCAAGGTAGTTTTGGCCTTTTTTGACATATGAAAAGGAACAGCTAGTTATGTGAGATGAAAATCTATCCTTTAATTTTTTAAGAAAATATTTCCCCCTATTTAAAATAAAACTAAAGTGGATAATTAGCATTGCAATGACAAAGCTAAAAATCGAAGGATAAATTAACGTATATCTGGCAGCGACATAACAATTAATATAAAAACATTCTGGGGACATAGCTTGGTGAACTGTGATTATCTTTGGAAAAGCATGATGCAACATGTTTCTGTATAAGAGTATATTACTTATTTGTGTTTTTAGTGAGCTTTGATATCTTTTTACTTTCTCGCTATCTTACAGGTAGAGAAAGTATTGTGATCGTCAAAAAAAAAAAATCGAACTTGAGATTTTGATGAATCTTGACGTTTCATGACCCCCCGAATCCGAAAAAGTGGTTTGTGAATTTCCGTCTGTCTGTACCTCCAGCTAGAGCCTAAACTATTTTCGATTGAGCTAAAACTTGTTATGGATATCCAACCCTAAAATTAAGGGTAGTTTGCTGAAGAGCAAAAAGAGAAAAAGTCGATTTTCTCAAAATGGCTCTAACGATTTTGATTAAATTTCATTTATAAACTTTTATAAATACTTCAAACAAAATGGCTACTCTCAATATTTCGGCAAAATGACTTCAAGGGCTCCAGTCTGATGTGTAAATTCTCATTTCTTATCATACCTCCGAAACTATTTGAGATATGAAATTACTTATCATTACAAATATGTAGATCTATTCATAATAAAAATATTTTATTCGAAGCATATTTTTATAAAACCAATAACTTGCAAGCCATACGCAAATATTTATATTTTTTAACTTTTCGAACACAAAAAGGAAAGTATGGCGAACGTAAAATAAAACCCTGAAATGTTGATGGATGTCGACGTCTCATGACCCCCCGAACCCAAAAAAGTGGCCTTTGCAATGCCGTCTGTCTGTGTGTGTGTTTAAACTTAAAATTAAGAGTAGTTTAATAAAGGGCGACAAGAGAAAAAATCGATTTTCTCACAATCGGCTCAAACGATTTTTATTAAAATTCATAACTAGGCTTTGATTAATATTATAAATAAACTGGCTATTTTCATTTTCCCATGAAAATTAATTTTAAGGTACTTTACAGAAGCTGAAATTTCCGTATCTCCGCAACCATTTGAGATAATAAATAACTTATCATTGAAAAATTGTTGTACTATCAAAAATAAAAAACTTTTATATGAAATATATTTTTATAGAACGAACAGTTTCTGAGATATTGGCAAATATATATTAATACAATTTTGTGAGCTTTAGTTGTAAAAAGATACTTAAGTTTTAACGCAATAATTCTCCAATGCCATAGAGTAATTAAATATAAGTCTCTCAAAACGTTTATATTATTTTTCCTTAAACCTCTTAGAAGAAATGTTTGTAGAACAATGATATATCTCCATTTTGGACTCGATAATCATTATTTACATTTTTTATTGGTCAAAATTTATAAATGAGGAATTTAATATCAATGCGATAACATGTAGATGTGCAACACCTAATGAAATGTCGAAAATTTTAACCGAAAGTCGAAATTTTAATATGAAATGTTGACCCTTGTGGACCCAATGTTGATTTTTTTATCGGTCCAAACATACAATTAATGAGGACATTAATTCTTCAAAAATAAAATTATAAAATTTAAAACCGGGACTCAAAAAATGTTTTACATAAATATAGTGCAATTTATGCTTGGGTTTGTTAGTGTATATTATTTCGTTTCACATATATTACGAGTTTTGAGTAAATATCTCCTTAGGTAAAAAAAAAATTGTATTGTTAATGAAATGCGTTTGCAATATAGTGGATTAGAGTAATTATTTGATAAGTTCAGACTATCTATTTATTTACACTAATGAACTATAATTTAGACGAACTTGCGTGGAGGGAGAGTGATAAGTAATTAATTAATAACAAAACCTCAGTACACGCTGGAGGGATTCGAGACCGAACCTCCCCATCACCACCAAACCGGACAAGATGAGACTGACGCTTTAGTCCTTATGACCATCGATGTAGGTCGTATGTTCTTATTATGGCTCTGCACGTTGGTCAGTATGGCCCGATATGCTTTTAGGAACTTTGTACGAATGAAGTGCGGCCACTCTACAAGATGGCCTTCGTGCTGACCACATGACCATGACCCGGGACCAGTCTGATTGGTGGGCTACCACCGTTAAGAGTCGTCGAGGAGGGCCATCTTGTGACCACTCACAAAAACATCGCTCGATATAGTTTTTTTTAGTATCTTATTACCTATTCAGGCTATACGCACATATACTAACTACGCTAGTGAGTTAGGAATGAGGAAGGGTGAATTTACAGGAAGTGTACCAGCATCGGCGTGGATAGAGAATGAAAAACCGTTTAGGGAAAATCACCCTCAATACGCCCAACTGGGATTTGAATCCCGATCTCCCTGACATCAGCAGTATAGTATAATATGACCGTAACGCCTTAAACCATGCAAACATCAAAGCAGGTGATAAATAGTATTCAAGTATTTTAAGATGAAGGCTAGATTAAGAATTATTGTTCACCCCTAGGTCACAGCTACTCCGGAGGAACCGCCGGGGTCACAAGTCTGGATCGTGGGTTGATAAATAATCAAATATTATATATATATTTTTTTTTAAATTAGGAATATTTCTGAACCAAATGATATCAACACACAACTTACAAACTAACTTAACTCTAGAACTAACACCATACCCAGTCCCTCTGTCGTCACAACCAGCCAGCCAACACAATCAAGAGACCGGACAGAAACCAGAACTCGGGGGTCACAGATAACCGGAACCTGTTTGTACTAGTGATTGGAGATAAAAAGGCCAGACGAGAACACAGCCTTGGGGTCTCCCTGCGACTGATGATACATCTGCTTGGCCACCATTCAAACCCCCCATCTCTTTTAGTGGCCTTGGAACGTTCATTCTCTTCGAACACTCCCTCTTAATCCAAACATAACCTCTTTTCCGTCGCCCCTAACTAGGGGAGAATATAAACAAACTGAACCGGTCGCTATGAATGTTCTACGTTTGGGCTACAAATTAACTGTAAAGGCCCTTTCAAAACTTAGCATATTTTGAGAGTAAAGGCTCATCCATAATATACTTCTGCTGAAGTTAGGCATGACCCTTAGGAATTTTTTGGGCAAGGTGCAATATGCGTCGGTGAAGTTCCCCTCCCCCTAGCACGCTTTTAAAAATTAATGTTTTTATTAATGCAATCGTTTGTTCCTCGTTTTTTCCGGATTGTTACACAACAATTTTCATTTGTTCCATTTGGATAATAACACAAATGGTACGTTTACATTGGGGGATGGAGGTCAAAATCACAGTATTTCCCCATTTTTGAAAATTGACATTGCTATGGTTGTGATCGTTTGTTCGTTTATTTAACTTTCTACTTTCTAATAAAGAGAGGACAAAAATTAACTGTGAAAAATTTTGAGATCGAGATTATGATGAATTTATACATTTTATGTGCCCCATAATAACCCCAAAACAATTTTGTTTGTCCTCTGGGTGTTGTTTTGATTTCTATTAAAGATCTCAAATAAAATATAGTTTACTGTTGGGTAGTTTTCGAAAAGTGTTTAATTTTTTATTTTTTGTTTTATCTGGAAAATCTTTACATGGCAGTATAGCAAAGATCATTTGAGGCTAGATTACTGATTACTTATTTTTGAAAACTTGTCTCAAACCATAATAAGACTATACTCCATTCACGGTAGGAGTTACTCTTTGAAAGGTCTTTTTTCCTACCAAAATCCTGCTATATAATAGCTTTCTGGTAGGGAAAAAGGCCTTTCAGAAAACAATTCCTACGCTGAACAGACTTTAATTGATAAATCAAATATGATTGTGTCGAACCAATCATTTCCCTGTGGTCTCATGCACATACCACCTGAAACACCCCCACGGAACACAATCGATCCACAAACCACAGTTTGAGATCCACTGATCTAGAACTAAGATTAACCATATAAACAAAACTACTTCATAGTGTAGATGATTAGGTGCAAGTAGCCACCCTGTGGTGGCTAGAAAGAGAATGTCTACTATTTACATGTTTTGATGTCTTCTCTTTTATTCAAATTTCGCTATATAGGTTAGCAGGTGGCTAACCTAACCTAACCTAACCTAACCTAACCAAACCTAACCTTTTCAACTGGGAGGTACGCCAGAGCTGCACACTATCAACATACGTTGTAAATAGTACACATTCTCTTCCTAGCCACCACAGGGTGGCTACTAACACGTTTTTCTGCAGGGTGGCAACTAACACGGTGGCTGCTAACACGGCACGGTGTAGACGACCTCAAAATAATATCAACACCATCCGGAACCAGCTCAGCGTTCTTTAAACTTGTGGTGGATCATTTTAACCACTTAGCCACGGGTATGCGCTACATGTTAATAAAACCAAATATAGCTTTAAAATTTCACTTCTGCGATTAAACGCGCCCGGTAAAATTTTGAAAGTTTTCTATTCCACCAATTGGAAAACTGCTGAACTAATCGTGTTCCTGCCGATTGTTCAGTCTGAACGAAACACATGTTAGGTAAGACACGGCCACCGAACCGGCCACCGTAATTAATGCGAGTTGAGTAGTCTTCCTCAGGGTAAAGGTCGCATGCAAATCTAACACGTAGGTAGGTCGTGAAAGCAAGGAAGTGTCCGCATGGCAACTAGCGCGGCCTTGCTTCGAGGAGAGGTACTAGGCGAGCTTGCACGCGGCTGTCACATGCGCTACTGGACATAATCTAATGTCCCGGGGGATAAGAGGACTTTTCTACCAAGGCCGTAGCCAGCCAATAATTTCAGGGGGGTTTGGTGGGCACATCCCCCAATTGCTGGAGGCTAGAAAAAAAATTCTAAATGATAAACAGTTCTAGAAGCTCTTTGAAGTTGTTTTTTCATGGTAAAATAACCACTAACTGCCGAAGGCTTGGAAAATTTCTAAATATTAAACATTTTTTGAAGCTCTGTGAAGTTTTTTTATGGTAAAATAACCCCAAAATGCCGAGGGCTAGGAAAATTTCTAAATATTCAACACCTCTAGAAGCTCTCTGAATTACTTTTTATGGTAACACAACCCCCTAATTTGTATTTGTATCTTAATTTTGATATTGTTTGAACCATAAATAAAGCCATATATATTTTGTTCATAAAATTTCGCGGGGGGTTTGAACCCCCAAAACCCCTCCCTGGCTACGGCCTTGTCTTCTACCAACATTCCGGGTATATAATGTGGAAAGGGGTAGGAGAATTTTAAAGAAAGTATACCCCTATTTCATGGAGGAAAAGCGATTAACCATTTTAAAAATATATCTCATTACACTCTGCTGGGATTAAACCCGATATTCTCTTTATTGACAAACCAAAAAAAGAAAAAAAATTAAAACTTTAGTTCCTATGCCCGCGGGTACCGGTACTATACGCGACGTGGTAGTGTACCGGAATATCCCTTGGGGGGGGGGGGAATCACTGACCAGTAGCTATAATTACCGAGTTAAGGTGTCGTTTGACAGTTGTCACTTCAGACAGATTGTGTCAAATCTACACCTAAAAAAAAGTAATATTTTCAGATGAGATAAAAAAATTAATGAAAAAATTCAGACTAATACAATTAAAATTAATATAATTAATAGTGTTGTGAGCGTATAACCCGAACGGTTAGTAAGACGCGGTGTTAGAAAAAAGTGAACTTTAATACCCGGGGAAAAAAAAACCATCGATAGGCAAGCACACTAAACGTCAGGTATAAATAGTTCCCCCCCCCCCTCAGTTACGGGTAGATGGGGTTCGATTCCCAGCCAGATAGATTGAGAGTGTATTTTACTAAATGGTTCCCCATTCTCCCAACACGCAGTTGCCGATATACGTCCTCTAAATTCTACTTTAATAATTGTTACCCCATTAGTATAACTAATTAGCTGACTGTCCGAACAAAAGCGAGTGGGTCCAACACAAGACACAATTTATCTACATTGTCCAACAAAACGAATATATTTTTTTTCTAGCACCGCGTCTTACTACCTGTTCAGGTTATATGCACATGTACTAATTACGCTAATGAGTTAGGGATGAGGAAGGTTCAATTCAGAGGAAGTGTAACCGCATTAACGGGAAGATAGAATGTAAAACCCCCCACAGGTATTCGAACCCCTATCTCCCTGCCATTCGCAGTCTGGTCTAACATGATTAGACCATGCGGCCACCGAAGCAGGTAACACGAATTTAAAATACACGGCTATAGGATGTACTTGCTATCATGCCAACTACAGTAGCCCCATGACTTCTTTGGTGCTGACTGACAGCTGACAGCTTTGAAAAGTTACCAGACCAAATTAGTATCCCTACGCCGAACCATATGATCTGCAAAAACATGTGTTTAGCAGCTGTCACTTCTGTCAATCAAAATTTAGGTATTTACCTAAATGTTGACTGTCAGAAGTGACAGCTGTGAACTGTCAGTCAGCACCAAAGAAGTCATGGAGCTACTGTACCTCACACCTGGGGCGTAGCCAGTGCGGGTTACAATCCTCCCCATTGGTAATCAAATAAATTTAAAAAAACACTAGTTAAGCACAGGAGTAAGCTGGTTTATTTATTTACAAGCAATGTGATGACAATCACACAATGCTTAGGTCAAGTTCCTTAGTTTTAGGATTATCGGTGCAAAGTCTAAACTGACTGAAGCTCGGGTGACTGGGCGAGTCTATTTTGTTAGCCCCAGTGGGGTGGGGGGGTGGGACAGAAGGAGGTGAGGGAAGTTAAGTGACCTTGGAAGTCAGTAATTCATTTAAAAAGTATTGGAAGTGAGTGATGAAGTATTATTTATTACCTTTTCAGTATGGTGGGACCTGTGTAAGTGTATGAGAGGATATATTTGTGTGTTTTTTTACATGTTGGTTTCCGTATTTTAACGTTTATTTATTTTTAAGTTTCTCGTGGCAATGGATAAGCCCAAATGACATACTTTAATAACTAGCGAGACACTATGGAAGAGTTTAATAAACACGATGAAAGGGAATAACACAAGAATTGTGTGCTTTGGGCAAGTCAGTTTAAGTTTGTAGCTACAAGTAAACAAGATCCAATAGATCTACAAATCCACATAGGATTGAAAACACAAGTAGAAGAAAATATGAAGAAGATAGTTCCTATAATCGAGACGATTGTAATGTGTGTGGTTGTCAGAGCTTACCACTTAAAGAGGACACCGCTACCATGGTCCTATTGGTTTGGGTGAAGAAGAA
This sequence comes from Timema podura, assembly GCA_033556935.1. Lineage (NCBI taxonomy): Eukaryota > Metazoa > Arthropoda > Insecta > Phasmatodea > Timematidae > Timema > Timema podura. The sequence goes on along the minus strand of JAVRXN010000008.1, from coordinate 4,708,502 downwards.
CCAATTGAGGACGATGGCAATTTCAGAACTTTACTGCATTTCAGAGCAAAGGCGGGAGATAAGAATTTGGAAAGACATTTACAATGATCGCGAAGCACTTACAAATACTCACCAGTTGTGTGCTGTGCAGAGTTCTGAATTTCTCGTAGCTATACATGTACTAAGTAAAATGTTAAATATAAGTGCGCCTCTTAACCATTTTTTTACAAGAAGAGTTGGATATTACCAGGGCAAAGGAACTCGACTGTTGAAAGCCGGTTGGCTTAGCGCTGTTAAACATTTACCATGATATTGCGATCACACCGACTGATGTGCTGAAGACATTTTCCGCGAAGCCACGAAGGCTGGACTTCTGGTTGTGATTGGGGAGACTGAGGAGCATGGACAATTTTTATTATAATGTATAATTTAATCTAACATATATGTTCACTTTGTTATGTATCATTTGACATTTGTGTAAACAATATAAAAATACCGTCTAAAAATTACTTATTACCTTATTTATCACAATTATATTCAGTGTCCCAACTAAATGTGCCAGAATGGCCATGTTAATTATTTAGTCCTGAAACATCGTCCCTAAGCTTAATTTAACATGAATTTAATAAAAAAAAATCTTAGGGGGGGGGGGGCAAACCCCAGTAGGTAACCCTCCTCCCATTTAATAATGCTGGCTACGCCACTGCCTCTCACAAGTGATTTTAAAATCTTTGTTTCCATTGTGTGCCAAGAAATAAATTATTAGGCCTACTTTAGATTTGAAGCCCAGCCTCCTAGTTCAGAGTCAGGCACAGTAAACCAGCACCCAACCGTGTTGATATCATGGACATTTAAATCAACAGCTATTTAGCACCCTCTGCTCCCCTGAGAAAATAATTTTAATTAATAATTAGTGGCTCACTGTTAGTAGGAAGGTTCAAAGTATTTACAAACACAACAGTTAAGTGCTAATAAACACAGACGCCCGTCCGTCAAATTAAACACCGGCGGCGGTCGGATATGTTGCACTTGGCCATCATCGAAGGGGAGACCGAGGCTTGCATCTCAGATGGGTTCAGTGGGATAAAGGTCTGTCTACATGTCATTTTCATATCCCTCCGCGTTAATATGAACACATTTACTCTTACTATTCCCTTTCGTTTGGCTTATGTTGTTACAAATGTACTATTAAAAAAGTTTTTTTTAAACGTCTAAAAAGGCGAGAATATATTTTTTGTATAGGTATAAATAAGGAATGAAGAGAAGTTAATAATTTTTTATTTTTTTCTACTATTAAGATTTACTACCCATCAGGGCTATCAAATATTTACAATATTTGGGTAGGGATGATAAAGGTAGAATTTAAAGTAAATGTATAAGTATTTTCGTAGAAAAAGAGTGGAAAACCATTTTGGTAGTTGCCAACCTCAGCATTTAATGTATTTACATTTAATGCTATCAGTACACCTGTCCTATATTTGAATACCAACCAAACCATCATATAAACATCAATCCATAAGAATTAGACACCCTAGCCCACGTACCCATCGATGTGATTAAGTAGGAAATTAGGATGGGAGAAACAAGTCACAGCTGTTTAACTTAAAAACAAAAAAATTGTACTAACGTTTTCTAAAAAAAAAGTAGTGTGTTATATTTTGGTTCAAAGCCATGTATTTATGAACATGATATCACATTTTAAAATATGAAAACCACTCTTATAATACCAGGTGCCTGCACGTAAAAAAACTTGAGACCCACAGGTGTGGAAACGAAGATAGATGCTCGTTTTGTAAAGTCTGTTCAGCGTAAGAGTTGCTTTCTGAAAGGCCTTTTTCCCTACCAGAAAGCTATTATATAGTAGGATATTGGTAGGAAAAAAGACCTTTCAGATAGTAATTCCTACCGTGAATGAAGTGTACAGGCTGGTTTTCAGTTGACGGCAAGGTCACATGGTTAAAATACCAGTCAAGTGTGGGCCGAGTTTTTTGCCTTAAGGGTTTCCTTCACTTCCTCTATGTTCTACCATAGAGAAATGTATACTGTGGTATTCCTTTCTCTATGGTTCTACCTTCATCCCTATACCATGAGTGTAAATAAGAGGGTAGTGAACCGGGAACACAATGTTTTTCGTTTTAGGAATATTAACGATTCTAAAGTCAAATGTGACTGGGGTCTACACACTAATCATTATAAAACATCTTTATTTTTTTAAGATGATTACGTTTTAAATCCATTTTCCTTTGAACCAAACATTGGAAACTTAAGAAATTAATTGCCCATCCCAAATTACTAGCGGTACAGTATGAGTTTAATCTCTTCATATCTGATAACTGGAACAATCTCAAAACATTTATCGATAAGTTGAATTCATTCTCACAATTTGAGGAACTTGTTGACGTTAATCCGCTATGACAGCTATAAATATAATATATTCCACAGAAACAGGAAATACGCACCTTATAATGCAACAATATGCTCTTTCTATCTAGAAAAAAAATACCTTAAGGTTTGCTTGTGGGGGGGATGCACATTTAGTGCGGGCTGCCACACCCATTTATACAAACTTCTTCACAAAAAGTGTCCGGGATTCAAATTCTTACCGGGTGCAAAATCATCTCAGCCTCTCTCTACGCTAATGCAGGTACAGTCTCCTCGACCCTGAACCTTCAATCAAGCCGTTAGTAGCTGCATTAATAACCCGCTTCGCTGGCAGCTTGGTCTAACGTGATACTCTCGTGTTGAACTTGACTGCAGAATAAGGCGGAATGGGGTTCGATCCCGGTCAGGTGCACTGAGGGTGGTTTTCCAAAATTGGTTTTTTACTATCCTTCCACTAAATTCTGGTGTACTTGCTCTCAATTAAACCTTCCTGGACAATTAGCGTAATTAGTACATAAGCGTATATCCCGAACGGGTGGTAGGGCACGGTGCTAAAAAAAACTTATAAAAACATCAAGGTTCACCAAAAAAAGTTATCTTTTTGTCGCCAGTAAGTTAGTTAGGCCCTAGTTTTAATCTCAAATTGTAATTATGTAATCACTACGCTAATTTGTCCCTATTTGGATACTCGTAGTAGGCTGTGGTGTTCGTTAATTTTAAGGTTAAGTATCCTAAATAAAAATGAAATTTTCTACCTCACCTGGATGTAGGCCAATTTTTATTTTATTAGTTTAGTAAATTTCAAGAGCCTGCCCCCATTTGCCGTCCTCTACGTTTGTTGTTTAGAGTTTAGAACTTATTGTTAATCTGGAGCGTATTAAATCCGTAAATTTGTTCATTTTAAATGCCCACTTCCCAGATCTACAATAAAAAATATATATTTGCTTATAGCTTTGGAAATATTGATTTTATACAAATATATTTACAATAAACGTTTTTATTTTTAATAGTCTTACGACTTCACAATGATAATATATTTCATATCTAAAAAGAGTTGTTGATATATACATCACCGCGACTTGGTAAATGTTCAGGTTATACGCAGCGGAGATGTTTCTATGTTAAACTGTACCCAGATACAAATTTTGCTCAAAATCGTCGGAGCAGATTTTGAGAAAATTGATTTCTTATCTTATCACCCTTAAGGAAGCTATCCTTAATTTTACGGTTGGATTAATAATTGCAAAAAGCCCTCGGGGAAGCCTTAAGAACAACCTAGATAATAGGTTTCAACCCGATCATTAAAAAAATTTCCGCATCTATGGATACGACGAGAATAACATACAAGCAGACGGCATGAAAACCACTTTTTCGGTTTTAGGGGCTATTAAACCTAGACATCGATAAAAAATCTCGAATTACATTTTCTTGACGATTACAAAAGTTCCTTTTTCTAAGCGGTCACACAAAATTAAAAATTCCCCTAAAATCCCTAATCTGAATAAAGTACAGAAATAATGACTTTAATACATTGTGAGGTGTGATAGTATTTTTATATTGCAGTCAAAATATTAAAGAAGTTCACCAGCAACATTTATTTTGGAACAAAAGGTTGTTGGTCTAGACTCTAGAGAAATATTAGGCAAATTACGGCCTGTCACATATTTTTATGAAAGATAAATTATTTATATATAAAAAAGTGCTAAAAACACCAGAATCATAAAAAAAATTCTTATGGAAGAGTATTCAATTTCTATAGAACACACTGATGAACATTTATAAGCAGTTTCAATAATTTTAAATAGTCTACTACATTTACACCTGACACTAAGGAACCGATTAAAGATAGGAAAAAATTGTATTTAAGTCATAAGATCTCTTTTTTTAAAACTTGTCTTCTTTTTTATGTTGTATATCATTTTGTGTTAAGATCAATTGCGTTTACTTAGCGAAATATGGTATTTTACTTGGCAACTCATATATTTAAATTTTAAATGCAGCCCTTCATCCCAAAAATCTGCTCAGGCCTGATCTATTCTCCATTCACGGTAGGAATTACTCTCTGAAAGGTCTTTTTTCCTACCAAAATCCTACTATATAATAGCTTTCTGGTAGGAAAAAGGCCTTTCAGAGAACAATTCCTACGATGAACAGACTTTAAACTAGTTTGCAAATAGTTTCACAAATTACAAATAAATTGTTAAAAATAATTCAAGACTTGCTTGAATGTCCAATCCTACTAATTGTGAAAGGTTAGCCCAAGATCATGCCTATGGCATAAAATATCTATAAATATGTCGACTTTGAAATGAACATAATAGCCTATCGCCAATAGCGAATACAACAAAATAACATAATGTAAAGATGTACTTATTTTGCTCACATTAAAATTAATTTTGGTACTTCAGACGAGTTTTATATAGCATTTTGAGATCAGAATAAAATTAAAATACATAAATCAACATCAACAAAACTATACATAACTATATGCACCAAATTTAAATCTAATTAAGAGACATAATATTGTGTATTAGGTCCAGAACATGTTAATAATCCTGAAATAATCCTAGCCATAAGGTTTTTCTGTATGATTCTACATTCCAAAGTGTCAAAAAAGGTTTTAACTTTAACCCAAAATGTTTTCAAAGTATAATGGAAATAATCTTGAACCTCAAATTAGAACGGCAAATTCAAATATAGGTCTATTTCTAATTTAAATTGACCGGTTCACTTAAAAACTTATCCATCAATGGAATATATGCACAAGCATATGTTTAAAATATATCAAAATATTTGCAAAGATCCCTAAGCTTAAGCATAGCAACCCGATTTTTGAATACCGGTATATTCATTCCCAGTCATCTTACATAACGTATACAAAATTGTTTACGCAACTCTTTATACCAATTTTCAATTATATTTGAGTGTAAACAAATTTTAAAAGTATAGCAAACAATTTACAAAACCTGTACAGACTTACTATTAACCAAAAACCAACAAAACTCACCTAAGAAAAGTCTTCAAGTAGTTTAAAATCTTTCGAAGCACATAACGATTAATATAGAAAATTAAAACAAACTGAAACAATAAAACTTTCAATAAAACCAAACACAACTTTTTCCAGTGAACATGTTTTAGCAACGAGTGAAGCTCCAGAATGAAGAGCTGTAATGTTTGACGTTATGTACAACGAGAAGGACGTATCCTCCCCTCGCGAAGGAAGCAGAGCTACTGGTGGAGGACCGGCAGAGTACACACCGTATGTTATCGTCGAAACAGCGCGGAGTTGACACTGACGATTACTGGGTCTAGTGGCGCCATCCATTAACCCCAACCATTCGACCGACCGGCGCGCGCTCTACGCGTGATCGTCGCCAAGCGGCCAATCAGTGGAGGAGGTGAACCCCGTGATTCCCGAGTATTCTTACACACGCGAGGACAGCGTAGAATGTAAGGAGGGCCTCACCTCATACATGAGGATGGTATTGTGGCACCACGTTCAAATACACGCCCGGGCTTCACATCTAAGTTAACTGGTGGGTAAGGGTAACATCTACTGAAAATGTATTCAGATTTTCGTGGAGAGAGAGTGGGAAACCAGATTTAACAATTTAGGAAAAACCACGCTGATCAGGATTCAAACGCTGACCTTCATGTCCTCGGGTGGAACAGACAATACGAGACTGACACTTTAAACCCACGGGCCCACCAATTTGATTTTATTACTTAATTCAGTAGAGGAGCTTGTACTGAAACAAAGATGGTAGCTCTCACTAAATAACCAAAGAAGTAACTACTAAGAAAAATATGGCGTTCACTCATACGCACTTTGTTTCAGCCTTGTTTTAGATTTAGCACCGTGTCTTACTACCCGCTAGGTATACTTATGCATTTCCTTCGCTAACATGTTAGGGATGAGGAAGGTTGAAATTAAAGGAAGTGTACCCACATTTATGTGGAGGAGAGTGGAAAACCATGTAGGAAAATTCACCCTCTCAATAGATTAGAATCCCGAGGACAGGTATTCGAACATCGATCTCCTGTCATGTGAAATCCAGTCTATTACGAGAATGAAGCTTAAGACTTTGCGGCCCACGAAGAGGGCTGTGATTTGGAATACAAAATAGTTGTTTTTTTGCCCTGAATCTTACTACTCATCCGGGCTATTACCATTTTATAACACTACTGTACTATTATCAAGAATGAGGAAGATAAAATTTAGAAAATTTTACCAGCATTGGCTTTGAGATAGAATAGAAAAGCACCCTCACAACCCTGACCTCCCGTTACCGGTAAACTAGACTTGGAGAGCGGGGACTGACATTTTTTTTTTTTTTTTTTTTTTTTTAGCACCGCGTCTTACTACCCGTTCGGGTTATACGCCTAAGTACTAATTACACTAATGGATTAGGAAATGGGAAGGTTTAATTTAGAGGAAGTGAACCCGCATTTGCGTGGAGGGAGAGTGGAAAACCATTTTAGGAAAAACCACCCCAGTTCACCCGACCGAGATTCGAACCTCGATTCTCCCGTCCTCAGTGGTCTGACTCAACACGACTGACGCGTTAGCCAACTACGCCACTGAGGCGGGTGACTGACATTTGGTCCAAGGGGTAACGGTTTGGGAATAATTATTAATGTTACCAACAAAAACAGAATTTTGTTCAGAAAATTGTTTGTGTAATTATAAATAATAAGCTTGATATAATTCTGAAACAATTTAGTCTATTTTTTTAACTTTGCATGTACGTTTAATACGCAGGCCTACGAAAAATACGTTTAATTGAAAACACCTTCAAATAACGATGTATTCGTTACTGTTACTTAATAGACAATAATATTTATCACTGTTTACACTGACGCCGACTCAAAGAGGCTTGGGGGAGCCCGTTCCCCTCAATGTTGTTGGTGAGGGGCAAAGCCCCTCAATATTTTAATGCATCTAAACATAGCAGTACCTAAACGCACATCAGGCTGTGCTGGACAAATTGGATCCTAGACGACTTGTAAATGAGTTCATCAAAAGCAACCCAGTGCGTAAAACAACTTTTGCCTTATTCTGAAGTCATTTTGATATTCTTTTGTTGAATATTTCTTTGATATTTTATTTTATTATTTAAATAGAGAGTATTACATTTATATTTTCTTGCTTATTTTATTTTAATATTCTATTCAATAAAACTTTTAGGATACTCTGTGAATAGTATGTTTCCATTGTTTCAAATTATTTCACACATCTCCTCTTATATCCGAAAAGAGAAAGATTGTTTTGTAGTAGGATATACCCAAACACAGCTTTGTTGTATCAAGCTGTTTAAACTAATAGGTTTGAATTAAAAAAACACAACAAGATTTAAGTTCTAAATAGTCCCAAAACTCAAGTTTTGAGCCCTTAATTTTTTTAAAACTTACCGGGGGAGGACCCCCCACCCCCAGATCCGCCCCCATAACCCCAGACCCTGCCTCCCCCCCAACCCAATAATTTTCACAAGTCAGCGCCCTTGATTGTTTAATTTTCTAATGAACGAACCGTATCATCTCGTCAGTGCATGATTTTGTAATTAAACTTCAGTGAGAACTAGACCTGCGCTATTTCTAAACTACGTACAAGATTTAATGCTTGATTACGCCTTGTTTTCCTAATAAATACCACGTTAGTTGGTCCTTTCACGAGGTAATTATCGCCCGGGCATCAAGACGGACGGAAGTCCGTTAGCGACAAAAGTTCTTCAATCAGCGGCCAGGACTTCCTTCCACTAGTCTTTTACGCTAAACAAATAGCCGTGACTTTAAACGCTCATAAATGTATTATTAACACCTTTTTCACGTTAAGCATTTGTTCAAACAATTTTTAACAGTCACTTATCATCATAACAGACAAGGCCGTAGCCAGCCAATAATTTCGGGGGGGGGGGGGGGTTTGGTGGGACCATCCCCCAATTGACGGAGGCTAGAAAAAATTCTAAATAAAAACCTCTAGAAGCTATCTGAAGTGCTTTTTATGGTAACATAACCCCCAAATTGCTGTTCTCCCCTCTCCTCGGCAGAGCGTTGTATTTTCACGACCCGATCTTTTGCGTCCGGTCTACTGCTCAGTTTGTTGCTCTTAAAGTTTAAGTCTCTTATAAACGTTAAGCGAAACAGACAAACGCTTGGTTTCTCGCATCTTTATTAAAATATGAAGCTTGGGAAGTGTCCCACAACAGTTTGTATGATTTATACATTTCTATCATTTCCGTCAACACGTCTTTTTCAATTTGCTTGCAGATTTCATCATAAATGATCAAGCGAGGTCAAACACGTGTTGTTATCACTGAGAATCAATCTAGATCTACACTACGGACAGAGCGATCCGCCTGGTGGAGTATTTCACATCCCGTTCACCAAGAGAAGTGGTGGGGGCCTGGTCTACCCCCACCCTTCCTCCCTAAATCGTTTGAATCTCTCCCACCTCCCTGCCTGGTCGCCTCCCCATAACGTGACCAGGAGCACACATTTCACCATCGGATTTCAGGGCCGACGGCGATCGGGCCCGATTTAGAGTCCCTAAATCGGGTCGTGAAATCCCCGCTTAAGGAATATCAATCTCAATACACCCTGTTGAGACTCGAGCCTTGACCTCACCATTACCAGCCAACCAGACTAAATGAGCCTGACACCTGGTCAACGTGCCCACCTATGTGAGCTACCACAATGTTAGAGGCATAGGTGAGTATTCTAGTTCCCCCTCCTTCCCTCGCTAAGCCTCACTTTACCCGATAGTGAATTATAGATACGTGCGTGGATATAATGTTTCCATGATAGATTACTAAATTCTGAGTAAACCATGAATTTACTGTTCCGCAAAACATTATTATTTAAAAACAGTTTATTCGAGGTGACATTTGCACGTATTTTCGTGTCGCTAAATACAAATTTCGTACATCTTAACCATTTTTTGTTTTGTTTAGGCACACTTCTAAAATATTTATGAATCAAATGTGACACAACGAATTAAACATATTAAGTGGATTGTGAGTTTTAGCCATGTAGTGTTATACTTGTGTATCTGTGTATGTGCGGTCAAGGTTTTCATGGCTGGTGTGGTTCACCAAAAGAGAGGAAAAAAACAAAACAATTAATTGAACATGTAAACAAGATTGCATATATTAAAAAATATGTTTTTAAAATATGTGTCATATAGGTATATAGGCCTACTATTAGTCGTATTAGATTATGTATTTCTAAAACCCCTGATAATTTCAGCATCAAACCTTAAATATAGCCCATTCCTATAGAATAAACACAACACTCAGTCTTACGATCACCAATTTATCACTTTACAAGAAAAGCACAATTTTACCAGTGTTAAACCAAAAATCACCCTCCTCAGGGGCACGCAGACAAAGGAGAGATCCTGTGAAATGTCAACAAGGCACATTGAATATCAACATATCTGGAGAAATGTCAACAAGTCATGTGGAATATCGACAAATCTCGTATAATGTCAACACTTCCCATTGAATTTCAAAAAATCTCGTACAGTGTCAAAAAAATCTCGTAGAATATCAATAAATCTAGTGGAATGGCCACAAGTCACGTGGAATGGCAAGACTTTTCGTGGGATGGTAATGAGTACCATGGATTTTCAGCAAGTACCAAGGAATGGCGAAAGTACAAATGAATGGAAACAAGTCCCAACGAATGGAAACAAGTCCCAACGAATGGAAACAAGTCCAACGATGGAAACAGTCCCAACGAATGGAAACAAGTCCCAACGAATGGAAACAAGTCCCAACTAATGGAAACGCCCAACGAATGGAAACAAGTCACGAGAAACAGGCCCAACGAATGGCAACAAGTCCCAACGAATGGAAACAAGTCCCAACGAATGGAAACAAGTCCAACGAATGGAACAGGGCCCAACGAATGGAAACAAGATCCAAGGAATCGCAACAAGTCCCAAGGAATGACAACAATTCCTGTGGAATATTGACAAGCCTCGTGGAGTTGCAACAAGTCTTGTGGAAAGGCAATGAGTCCCTGGATTAGCAACAAGTTTGGTAAAATTACTAAAGGTCCCTTGAGATATCAATATTGGCATTATTTTATCAATGATCCATAATTTTCTCTCTCTTCTTACAGAACTAGTTTTTTTGGCACACATCTTAGTACCAGTTCGGGTTACACGCCTATCTTATAATTGCACTAATGGGTTAGGGAAGTTTAATTGAGATGAAGTGCACCCTCATTTGGGTGATGTGAGAGTGGATGACAAGTTATTAAAAGACAGCCTCAATGCACCCGACCGGGACCTAACCCCGATATCCCCGTGTTTGGCATTCTAGTTTAACACGAAGGTAGCGCGTTAGAACACGCTGCCACCGAAGCGGATCAGAATTAGATTCCTAGAATATTCATAATGAAGCACAACATTTAATCGGTTAATCAGATAAAAAGAAGATCGTTTCAGTACGGTACAATCTGCTAACATTTCTTCATCAAACGCTATTTATTTTAGCAAATATATTTGACAATAACATTTTATCACTAATTGATATTTAAATTGGTCTTGGTTGGACTCGATTGAACTTGTGACCCATTGTCTTGAATGTCATGTAAAATGTTCAAGTCTGGGAGTTTGTTATTAAAACATGTCCCGTGATATAAGATGTTTATAAAACTTGTCTGTAATATTCCACTGTTTTTATTGGCCGACAAATCGGCGCCTGAGCAAGTAGAACTGGTCGCGATTATCAGCGCAATCTGTCCGCGGGCCATCGCATGCGATTGTCCTGCAAGGAAGTCGATTATGATGGTTTATTTTTTATTTTTTCCGTGCGCCCCCTCTTACCCCTCCCTCACACGCACACACCAGTGAGTTTTTGTATTTAATTTGGTAGATAAAGATTTACTGAAATAATTATTAAGAAATAGCTATTACGAAATGTATGATGTGCACTCACACGATCGTTGTTTTCGTCGTCGTTTTGATGTTGGTTAAAGTTACCAACAAAAATATAGTTCAGTTCAGTAAATGGTTTAAGTATGTCTAAATTAATTCCGGGATCACGATCAACTTAACGTAACGTTCACTTAAAGTTAACTTAACGTATATGTGATCACGATTCACGTAACTTAATGTGACAACTCGAGCCAAACATCTTCATTCTCGAGTATGATCTGTGATTTGTACTATTTGTACAGTGATGATCTGTGAATGTTTACAGTTTTCAATCGATATAATTAATATATATTACAAAACTTTTTTGATAAATTTAGCTTTCCTATTTTAGTTTAATTATTTTGTTTCAATGTCTGATCACTAGAACTTACGCTAAAGAGTAAACATTGGTCATAAAACCAACAAATGAGTTACTAAGTAGCCCTATTGACGTCACTCGCATAATGATTGGCTGGCTAGATCACGTGATACCCTTCAAGTAACGTTCACTTAAAGTAAAAGACCTCCCAGGACATCTCTTACGTTAAGTTAACTGCAAGTCAACGTTAAGTTAACTGCATCGTGATCGCCTCCATTTAAACACACGAGGAGGTCCTTTACGTTAAGTTATGTTAAGTTAACTTTAAGTTAACGTTAAGTTGATCGTGATCCCGGCATAAGACGTTGTAACAGTATACATACAATATATATAATATAGTTAGCATATATAGCATTTATATAGACACTATATGTATACAATATATATAGTACATATACTATAGTTATATATTATACAGTATATAAGCTGTGTATATATATAGTATAATTATATAATATAATACAGTATTAAATATATTACTATACAGTAGTATATATGCTCTTCTTAATAACACAGACTTATATACTCTATATATAATACAGTATTATATATACTATATAATATACAGTATAATTATATCATACTAATATAAAGCCACATGGCTGACTCACGCACTCACTGACATTAATGTTTACCCACTTCCAGATGAGCTAGAAACTTGAAATTCGGCCAACTTATAGCTTCTATCCTCCGACGGGAAAATTCCAAAAAAGTTAAAAAAATTAATTTTCAACCCCCGAAAAAAAATTCAAAATGGCGGAGCTACTTTAAAGTCGGTGCGGACCTTTCTTTGGAGGTCTTTTGTGGGTAAACGGTAAGACCTATCAAAAGACGGATTGCACCAGCAGATACGGATTTGGTGAAATAGAACTAGATCTTTTTTATTTTAATTAAATTTTGCACATTTTCCACACTTTTTTTTATTTCCTGACACACTTGTGGGCCAGCCAGAATAATAAAATTTGGCAGGCATATTGGGACATCTAATTGCCATAAGCTTGCCAAATTTGATGACTGGGGGTTTGGGGGCGGAGTCCCCAACGAGCAAAGTGAGAGTACTGTATACACACATACACTATGTATACACTGTATTGTATGTGTTGTAGCGTCCTCAGACGAGGAGGCCACAAAATAATACAAGGAAAATACAAAAGGGTAAATAACAACAACAAGAGTGAGTGCACATGAGTTCAAGACTAGAAATGTTCCGTAGAGAAACATTACGCGTCTAATCTCGCCACTCCCACCTGTTACTGAGAGTATCAAAATATATGGGAGTCGTCTATCACTAGAGAGCCTTAAAATGCGTCACCCTTCCTAACCACTGAAAAATATTAGATAAATTACACTAAACAACCAAAAACCTAGGACATGTGATGGTATATAGTAGTTAAAAATAAAAAATTAGTCATGTTGAACCAATATTTATTTTGGATAGGACAATCCGAAGTTTAACAATTCAAATAAGTACTAATTATTGTTGTTATAACACAATTATATGTACATTATGTACAAGTGCTTTGGACTTTAACATTGAAAATTAGCCCACTATAACGGGTCTGGGCAGAAATGATATTCTGCCAACAATAAGGTTACAATTAGAGTAATATTTTCTTTACAAGTAAACAAAAAATGTACGGTTATATATATATATAATAGAATAATAGTAAATATGGACAATACAATCGGTCTAAAAATTATTTACCCTATCAATCCTGATTTGGTTCAATCAGCGCTGGCGTGTTGTATTGCGACAACATTGACTCTCAAGTCTAAAAGGTAAATATTTCTCAAGATGAAAACATTAATAGGTTGCGAAATAACCCCAAGAAATCTAAGTATTATATCAACAAGACTATTTAATATAAACATAACAGTAAATGTCAATAGTTCCCCTAACATAACAATTTGTATAAATTATAAATCGTGACTACGCCCATTTCGCCCTGGCGTGTTGTAAAAAGACAACATAGGCTTATAAGTCCAATACCACAATATGAAGCAATAATTAATTTAGAGTTCCACCGTAATTAATACAAATAAATCATTACACCTCAACCGGTGACAAGACGCCATTACAAGTTAATTGCCAGACTTCTATTTAAATTTAATTTTTTAAGATAACAAAAAAAATTAAGCCAAAAAGGAATTTTGAAATAATAAAAAAATATATAAAAAAAGATGTTAAATTAGCCGAGATAGAATTTGGGTTCTTACATTTTCAAACGCAGGAAGCCGAAGCTTGTACTAGTCCTAATCCAGCTCTGTCCCAATTGTGAGGTTCATTGGGTCAGACACAAATATATATACAGAAACAACAAAGAGGAGGGGCATGATGGGTAAGCAAGAGGGGAAAGATTCTGGAATATCAAAGGAACAATGTTATGCGCATTTCTACGTGCCTCGGGAAGACCGGTGGTTCTTTCTGGCACAATCTAGAAGAGAATAACTATAACTGCGCATGTCCAGCCCACATGTGGGGTTCGCTAAATCGCCGTTCAATTCGCTCCGCCAGTGTACATTTTCTCTCGGGTGAAGGAAGGTGTGCATAGCAGAAGTTACGTCGCTCTTCCACGTCGCCTCCAATCACGGACAAATGGGGTAAGGTTCAACCATCGATATAGCAGTTGTGTATTTTATTGACCATCCGATGCTACAGTGTATATAGACCTAGTAGACATATAATAATAATAATATTTAGCACCGCGTCTTACTACCCGTTTGGGCTATACGCTGACATATTATATATACAGTATATATACTGTATACATATGCTATATATTGTACAGTATAATTATATCTACTGTTCATGTATGAATTGATAGAGGAGAAAAGGCTTCTTAATGGAAATTGAACCATTAGGCCTCGTTTATAGTGCAAGCGATTTATTTGGTGGCTAAAGGCTATTATAGGCTTGCTTAGCGGGGTAGTGGCAAGTATTACGGTGTTCACACAGCAGGAAATACATAAACTGATTTTGGTTGGAAGAATAGTTTAGAAAATTCAAACATATTTCTTTGCAGCTGACATCGATAACATATTACCATATTGTTTGTGTTATTTTATAGGTAGTATCTACCAAAAGTGATAGCTGAAGATAACATTACTTGATGTATGAATATGTTAAAATATTGTTTAAGTAACTTTAGTAACTACCGGATACTGTTGTTCTTCCTACCAAAATCAGGATGTATTCGAGTCAATGGCAATCGCGTTGAAGTGTCTTGTTTCATGATGTTACTGTCAAAATTCTCTAAGAAATTAATTTCACTTGAGATAATTACTCTAAAACTTGATTATATACCTAGTGCTTATAGATCTTGCTTGGCTCATGAACTTAATAAGATACGTATTTCTTACCAAAGTCTTTTCATTACGCCCAAATATTTTTGGAGGCGTCAATAGGATCCCCCAACGTTATTTTTTGTAAGACATCACTGAGAAGTTTATCACTATCCATGATTAAAAATCAAATAATACAATGTTATTGTTAACTGAACGGTTTCCGCCTGAGTACTGAGCGGTTTTATTCGACTAGTCGAATCGCTCGGCTAGTTCCCAAGAGGAATCTGTTCACGGGAACTCTCAAGCTGCTTTCAATATAGACACATAGTTTAAATTATATGTGTTCCTTTGTCTCATTCTCTCGCTAAGCAAGCCTCTGGCATCTAACCTCCCGCTTGCACTATATTATTATTATTATTATTATTATTATTATTATTATTATTATTATTATTATTATTATTATCATCACCATCATTATTATCATCATCATTATTTTATTATTAATATTTTTATTATTTTATTATTATTTTTATTTATGTATTTTTATTGTTTTTATTATTTATTAATTTTTATTATTTTTATTATTACTATTACTACTACTATTACTATCAATACTATTACTACTACTACTACTACTATTATTATTATTATTATTATTATTATTATTATTATTATTATTATTATTATTATTATTATTATTATTTTTATTATTATTACCCATTCGGGTTATACACACTTACGCTAATGTGTGATGGTAGGGTGATTGTGAGATAAAATGGAGGACCTACAGTTTAATGTGGAATCCGAACCACGGTGGAGGCCTGGCATTCCTCACATTCACAAGTTGTGATTAATACACGTCTTGTCAGAGGTGAAGGAAGGGTTTGGCATTCAGACAAATCTGTGCCTGGAACTTGCACTATAAATGAGGCTTTATTAATGTTGATAGGAGCTTAGAATGACACAGGCTAGAAGATATCTCATTTGGGAAGCCATATCCAGTTGCACAATACTGGGGTTCTAATTTAGAAACACCTATCACCAGCAATCCAGTATATTGAGAGCACGACGTCTTAGACTGCATTAATACCAGTATGCGTAAATTCTTCAACATAAGACAATATGATGTAGAATGATTTCTTTTTAAGTAAACAACTAACTATGGAGATAACAGCTACTATCGAAGCCGGTTTGAATCTGCTCGACTACACTCTGGAGTATTATTCGTGAGGGTGCATCTGCCAAGTTTTAGTCTGGCCCATTGTCAATAGGACCAGATCTGCCAATCTCTGTTGGGCCGAGTATTCCAGGCTAGAGTCAGACATACTATTCGTTGGGCTAAATATTTTAAGCTATACCTGTTGGGCCTAATGTACCAGGATAAAGACGGGCAGATTATCATTTGGGCTAAAACTGCCAGGTTAGAGTCAAACACAGTATCCATTGGGCTGAATTATCCATTGGACAGTAGGATGACCTTGTGGGTTGGCCGCCTGGCATGGTGCGGGCGTGTGACCACGAAGAGAGGACAGACCAGAGTCCGGCCAAGACTCCACTTGGCTCGTGACACCAGCAGATGTGTGTGTGTGACCTTCTCTGGTATGGAAGACCGAAAAAATGAACCTTACGAACATGAGATGACGGGGATATGCCTCAATCTTGCATCAATCATTCTACACATTATACAGACATGAGATTATTGCGTAGTGCTTCAAATCTTGTATCATTACTGACATTAGATCATAGGAACGTGCTTCGATCTTGCTTCAATACTTTCATGAGATTATAGGAACGAGCTTCAATCTTGCTTGAATACTTTCATGAGATTATAGGAACGAGCTTCAATTTTGCTTGAATAATTTCATGAGATTATAGGAACGAGCTTCAATCTTTCTTGAATACTTTCATAAGATTATAGTAACGAGCTTCAATCTTGCTTGAATACTTACATGAAATTATAATAACGAGCTTCAATCTTGCTTGATTACTTACATGAGATTATAGGAACGAGCTTCAATTTTGCTTGAATAATTTCATGAGATTATAGGAACGAGCTTCAATCTTGCTTGAATAATTTCATGAGATTATAGGAACGAGCTTCAATCTTGCTTGATTACTTACATGAGATTATAGGAACGAGCTTCAATCTTGCTTGAATACTTACATGAGATTATAGGAACGAGCTTCAATCTTGCTTGATTACTTACATGAGATTATAGGAACGAGCTTCAATCTTGCTTGATTACTTACATGAGATTATAGGAACGAGCTTCAATCTTGCTGAATATTTTCATAAGATTATAGGAACGAGCTTCAATCATACATGAATGTCTTCTTCATATTTCAATTTATATTTTGGGAATTTTATAAAAGGTCATACTACTGGTTGGGATGTCAGTGCGAGATTACTTGCTTTTGTTTTTTCATGATGTTTTTTCTCGTTCTTTATCCAGTCAAATGATTCGGCCATAGGTATTTCCATGTGCATTACTAATTCATGCCCTTCATCCTATTACAAATGACATTATATTAGATTGTATAAGACCTTACCACCTAATAAACAGCCCACAACCACTAGAGTATCTCTGACACAAACACACACACACAAGGCTCTTTACCTTTAATAATAATCAGAGGGAAGTCAGATCCCGTCACCTATAGAGACAATCTCACAGCCAAATTGTATACTGCTTGTACAATTATTGTTGTTGCAGGCATGTTGCAACGAGTACAATACAATATAATGCAACGCATCTCAAAATACACGGTGGTAATTTTGAAAAGCTATTATATGTACGGATGGCAAACATATTTTGAAAGGAGAACCAAAATGCTTTCACTTTGCATTTTGTACCTTTCGTTACCTTGACTAAAAGCAATGGTGAGGATCCTTGCTCCAGTTGACAGAATAAATAGTGTTTATCCGTACTCCATCTGACCGATGCAATGTATGTGTGTGTGTGTATATATATATATATATACGTACTCTCACTCACACACAAAAAACCACACACACGCCATAAACTCAGCTTAAATCTATCAAAAATACAACCCTCCCATCCCAAACAAATAATTTACATTTTACAAAAAAAAAGAACGAACCTATCTTTTTAGTTTTGTATATATTATGTTTTTTTAGCACTACTTGTTCGAGTTACACGTTTAATTTTATGTTCTCGCCATGAATTGAACCAACTACCTTGAGATCAGTGTCAAGCCAGGGTTCAAATCCCAAACGGGTGTACAAAGATGATTTTTTCTTAAATTATTTCACACTCTCCTTCCATGAAAATGAGATTGCATTTCTTCTATACTCCACCCTCCCAAAAAACCAACCAAGGTTTTATTCTTAAACTTTTACTAGTCATTTATGATAGTGCTATAATATTACAAAAACATTGATAACCAAACAGTAGAGTGGCCTCAACTACCACTAAAACCCTATTAAATAATCTCTGAAGGCATTCACTGCGCAAAAAAATCCTTTAAATTAGAGAGGATTGTCTTCCCCACTCTCCATCCCTTCTTAATTATCCCCTATCTACAACACTGAATTCCATTGCTATTAAATACGGCCCCTCCCTCGTTTTCATTAAATTCTGATGACACCACTGAAAAGCTGGGCCAAAGTTTGATATCTGTGCCACTTTTGGCTCACTTATCTGTCAATTATGCTATCGCACGTCGAAGGTCAATCTCCAGATTGTAAGGGTTAAATTAAATATCTAATTAATCAAACTGATATAATTGGGATGTAGAGTCCAATCGCGTGACTTTACATTAATTTGTATTTAAAGTGTTATTTTAATTCACAGTTTCGTAATTGATGCTATTTTATTTGGGGTTTTACCCCCCATAGAGTCTTACTACCCGTTCAGGTTTTTCACACTTTACGTTAATAGGGTGGGGATGAGGAAGGCAGAACATAAAGAAAATGTACCCACACTTAGATGGTGGTAGAGTGTGAAACCATTTAGTAATCAACACGTTGCTTGTTGTGTTACCCAACACGTTTTAAGACACAGTCTAAGTTTTTCATTTTTTGGTGAGTAGTATTAAACAACTCTCCGAACGAGCTACGTTCTTTGTTCCTTGTTCTGACCCAATATGTTGAGCGGTTCCCTCCAAGCCGTAGCCAGCCAATAATTTCAGGGGGGGGGGGGGGGGTTGGTGGGCCCATTCCCCAATTGATGGAGTCTAGGACAAATTCTAATTATTAAAAGGCTCTAGAAGCTCTCTAAAGTGTTTTTTATGGCAACACTACCCCTAACTGCCAAAGGCTAGGACAAATTCCAGATATAAACAGCTCTAGAAGTTCTCTAAGTGTTTATTTATGGCAACATAACCCCCTAACCACCGAAAAATAGGAACAATTCTAAATATTAAACACCTATGGAAGCTCTGAAGTGCTTTTTATGGGAACACAGCCCCTAATTTGTACTTGTACCTTAATTTTCATATTGTTTTAACCATAAATAAAGCCGTATATATTTTGTTCATAAAATTTCGGGGGGTTTGAACCCGAACCCCCCCCCCCCCCCGACTACGGCCTTGGTTCCCTCCCATCCTTCTCCAGGAAAATGCAGGTAGTTTTAATTTAAATTCACCTCCTTTTCCGTGTAATTTTAATCTAGTTTTATCATCGCGTTTTACTTCCCTCCGAGCTATCCGCATTTAAATTGCATTAATGGGTTTGAGATGAGAAAGGCAGGATTTTTTCGAAAAGTAATAATGTGAAAGCATTTAAGAAAAATATATCATTACACTCGTCTAGGATTTGAACACCGATCTCTTCATCTACGACAAACTAGACCAGGTGATATTGACGTTTAGTCTGCATGCCCACCAATGCGGTTATTAGATCAGTTAATGTTGTATATACCTTGAGTGAGCGAAGTAATAAATAAGTAAACTTTACAAATCGTGCCTTTTCTTGAAAAATAAACCTACATTTCAGACAACAACATTGATAATAAAAAAAGTAACCATTATTATTGTTGATATAATTATAATAATAGAGTCACAGAAAAGGTCATAGCTACAATCAGTATAATGTTGTATCTCTGATTCCAGTAACAGGTCATTGAAGCCTTGGTTACTATGATTTTAATTAAACTCTATTTACAAAACTATTAATTATTTCACAGCCACCAAGTGTATGGCTTTGAATGCAGACAAGGGTTGTATTGAGGGATCTGCCAGCATGCTTTTTTTTATTAGAGTCAAGTATTTAAAAAAGCCCCGAGTTCAAGTTGAGTTGGAGTATATTCATAATTTTAAAATTTTAATCATGTGTATTTGTTTATTTTAAAAGTAAAATAGTGTATGTATAGTGTCCCCAGTCAAAACAAACATAAAACATACCTATTTGAGACTTTAAAATTATATTAAAACAACAACACATGTTCTTAAAATAAGAATTAAACTCATTTTTAGTAAGTACTTTTGAAAAAATGTTTAGAAATGCAAGTATTGGTTTGTAAACTATAAATAACACTTTTAAAACATTATTATAAAAAAGAACAATACTCAAATAAAAAATAATAGAAAAATAATGAAAATAGTTTAACATTAATGTCTTTAAATACTTTAAAATTCCATTGGCAATTACAAAGAAGGTTAATAAAATTTCATGCGTGATTATTTCTTCTATTCCAATTCCATTCTATTTGGCTGTATGGCTCTCAAAAGAAATTATCTTACTACGAAATTTATTTCAATTGAAATTTTAATGCTTATAAAAGTTGATGTTCATACTTTAAAATGAAAAATAAGATGGTTAAAACAATATTTCTAGTAGACAATATGAATATATTAACTGATTTTTTTTATTTGAATGTTGTAAGTTTAGCAAAATATTTATTAAATGTTGACTGTACGGATAATATTAATAATCAAATAGCCAAAGCTGTTATTAATTTTAGGGAGGAAAGCTGACGATTTCCGCACGTCCATCATAGACTCTGCCTTAAAATATGAGTGAAGAATGACCGTGGGCACGGGACGAATCCTGGATAGCTCAGTGGTTAGAGCATTGGCGTACTAAGCCAAAGGTCCCGGGTTCGATTCCTGTTTCCAGGTGTCATTTTTCAATTTTCAGAATATAATATCTGGATGGTGAATACCTCCCTAAAATTAATAACAGCATTGGCTATTTGACTGATAATTTCATTAAACTTCTCTTAGACTTATGACTTAGCTTTATTCAATCATATGTTAAGTGTAACTAGAAATACTAGAAAAGTAATTGTAAATTCAAGTGAACACTATAAAATCCAGAGATGTCTAGATTGCTGTTAGTGAACTCTTCAACAGCCAGTGATATCTTACTTTATTCACACAAACTGAGGTGTTGTCTTAAAAAGGGCCTAGATAGAGCGGTTGCTAATTTGTATTCACTTTAGCCTAATATCTCTTGATTTAACAAGTCTGAGGGTCCTTTTATTTTTATTTTTTATATTGTTGACAAGTCTTTGTGACGCCGTAGTAAAATGTTTGCTTTGTTAACAAGTTTCAACCCCTCTTCCGAGTATAATGTCCATAACAAGGCACTCCCAGTTAACTGTATTGGCACTTTTTTTTTCTCTTATTTTAAAAGCTGTTGAAAGATGGTGCAACTTCATGAAAAGTAGAAAATTCTAGATGCTTTCTTGCTAGACTATAAAGCCCATTCTATATGGACGTTGAAAGAGCGGCAGTTTTGATGCCGCGTAAACGTCAGTTGAATAAGTTATTATGCATCACATGGTCCAATATATGCGAGCGTTTTAAGCACCTGGGTCTGGATTAGTGATGGGCACAATCGAGTAAAAATAATCGAGTAACTCGATTGTGTTGTGTAATCGGGAGTACTCGATTCTTCCGGGATTACTCGAGTAACTTTACTCGGACCGTGTTATTCTTTTATTTTCTCTTTTCTTACCAGATAAGTATGTATCGACCTTATTGGCTGGACTGTTTACCACGCTATTTCCATTTAAAAGGTATATTCCCTTAGAGCTCATTTTTCATCAACAGTTTCTGCTGCCACGCAAAAATGACCCTTTATGGTTTAAGAGTTGCACATGCATTCTCAATACAAATTACTCGCAGATGTAAAGTACACAATCGAAAAGCATGCTACTAGCTAAGCGTATCACATTTCCGATTCTTTTCAAAAGTACTCGATGAAAGTTACTCGATTCTTTTTACTCGGCACCTCGGCAGTCTTATTTTCACAATCGCATTGACGAAACTAGATATTGTCGTTCTTAATTATTTTAATTTCTCCTTAGTAAAATATGATTATTTATAAATTGAAACTAATTAAGAGTAAGATACAAAACAAAAAACCAATTGTTTGCACTTTTAAAAAGGCACAATTATTATCAATTTTTTTAACATGAACGTTTAAAGAAAAGTTTATTTTATTAAAAAGAGCACAAAACAATTTTTATTTGTGAGACATTTCTTAAAACGCATACTTTCGTATTGACTGTACATGCAACGTGAAAACTGAAAATAAGGGGGTGGAGGTCACTGTCGACTGCCCACTACAGGAAGAGATTATGGACTTGTTATTAGTATCGAATTCTATTGCAAGACTCCCGAGTAATGTTGTCCAACCGATTGCCACGGGACGATTCGAGTAGATGATTTGCTAAAAATTACTCGAGTAACTTTACTCGATTACTCGATTCTTTTTAAAGAGAATCGAGTAGTTACTCGATTCTTAGAATTACTCGATTGTGCCCATCACTAGTCTGGATTCACTAACGAGTGCAATTCTGCTCCGGCGCAAGTCTAGAAATGGCGTAACTCTGCAACCAAGATACTCCCAAAGATGCGCCTTATTATTTGCTCCATTTCTGTATTCACTGAACAAGGCGCAAACTGGTGGCAATATTATTGTGACGTCACCATAAACGTCATCAATTTCGCTCTTTTAGACCAATCCTTGTGAAGAATTTACTTTCAAAGCCAAGGCTACTTTATTTTAAATCTCTAATGAAAATGACAGCAAATACAAAGATTTCTAAATATTTTGCTCATAAACTAGCAATAAAACTAGAAGCGGCCTCTTTGTGGGTGTTTTACAAAACTATATTAGTACATTATTTAGTATTTATTAATATTATTAGTTTAAAGCTTACGTTCCATTAAGAAAATACTTATAGAAACTTTAAAACTTATTTTAAACCTATACTAACTACCATATTTAGTGACGAGATGTCTTTGGACTTTGAGAAATACAAACCTCTTTGGATCTAGACAAAGATTACACAGTTCGTAGTTTTGTTTGACGTTTTGTTTTGTAATAATGCAATAAATGCCATTACGTTGTTTGAATGTAAGATTTCAACAATAAAAGGTAGGTAATTGCTTTGTTACCATTATCTAAATTGAAACAAATTTTGTGCTTGACAGAAATATGTTATTTTAATTTCTTTATTATTAATTGTAATACAGTTAACTTATTATTGTATCCTAAGCCATAACGATAATATGCCACCATTTAAATTTATTGAAGTAACAATCGTGATTTTATTAGTTGCGCCTACTCTTGAGTGGTGGCAAATAAAAGGCGCAACTTTGCTCTTAAATTGCACCTGCTTCTTTTAGTGAATAGGGATTTGGGCACATCTTTCAAACTTGCGCCGGCGCAACTATTTGCTCCCGTTAGTGAATTCAGGCCCTGGTGTTTCGGCGCTAGCCGGGTGTCTGGATGCGTTAGCGACGCTGACGTTGGCATCTCTGGTAAAACTATACAGAACGTCTTCACGGCAGCTGCGACGTTACACTTCCCTCGCATTGTGTTTGTTCAGTGACTGTCAATACTTTTATTAATAACCTTAGCTTGTATCTTTTGTTCACAAAAAAATCTCAAAAGGTCATCAAATGACGGTACTAACATTCTATAATTTTCAAACATTACAAGAAACTGTCCTGTTTAGAGACGATAGGTTAGTACTGGATGAGTTCCTCGACGTCTTTCAGAATGTTCATAATATCCCCCCAACAGATGAATCACACCAATACATCCTATCTACAAGGCCGTATCCAGCCAATAATTTAAGGGGGGGGTTTGGTGAGCCCATCCCCCAATTGACGGAGGCTAGAAAAAATTCTAAATAAAAAACTGTTCTATAAGCTATCTGAAGTTTTTTTTTTATGGCAACACTACCCCCTAACTATCGGAAGCTAGGACAAATTCTAATTATTAAACGGCTCTAGAAGCTCTCTAAAGTATTTTTTTATGACAACATAACACCATAACTGCCGAAGGCTAGAAAAAATTCTAAATAATAAACACCTCTAGAAGCTCTCTGAAGTGCTTTTTATGGTAACACAGCCCCCTAATTTGTATTTGTACCTTAATTTTGATATTGTTTGAACCATAAATCAAGCCATATATATTTTGTTCATAAAATTTCGGGGGAGGGGGGGTTGAACCCCGAACCCCCCCCCTGACTACGGCCTTGCCTATCTACACGGTGTCTATTTTCTGAGGAACGCACCATTGGACTCAGCAGTTCTGCCTTAAAAACGCCGTGTATATCTTGTTTAGCGCTTTCATCACGTTTACACGGCTTCATAAACGCGGCTCAAATTATACCTACCACGGGGCGTAGTTTCCCACGACGTCAAAAGTCTACCCGCATTTGTATGGAGAGAGAGAGAGAGAGAGAGAAAGGGAAACCATTTAGAAAAACCATCCTCGGTACACCAGACCGGGATCGATCCCCGTCATCGGCCGTCTAGTCATTAGTCTATTGTGAGAGTACTGCCATAGATCAGTGGTTCTAGCCTTTTATTGTTCGCGGGCCCCTAAATATCCTAAAATATTTTCGCGGCCCCCTAGTTTTTACTAACATATTAATCATTAAGATTTATTCCAAAATAGTGGCTTTATTTACTGATTATAATAACAAACAAATATATAAAACAGAAATTAACTTACCTAAATGTGGGACCTCTGCTGTTGAACACTTTCCACTAATTTGTCTATTCTTGTTCCAATAATTCTATCACTTAATGCTAATCACATGCAAGAGTTGATTCGGAGTCGATTTTACTGCGTCTTTTTAATATCTACCGTTTGCGGAAAATCCCTTTTCACGTAAATAAGTAAAAACAAAAGGGCAGCAAATTTTGAATGGTGGTGGTAAGCAGATGGGGTTTATTTGTACCATCCGTGATTTCTATTATCCGTCACCCGCCTCGGTGGCGTAGTTGGCTAACGCGCTAGTCGTGTTGAGCTCGATCACTGAGGACGGGGAGATCGAGGTTCGAATCTCGGTCGGGTGAACTGGGGGGGGTTTCCTAAATGGTTTTCCACTCTCCTTCCACGCAAATGCGGGTTCACTTCCTCTAAATTCAACCTTCCCAATTCCTAATCCATTAGAGTAATTAGTACTTAAGCGTATAACCCGAACGGGTAGTAAGACGCGGTGCTAAATATTATAAATCTATTATTTTACCGCCTCTTCATTACCCCCGGAGAGTCTACTGTACTTACATGCTTATGATCATCGAATTCTTTCTTCCAAAACGTAAAATTCAAGATAATTGACTTCAGTAATAAGCAAATAACATTTTTAATTTTTTTGAGGGCCCCCCAAAAAACCTTTCGCAGCCCCTTAGAGGGCCGCGGCCCCCGGTTAAGAATCACTGCCTTAGATCATGCGGTGGTCACCGAAGCGGGTGGTACTTAAGTGATGATTTAACAGCCATGTATGCGTTTAGCCAGAACAGGTAATAAGACGCGGTGCTAAAAAAACAACTTAAAAGCCACGTAAGTATCTTTATAATGTTTAAACAACCACTCGAGCCTCTGAGGTAGCCGATGACTTCCTTTGGCACTGTTAGTTCCCCGCCCTCCCCCCTTCTACCCCTAGGACTCACGAGATGTATTAGCACAGTTGTGTATCGCGGGTCAAGCAGAGAGTGCCCTCATCCATCACGTCAGTGTCAACACGGAACAGATTGTCCAGGAGCAATGACTCGTTTATAGTCTTCAGCACCGACCACTATCACTGCCAATACTTGGGCATGAACACATTCGCACACTCGCAAGGATCGGGAAATGATAGCAAGCTCGCAATTAATTTTATATTTTGATTCGCGTTTTACTTCCCGTCCTGGCTGTAAACGTTTTAATTACTCTAAAAGGTAAATGAAAGAGAAGGTATGATTTAACGGAAATGTACCCGCAATTACGTGTACGTAGAGCAGGAAACCATATTGGAAAACACCCCCCCCCCCCCCAGTACACCCAACCGTTGATTCAAACCCTGTACCTACCGTTGCCAGCAAACCAAACTAGATTAGCGTGACGTTTATTTCACATTCCAACTGATGTGAACTTTATTTTAATTCATACTCAAATATGTGTTTTGAATAATTTACTTCTATAAATTAAGCCAATAAATCTGTAACAAACGATACACACATTTACTGTCAAGCGCACAGTGGTGAGATTAGCTTTCTTGCCACCTACATCGGTGGGTACATGATCTGAGGCATCAGGTTCCAAAATAAAAAGTATTTCCAGTTGAGACTCTAGCGGGTAGGTTTGGGTTGATATTACACATGTGATTTGTCATTGTAGTTTACTCATGCTCTCTCCAGACTAATGTTGAGTAACTTATTCTAAGTTATCGTTCACAGCACGGTCTCATAGATTGTGTTAATTAATTAATGCCTTTGCCGACAATCTGAAGAGGTAATAAGAGTCGGTACTAAAAAAAAAGCCTTAAAAAGTTACATACTTATAATTATGAAACCATTTTAATTATTGAAAAAAATTTCTAAAACTTGAATACATTTTTTTTACAAATTAAATTATATTAAAAAGCTATATGCGTTTCTTAAAAATAATTTAATATATATTTAAAAAAGTGTCACGTTTTTAATGCGTTCAAGGGGTTGTGACACTGTTTCATCATTTGATTGACATGGAAAAATATGTGCATGGAAGGCATGGAAATTGTTTCCAACAATAACCGATATATTAATGGAGTTTCTACACCAAAAATGGAATTAAATGAAGAGCATGTTTGTAATTTCGATTGGTTTGTTATATTCATGTATGATTCACAAAAAGAAATGCAGCAGTGCAAAGATCTCCACCAACTAAAGGGGCTTTATACCAGCATATACAATTGCGGTCAAAAAGTTACTTAACCAATCCTTATTGATACAGATCCATTGTATTTTGGTTGACACAAGGTAGATCAAAAATTGACTCTATATTGGACTGCTTTACCAGAAGCATCTGCATCTCTCCGTGAATTGATGTGCTGTGGGTGCAAATTCCAATATTCATCACGTTGAAACTGCAAGAAGGCATTGCTGCTGTGTACTGATGTTTGCTTTTGTAAAGGCATATATTCTTCATTGTAGTTCATATAGGGTACGTTAAAGTTAAAATGTCTACCTTTTCAACAATGTCTTAGTGTTAGTAAAGAGATAAAAGAATTGATTATTAATTTTATTTATTCTCAATTTCTGAAAACACTACCCCACAGTCCCACACACACATTAACTCATGCATTTATAATCTATGCAGTAGCTAAATATATAAGGAATTTTGGTGGCCATTTTGAAGTGATAACTAATATTGGTCATGTATTTAGACAAAAATTACTCTTCCTAAATATATAATTTAGCATTACATTTAAAAATAAGTTGTTTTTTTTCCAAATTGTGAGTTAAAATGTAGTATCATACGGAAATTTTTCTACATTTTGGCGGCCATATTGAATAATTGGGGGATGCTAGCAATTCATTAACAGCCATATCATATTCTTTGATCTTGAAAACATAATATTTTATAACAAAAACATCTCTTTATTACTAGTACAACCGAAAATACAGCCATTTTGATGTTCATTAATACCTATTATCGGCCATTTTGTTTCTGAGCACAAAACACCAACTATGAGAGTCCGGCCAAGGTGCTTCTGGTTCTAGTTTAATTCTACGTGTTTCAAACAAGAACTATACCAAATTTGGTGCTTTTATCACCAACTGAACAATTCATTTGTTATTTTATTCTTAATTAACAGCTCGACTATTAGCAATAAGAATATTTCAAAACTTATGCTACACTAGTTTTATTAATTTTCAACAAAAAAAATACTTTAGTGTATTTAAGTGGTTACTTCAATTATTTAAACCACCAACATCTTAAATTTACATAGACTTGATAGAATTACTCTAAATAAGGTTTAAGGATTTGAGATTTACTTTTAATTATTTTTTAAACTAAAAGGTCTACTTTTATAAGCTTATACTGACTCAAACTGAGGGAGAATCAAACGCACGCAAAGGACTATCCACCAGACACCTGTGTTCGAATCCTGACTGGCTCAATATATGCCTTGATCTTTCTCGAAACGCGTGTGTTAGTTATTCGTGAATGTTGGATTTTAATGCCTTGTATTCGGGCGCCGCGGATGTATAACCCCAGCTATAGTAGGAGTGAAGATAGGTAACAGCTAGAACAAGGTTCTTTATTGCAAACACTAATCAATCAAGTTATATCAAATATTAGCAGGTTCGAACAGCCTTAAGCTAAGATTTGCACTGAGCGAGGTGAAAAGGACGGTCAGGAAAAGCCTATGAACAATTCCCACCAGTTGTATCAAATTTAGCAGGTTCGAACACCTTAAACTAAGGCAGGCACTATGTGAGGCAAAGTTGAGCGGCCAAGGCGTGGAGAACAGGCCCAAGCTGTATAAACTATGCGCCGTTCGCCCTGGCGCCTTGTCCGCCTGTTCTGCTAGGGACGACGTAATGGAGGATCACGCAAGCGAGTCGTGATCACGCCGATGGATATAACTCTCACTAGCCCACATTCTCTCATCAGCTGACTGCCCGAGAGAGAGGGGGTGCCAGAGAGGAGAGGGGGGAAGGGGAGATTCTATGTGGCTCAACATCAGCCGTTGCTCTGAAGAGGATGATTCGAACCCCGATCTCCCCGTTAGTAGCAGTTTAGTATATTGTGATAGAGACGTCTTAGACCATGTGGTATTCAATCTTTTTTTGTTCACGTACACCAGATATTATCTATCTTCAACTTTGTACCTCAAGTAATCTTCCTCTAAATTCATTTAAATAAATTACATCCAAAATTTGGTATTAAGTAATAAGTTTGAAATAAGAAATATATAGGTGTGTATGTATATTTTTTAAGTTCTACGTGCCCCCGTTTGAAAACCTTTGCCTTAAGGCCGATTCACACACAACGCTAAGCTAAGCTAAGATTTGCTCTGCTAACTGTTTAGAAAAATAGCGGACCATGTATTTAAATGTGTTGGTTCACACAGAAAGTTAAGCTAAGCTATGCCTTGCTACTCCGTGCTATGTTTTTTTCCGATTGCTGGCCGGGCAATTTTTCCATCTCCCAGCTTGAGCCATCTTACGTTGCGCATGCGCATAACGCAACTTGGGCTCCGTTTTGAACAGACGCAGTGCTAGTTTGGTGAAAATGACTAAAGAAGTGTTGAAGTTTTGTTTTCAGTTTGTTTCACGTGTATTAAAGTAAAAAAGTTAAACCAGTTAAAAAATTTAAAATTTTCCTTTAGTTATTTTTAATTTAACAAAGTTTTTCGGCAAAAATCTGTACTTTCTAGATTAAATAAAAATGTTGTAAGCCTTCTTTACCAAATAGTCATGTTTTAATAGTGTCACAACAAAACACTTTAAGATTTGTTTTGTAGGGTTTTATGTAAGTTATCACACATTTTTTTAAAAACACTTTCAACTTAAAATTTTAACTTTTTAATTTGTCAGAACTTTCGCCTACATTTTGGTGAAAATAACATTAAAAAATATCAAATCACTTCCTAAATAATCTGAGATTTCTAAGCGTCTGCAATGCTTCTCACTGAACTCCCAAGAAACACCCTTAAATAACTATTTTAATGGGGTTTTTTCTGCTCTTAAATGGTCTTAGTGTTTGGTTATAAACATCAATCCAATTTTTATAGAAATCCAGCTTGCTTGTTCTCTCATTATTTTTCCTATTTTATAATAAATACAGTATGCAGAAAAACGACACTCATTTGGAGTGATGTTGGAATAATTGTTTATTATTTTTCAGTCATGCGTGTGATTTCCAGAAAAAAATATTCCTTTAAAAAAATGTCAGTCTAGCTAGCTTACATATTGTTTCAACCATGCTTTTACTATCATATATAAATAGATGTAAGCAGCTAAAATAAACAAACCCGCCTCGGTGGCGTAGTTGGCTAACGCGCCAGTCGTGTTGAGTCAGACCACCGAGGACGGGGAGATCGAGGTTTGAATCTCGGTCGGGTGAACTGGGGTGGTTTTTCCTAAATGGTTTTCCACTCTCCCTCCACGCAAATGCGGGTTCACTTCCTCTAAGTTCAACCTTCTCATTTCCTAATTCATTAGTGTAATTAGTACTTAGGCGTATAAATCGAACGGGTAGTAAGACGCGGTGCTAAAATTAAATTAATTAAAATTAAAATAAACAACAAATTATCATAAAACACACCTTATTCTAGGTCATTACAATCAGATTTTCCAAAAATATCACTTTTTACAATATTGGCATGTCTGTTTTATTTGATCATTAGATTAAATTAATGTTGTGCGGAGACTTTTGATCTCTACTAGCTTTATTGGTCAAGTTCTCTGATAGCTATTTCTAACATTATTAACCCTCTTTATCTTGTCTCTCAGACTAGATAGTTGGTTGACATTCTGTAATATCACCCTCTCCGATATTCGCCCTCCCCCCTCCCCCTCATCAATATAATTGAAAGATCTTCACGATAGTGACCTTGCTAAATTAAAGGTCCCATGTCAAAGTTCCTGACCTTTACCAAGGCCATCGCCTCGCACGAGGAAGCACGACCGTGTCATGGCGGCTGGTAAACAACACAACTCCTCTCAGAGTCCGCCAATAACAATATTACAACATTTACATGTCTAGCTATAGACTATAGACTTGGCCATGATCCCTTACAATGCTACATCTCAATTCCATCCTGGACAACTTTAAACTCTCTTTACAGGTCTATTAGACTGGGTTTGTATTCATGCGTAGCGCATAAATAGTAAATAGTGTGCATAAGAAATTTACAATGGTTTATTAAGAAACATAGTTTATAAGTTCTTACTTAAATCGATTGTCTTTATTATTTAAAGAAATGTCCTAATCTCTTTACACTGCTAGAAAAGGTCTCTAAGAATTCATCAACAAAGTGTTCACTCGAAAAACCACTTTATTTAAACCGTATTTTTTGAAACTTGAAACTAACCTGATTTAAGCTTTGCCTGCACTATTAAATCAAATTTGATGGGTGTATTTATTTGGCTCTAATTTTATTATTTTCATGAATATTATGGTATTTCTCAGTAACAGAATCCAAAATTTAGCATTTTCCCTTTAGTTTCAACCATTATATATAATCGAAATCATTGATTATATATAACAAAGAAAATCTGTTAAGGGTGCTAGATGGGAGAGCATATGCGTTGCAGACTTTTAGAAATCCCGTATATTTATAAAGAAAAATTGTTTTAAAATTATGTGATAGGTTATATAAAATCCTATAAAACCACTTCACATTATCTTAAAATGTTCTATTGTGACCCTATAAAAACATGGCTTTAATTTATAGAGGATTGATATCGAGTTCTGACCTTTTGCTTTAATATAAAAAGTACAAATTCTCCCGTATAACGTTGTTGATTTTTCTTAAAAACTCTAAATTCAAAATTTAAACTTAAGTGATCAAAAATCTGTTTATAATTTTCGCCTACATTTTATTGAAAACGATATTTTAAAATATCAAACAACTTCTTAAATAATGTGGGATTTCTAAACCAAGATATGGACGCAGAAATAATGTATGTTCATGACAAGCGCTAGCTTTCCCAAAGTTTAGAGTTCGTCCTCTTTAAGTTTACAAGGTTACCCATCCATAACAAGACATAAATTGACTTATACCATGGCAAGCTTAAACTTTCTTCACAACTTTAGAGTTCAGCTTTGCCTTGCTTAAACTTTCTTCACAAATTTTGATTTCACCCATATCAAATGAAAACACTTATAGCCGATCTAGAGACAATCCACAGCAAGTTCAAACTCTCTTCACATATTATCTAAGAGTTCATACCCGAAAAGAATCAAAAGATAAAATTTATAATATATCAAAACTACATCCACGACAAGACCAAACTCTCTTCACAGATCTGGAAATAAATAAAACAACTACTAATATCACGCATGCACTTCCCATATCAATTATACCTACCAAGCTCTTTGTTTTACAGCCATACTCCGTATCTTAATATTTGTATGGACTACCCGCATATTTACACTATTGGGGTACAGTTGAGGAGGGTAAAATCTAGAGGACGTGTACCCACATCCACGTGGAAAGAGAGTGAGATTTTCTAAAAACTTACTACATTCGGCTGGATTTATAGCCTTCACCAACCAACCAGACAGGATGAGACTAACACTTTTTTCCTTAGTAGAAGTCACTTTTTACGATTATTATTATTATTATTATTATTATTATTATTTGTATCTAACTTGCACTTTCTAAGCACTATTTAGGCTCTATATAAGTACACGATAGCCAACTTCTTACTAGTAGAACAAATACAACATCCAGTCCCCAGGCCGAAGATTCCAAGGAATTCCAGGATTTGATCCTTGGACTCTGACCGACTTGGCTAAGTTGTCGGAAAACATCAACTGCTATCCTCAACGGTGGTAGTGGAGTCTAATGAGTCAGGCTCTAAATAAAATGGATTGCTGATGACGGGAAAGTCGAGGTTCTAATCCCGGACGGGTATTCTGAGGATTTTTTGTATAAATTAATTTTTTCCTGTGGTTTTCCCACACACTCTCAACGTTACGTCTTACTACCCATCTGGGCCGTGCGCATTTTAACCAAGCAAATCAGGTAGGAATTAGGGAAGTAAACTAAGAACTATAAGAAGTGTACTCAAATTTGTGTGGAGGGAGGGTGAAAAATCATTTAGGAAAACTGACCTCGGATGTACCCGATAATAATTTGAAAGCTAACCTCCCCATCACTGTCCAGAAAGACTACACGAACCTGACATTTAGTTCACGCTCCCACCGATACGGGTTTTACAATTCATCCCCCCGTCCTATTCCATAGATTAAGTCGTTAAAACCCTTTTGGGTGGTCGCATGGTCTATGGAACCATTCTCGCAATAGACTGGACTGCCGATGGTGGAGAGATCTAAGTTGAAATCCCGGTCGGGTGTATACTGAGGGTGGTTTAGTCCTAAATTGTTTTACACTCTCTCTTCTCGCAAGTGTGGTTACACTTACTCTAAATTTAGCCTGTCTCGTCCCTACCCCATTAGCATAATTAGTACATATGACTTTAACCGAAACGGATAGTAAGACGTGGTGCTAACAAAAGTGATTAATTATTTCATGAACTAAAAAAAAAAAAAAACTGTACGAAGCCACATAACTGTTAACATTTTTCAGAAACAATATACAGTTGTCATTAATGTAATTAGTGTAATATCAGGCTTAAATCATTATTATTATTATTAGCACCGCGTCTTACTACCCGTTCGGGTTATACGCACTTACGCTAATGTGTAATGGTAGGGTGATTATGAGATGAAATGGAGGACCTACAGTTTAACGTGGGATCCGAACCACGGTGGAGGCCTGGCATTCCACACATTCACAAGTTGTGATTAATACACGTCTTGTCAGAGGTGAAGGAAGGGTTTGGCAAGCAGATAAATCTGTGCCGGGACCGAGGATTGAACCCCGGACCCCCAACACAGAGGTCTGACACCTTACCCCTAGACCACCAGGTCACCTGTACAAAAGTAACGTGATTACTGCAACATCAAAACAACACTTTCTCTTCTGATGTAGACATTCAAGCAGGATGTTTATCAAGTTTTGACCCTCGTTATTTCGTCAACTCACAATGATGTTAAGTTTGTACATTTTCCACTAAGGAGCGATTTATGTTTACTGACAAGTGTCTCAATCGTAAGTGGGGTTTAACCTCCGGGTAGCTGGTCCACATTCATTCCTGAGTGGTGAAAGTTTGCAAGCACCCCCAAACAAAACGTTCGTGAAGTAATAGATAAAGGAAACTAAACTCCATTCACTGTAGGAATTACTTTATGAAAGGTCTTTTTTCCTACCAATATCCTACTATATAATAGCTTTCTGGTATGGAAAAAGGCCTTTCAGAAAACAATTCCTACGATGAACAGACTTAGGCCCAGATAAAGCTACTTGTACAGGCCTACTTTTCTCCAACATAGTTTAATGTTGACTATTAATTAAAAAGTCGTGTTTTATCAGAAAATGGAAAAGAATTTTCTTCGATGTAATGAAAGGGAGCTTCATCAGAAAATAGAAGGGCTATTCTTAAACCATTTAAGGGGAACTTCTTCAGGAAATATAAGGGGCGTATCTTAAACTAATTACTAATTTGCTAGATTTGAAAGAGATGTTTAGTCAGAAATGGAAGGGATGATTCTTAAGCTAATTAAAGGAAAACTCCATCAGAAAATAGGAGCACTTCATAAACAAATGGCTCCTGTCATAAAATGAAAGAGATATTTATAAGATATTGTAGGGGATACTTAATTACGAATGCAAGAGATGCCTCGTCAGAAAATAGGACGTATTTTGAAAAATGGGAGGGGTGCTTTATCAGAAAATGGAAATAACTACGAGCTAATGGAAGCGGTACGTTGTAATCAGAGGGAGTGGTTACCCAGTACATAGATATAGTAGAATTGTTAAGACTGAGCGGTTGGATTAGTCGGCCCCGCATGATTAGTAGAACAAGTTCATTTCCAGTTGGTGATAAAGAATATATTTACTATTCAGGCATCTAGCTATCCGATTAATAGTAAGCTCCCTTTAAATAAGTTTACTACAGAAAAAATATTGTTACAGTAAGAACACTTTTAAGTACACATTTTGACCAAAATTGTTGGTTAATTTTTTTTTATTTCATATTTTCAAACTTAAGTCATCAATAGATTACGTTAAAATGATATTTTCTTTCTTAAAAAAGTTAGAAGTTGTATTTATCATAGTAAACACTCATCAGATATCCGTTTTAGGCAAATTTGCGTGGGCAATTTTCAAAAATTTCATGTTTGTAAATTACCTTTTATTTTAGAAATAAAACTAAAATATCAATTTCCCTTCTAGGCATGACCATATAACTTCTAAATGTCAAGTTAGAATTAAATTCATTCAACTACGTCGGTTGTGGCCATAGATACATACAGGCAGACGTAGACACATACAGAAGCTTAAAGCTTATATTTTTAATTTTTATTATTTTTAGTTATGTTTATGGTTAATTTTAGTAAGGAGCGTTGTAAATAGAATTATGTATTATATTACATCTTTCTTAATTTTATATTTACATTTCTTAGTTATAAGGAACATAAGCGTCAAGATACTGTATCATTACGAGGAAGAAAATGTTCAATGACAATAATTTTTTCACACCATAAAGTATTGAATAGATACTTCTTATATTCTCATTTCATCGGGCGAAGTGGCTGAACGAACTAATCAAGGTACCACCCCTCATGACATCGTGTACTAATTACAGCTTACTACCAACAGCTGTCAACAGTTGTAGTTCATGCATGAGTCACGGATCAGCTTGTCTGGGCCTTGGTTAGGAGGGTGGGAAGTCTTTGAGCTAGGGAGAGGCAATTAGTTGAGATTAAGGGAGGGAAGTATTTAAGTTAGGGGAGACAAATATTTGCTTTAGGGGGCTGTAAGTATTTGCACTAAGGGGCGACACGTATTTACGCTTGAGGACTAAAAGTATTACCCAACCGGGTTACTTGAATTTTATTACGCTAATGGACTAGGTATACAAATTGTAGAGCTTAGAAGTAATGTACCTGCATTTTCGCAGGGGGAAGGTGGGAAACGATTTTGAAAAATCCCACTAATTACATCAAGCCGGGATTATAACACTGGCCTCATGATCATCGGCAAACTAGACCATACAAGACTGACAACTTAGTCTGCGTACTCACCGGTTAGTGCAATGTTGGGTATTTTATTTTCTATATTTTTAAAAATGTGAGGCGATTTCTTTCCACAAGGATTTCTGGAGCTCTATACACCCTAGTTTTATACATACATATATATATATATATATATATATATATATATATATATATTTTGGAAAATGAAATACTATACATCAATAATGAGCCTCAAAATATTAAATTTCAAAAATATTCAAAGGGGAAGTCGTGATTAGAAATTGATCATTTTTTCCATATACTTTTTGAACTCTACGAAACAAATCTTATTTTTCTTTTCTTACTTTGAGGATCATCGTACCAAAAATTAAATAACGAAGCCGCAATAAATGTACAATTTACGTCAGCCGTTGACTCTATGGAAGCTATTAAGACAATTCACGTGGTCATAAAAAAAATAGTTGATGTATATAATGAAATTAATTGACCATTGAATATTAACAAACATAAATAAACGACTAAATGTTTGATGGATTTTACTATAATACGACTCTATAAATTCATATTTTTTAGTGAAAAAGTTCTAGCACAGCTGTTATTTGACGAATTAATCCATGGCGAAGGTATAAGAAGGTTAATCAGATAAATTGAATCAGCATTAGCGTAGAGAGGATGGTAAAACTAACTAGATAAATTAAATTTAGACTAGAACAGACTTGTACCTGTCTGAGATTCAAATCTACCCACCAAAGGCGATCCAGTCTATTTTCAGCCAGACACCTTGAACCACGTAGCTACCAATGCTGGTGTTTATAGTTTGTATTGCGGACTATATAATGTATATTGTGTGTATATAGCTAATGTGTCGGTGATGAAATGTTTGTATGTGTTTACTCACTCGGTGGCTGGATGTGTCTTGCTATCTCCCGACTAAGATAGAGGGGAAGGCGTCTGAAGTATCAGTCTTCACGTAATCAACTTATTGCCGCTGTAATATAGGTTCTACCCTGCATAAGAGTCCTTAGTATCCACCAATAATGAATGGTAGGGTGGAATGAAGGGAAATGAGACTTAAAGGAACCCGCATTGGTGTTTGTTATGACTAGGTGTTCTGTCTTACGACAGGTCCATTCCTTTTGTCAGTTAACTGCCTCCACGTAAAAGGATGTGCGATTAGTACATTCAGACGTCCATTGGGCAACGGTACATTCTTAGTCTAATCTTGCCAAAAACTGAGCTACAGATTGATGTAGCCCAGACACGCTATTATTTTTACAGTACTAACAAAAGGCTATGTGTTTGATTACTAGATTTAAAAAAAAACATGTTTACTACCTTGATAAAATTTCAATACTGCTACCTAATGTTGGTGACACTTTTATTTTAATACCACATCCCTACCGTTTTACTGATTTTTTAAAAAATATTTCCTAATATTCCTACTCTAAAATGTGGAGGTACTTCTCTCAATTCTACCGTCCTTATGAGTTTAAATCTACGGGATACTTGGTCGGGTAGTTATTAGAAATCCATAACAAAAAGTGTATGAAGAAGAATCACGTGGTTAAAATGATATGCGACCGTTATAAAAAATATGTTAATACACTCAACGTAAGGATTAAGATTATGAGTAACGAATTCTGACAGAAAGGGTTATACAACCTAGACACACTTCTAGCTAGATAACGCGCTAGTTTCATGTTGAGCTAGACTGTTGAGGACGGGAAGATCAAGGTTTGAATCTCGCTCGAGTGAACTGAGGTTTTTAAAATAGTGTTCCACTCTCCCTCCACGCAAATGCGGGGTCACTTCCTCTATAGCCAGCCTTCCTAGTTCCTAACCTATTAGGATGATTAGTACTTAAGCGTGTAGCCCGAATGGGTAGTAAGACGTGGTGCTAAGTATTATTATTGTTAAACCTAATACATAAATAATCTCGTGAATTGTTTCCGGCAACAGCTGCTCAATTACCAAATCCCTGCCAGGATAGACAACCAGCTTTACTTGAAAGTACGGGGGGTTATATAGGATAAACACTGCGGGCGAATTGACAATACTTGTTTGCGTCATTCCGGTGGTCACTGGTTTATTTTATGAGGGGTATTGACTTGCACTATATGAACCAAATGACTGTATCAGCACACGTTTTATAACCTACCTAGTACATAACAGACATAATATACAGTCCTGGAGCCACCTATTTATTATTTGTTTCTGTCCTACCGTCTCCGTGACTTACAACTCAGCTGAGCTAAGAATGAGGAGGAAAGAGATTTGAGTCAGTTTAACGGCATTTCCATCTGATGGGAAAACATTTAGGAAAAATCACGTTAATTCACTCATCAGGTATTTGAACCACAGCCTCTACGTCACTGACAAACCAAACAAGACGTGACTGATGCCTTTGTCTTGACTGCCGATGTGTGTGTTGATACACCACTGCCAAAGTGGAAATATATATTTCTATATGATATGCAATATTTATCCTCTTTGGTAGCTGCACGCTTTCAAGGGGCTACTTTCGCAATAGACTAGACTGCTGAAGATGGAGAGATAGTGGTTCGATCACGGCCGAGTGTAATAAGGGTGGTTTTTTCTAAACGGTCTTCCCACCCTCCCTCCACGCAAATGTGGATACACTTCCGTACGGGTAGTAAGAAGCGGTACTAAAATAAGTGACACGATTACACTCTTTACAGTGCATGGAATGACTTGATTATATTTCCGTTTATTCAATTATAATGTGTTCGCTAAATCTCACAACTAATAATAACCATATTTTTAAAATAATAAATGGTTTGGAGCAATTAACATTTAATTAAATAAACTGGACAGAATATCAAAGTGGGGTTATGACTGGAGGAGTTTTAAAAGTTTAAACTTGCATCACACTTTGGTCACCACTGACCGGAATTCAAATACAATTCAGGTTTATTTGTGTCTATTTTTCCTATTTTATCTTCACGTTAATACGAGTAGTGCCTTCCAATTACCCTAATTGTCCGTTTGCCTTAGATTAAGTCTTAAATAATATTTGTACTAAATGTGTAAACTTCAAAAAACCAAAATAGTTTTTTCACATAAAAACTTTTGAATATTTTATCGTCGCTGTACAAAAATATTGCTAAAAAACAGTAACGCGTTAGTAGGCACGTGGTAAAAGGCGTCAGATTTTTCTTATTTGGTTTGCCATTGATGAAAATGTCGGGTTTAGAACTTAGAATGGTTTGTTTTGAGGTCGATTTTTTCCTGAATGAACACTTCCTTTAACTTCAACTTTCCTCCTCCTTACCCTCATTAGTGAAAATATGCG
Organism: Timema podura; assembly: GCA_033556935.1. NCBI lineage: Eukaryota > Metazoa > Arthropoda > Insecta > Phasmatodea > Timematidae > Timema > Timema podura. The sequence continues at coordinate 4,669,228 of JAVRXN010000008.1, read as the reverse complement.
GATAGCCCGAATGAAAAATAAGAGGCGATGAAAGGTAATAAAAAAATTATCGTTTTATTGATTCTCAACAAGTGTCTACCTCCCTTCTACTGTGCGCCTTGCAACCGGGGTGTGAAGGACTGTTGTAAGAGAGTGGGTTCACTAACTCTTAGGACTGTTATTAGCTCCTAGTGTATTTCTGAATCTGTGGGCGGCGCTAGCGAATTCTTGGCAAAAATCAAGCGGCAATATTGTAAACAAAACTCAGCGGTCCATCGCAAATCACTAGCCCACTGCCGATGAATAGAAATACATTGGATCCAGTTCAAGCTGGACGTAGCCAGCAGCTTTTGGCTACGTGGTTAGCGTAACTGATTCGTAACAATAGAGACCCAGTTTACATCCAGGTAGGAAATAAGAAAAGTGTGTGCCCTACGCCTGAACCCAAAATCCAAAAACACAAAATACATCAATGGTCTACGATAAGGAAGATAGAATTGAAAAGTAATGTACCCGCATTAGCGTGGATGTAAAATAGGAAACTACTTATAAAAATACAGTACACTGGATTATAGTCCCGATATCCTAATAATTAATTACCCAACCCATACTAGACGAGACTGAAGCCTTTCCCACGTGACCACTGGTGCAAGTACTTAAAACACTGAACACTAAACACTGAATAATCAGGCCAGATTTAGGGTTAAATTGAGAGACTCGGACGAAATAACACGTGATCTGGGAACGCCATTTTCCTCTCTCGTTACCGCTCTATCCTAGATGTAGATTATAGAGTATGTATGACTTGCATTAAGCACCAATCACTTTGGGATTCAGGGTTGAATAGAAATTATATCTGGGAGTACGCGAATAAAAAAGTTTTAATACAACTGGACTGTACCATCAATTAAAGCAAACAAAACGAGGAGGGTGAACTTTAAGAGAATTTACTATGATTCATCTGTAGAGAATGAAATAACAAATAGGGATGGAGAGTGGAAACCATTTAACCGTTAAAGAAAAATCACAGCCCAGTATATCCGGCTGAGAATCGAGCCCTGACATCTCCTTCGCCGTTGATCCAGACTATACTAGACTGACGCCTTTGTACACATTCACAACAATGAACGTTGGAACATTTGCATTTTCTCTCAGAATTGACAATATGAAATTACTTACCGATTTTATTATTTTATCAGCATTCTTACTTTTGTCTAAAGTGATAGTTACAGGTCATATGATTTGGCGTATGAATATATGAAGTAGCTTTTAACCCGGGATTCAAACAGATATCTTCCTAAGCCATTGAATCCCTGTTTCTCATTCACAGATATATTTTCTTCTCAATATTGAGCATTTGCGTAGCAATAATAATTTAACGATCTCCACAGGGCCGGATTTTATTAATAATAATAAAATGAAGTTGTGTTGGCTCTATGAATGCTTGTTTAATACTTGAGAGGATAATTTAGGTTAGCTAGCATATAAAACTTGGTGAAGGAGGTCATAAAGACAAGATGGATGGGATCTACTTCGTTTGTAGGACTACTGGTTTAAAAAAAAGTTTTAGAGTCAACCATTGTTTATCTTATGGGGCTGAGTGGGTATCGATACATGTCTGGTGGAATATTTAAATGAGTGTCATTACATATTAGGTGGAATATTTAAATGATTGTCAATACATGTACTGTGGAATATTCAAATGAGCGTCGATACATGTACTGTGGAATATTCAAATGAGCGTCGATACATGTACTGTGGAATATTCAAATGAGCGTCGATACATGTACTGTGGAATATTCAAATGAGCGTCAATACATATTAGGTGGAATATTTAAATGATTGTCAATACATGTACTGTGGAATATTCAAATGAGTGTCACTACATATTAGGTGGAATATTCAAATGAGCGTCGATACATGTACTGTGGAATATTCAAATGAGCGTCGATACATGTACTGTGGAATATTCAAATGAGCGTCGATACATGTACTGTGGAATATTCAAATGAGCGTCAATACATATTAGGTGGAATATTTAAATGATTGTCAATACATGTACTGTGGAATATTCAAATGATTGTCAATACATGTACTGTGGAATATTCAAATGAGCGTCGATACATGTACTGTGGAATATTCAAATGAGTGTCAATACATGTACTGTGGAATATTCAAATGAGCGTCGATACATGTACTGTGGAATATTCAAATGAGCGTCGATACATGTACTGTGGAATATTCAAATGAGTGTCGATACATGTACTGTGGAATATTCAAATGAGTGTCAATACATGTACTGTGGAATATTCAAATGAGCGTCGATACATGTACTGTGGAATATTCAAATGAGCGTCGATACATGTACTGTGGAATATTCAAATGAGCGTCGATACATGTACTGTGGAATATTCAAATGAGTGTCATTACATATTAGGTGGAATATTTAAATGATTGTCAATACATGTACTGTGGAATATTCAAATGAGCGTCGATACATGTACTGTGGAATATTCAAATGAGTGTCATTACATATTAGGTGGAATATTTAAATGATTGTCAATACATGTACTGTGGAATATTCAAATGAGCGTCGATACATGTACTGTGGAATATTCAAATGAGTGTCAATACATGTACTGTGGAATATTCAAATGAGTGTCAATACATGTACTGTGGAATATTCAAATGAGTGTCAATACATGTACAGTGGAATATTCAAATGAGTGTCAATACATGTACTGTGGAATATTCAAATGAGCGTCGATACATGTACTGTGGAATATTCAAATGAGCGTCGATACATGTACTGTGGAATATTCAAATGAGTGTCATTACATATTAGGTGGAATATTTAAATGATTGTCAATGTTGGAATATTCAAATGAGTGTCACTACATATTAGGTGGAATATTTAAATGAATGACGGAGTAATCGAAAGGGTGTCACTACATGTTTGTTGAAGTAATTAAAGGAGAATCAATACATGTAAGTTATAGTGTGTACTTAGTACATTTCTGTTTATTATTATTAGCACCGCGTCTTACTACCCGTTTGGGCTATACACACTTACGCTAATGTGCAAAGGTAGGGTGATTGTGAGATGAAATGGAGGACCTACAGTTTAACGTGGAATCCGAACCACGGTGGAGGCCTGGCATTCCACACATTCACAAGTTGTGATTAATACACGTCTTGTCAGAGGTGAAGGAAGGGTTTGGCAATCAGATAAATCTGTGCCGGGACCGAGGATTAAACCCTAGACCCCAGCACAGAAGTCCGACACCTTACCCCTAGACTGCCAGGTCACCAACATTTCTGTTAAATTAGTTAAATTTGTGTAGACACATTTCGGTTTAAGTAGTAAAATGGAACCAGATACATTTAGTTTGAATTATTCATATGACGTGATAATATTTTTTATTTACTCTAATGAGTGTGTATATATGCATTTTGAAGTAATCTCTATTTTTTTAAAAATTTATTCGAGATATTAAACATGTATCTTCTGAACAGACTGATTATATCAACACACAACTTATTAAATCTAGAACAGATACAACATTCAGTCCCTGGCCGTTAATTATTCATAATTGTGAAGGAGAAAAACAAACAATTCACCAATGATACATTTTTCTACCATGCCAGGAATCAAATCTGGGACCCTTAGATCAGTAGACATAAAGTAGCCCCGTGGTTTCTTTGGTGCAGACTGACAGTTCACAGCTGACTTCTGACAGTCAACAGTTAGGTATATACCTAAATTTTGACTGTCAGAAGTGACAGCTGCTAAACACATGTTTTTTGCAGATCATATGGTTCGGCGTAGGGATACATAATTTGGTCTGGTAGCTTTTCAAAGGTGTCAGTCAGCACTAAAGAAGCCATGGGGTTACTGTACACACAACTGAGTGAGTTAAGTATGTGAAGTAATCGAGTGAATGTAGAAAAAATGTGTGTTGACGTAAACATATTAGTGCGGATGTGTGCATTTTTAAGCAGTCGAAATTTGCTTCGGAGGCAGCATGGTCTAAGGCGTCACTATCTTGTTTATAGACTAGACTGCCGATAACAGGGAGATCAGGATTCAAATCCCAGTCGGGTGTATTGAGGTTTAAAAAAATCGTTTTACACTCCTCCTTCACGCAAATGCGAATACACTTCCTCTAAATTCAACCTTTATCATCCCTACCTCATTAGCGTAGTTAGTATATTATATTAGTATAGTATAACCTGAACAGGTAGTAAAACGTGGTGCTAATAAAATAAAGTAATCGATTGAGTGGATGTATGTATTTTAAAGTAGTCTACTAAAGTTGTTAAATGGGTATAAACACATGAATTTATTGATACGATACAAAATATTACAGTTATCAGTTCTATGTTTAGTAAACTGTGTGTTGGTCCAGAGTAAGTCGTGATATGACAGCCTGTTTTCTGAAAGAGCACGCTAAATCACAACATAATTATTTTGGCACGGTATTGTGTGCTATGTTGGCACTAGCAGAATGTCGACGGAAAACTAGACGCAATAGCGACCCAGTTTGTGAAATAGAGCAAGACTGTCAAAATCGTACAATTGAAACGCAGCATCTGCAAATAAGATATCTTTAAATATACTTTTAAGAGGGCTTGCCACCGACACTGGGAGTCCACCCACCCTTAGCCGTTGCGCAACCACCTTTTAGGTAATGTCCTACGAACCAGCTGTCTTCTTCATCTCCAAGAGGGAAGGACGTAACTGCTCTCAATCCCGAGTGAAATACAACATTCCAGCTGAGGCTCAACAACTCTGTTCTAGATAGAACTGTGAACACAACACGTTCTTCAGATAGAAGTGTGAACTCAAGCAACTCTAGCTAGGACTACACGTATTCAAGAGATCAATCTCAAGATTTGAACCCAACAAATGGTCTAGGTACACTGTCAATCAAACAAGTGCCCCAGATATTAATGTCAACACAAGAAAGGATACAATTAGAAGGCGCCTCCAACCTGCCCATCACCCAATAAACTCAATCAAGGTTATTTCCACGTGTAGTGTATTTAGGTATAGGGTGTAAACCTGTGGAGGTGTACTGTCCTCAACTTAGTGAGGTACCAATGTGTTGTGGTCATTGCAAGCCAGAAGTTTGAGAGGGTCCCAAGGGTGCCTGGATATTCGGACATCAGTTGAAGCATGGACCTCCCGAACAGCAGCACTCCGGGTTTCCCTGCTTTGAACTTCCTTTCGCAAGAGATTTGGATAAGGCACATCACCTTATCGCCACGCCTAGTATTACCCCTCATCAGTACGGGCTAAGCAGATCTTTCTTCACAAGAATAATCTCATCTGCATAGCTCTCACAAGGGTATGTTCAGTGGCAAATGAGGTGTCCAAGGACAACGTAGGAGACTTCACGATCTTCAAGCTGGATTTCCAGGCACCTCCAAGCATGCCCTACCACAGTTACAGAGACCGAACAGCACCAAGAACACAGAGATCATGTCATGGCGGTGGCATTGGCTCCAACCAACGTCTAACATGGTTTACTCTGGGATGGCTGTAGTTACTGACACCCCTAATACTGAGTATGGGGATGGATGTGCTTCCTAGCATCCCTAATTCACACTCTAGGGATGGCTGTGCTTCCTAGCATCCCTAATTCACACTCTAGGGATGGCTGTGCTTCCTAGCATCCTAATTCACACTCTAGGATGGCTGTGCTTCCTAGCATCCCTAATTCACACTCTAGGATGGCTGTGCTTCCTAGCATCCCTAATTCACACTCTAGGGATGGCTGTGCTTCCTAGCATCCCTAATTCACACTCTAGGGATGGCTGTGCTTCCTAGCATCCCTAATTCACACTCTAGGATGGCTGTGCTTCTAAATTCTGAAATGTAACAAACTATTACTAATAATAAGTTTACTGACATATCATTTTTCAACAGTGATACTTTAGTCTATACGGGTTTTGAACTCAGGTCTTTACACTTGGTAGTCTGGTTCTCTGCCCCTTTTGGACTTTGCTTTTTGTTCTCAGTTTATAATAATGATTTATAAAACTTTTTTATATTTTCACAAACAATTCTTAGCACATGACCTCACCTTGGACAATATACTTAAACAAATCACAATAATAATTTCCAATTTTTTTTAATGATTACAGTACCACAGTAATATCATAAAACAGTAGATACCTCTTTATTGTACATTATAGCTCAGTCAACACCTGTATTTACTGTTGATGCTGGGACGGAATACAACACTCGTTTGTTTTCTGATTTAAGCACTTTTATTCATATAAAGGAGTCTATTGTTTTTCTGATATAAGCGCTACTATTCATATAAAAGGGTCTATTGTGTTAGTGAAGTCTGTAGCACATTCATTAGAACTCTGTTCTCTCATATGAATGGGATATAATTATTATTGTTAAACAAATACCTCTGAGAAGTGTTCATCTTGGTTGAAGGTGACCTCGTTTGAACACCCTTGAAATGTGTCACTAAGAAGTTTGGAAGGTGGGGCTCAACAAGCTGGAACGGAGATGACTGAGCAGTTTCCGAAGTAATGTTGTCTCATTGTACCACCCCGGCCACTGAGGTGCTGTGGCCCCTCCCGACAACACCCTCCTCGTCGGGTTGGGCCAACTTGGGAGATAAATATAAACGATTGTGTGAGACTTACCTTGATACTCACCTGAGAAGACGTGTACTGCTTTCCCTACCTCTAACCAGGAGACTCCTGTGTCATTCCCTCAAGATTCATCCTCCCTGTCTTGTCTTTAGAAATCAAATAAATAAATTGTTAGTAGCCAGCAAACTACCACTACAGTAAAATATGATTCAATTTTTTTAAAGTTCCTTAAAAACTTTGAAGTTAGGACAGGGGTGGTATATATTTGGGGGGGTGAACCAGTGTTTTTCCCAACTTTAAGCATTTTGAAATTAGAAAAATTCCCAAGTAGCAAAGGATAGTACAACAAGGGCAATGTTGAAAACGGGGGTGGGGGGAGGGGTGAAGGGAGGGGGAGTAGGAGGAGGCTCCAATCTTATTTTTTTACTTGGGGTGATAATCAAGCCTTAACCGAGCCTTTAGGAAATTGTATTTTAAAATTTATTTATCTATTTGCAAGGCCATAGCCAGCCAATAATTTCGCGGGGGGGCGGCAGGGTTGGTGGGCACATCCCCCAATTGCCGGAAGCTAGAAATAATTCTAATTGATAAAAAGTTCTAGAAGCTATCTGAAGTGTTTTACATGGCAACATTACCCTCTATCTACTGAAGGCTAGGAAAAATTCTAAATATTAAACACCTCTAGAAGCTGTCTGAAGTGCTTTTTATGGTAACACAGCTCCCTAATTTGTACTTTTATCTTAATTTTTATATTGTTTGAACCATAAATAAAGTCATTTTGTTCATAAAATTTCGGGGATGGTTTGAGCGCTAAAACCCCCCCCCCCCCCTGGCGACACTTGTTTATTTGTTCATATTGGATTTTTAAAGCTACAAGGCTTTTTCAGTGCAACTTGAACTATTATTTATTTCAGTTTACCTGCATCTGAGCTAAATATCCCGTTGAGCTTAAATATATTGATATAGATTTGCAGATATTGTTCAGATCGTGTATTTTAGATTAAAAAATTTAAATGACTTTATTACAGCCTTTCAAACATTTGGTAGTTTATGACCACAACTTTTCTCTCTGCGGTCATCGCGACCCTTTGATCATTTAAAAGCGTTCAACACGATATCACGAATACGCTCGAATCAGAAAGAGCATAAAGTACGGCTTTATGCATTAGTCACTTTATTTTTATTTTAAAATAATGATTTTTCGATTATTTTTTTCAAAATATTAAAATAGTTTTAGTAGCCTCAATTACATTATCGCAAATAATAATAATAATAATAATAATAATATAATAATATAATAATAATAATAATAATAATAATAATAATAATATGGCGTGTCTGTAGTAAATCACTCGTAGCCCAGTTTGTGGAGAGATTAGCCAGTACTAATGTACCGTTGCGTAGGGGTCGCCCGAATGTACTAATCGTACTAATCGTACTAATCGTACATCCTTTCCGTGGAGGCTCTTTCCATGTCCCGGTGAGATGAGGGAATGACGAGAGTGAATATGACTGGGTGGAACAAATGAAGATCTTAACATAACATAATCAAACCTTGGTGACCATTGGGTTAGTTCCACCTTTCGGGAAAAATACTCGAGGTACCATCTGGGAATCGAAACCCGAGACCCCTGGGTTCGTAGCCAGGTGCATTGAACACTACACAACAGAATAGGTATTCCTCGAATGAAGACTTCGCTTACCACACGAGCTTTATTACCTGACTTTAGAAGGATTCTGGTAAGGAGGAGCCTTTAAAAAACACAGTACATACTTTTTTGTGGTCAACAGTGATAACATTTTACAATAGTGTTATTATTATTTTATAGGTATTTGATACTGTCTATCAACAATTACAACAACTACACGACTTGACGCATAAATATATGACAGTAGAAATAATAAGTTTTGTTATAACTGACGGAGCGAAGCGAGGTTCTGTTTTAACTTGACCAAGTGCATTTCATTTGTGTAGCCGGATATTTGTTCCACGATAACTGTCAAATTCGCGGACCAATTTTGACGAAATGTGGGACGGTCATTCTTTGAACATAGGTCGAACGATGTATGTACAAATTGTACTTACATAGTTTTTTCAATCTGGCTATCCGTTTCAATATGGCGTCTATTAGCTACCTACAGTGATTTTAATTTTATAATTCTAAGCATTCTATCGGGCACCAAGAGAGTTTTTTAAAAAAAAGACATCTATTGCGAGACTGACGTCTTAAATACGTTAACCAAGGTTATTCTCTTTGAATATAATGTAGGTCAGGGGCCGGCAACCTTTTTGGACCAAGATATATTTCTACATTTATCAAAGGTCTCGCAATCACCCTTCATTTCTCCACTCTACTTTTAATTTAATTTTTTTCTACACAGTTTATATTTATTCCTTCAATTCAATATTTCCTCCAATACTTATGTCACTGCCTTTATATAAAATAAATAAAATAACTAAAATGTACACTCCATTTACCCTAAAAGGTAGCAGGCTTACCTTGACAGAGTATGTTATGACCCTATCTTATAAGCTGTGCCAAAGTGGAGTAATAGAAGGTAAGCGTGCCTTTTTGTGACAATGTTGTTTTCTTACACAATCTGTCTGTTGCCTACCCTGATGTAGGCTATTAAGTATTAATTTGTTTTCTGATAAAGTTTATCACAAAGGAAAAATATGTCAACTTAAGGATCCAAGGGAAGTTATATTTAAACTTGAAATCCAAAGAGAAATGTTAAAACTGCAGTAACGACAATAACATTGTGAGAGAAGTCTGATGTTAAAGAGCTGCCAGTTGTGAGATACGGACGGCTCTTCCTATCCTACTGTAAGATGCGCGCTATCCGAGGGGTGGTTTGATGATGACCAGGCTTTAGACAGGTGGGTGTCATAGGTGAGATAGGTGTGACCCTGTGTCTTGGCGGTGCTGACTACAGTAGCCCCATGGCTTCTTTGGTGCTTACTGACAGCTGACGGCTTTGAAAAGCTACCAGACCAAATTATGTATCCCTACGCCGAACCATATGATCTGCGATAAACATGTGTTTAGCAGCTGTCACTTCTGACAGTCAACATTTAGGTATATGCCTAACTGTTGACTGTCAGAAGTCAGCTGTGAGCTGTCAGTCAGCACCAAAGAAGCCCTGGGGCTACTGTACTTGCTCCTGAACCGATGTCGGCTCTGTCTGGATCAACAGAGCGTGACAAGGAGCCAGTGTGACCTCTGGTCTCGTCTTACAACCCCCACACTTCGCAGTCTCCTCTTTATTTGCACATGCACATTGGAACATTCTTTTTGCAATATTAAGTCCGAGCAAAACGACAATAAAGGCACGTTTTAGCAGACGAATACATTAATTATTTATTAAAAATATTAGAGATACTTTTTTAAAACTACTAAAACACGATGTTTATTAAATTACGTCAACATATATCTATATTTTAGTATAACATTAAATATATATATCTAACCAACCTCGGTGTCGTAGTTAGCTAACGCGTTAGTCGTGTTGAGCTCGACTGCCGAGGATGGGGAAGTCGAGATTCGAATCTCGGTCGGGTGAACTGAGAGTGGTTTTTCCTAAATGGTTTTCCACTCTCCCTCCACGCAAATGCGGGTTCACTTCCTCTATATTCAACCTTCCCAATTCCTAGCCCATTAGCGTAATTAGTACTTAAGCGTATAACTCGAACGTGTAGTAAGACGCGGTGCTAAATAATATATATATATATTTTAGCCAGCACGTCTTACTACACGTTCGGTTTGTACGTATATGTACTATGCTAACGGTTTTAGGGCTTTGGAGGGTTATATTTAAAGGAAGTGTACTCGCATTTGCATGGTGAGAGAGGTAAACCATTTTGGAAAAAACCACGTTCAGTACACCCGACCGAGATTCGAACCTCAATCTCCTCGTCATCAGCAGTCTAATATATTGTGAGAGTAACACCTTAGACCAAGCAGCCATCGATGCGGGTAACATCAAATATTGAGGAATCAAATATTTACATACTAAACTCGATGTTACATTGTTTTTTAAATCTGATTTAACACAACTTTTATGGTGCAAGATAACGTTATTTAAAACCCTTATCAATATAGTGAAACATTGCAGTTGACAAATATTTAAAAATATGTAGCCTCTTATTTTAAAATGACACTTGGACACGGGAATCGAAATCCGGACCTTTGATCTAGTGAGTCAACGCTCTGCCACGGAGCTATCCAGTTTTTATTGTGTGTACAATACCGTACATTACTCCTTTGTTCAAAGCAGAGTATGGTATGGGTCTGTGATCATCTTCTTAGAAGCACTGACACTGTTATTTATGGCCAGCTAATATTACGGAAGTTATTTCTATTTTGTTTTAAGGTCCAAGAAAATAGTGCTTTTTATCACTTTATGGAAAGCTGAGAACCAATTGCCATCATTGTTGTAACAGTTAAAAAAAAAAAGATTTGATTGGAGAAAAGTTTATATTCTAAACTTATTTATGTATCAAAGGCGTGAGTCAAAGAAAAGAATTACTGAGGGCGCTACACATTAGGAAGGGAAGCTTATAATTAATTTATAAAGAAAATTAAGTTTCCACGTCTAGCAAGATCACTTTGGAAGAATCTTACTGAAAATATAAAATTAATAATTTGTCAACTTCCAGCGGATGAACTATGTAGATCTCTACGTGAAACAATATCAGTTATACCCGCACGTACTACATGTCAAGCTCATCTAGTTGGTGACACGGAGGTTGGGTTTCAAATCCCAGCCTGCTGTATCGAGGGTAGTTTTTACTAAATAGTTTCTCACAATACCTCCACGAAAATGCAGGTACGTTTCCTGTCAATTCGAAACTCCCCATTCCTTTCCAGCTTGTGTAATTAAATACACACGATATAGGGTATAGCCCGAACAGGTAGTAAGACGTGAATGTAATAATAATAATAATAATAATAATAATAATAATAATAATATATTTACACATAATAGACTGTACTATCATATACTATACAAATCTTACCCAGGCGAAAAATTGCCAAAGTTAATTTTCTTGCGCTTGTCCAAGCCATAGAGTAGATTTTATTTTTAGCAACTTTCTTGACTAACATATATTAATTGGATCAATCTAAATTTCAAATTGTGTTAATTCATTTACCAAATTGGGGATAAAATCAGTTTGTGACATTTATATCGTATTTAATCGAATGGTAGCCTTAACTTAGCAGAGGGTAACAGTGATGGCGCTAGTTAAGCTTTGAGTGCAGGTAATCCAAAACGCACCCAGCACTCGTTCGATGACGTCAAAGGGCAAGTGTCCTTCCACCTCCGAACAAAGGAGGAGTGTGTCGCAGGTCACGCCGCGTGCGTCACCCCGCTCGACTTACAGGCCGTGGTGGTGTACTATTACCCTCCTCGGCCGACCTGCGGGATGATCTAGGGTCCTAGGGAACAGAATAGGAGGCTGGCCTTGGTCCAAATATCCTTAGAGACTTAATTCTCTTATTTTCGACCTCAAGGTAGTAGGTCTCCCAACCTCATCACTGGAGACATTGACTGGGGCATCAAGTTTGTCTAGTCTGGTTTACTGTGACATTTAGGTCAGGGTGCAAATCCATGTCAGCTGGATTGAGGGGGCTTGTTTATAAATAGTTTCCCAATTCACCTTATTTCAAATGTGGGTACATTTAATTTAGATTGTGCCGTCCTTACTCCTATCCCCCTTATGATTTTTAACCTTTTTCTACTCACAACACAATTAGCAAGGCAATAAAATTGTCAAGGTACAGCATCAGTTTTATAATTAGAGGATTTATCCTTCAATCCATTGTCAACATTATTTAAACAAATTGTAACACTTCTTAATGCTCGTTATTTTAAGGTTTAATTAGTTTTCACGCCTCATCTTGTAAAAACATCAGTAGTGTTACCCCTACTGCATCTCTCCCCTTCGTCACAAGCAACCAATAGTCTACCTCTCTCTCTCTCTCTCTCTCTTTCCCCCCTCTCTTCTAGCTCTAAGCACCGGCAGTCATTTGGTGCCTGATCTTCCGCCCAAAAGCGGCTATAGCGGGAAAATAAAATACATAAGCAGTGTTTTTTTATGGCAACATAAAACCATAACTGCTGCCGGCTAGAAAAAAAAATATAAATACTAAACACCTCTAGAAGCTTTTATGGTAAAACAGCCCCCTAATTTATACTTGTACCATAATTTTTATATGGTTTGAACCATAACTAAAGCCATATGTTATTTGTTCATAAAATTTTGGGTTGGGGGTTGGTTTGAACCCCCAAAACCCTCCCTGACTATAGCCTTGGCAGTTTCTACATTAAAACATATTATTTTTGTAAAAATATTTTTTTTTAATTCTTTAAAATTACAAGCTATAAAACGTATGGTGTTAAATTGCCTGGGCTTTATCACCCAGCTCAACTTATTAACACAATGGTATATGGGCTGTCTTGTCTGAGCATTGTAGTTGTGGAAGAAAACTGACTTACTGAGTGACCTTGTGAGAATTTCAGTTAGGGAAACCTTCTCGATACCCTCTGCCATTTATATATATTTCTGAATCAGTTACACATTGCAAGCATAGTGGAAAACTAATTCACCGACTTACCTCACTCGGGGATTCAAACTCCACCTTGTACTGGGAAATCTTCTCCTTGCTAAAATCTTAATAATCTCTTTGCTACTAAGTTAAGAATATTTTAGGTTAAGTGAAGAAAGGGATTGGTATTGGTGTGGAGAGAGGGGGGGAAACATCAAATGGATCCAAGGAGAGGAGAAAAGAACACTAGACAGTAGCTTGGAGAGAGGAAAAAAAACACATTCAACTTGGCTTCTCAAGCAGATAGTCCTCAGAAGGAAAATAAGAACAAAGGGGTATTGCCTGGACAGACTGAAAGAATGCATTGAACTTAACATATCTCTTAAGTGAATAGACCTAGGGGGAGAGAAAAGAACATGAACAATAGCATGGAGAGAGGGTGGAAAAACAACAAATTTGACAAATTGAAATGTGGATGGGTGTAGAGAATCTGAGGGTAGAGCATTAGCAAGAAAGAAAGGAAACCAATCAACAATATACTAGTATGCACATGAAACATTGACCTTGCCATTACCTGTGGACAGGAGCTGTCCAAATGGTTCAAGCAAGCTCACACACCGCCAATAAGATCACAGAGAGAACTCACTTGCCCTTCCCACCACCCATTTTGACTAATTTCTGGAAGTGGTGGAAAGGTAGTCTAAAGGATGGGTGCTAGAATGGTGAGAAGGGTTTCTCATAGTAATATAACAGGTATATAATCCATTACTCCCATAAGTTATGGAGAGTATTGGAGTACAAAGGCAGTAGTGAAGAGAGAGGGTGGGATAAAATGTAGTCAATATTCGTCTTCACACAGTTTAACACTTCCCATTGCTGCCAATAGACCAAAAAAACTGATTGTTACCATCTAACCCCAGGAACATGGTTTCATTTTATCGGAACTCATCTGGAGGAAGTGTGAAATACGCAACACAACTTCCAAAAACGAGTGAAAGAGAAATTTGTAGGCATGATAGGACACACAAGAGAGCAGTATGTATGTAAGAGGAACAAATATGTCATTTTTCTTCCACAAGTCCTATTATTCTTTAGATATTTCCCATTTCTCTTGTTTTATCATTTAGAAAGTTGAGTTATAAAAAATCTACCTCAAAAAGTGAAACGAGATTTTACTTAAAGAGATAAAATGGTAATAAAAAAATTGTCTGACAACTTTTGTCATCACCGTTTGATTTTAACTCAAAATAATTTACTGTAGTTTCAACACATTCATTTTATTGTCTGGTAGTCGTAATAAAATCATGTTAACTTTGATCAGCAACATAAATGTAATACTAATTATATCACACGAAGGAAATAAAAAGCAAATATATTTAAAACAATTAATAAAAATTAGTAAAAAAAAAACCCCTGTAAATTTCACAAACTTACACCAAATCAACTTTTTCACTCTTTATTTCTATTCAAGTTAAAATAATAACCGTTTAGCTAGGTATTTAAATATCATTTTAATTTGTACAAAAATTAGCAAAAGATGTTAATTTTTTTATATTTAAACAATGACCAAAGAAGTTATGAGGAGTTAAAACACGATTTACATAGTGTAAGTGCCAGAGCATGAAAACTTTCAAAAGACCAGTTTAAAACTTTATCTGAATGTATTGTAGAGCCAACTCTTGATTAATGCAAATTTCATTCACGCGTTTTTGGTATAGCGCGTAAGTGATATTACTCATCATAATCATCAACAATTTCCAGCCTGTGGCCAGGTAAGTTTAGTAAAATGCATCTTTCTCTTTCTTTCCTTCTTTAATTGTTTCCATGTTTTTACTTTCACTTGCACACATCATCTGCTCCTCCAATCTCTTTCTTGGTCTTTATTGGAGTCTTTTTTTTTTAATAGATACTTCAACTCCATTCTTCTCTTAATGGAGGTGGGTAGCGACATAAATTACTATAAAATTATTTTAATCTTTCTTGTCTATGACATAATAGAAATTATCCAATAAAATATAATTTGTCAATGCCATCAACCCTTAAACAATTTAATTTAATTTTAAATAAAATTGCACATTTTTAAAGATTCAAGGATTAAAATTTGATTAAAGATTTGAAGAAAATTTAAGATTAAAATTCAATAAAGGATTCGACCCGTCTCTGGTTTTTAGGCACACAACTTCTCCTAACCCGTTTTAAAAGAACACATTTACACAAACACTTCATAAATTGAGAGCTTGACGAAAAAGAAAGCCATGGCAAGCAGAAAAGTAATACAATTACTTTTAAGAATGTTTTGATACATAAAAAATTAACACAATTTATTCATAGATAATGAAATAAAATACACAGATGTATACATTGAATTATTATTTGAATAATTCTGGAAAACTGGTATAAGACAGTAACGCTCTAAAATAATACAATAATTAAAATAACTCTCAAAGAAAACCTCTTCTCTTCTTTAAGGTGCATAATTTTATACACGGAAACAGGTACAGGAAAGATGGATAGGAACAAATAAAAGTATAAAATATAATTTTACTTTTTCAATGGAAAGAAACACAGTTCAGACTTTACACTGATGCCATCGCAAAAAGAGCCTCTTGAAGCAAACTGGTTGTTACCGCTCTATCCCTCTAAGCTGTACCTTATTTCATGTATAAAATTAAAAAAAACATAGTATGTTTTTAAAGTGTTTATGGACAGCTCAAGATTTTATCTACAGATTATAGGATCAACACTTTCTATGAATGAAAAACTACAAATAAATTCTTTCTCCATATATTTACACTCTGTCCAATATATGTTCACCGAGGCAACTGGCTGTTTAGTTACTACCACTGTCACTGTCGCTCTCTGCTGACTCAAAGTCACCGACATTGATAGAGAACTTGTACTCCTGATCACAGCCCAGATAGGCATCGCTCATGAAGTATAATGTGTATGTATGGTGACCTGTCAACAAAAGGTATCAACATTAAAACACACACAAAAAGCTGGTAAACAAAGGTAAAATTAGTGCAAAATGGCTTATTTTTTTATAAACAATGAGAAGAAGACAGAAAGCCAAGGCCACCATACTACCAAATTGTAAACCCAAAAGTTCACATTTAATACATATCACTATATTTTTGTGGAATTCAGCAGTGTTCTCTCCAAGGCCGTAGTCGGAGGGGGTTTAGCCCCCCCTCTCCCCCAAAAATATTTATGAACAAAATATACATGGCTTTATTTATGAGTCAAACGTTATCAAAATTAGGGTACAAGTACAAATTAGGGGGCGGTGTATATTTTTATCTTTTCCAATGGCGCCTGATAGCGTAGAAAAACGCATCGTCAAAACAGATAAACAAATGTGAAAATTGAGAAAATAGGTTAAGGGTCGTCTTACATTTGAGGCCTTTTTTTTAACTCGGCCAAGGAAGAAATAGGGGGGTCGTCTTATACTCGGGCCAATACGGTATGTTCTTCCATCCCCTCCCAGCGTTTCTACTTTATTTAAAATCAATCTAGTTACTGAAAACAACAATTATTAAAATGATATAAATATAGCTGATAAGGTTATTTGGAATAGAGCACTAGGCTAAACCATGTTTAAAATTAAGAGTATGGCCGGCACACTTATCTTAGTAGTAACGGTGTAGAAATTGTTTGAATAAAACCCTAAGTCTACTCTAACCTCATTAAGCTGCCTGCGACACTGAAAGCTTGTGCTTAAAAAAGTTTTTTTTTTAGTGTTTTATTTAAGCGAATTTATACTCCAGTATCACTAAGGTAAGTGTGCTGGCTATCCCTCTTAATTTTTAATCATATGTGATTGGAAACTATTTGAGTCAGATAAAATTTGCACCCAACTAATTCCCTTTTATAACTAACATTTATTTTCAATAAAAAAAGGTAGTCAATTGTTTTATTTATGTTAATTTAAAACAATGAAATCAATTATTGGTCGTAAATGACATGCAAAGCAACGGGTCTAGTGAGATATTAACATGACAGTACAACTAGTAGTGACTATAACATATATTTAATTGGTTAATTTTTTAATTTATTCTTGTTAATATTAGGTAAAATTTCTTTAGGTGTGTGTGTGTGTGTGTGTGTGTGGGGTGTGTGTGTGTGTGTGTGTGTGTGTGTGTGTGTGGTGTGTGTTGAGGTGGGAGTGAGATGGGCACCCCACTGGATCGGCCCCTGCTTGCCTTTGGAAACAGGTTCACATTAACTAGGTGGGGGCACAGCGTATCTCCATGTTCATCTTCAAAAGCAATAAATTGACTATGACACCAAACCTTAGTCTTCTAGAAGAGAGCTGAGCATGCCATTGTTCACTTAACTCTCCAGGTCTTTGTCATAACTAGATCTGGTTGAAATTAACATAAAGTGTAAGTCCTCCTCTGAGTTTTAACCCTTTTGTTGTGTTAATCGGATATATCCGATCTCAGCATTATAGCCATTGACTGCGGAAATTTTTTTACCCCATGACATGTAAACTTTATCTTACCTTTGCTGCGACAGTCGGAAATAGCCACTAGAGTGTTAGAAGCTGAATTTTTCATACTAGCATGCCCGTACCCTCTGACATCTGGTGTTAGTTTTGAGAACTGTCAATTACCAGCTGCTAAATCATAGCAATAGTAGGCTTGTTACTTCTGCATTTCATACTTGTAGCACACGTGCAATATTTATGTGGCAGAAAACATTGTTGGGGGATTTATTAGTTTAGTATTTGTGTATATATACTCGGTTATTCTACTGTGTTAGTAACATTTAATTTATGATTGATGAATTCGTGAAGTGTAATAAATATAATATTTGGTTAGTATGGCAATTGAAAAATTCAATAATTCACTGAGTTTTAAAATTTATTTTATTTATTCTAATTGCTATTTTATTTTTATTCTTTACCTGATTCCTATTTTGAAACCATGCCCAACAAAAATATATGATCTTATAGAATACACTGAGGAAAGCACCATGTAGCACAAAATTGTTCAAGTTGTGTTGATGTAACCTAGTTTTCAAAAGTTTTCTTTTTATTAATAGGCCTATATTAGGCCAGTATTAGGCCTGTCAAATCCTCATTTAGCGATTGGTTTGACATTCTTGTGGGTTGCAAGTAAAATAAAGGATGGTTCTAATAGCAGAATAACATTCATTTGGGTAAAATGTGACATAAATAATATGTGACGTATAAAATTGTATCGATATAAAATATATATTATGCTACTTATATACAACACGGTGCTAAATTTCATATTTAAAATGCATTACTAGATGAAAATCACATAATTTATCATAATCATTATTACCATGCAAATTTTCAGATTATTAAATACACAGCAAAAGGTTTAGTGTTGCCATACCTGGGCTGGGAGCGACAAAGTCTAGCTTGACCTTGGCCTTCTGTTGCAGCGTGAGCCTCTTGATGGAGAGCAAGGAATTGCTCTTGGGGTCACCAATCACCACCCACCAGCCCTCCTCCCTTTTCTGAAAACGTAACATTATACATTATATTAACGAGTAATTGCAAAATAAAGCAAGGTCACATCGAGATTAATACTATGTGCATAATATAGTAAGCAAATTATAATATATATACTTGTTAGTGTTTGTGAAATTGACTGTTTCTGAGAAAATGTATAAAATAATTTCTATAAGTCAGTAAAGCTCAATTACAATTTGAAACCCGCCTCGGTGGCGTAGTTGGCAAACGCGCCAGTCGTGTTGAGCTCGACCACCGAGGATGGGGAGATCGAGGTTCGAATCTGGTCAGGTGAGCTGGGGTGGTTTTTCCTAAATGGTTTTCCACTCTCCCTCCACGCAAATGCGATTTTACTTTCTATAAACTCAACCTTCCCTATTCCTAATCCATTAGCGTAATTAGTACTTAAGCGTATAACCCGAACGGGTAGTAAGACGCGGTGCTAAATAATAATAATACAATTTGAATATATGAAGTATTCCTGATATTAAATTAAAGTTAGTATACTTTTTTTTTATGTTGGGAACAATGTTTTAATATCTCCAGAAGAGTTTTGATAGAACAAAACCTTGGTTGAGGAATTCTGAGAACACCATTATATTGTGACCAGTGGCAGCAGTGTATAGTTTGAATTGTGTTATTTTCGTTGTGAGAACCATATTGTGTTTGTTCCTATCACCCTTTCCACCTTCTTTCATGTATAACATGGTCTCAAAGAATGAAAATAAGATTTTATAATATGTATAGCCACATTCATAAAAAAGAAGATATTTTTTGATCATGTGTTATTAATGTGACTAATCGATTCTACTTTAAATTATATTATAAAACTTGGAAATTGATATTAAAAAAAGTGAGATAAACAGTGTGACAGACATAATAAACACATTTGTTCCAAGTATTTTGCTTCTGTTTATATAAAGTTAAGCTTGATACTTTTCAGGGCAAACACAGTGTACATATGGTAGGTATTAATTTAACAAAATTCCCAATAAATTAATGAATAAATATTTTAGTTTTTTTAATACTAATATATTGCTATTATATATTAAATGTTAAAAAGAAATGAAATTGAATGATTGATAAAATAACAGCTCATTCCTAGATATAATAAATATCTACTTTACCTGTGGGTAGAAGGGTGCTACTTTACCTGTGAGTAGAAGGGTGCTACTTTACCTGTGGGTTGAAGGGTGCTACTTTACCTGTGGGTTGAAGGGTGCTACTTTACCTGTGAGTAGAAGGGTGCTACTTTATCTGTGAGTAGAAGGGTGCTACTTTACCTGTGGGTTGAAGGGTGCTACTTTACCTGTGGGTTGAAGCTGCTAATTTACCTATGGGTTGAAGGGTGCTACTTTGCCTGTGGGTTGAAGGGTGCTACTTTACCTGTGAGTAGAAGGGTGCTACTTTACCTGTGGGTTGAAGGGTGCTACTTTACCCGTGGGTTGAAGGCTGCTACTTTACCTATGGGTTGAAGGGTGCTACTTTACCTGTGGGTTGAAGGGTGCTACTTTACCTGTGAGTAGAAGGGTGCTACTTTACCTGTGAGTAGAAGGGTGCTACTTTACCTGTGGGTAGAAGGGTGCTACTTTACCTGTGGGTTGAAGGGTGCTACTTTTACCTGTGGGTAGAAGGGTGCTACTTTACCTGTGGGTAGAAGGGTGCTACTTTACCTGTGAGTAGAAGGGTGCTACTTTACCTGTGGGTTGAAGGGTGCTACTTTACCTGTGGGTAGAAGGGTGCTACTTTATCTGTGAGTAGAAGGGTGCTACTTTACCTGTGGGTTGAAGGGTGCTACTTTACCTGTGGGTTGAAGGCTGCTAATTTACCTATGGGTTGAAGGGTGCTACTTTGCCTGTGGGTTGAAGGGTGCTACTTTACCTGTGAGTAGAAGGGTGCTACTTTACCTGTGGGTTGAAGGGTGCTACTTTACCTGTGGGTTGAAGGCTGCTACTTTACCTATGGGTTGAAGGGTGCTACTTTACCTGTGGGTTGAAGGGTGCTACTTTACCTGTGAGTAGAAGGGTGCTACTTTACCTGTGAGTAGAAGGGTGCTACTTTACCTGTGGGTAGAAGGGTGCTACTTTACCTGTGGGTTGAAGGGTGCTACTTTACCTGTGGGTAGAAGGGTGCTACTTTACCTGTGAGTAGAAGGGTGCTACTTTACCTGTGGGTTGAAGGGTGCTACTTTACCTGTGGGTAGAAGGGTGCTACTTTATCTGTGAGTAGAAGGGTGCTACTTTACCTGTGGGTTGAAGGGTGCTACTTTACCTGTGGGTTGAAGGCTGCTAATTTACCTATGGGTTGAAGGGTGCTACTTTGCCTGTGGGTTGAAGGGTGCTACTTTACCTGTGAGTAGAAGGGTGCTACTTTACCTGTGGGTTGAAGGGTGCTACTTTACCTGTGGGTTGAAGGCTGCTACTTTACCTATGGGTTGAAGGGTGCTACTTTACCTGTGGGTTGAAGGGTGCTACTTTACCTGTGAGTAGAAGGGTGCTACTTTACCTGTGAGTAGAAGGGTGCTACTTTACCTGTGGGTAGAAGGGTGCTACTTTACCTGGGGTAGAAGGCTGCTACTTTACCTGTGGGTTGAAGGGTGCTACTTTACCTGTGGGTAGAAGGGTGCTACTTTACCTGTGGGTAGAAGGGTGCTACTTTACCTGTGGGTAGAAGGCTGCTACTTTACCTGTGGGTAGAAGGGTGCTACTTTACCTGTGGGTTGAAGGGTGCTACTTTACCTGTGGGTAGAAGGGTGCTACTTTACCTGTGGGTAGAAGGGTGCTATGACCGGACCAGTGACCTCGTCCTCCCTCTCCAACTGTACCACCACATTGACAGAAGATCCCGTGTGGATTCTGTCCTTGTCCTGGACCTCGTAGCTCATCTCAATGTTGGGGTAACGATTGCAGAACCTCGCTACATCTGCCATCTGTGCATCTGTCAGCTGTAGCAGCTTGGAGCGGTCCTCGTCCTCTAGCTCCATGATGTCAAACACCGTCTCCACGCCCTGAAATAGAGATGGGCTATTTAAATCTTCGAGGGGTAAAAATTAATAATAGTAATAAAAAAAGAAGGTTAGGGATTAAATATATATATATGAGTTTTTTTTCTTCAGATTTTGAATCCTTTTTTCTTTAACTATTACAATTAGTTTAATAAACCCATAGAGAATACTAAATGTTTAAAATTAATTTCATTTTTTTCACTAGGTGGCAACAATGTATTTAATTTTTCTTTTCAAACCTGTTAATATAATTTTTGTCTGTTATTCTATTGGGAGGGCAATTAAGTGGGAGTAAGTGCCGTGTACTAAGTTCAGATTAATTTACATAAACAATAATGTACAAAAACAACTTCTATTGGCCAGGGATTAAGATGGAGTTACAATGACAATTTTAAAAGTTCAATAAATATATATGTAAAAACAATTAGCGGTATGGAAATGAGAAGGAAATATGGAGCTTTTATAAAGTGATAGTTATTGGGCATGACTAGATACCATGATTTTTGGTAAATAAAAGACTTGATCATGATTTGTGGTAAATTGATATCCTGGTTTATGGTAAATAAAACGGTTGGATTTTGTTAGATAAAGAGCTGTTGTATTTCGGCAAAAAAGAAAAATCGTCAAATAAAAGGTTAAATTCTGATTTGTAGCCAATTATTGTATTTCGTTAAATAAATTCATATTTTGGTATACAAATTAAAAAAATTCTTAAGGGAAAGGGATCGGGGGGCTGAAAACAAAAGCGAATAAACTATAATATACATTGCTATGAATAGAAAAACCAAGCTAAAAGGTTTTATTTTTCGACTATTCCTGGCCTACTATAATTTAAAAAAAATTATATAGTATTTTATTACTATTTAATACATGTTCATAATGAAGGCCTATTTATTACAAACTAGTTAATAATCTTTTACAGCTGAGAGAGTAAAACGACTGCACGTACCTTCTCTGTACACCTCTTGATGATATCTGGAGTAAAGTGCGGCAGCTGCTTGAGGTAGGAGTCTTTGCTCCACATGGCCTGGGTAACCATCTGCGCCAGTTCCATAGCAGCCACCGCCGGAGACAGCCATCCGTTAGAGCTCAACACGTCCACACACGCCTGGATTAGGCGAATAGCCTTGCTCAGGATGGTCTCTGTGTCACCTTGCAGTTCTGCACCTAGCTGGAGCCTGGACAGATGCGCCTGCAAGGAGACAGATATCACCCCGAGTTACTGCACCATCGCAAAACTAACAAGATGGTCATAGTCGAGAGCACCAACACCTATAGAACTTAATGCATGATATTTTTACTGGATGAGAAATCTTATAAGAAATAAATATATTTTTTTACTATGAATATAAATTAGGAAACATTTTGTGACTGTGATAAGTGGAAATTTCAAACCTAGTCTTATTAGAACAATGATTTAGCAAATACAGGATGTTCAGCCAAACTATATTTTAAAATTCCCTGATTTTTCTAGGTTTTTCAGAGTCAATCTCCAACTTTTTCAGTCACTAAAATTACAAACATAAGATAACAATTTAATTTAACACTATTATTAAATGTATACATTCTGAAATTAAGCCAAACAATGTAGGTGTTGAGAAATTTCAGCCTAAAGCAATGGACTATTGGCTAGTGTGACCTAAGATTTCTGTTAGATCATATTGAGATATTAAAAGATCACCTTAGATTAGAACAGTTTAATATTGTAGTGAGACTATCTTTTTAGTTTCTTCTTCCTATAATGAAGAGATGGGTCGAATCCACTATTTCTCAGATCCGAATTTCGAATCCAAATCCTAGCAAATTGTTAGAAATTTTAATGATTTACAAATAAACCTAGATTAAACAATATAGGCCTAAACTGTAAATTAAGATTTATTTCAATCATGCTTTCAATTTTAATCAACCCCAACCACCCCTCGCAAAATAGTCGTTAAAATCCAGCCAAATTAAACAATCTAGATTCATATTATTGTTTGAAAATCAAATCAATCAAAATTGAGTGTCTTTTAGTTATTTTTAAAAGTGTTGTTAGAATGAGTTAAGTTTTTTTTTTTTAATGTGAAATAAAGAGATTATGCCTAGTTATCTTTTGATCAAACTTTTAATCATCATTGAAGGATAATTTATTTTAATAAGAAATAAAAAATAAAAATACAAACATATTTTTTTAATAAAGACTAAAACAACATGACTAACAACTAAACATACAGTGGAAACAGCCGAAACAGTCGAATCCAGTTTCTCATAGAGGTGAGAGGTGAGGTAGTAGACATGTAAGATTTTCCACACCCAACAATTATTATTTTAAAAAAAATAGCGACTTTATTCATGCAAATCTCTTTTGTACGACAAAATAATGATTACGGATTAAGTTGTGCTTTTCAAGTAGGCCTAGCTAAGTAATTTTTTAATTCAAAATATTATGCTTTGTTTATGAAGTGAAAGATTCAACCATTGAATCCAGTAAAACACCAAATCCTCGAATCTCTAATTATAACATTAAATAAATTAATGTGTTTATTCTAAACATGAATTGTTTTAGTTTATAGAGAATGTGGAAAGTCACCTGAAGAAGGAGGTTAGTCTTGACATGTGGATCATTGTATTTGGCGTTGGGCGGCAGCTTGTTGGGTAACCTCTGTACCAGACTCCTGAGCAGGTTGTCCTCACGATGCCTTACAGGGACATCTTCATACTCTGCGGCAGACGAGATGATTTCCAGTAGACCTCGGATCTTGGTCTTGTTGTTGAGAGACAGACTGAACAACTCTATCGTGGAATAGTTGATGTAATAGTATGCAGCGATCATGCCCAGATTCAGAGGAAGACAATCCATCTCGTCCTCAATACTGATGCATTTGGACTGTTCCAGGTCAGAGAGCGTGTTTTCCACCAGCTCAGACAGGTGATCAGACAAGTGTCGATGAGTAATGCCATGCAAGTTATAATAGTTGGGGTTCTGTGTGAGGCGACGGTAAATGAACGTCCAAGTCAAGTAATCGACGGCGTCCTGTTTGTTCTCAATAGTTTTGGTTACTATCTCAGCGTTAAAGTGGTCGTGGAGACGATGGTCCAAATGGCTCTCGACAGGCAAGGATTCATTGAGAAACTTCTTGAAAAAATCTTTCTTGGAGCTCTGGCACATGAGGACACACTTAGCGTCATGGTCTTCCAAAGGTCTGTTGGCTCTACCGACCATCTGAAGGACATCTGTGATTGGGTAGTCTTCATAAGCATGTATCTTACCATTGTAATACTGTGTATCCATGATAACCACAAGATGGGCGGCGATGTTGACACCCCAACAGAGGTTCCTAGTGACCACAGCAATCTGTATTGCCATTCGAATCAAATAACTGTTCCACTAGCCTGTGATCACCTGGTGTCAAACCCTCATGAATGTATGCTACACCTTGGGAAAGGGTCTCTTTCAGTGTTTTGTCGGTCATCCTGTCCAAGAAAGGTTTTATGTCTTCCTCCTCAGGCATGAAAGAATCTGTTTGGTTGTCCTTCCGCAGCTGTGAACGTCAAAAGGTCGATGGCTGTAAGACGGCCTGCTTACGGTGGGTACAAACACAATAACGGGTTTATGTGGGCTGTGTTTCAAGATTGCGTTGTACACAGGCTTGGCCATGGCTATCAGGCGAGAGCCGTTGTGAGTCACGTTGAAACCTTGGACATGGAGTTCAAGTGGAATAGGACGCACACTTGGGTGGAAGTTAAATGTGGCGTTAGCGTTACATCCAAGCCACTGGGCAACATCTCGAGCATCAGCCAGAGACGCAGACAAAGCGACTATTCTAATCTGTTTCTCAATCTGTGAGGATATGTACCTCATGCGGGAACAAACTACTTCTAAAACTGGACCATCTTCTCCGCCGATCAGCTGCAATTCGTCCACAATAAACAGCTGGACATTCTGTACGTTTTTCCTCTGCTTCCAGCGCCGAGACAAAACATCCCACTTTTCAGCTGTGCACACAATCACCTGACCTTTAGCAAGAAGCTTGAGGTCAGTTCCTGTCTCGCCAGTTAGAAGCACAACCTTCTTGCCCAATAAGATTCCAAACTTCTGCTGCCAGTCGACAAACACCAGTTCAGCCAGAGCATCTCGAGGGACTAAGTAAACACATCTTCCTTCAGGGTTCTGAGATAGCAGCCTCAACACTGCAAATTCTGCGATAGTGGTCTTACCAGAACCAGTTGGTGCTCCAATGAAGATGTTGTCGTCACTGTTGTATACTGCATTGAACACCTGTGTTTGTATCGGGTTGAACTGAGGGTATTTCTTAGCGTACAGTCCTTCAAACTCGTTGTTCCTCAAAGCAGTCACAGGAAGAGGCTGCAAGTCCAAGAGCTCGGTGGGAGGAAGATTTTTCTCCGGCAGAATCAAGTGCCTGAACGACACCGGAAGTTGGGTTTCTGCGCCGATCCACGGTCTGACACAATCCTCAGAAAATACTGCGGAGGAAGAGGTTCAAACACAGGCACAAAAAACTTCACATGATGCTCGTCAGTTGCAAACTTGGATTTTAAAAGAAAATACTCGTGGTGGAGGATGACCTCTGAATCGACGTCTTCCACCAGGATCCAAAAGCCTCGAGGCTCCATGTAGTTTGTCGTCCCACTGGAAGTCTGGTGTGATGGTAAGTTCAACACGGAGAGTTGACCTTGTGATGGGTTGAATGTGCGTGGACAGTTCAAGTTTGGGGAACTGGTGCACATATTTGTGAATGGTCTTACCAAGTTTTGGAACTCTGATTAGCTCTCCTATTTCATTGGGACCCAAATCGTACAACCTAAAAATACAAGAGAAGATTATGTTCTACAACACCAGCTATAGTTTAAATAAATGAATTACTGTTACTTAATGACAAACACAAACGGATATATAATATGGGAGTGGAATATACCCATTTCATTATAAAATTTATACATCCAGTGAGTGAAGGGGTAAATTAATGCTCTTGAGGTCTGGTTGATAAGTTTTCCCAACATTATGTTGGGCTAAACCTCCAAAAACCAACACTTGTTTCTTTTTATTTCCTACAAAGGTAGGATGAAAAGTAATTTTAAACTCTCAAATTTGTTTTTTTTAAATCCTTCAAGATTCAAGGTATCGTATTCATCTGAATCTAAGACGAGGTTTTTTTTTTCTCCAAAATTTGTATCTTTAAAATCTAGGGGTCATCTTAAAATCACTGACTAAGGATTGGATTAGGCCTACATCAAAAGGTAACATTTTAAATCTTTATTTAAAATAAATGCAATAGTGCAAGACTGCCTTGTTTACAGATTTTTACCCATTTTCGCGGATTTTAAAGGTATAACACATATCACAGGATATTTAATTATTTTCACACATTTTTTAAGCTATTTTTTAGGTTAATGTTAAAAATAACTATCTAGTTGTGGCCCGATACAATACTCAATTCCTCAATATCCATAGTATTGACTGGTATCGCAATAATCGATATTATACGCTAAAAATCTCGATACCACTCTTTAGTATTCAACACAGAACTCCTCAAATGGGTTGGGGATAGTGATGGGCATAGTCGAATTGAATTTTATTTAGTTGTGCTGTTTTTGATTAATTTTCCAATTACTTCACTACAATATTAAAAATTCAGCCATTCACAATAATCAAACTAGATTTAAAAACAAATAATGAATTATCAAATTTTACATATATCTCTATAAGGAAACCTCTTTTCGCTTTATGAGGTAATTATATTTAGAAGAAGATATAGGAAAGGTAGATAGAAACATACAAAAGGGGAGGAACACAATATGGCTTTTACAATGAAAAGAACACAGTTCACACTTTATATTGCTGCCATTGGACAAAGAGGTAATGGATGTCTCTTGAAGAAAATCGATCGTCACCAGCCCAATCCCCTGACCTAGGTTTCATTCTATCGAAACTCATCAGGGAGGAGTGTGAAACGTGCTAAAAGAGGAAACCAAAAAAAACACAAAAGGGGGAAAATGGAAAATGTAAAGAATGTAAAGAATGATAGGATACATTGGATGTGGATG
Source organism: Timema podura (assembly GCA_033556935.1). NCBI lineage: Eukaryota > Metazoa > Arthropoda > Insecta > Phasmatodea > Timematidae > Timema > Timema podura. The sequence continues at coordinate 4,641,546 of JAVRXN010000008.1, read as the reverse complement.
ATTATATCAATCTCTAATTTGAACACTTTAGGATCTTTTCTGTAGGTAAATTACACTCAAAGCAAATGAATCATAAGCGTAGTGCTTACCTTTCCCATGGAAAGTTTTTCTTTTCGATTTTCTTGACAATCTCCTCTGGCATTTTCCTGAACTGACGAAGGGGTGACATGGACTGCCACATGCGCCGGTCTACCATCTTGCATAAAGACAGAGCTTTGTCTGCTAACTGGGCCCAGCCACGATACAACACTGTGAACAACACATTATAGTATAATACGATGAAACAGTATTTAACACCTACTTTCAGGCTTTGCAAAAGTTGTAATCATCAAGCTTTGAGTACATTTGTAAGGAGCGATAATGCTGATTGTATCTCACCTATCTCAAAGATGGCTCTCATCAGTCTCGCTGCTGATTGAGTGACGTACACCATGTCGGACATGAGAGCAAACCCTTCCAGCTTAAGCTGTGATATGAATGCTTGTAACAGGACATTAACTTTGGCACTGGGCTCCTCGATGCTCTCCTGCAAACATTTAATAAAAACTGGTAAAAGAACATCTCAAGGATGATTAACTGGGAAATTAGATACTATATTAATTATGCTGTCTTCTAAAGAAAAATACATAAAACCCCAATGAGTTGCAAAACTTGGGTGAACTTGGCTTTGTCCAAACCTTGACCTCTTGTTAGAGAGCTGCCACTGAGCTAACTTTGCTTGTGTATGTTTTTTAATTGCTATTTTATTGAAGGTGGTGTGCGATGCTTCTAAAACTCCAATGGCTTAGAAATTATGAAGGATGGGTGTACAAAACTTGGAGAACTATTTATTGGCTTCGAAAAAATGTCAGCTTGGTATTGGTTAAAAAAAAAATCTGGCTTCGACATTTAAGAAGCTTCACCAATAAAAGTATTGAGAGTTAAAATATACCCCCTCCATGGTATTAAGGAAGGCCTGAAAGGTCAGGCACGCTATCCTTGCAACCGACCCTACCTTCATAGTAAGAGTCAGAGGAGAGTCAGGCACGCTATCCTTGCAACCGACCCTACCTTCATAGTAAGAGTCAGAGGAGAGTCAGGCACGCTATCCTTGCAACCGACCCTACCTTCATAGTAAGAGTCAGAGGAGAGTCAGGCACACTATCCTTGCAACCGACCCTACCTTCATAGTAAGAGTCAGAGGAGAGTCAGGCACACTATCCTAGCAAAACGCAATGTAGTTGTATATACACGCCCCTTCATACCTATTGGTTGTACGTCAGAGTAGGGTTAGTTGTGTGTAAAGAGGTGGGGGAAACGTGATGTGATGGACCTGCAATGTATTTTTACCAAAACGTAATGTAATGGACATGTGATGTGTTTGTAATGTGACATAATGATGGTCCCTCTTTTTCCTTATCCCACTATGTATCTTCACTAACATCCACTTGTCAGATAGGACGTGTAATCTTCCTGTTCCAAAATAATTAAGCAGGTCATGAGTCTATTCCAGTGCAGTCCCCTTGCCTCTCTTGTCATTATCTCTTCCTCAGGGATTTACGAGTACAACAACCGCATCCACGTATTATACATCAACACGCTGTTTTATAAAAATGTATTCCCTGCTGTTGGCGATGCCGCGGTCAAACCACTAAGCGAATAATCTGCCTGCGGATAGTCGAAAGTTTACTTTAGTTGGTTTTCCACATGAACAAATAATGTGTGAAAACATATTCCGTGTGTACAGGGCATAAACCACAACTCAAGTTAACAATGAATGTGTCAGCAGTTACCTTGATAGGGATTGGAACTCTCTCCATGAGCTTCTGCAGTTCCAATTTTTCCTCCTCTCTGACTGTGATGTTACGGAACTCTCCAGACAGTGAAAATACTCTGCAGACACAAAACACTATGTTCTTACCACCACTGCTTCAATTCAAATAGGTGTTGATACATGTCTGTTAAGTAAGAAACAGGAGAAGGGAGAAAAGACAAGACGTTAGGATGATGGATGAGGGAACAACGTTGAAGACAGAAGAGGAGGAAATATTTTGAGATGTTCAACTCGGAACAAGTAAGGGATGAGCATGAGACAAAGGAACAGGAATAAATGGCATTGGAGGAGGAAGGAGGTCCCACATGGATAGAAGTGGAGGACGCTGATGTGCCATTGTACAAAAATATATGAGAAGATACTGGAAAATAGATTAGCAAATAAAATGAAAAGAAGGTGGAGGGAGCAACAGCATGGATTTGAGGTCTACAAGAGACCTGATCTTCATATTTATGGATGTGGAAAAGACATATGATAGCGTGGATAGAAATAAAGTTTGGAAAGTGATGGAGGAAGCAGAAGTGGAAAGAGGAGTGGTAATGAGAGTGAAAATCATGTATGAGGATAACAGGAGTTGTGGTAAGACTGAGAGTCTGAGGACAGAGTGGTTCCAAATTAAAAATGGAGTTGAGTAGGGAGTGTCCTTTCACTAATGCTATTTGAAATGGTAATGGAAATGGTCATGAACAAAGTGGCAGGAAAACTCAGGGAGGAAAGAATTGCAAGGGAGACCAAGAAAGAGATGGGAGGAGCAGATAACAGAAAGTGTTCAAGTGAGAGGAGAAGAATGGAAGAAATTAAAGGAGGAAGAATGGTGGAAGGAATAGAGGATGATGATGATGATGATGATGATGATGATGAATATTTGGATTTATTTTCAGCTCTACACTAAATGAAATTTACTTTAATGTTAAATAAAAGAAATAGGAATTCATTCAACCACACATTAATTTAGTATAATTAAGGGGTAGGAAGATTACTGACATCATAATGTACATTGACATAGTCAAATGGGTGTTAATTTATGTTTGTTGAAGTAGTCAAGGTGTAAAGTATATTCAAGATGAGATTTTGAAAAATATGCACTAACTAATACTAACAATACTTACAATTTTTAACACAAATTATTGTTTTGTTTATTTCTATCTATCTATCTATCTATCTATCTATACATACTAAGTGCTGCTATCTCTCTGCAGTACAACTTAAACAATAACATAAGACGGTCAGCTATAATATTTTCTCTGAAGAAACTACCTGTGATAATAACAGCAAGTTTTTAAAATGAGTGTTTATTACGGTTTGATCTTAACAAGTTCTATTAGGTTACCCTGTTATTTACGCTCCTAATTTTTACAATAAAACTAATTATATGCTAGACCAGCAATTTCCAAGCTTATGACTCCTTTAAATTTATATAATTATTGGTGAGCCACCAAGATTTTTTTTTTTGTATTTCTTTTTTAAAAAAATCACAAATATAAAATTTAAGCTCAAATTATGAATTTTGTTTTTTCTCTTGCAAAATGTTGACAGACTCAAGAAAAATGCATATTAATTATATACAAATAATTATTTTGTAATTTGTTTGTCTTTGTTTGTGCAAGCAGATAAACACACTATTACTGAAATGAGTAACGATGTTTGTATTTGGAAAGTGAATTATTCTCAATCTCCGAATAACAACAAAATGTATGTTTGTAGGTTTATTTTTTTCAAACAACAACTTTGAAAACATTCATTTAGAGTTGTAATCATAAAAGGCATATATATGTTTCTCTACTTGTTGGACAGATCTGAATACTAAGGGTGCAATTATAACCATGGAATAATAAAATATTCCAAAACTCACTTAAAAAGGTGAGCATCTATTAAATAAATTGCCAGGCCTCCACCGTGGTTCGGATTCCACGTTAAACTGTAGGTCCTCCATTTCATCTCACAATCACCCTACCATTACACATTAGCGTAAGTGCGTATAACTCGAACGGGTAGTAAGACGCGGTGCTAATAATAATAATAATAATAATATTAAATAAATTAAATAAAATTTTGCTTAAAATTTTCACTATCCATCAAATAGGCAACCATGACTAACAGATTGGAAACCGCTGTATTGGGGATCTAAATTTAAAACTATGATTACAATTTGTCAGATTATAAAGCGAGTCTTACCTGAAAAGCTCTATTTCACTGAGCGTTCTCTTCAAGAGTTGGTTATATGTCGCCATTGTTTCATGAGTGCAGTAGTAGTGACTAGCAATTCTTCCCAGTTCAGTGCCCTGTTAAACAACATATTCATATAAGGTAAAGAAAATAAACACAAAATTTAGATTAGAAAGGAGTATTAGTAAAAATACACAGGATGACCTGAGGACTGTCTTGTTAATGGTTCATGTTGTATTATTTCAGGTGATCTGCCAATTGTGTAGGCGAGATATTGACCACAGGGAAACTAAATGAAGTGAATCTGTTTTGTGGACTAGTCCTATGGAATGGGACCCCCAGTTTAGTTTTAATTCCCAAGTGAGCAAACATTAAAACACCATATGGATCTAAAAATTAGTCACACAGTTTGCCCTAAGCACAAGTTTTCTAAAGGCATTTTCAAGTATTTAGCCATGCACTTAGATAAAAAAAAGTAGCAAATTTATTTTTTGTGTAATATATTATGGAGAATATTTAAGATTTTACAACTATGCTCAATGATTCACAGGCGTTCTAACTCTGTTACCTGAAAGTGCCCTGTCTTGCGATCATACTTGACTAGTCCACTGCGCTCGAGATGGAGTGCAGCCGTGTGGACAAGATCCGCGCGGTATTGTTCCAACAGAGGGTCCTCCTTCAGTTTGTCATGGGACATGCCGTAGAGCGTTGATGCTCGCAGCATCCTGGATGTACATAACACACTCAATTACTTACTTACCGTTCATTCATTGGAAATTACTGTGGGGTTCCATAATCAAAAAACAAATTTATATTTCAAAGAAGGCACAGTAAGGTGTTATTAGGAAAAATAGAGAGAGAAACACAATCTAGGCTCTAGCCATTAGAGTGTGGGTTGTGAAATTTTGAAAAATGTATCAGCTTCGACTTCGCTTGAAAAAATTTTTTTTGACAGATACGAAGTAAAAATATTGACACTATTATGGATAAAATGCTCAATTTATGTTAAATTACAGCCATTCTGAGCTGTATATTTATATTACAAATTAATATTAATATGAAAAGATTTTAAGTAATATAAATGCATGATATGATGACTTAACTATCATTTTAGTATAAAATTTTAGAAACACTTGTGAAATAGAATATTTTATAAATGAGTCTCATGTACAAGGTAATACAATAAGCACAATATAAGATTTTTTCCAGCATAGAACAATTTGACTAAAATGTTCAAACTTCAATTCAAATTTGAGAATATTTCTCTTCTAATTAAAAAAGTGAACTTAGCACATCTCTACATTAGAGCAAAAGGAATATCCTTAGACATCTGTAACCTTTCAATATACAACCAGAAAATGCAACAGGCTGTTAAAATCAGACCTAGAAAAACAAACATCATCCCTCTGTTCACTAAACTAACACTTTGGCCTTTTCATAGTTTCTACTGCCATAGTCTATGAAACCAAGGTAAAGATGTTCTCACCTGATGTAGAGGTAGGTATAGCCCAACCATGTGACAGCATCCCTAACATTCTGGATGGTCCCCAAGACTATCTCTGCGTTGAGCATGTCGGGCAGTTTGGTGACAAACTGAGACTCTATGGGCAGTTGTTGGTTCAGCAAGGACAAGTAGTACTGTAACTCGCTGTGGTTAGTAATAAGGATACCCTCCCCCTTGGTGTCGTACTGTGGCCGACCAGCTCGACCAAGCATCTGGGGGAAAAAAACAAATTAGTACTGGGCTGTGAAGATCCACAATCAACTCATCTACAGATTATGGCAAAATCAGTCAAGTCTAAGTTTGGCCTTTATGGTATAAAATTCAGGATTTTTATTCTGTCCCCCACTGGAGATAAGCTACTCAAAAAACAGAAGAAGAAAAACAATTCACATTTTCATCAGCCAAAAAATCTTGGAAGGGCTCAAAACACTCCAGTTTCCTCACTCTAGGTAAGATCTACCGGTACCATGATTCTTGCAAAAATAAAAATAAATTGGTTTGACTGTTTTGCGTGCTTCCCGGTAAAAATTGGGGGGGGGGACTCTTAACTTCATCGAACAACTTTAATCCTAAGTAAAATTTCAAAAATATACCAGAAAATTAAATTCAAGAACCCCAAAACAATCAGAATAACCTTCTGGGTACAGTGGTTTTCGAATTTTTGAATTTTCACGATTGGGAAAAAAGTTATAGCACTTTGCACAAATGCTTTCTGTTGCAAAAATTGAGGTGTTCCGATCCCCATCTAGGGACCTTCCTCCCCCAAATGGTGGGGATAAAAAAAAGTTTTGAGCTCTCTAAACATGTATTAACAACTTTGAAAAAAGAGGGGGGGGGGGGGGGGGGGGGAACCACCTCTTGTTGAAATAGTGTGGAATGACCCAACTAGTTAAATTATTGTCCTTTAGAGAATTATTATAGTAGACTACATGTTCTTTATCCATTGTAGAATAAGCTTACTTAGAAAGTATACAGTGAGGATGTAGTTTGTCTGTTGATGTGGAAAGTCAAGCAATCATGGTCTAAATGTTGCCTGAAAATAGCGACATTAGATATCCCTGGGTTATTTTATTGTTGTTGAAACCTCACCACCTTTTATTTGTACTTAGTATTTACATATTTACAATTATTTTATTTTATAAAAGCTATTCTATAATATTAAATATATACAGTTCAGAGGCTGAACATCGGCCAGGATGACGGAGTAGGTCAATATTAAAACATGTAATGCAAATGCTGTATATTTATGTGTCATGAACATTAATTTGTAATTTACACAACAGCAAAAAATGACCAAAATTAGATAAAAAGATGTATTTATCTGTCTTCCTCTTTTCACTAGAAAAACACATTTTAAAGTTTGTTCTTATGATTCTTTCCCATACCTTATTCTAAATTTATTTACTGCATTCATTGATTGTTGGACACTCCCCCCCTCTCCCCTTTAGGTCAATTAGGAACAAAGAGTAACCCTATCAGTAAGTTGTGTGTACCTGCAACACATCAAGAGCTCCCAGCTCCACCCAGCGGCCCTTCTCAGGGTTGTACACCTGTGTGCCCTTAATGATGACAGTGTGAGCGGGAAGGTTCACACCCCACGCCAGGGTTGCCGTGGAAACCAGCACCTGAACAACAAATGATTATATTCTTTAAATATAAATATGATACCTGTAGCCTATTTCAAACCATATTAGTCTAATAATTACCATGGTTTGAATTAGGAAGGATATCCAGCACACTTACCTTGGTGATACTGGAGTAGAAATTGTTTAGATAGAACACTATAAAACACACAAACAGGTTCTTAAGGACAAACTTTCACTGTCGCAGACAGCTTCATCAGGTCAAGATAGTAGACTGATGCTCTTGGTTGAACTGTAAGGCTGACTGTCCACAGTGTTCTATCTAAACAATTTCTACTCCAGTATCACCAAGGTAAGTGTGCTGGATATCCCTCCTAATTTAAACTATGATTTAGCCTAGTGCTCTATTCTAAATAACTCATTATTATTGATAATAGCTTAATATTTTACCCTAATGATAAAAGATTTTGTTTGACAATTATATAAATTATTAATAATATACACTATACATATTATATTAGTTTATTTTGTTCATGCAGCTGTGGAAGCTGTAGTAAACCGCAGTAAATCTAGAAGAACCCACAATTATATTTTTAAGAATAGGACAAAACTTTTAAAATAACTGGTGTGACCAAGGGAGAATTAATCTAAACCGAGTCTACAAAATAAGCAAGTAGTCTTCATTGACAAACATAAAAATCATTGCCTAACTTGTGTGGAGCAGATAATTTTACTACACAAATTCAAAATGGCCTCTGAGCGTAAACCATAATCGAGTTCTTAGAAATATCAAATTCTTTCGCCGAATTGCTTAATACGCCAATGCATGATCCTGGGAACGGGACGATTCCTGGATAGCTCAGTGGAAGAGCATTGGTGTACTAAGCCAAGGGTCCCGGGTTTGATTCCAGTGTTTAGGTGTTATTTTTCAATTTTCAGAATATAAATATAAAAGTTTTATGGCAATAAATATTAGCTCCAATACTAATACAATTGTGAAATAGGCTACTGGACACGGGAATTTAACCCAGGACCTTTGGTTTAGTATATCAATGTTCTAACCACGGAGCTATCCAGGAGTTGTCCAGTACCCAGGATCATTTTCCATTAATATTTTAAGGCAGAGTCTGTGATGAATGTGTAAAAATCATCAACTCCATATGAGTGATCAATTAAAACTTTGAGCTATCGGATAACGCACCCACCTATGACTCAAAAGGGCTTTATGCTGCTCATAATACAATGACAATTGTATGACTATCATGATGGTTTAAATAGTCAAGCTATTACATTTGTTAGATATGGTTATAGCTTCATCTAAATATCATATTCTTTAAATTGAAAGATTACACCAGAACACGAGAATAGAACCCGGAATAATTTGCCAAGGCCAACCATTTAAAAGTGAGAATCTTCAGTCTGTTGTGAGCCCGACAGAGAGTAAAGATTAAAAGGGGTGCTCAACTAGAGAACATTTAACATTTATCCAACTAAAATAAACAATTGTACAATAACACATTTTCCCAGTAATTTTAGTGCGTAAAGTTATATATAAAAAAATATATATTTATTTTCCTAGCTTAAAACAACTAACAAAAATATTCGAACTTTGATTTGGCTTCAATAATATTTCATATATTCGATTCGAGTTTGCTTTGAATTGAAAAAGGGGACTTCGCACACCCCTAAATATTATTGAAGGAAAATCAAAGTTCAAATATTTTTGTTAGTTGTTTTAAGCTAGGAAAAAAATATATTTTGGTTTTTTATATAACTTTACACACCAAAATTACTTGAAAAATGTGTTATTGAACAATTATTTATTTTATTCTGATAAATCAAGTTATTATCACAACTTACCATTCAATTACTTCAGATTTTTTCCATATGAATATTGTTTTGAGCTGTACATAACAGCTAAGAATAGCAATAATTGACCATCATTGGGGAGGATTCGTAATTGTCAAAGCCAGAAATTTTTCAAAGCAAGGTCCAAGTTTCAAAGCTTTGCATACCCCAAAAACCTAGATAGAATTAAAGAACCTTCCAATTGAGATACAATTTAAGTGGTGTCAAACATTATGTTTTTTAGTATTTCTTGTACTCTGTAAATAGTTAAATCTAAAACAACATTTTCAAAATAAATTAATTAATATTTTGTTAAATTTGGAGGAAGGTAGAGGATAGGTGGAGGGAAACATATAAATGGCAACAAACACAATATGGCCTTTACTATGAAAAGAAGAAAATATTTCACACTTTACATTGCTGCCACTGGACAAAGAGGTGATGGCTGCCTCTTAAAGAAATTCCAGGTTTCATTCTATTGGAACTCACCAGGAGGGAATGTGAAATGCGCAGAGCACAGGAAGTTGCGTTGCACGTTTCACAATTCTCCTGATGTGTTCTGATAAAATAAAACCTAGGTCAGGGAATTGAGCGGTAACGATCGATTTTCTTCCCTGGGCAGTCTCTTTGATCAGTGGCAGAAATGTAAAGTGGGGAATGTGTTCTTCAGTATGGTATATAAATAATAAGTATGAAAACCTCAGATTTTTAAGAAAATTAATGATTTGAGTATTTGAGAAAATATCTGATTCAAACTTGAAAAAAATCGAAAATTTTTAATTGGAATTTGATTAAAAGTTCTTTTAGTGCTTATTTGTGGTTCTGCTCAGCATAATTAAGGGCAAACTTAGAAGCCATAACCCAGACCAATAATTTACACTAGAATGTTATAATGAAAGTAGGACTGTTTGAAGAGGCATTTTTTACACTTCGAGTTGAGTTTGGATGAAAACGAGTTTTTTTTTGAGTTTGAGTAAGTAGAGAAAAATATTTGTAAAAGAAATATATCAGATTGAATTTCTGTAACAGATCCATGTATAAACCATAAATAAGTAGAAACATAAGTTTTTAAAAACTTTTTTTTGTGAAAATATGTAGTCATACAAATTCAAACTTTTAAATAAATTTAATATACATGTAAAGTTTTTATTAATTAAACAAAATGAAATTTGAGGGACTTTATATGCTATGAAACTATATCTTAAAATTGAATAAAATTAATTAAACCAGAAACAAATGTACCTGCATACACCTAAATGAAAGTAATATGGCATCCAAAATTAACATTTAGTTTTATTACCATTTTCTATTATTTCTAATTGCTATTATGTTAATCATTTAATTCAAGATTCAGATTTGTAAGATTAGTGGATTTGAACCAACTTTAATAAATAGAGAACATTTTTAATGTTTGCTATGATGCTTGGAAAATATTTACATTGTGAATTTTGAGAAATCGATAATTGAGGCTAAAATTTAAGAATTATGATAGAGATAAGCAGGAACTCTTGAGTTCAATTTCTAAAACCATGTATGTATATTTTACCTGAATATGCCTGTCTGCGAACAGGTCCTCGACCAGAGTTCTGTCCACACACGGGTCATCCCAGCGTGATGGATGGCAAATCCATAGGGCAGCAAGTCTTTCAGTTCAGTATTCTAGAAAACAAGTGGAATTAACGAAAGTGTAACTTTCACATGACTAAAGTAAACAATATATATATATTTCCGAATTTAAAAATATTTAAGTGTGCATTGTAAACCTCCCCTTCCCAGCTCAATGTGAAATAGTACCGTGCATGATTTTATACGAGTCTCAAATTTATTTCACATTTTTATGTAAACAAAGAAAACTTACTAGAAAATCTGTCGAAAATATAGTATATTGATAAGATAAGCCTGTGCAAAGCTCAAAAAATTTTAATCTCTCTATCTATATCTATCTCTCCATCTATCTATCTCTATATCTCTATCTATCTCTATATATCTATCTCTCTATCTCTTTCTCTCTCTCTAACACCCTTGAGTTTTCTACCCAGCTGATAGAACAAAACTTCGTCGGGAAAAGAGATGATCCTGTTATTCTTTGATAGTGTGCAAGTCTTGTTGGAAAATCTTTAAATGAATAATATCGTGAGCGCAAAAACTGGTTAATAGTTCAACTAGAGTTAGCATGTGCTGTTTTGTAAGCGCCATGGACAATGTGTAAAGAACAAGTTCCAAATTCCAGTAACTCAGGATCTTGTGGAGAATTTTCCTTCAAGTAACTTTTAAGATCACTTAAAAATTTGAGGTTTACATTTGGTCCATCCATGGAAATTTGAAGTATTTTTTTTAGATCCAAGCCCTCGTCTTTTAGTGCAGATATAAAGTTCATTATTATGTCTTGAGCTGTTGCATGACCTAAAAAGCAAGATGTTAAATATCTTGTATGAGTTTCATTTTCACTCCAGAAGCGAACAACATCCATCTGGGTCTTCTAAGCCACAGTATTTATGCTCTCATCAAATGAAATACAATAAAACGAGCATTGCCTAACCATATTCACAAGCTTGCTTTTGAAAAAAGGACCTTGTCCATACACGATGACAAATCCAAGTTTATCTTTATGCATTTAAAATTTCTGGTCAATATCACCATAGGAAAACATCACTTTAAAAATATCACTACAAGCAGAAAAACTTTTAGCAGAAGAATGTAGTAATTACTTGATTAATAGCCCACAATATTTCAGCACGAGAAACTTCATCTTTGACAAGGAAGCTCTGAAAAGAACAACTAGGTCTAGTTTCAGGTTTCAAAACTACTTCATGATCATTAGAACTAAAATGTACATCTTCATGTAGGCCTACAGATGACACTGCATTTTTGGCCGTAGGGACCAAGTCCAATATTTTTTTGTTCCCACTAGCAGCTTTCACTCTGTCAACATGCTTCTTTTCCTTGACATGAGATCGGGTTGAAGATATTCCCAAGTTACTTATTTCAAAGTTAGTTTTACACAAAGAACAATGGCCTTTACTTTTATCAAAATTCACTTTTTGTAATCACAGCCAATCTGTAAACACTGTACTGTCCAATTAATCAACTTTAAAAGAGGTTTTTCCTCTGAGTTTACTCATTTCTTCTTGAACACAAAGGTCACAAGATAAACAAGTGGGATCTGCAGATCTACTCACACCAGGCCAAGCTTAGGAAGGGTAGTTTTTCTTTTGGGTAGATAGAGAGGGGGTGGAGTAAGAGGGGGGGGGATGAAGTGAAGAACACAACAAATACTGTACTGTGCCATTGTAATGTCAAGGTCAGGCAGGTACACCAATAGTTTGAAGTGGTGTTTGAACTTGAGCAGTTACTAGTATACCCTAATTTTGGTTGGAAGAATAGTAGAGAAAATCAACATATATTTCTTTGCGGCCAACATTGATAACATTTTCTTATATTATTTGTGTCATTTGATAGGTATTGATTATATCTATCAAAAGTAACATCTGCAGATGGCATGACTCTATGTATGAATATATTAATATTGTTTTAGTAACTTTAGTAACTAGCTTTTACTGTTCTTCCTACCAAAATCATACTATAACTCATCACTCATAATGGTTACTGCTGGAAAAAGGTTTGGGGGGAGGAGGGGTAAGGTGGAGGTTGGCTGCTAGTGTAGTCTTTAGTAAGTAAGGGCTAGGGAGGAAGGGAGGGCTTGGTGTAGAGACTGAGAATAGAAAGGTCAGCAAGTGAGGCAAACATCCCCACTGCAAGGTCATCTACAAGGTAAACTAAATGTGTGGCAAACAAGATAGACCAGAGGGGGAGTAATTGAGGGGTGGTCAAAATATAACTATCAGTGGTCCAAATAATATCAGGGGTCTCAAAATGCTTAATCCAATATTTCACTCAGTGTAAAAAGGTTGAATATTTTTCCAGTATCTGATTCAATATTCCAGTATTTCCAGTATAAAAAGTAAAACCAATTATATATTTCCAGTATTGGTAGAACCCATGTCTAAATTCTATTTCGGTAATTTAATATTCATATTAGTAGGTAAATTGTGTTTATTTAACCAATAAAAATTACAAGTGCGTAGTGTAATACAAAGCCATCTGTTTTTATAGTTTAGTTGTTTGTTTCGTATTTTTCATATTAGTAGCAAAAAAGTTTTTTTTTATTTCGCAAATATTAATTACACAGGTAAAACATGACAACTTTATTTCATTAGATTTTACATTTACATAGATGAGGCTGAAGTATTTATGCATAGTTCATGGTTAACTCGTGGTGGTGTTAATAAGAAGGACTAAATGTCAAGCTCGTATAGTCTGGTTTGCCGGTGAAGGGGATTTCAGGGTTGAAATGAATGCTGGGTATACCAAAGGTGTTTCCCACCCTCTCTTTACCAAAATGTGGGTACATAGCTTCCAAATTCCTACCTCTTTTAGTGTAGGCTTAGTTAAATGTGGATAGTCCAAGCAAGCTGGTAAAGAAAAGCTCCTGATGTCCATCTTGTCAACAATATCAGTAAAATATTCATCAATCAATAGGCTACCTTGACTTGTTCCGCTTCTGTCCTCAGCACCTCCATGGAGGCCGATCCCTCTCTCAAGAACTGACCTAGCGTGTCCTTCTCCAGACACATGTCCCTGATGGCTCGGGCAGTCTTGCCTGCAATAAATAGTACATTCTCAAGTTTCATCCACACAAACCCAATATCGGTAAGGACCATTGTGAATGAGAATAAATTGACTGACAGTATCCACAGAGTTCCGATCTACAAGTCAGTATCCATACCACTCTGTGGAAATTGAATCAACTTTAATTTAGTGCTGGGCCAATCAAGTGTTTTACTGATCATGCTGACTAGGCAGATCATGTGATGTCGACTATTTGGTTTATTCAACTTTAAATATTACAAAGATAATATGTATTAATGATACTAAAAAATTGACTGTTCACGTGGGCCATTTTTATTTTGTTCAGTATAGTAGGTTTGTTTATACAAGTATAGTATAAGTTATACAGCCCTTTCATCTAGGCAATGCATTTGGTAAACATTGAGAAACAAAATCTCTCACTTTTGATGCGTCTCTCAGCTAAAGATTAAAAAAAGTGTTATAGCAAAGATTTCTAAATCTAATAAGATATGAAAATGCTATGAACACCAGAAAAGCTAAATAAAATATAATACAACATTTTATAAAAAAAATTTTAAGGAAATTAGAAATTTTTAAATAAAGAGCGTTATAAAGATAAGATGATATGACTTTAAATTTATGGATTAAAATTTATCTTAATAAAAACTTAATCAAATAGTATTAAATGCATTTACAATATATAAAGAGTTAAACAAAATTGAATAAACATATAAAATAGATTGAATGGCTTTGAAAAGTTTTAAAAATTTCAATTATAATACATTAGTTTAAAGTCATATTATTTTGTCAAAATAAAATGTATTTAATTACTTTTCAGACATACTTTTTTTCCCACCAAAGATTATTTTTAGGGCGAGACATATACTTAGGGTGGCTTAGTTTTGGGTTAATATTGTAAATAAAATAGTGTAAATATTTAAAATAAATTAAATAAATATATCTTTTATCAACCTAAGGATAGTGGGAGGATAGATATAGATGGAGGCATTTAACCAAATTGACCAGGCCAAAGGCTGGAAACGAGTTTATGATGATAATTGACTTAGAATTGTGGGGAAGTTAATTATCATAAATCTGTTTTGACTAATCAAAAATGTGTAATTACACAGATTTTTAGAACTTAATACTATAAAATATTCAATTTTTTAAATATTTGCACCCCCCTAGCTACTTTATGGTACTAAAGGTTTTTTTGGACCCAATTAAAAAAAAGCTCAACCTCCCCAGCCTGTAAGAGAGTCAAACTACACGTACCTGTCTCTTTGCGAGAGTGGACAAATACCAACACCTGATTGCGCCCTGCATGCTCCATCACCTTCTCATATACTATCTCGTTCATCACTTGGAACCTCTTCATCGCCTTCTTCTCGGTGACCCCAATATACTGCTGTTCTAGGGCCACTGGCCGAAAACTATTGTCAAAGTAGTACAGTCCCTGTAGGAAACAAACCACTCTTTACAGGAGCATCAATGAGGAGTGGCTGTACCACCCAATGAAATAAACATTGATGGCAGAATGATAGGAAATAAAGGCAAGGGTTAGATTTAGGAGAGTGTGGAGTTCACTTTTTCAATTTAAATTCAAGTCAAAATTGAGTTTGTGAAATATTCTTGAAGTAAAATCAAAGTTAGAAAAGTTTTCGTCAGTTGAAAAAAAAATATCTTATTTTGTGTTTATTATAATATGAGAGACTATAATCCTTTAAAAATTAATTTGATAGAGTATAACCATTTAAAACAAGTTTGAAAATCACGTTAACACAAGTTTATATAGCATTTGGAAAAAGTTTTTATTTCACAATTGTTTGTAATATTTAATTATAAACCGATAAATTAAGTTTTGTATCAAAACATGCAATTCAGTTCCTTCAGATTTTTTCATGAATAAAAATATTAATTTGTAATGCTAGGTCTACAAAGAAGCTCGGATAAAAGTGAACGTAAGCAGATATTCCAGGGTGGAATAATGTATGGTAAACTAAAAATTTAATATTATTTTGTTTTAGTAATTAAATAGTTATATCAAACGGGTGAAAATCAGTTAACATCATTTTTAAAATATACTCCAAAACAATAGCATTAAATACAGTATAACAACATTATGTGCAACAATAACACACAAACTCTACCTATTTAACTTACTGTTTCTGGTTTGACACGAAGGAATGTGGCGACGTCTTGGTAGTTTGGCAGCGTGGCACTGAGTCCCACTAGACGCACGTCTTCCTGAGTGGTTTCTATGTTGCGAATTGTCCGCGCAACGAGAGTCTCCAGGACAGGTCCACGATCGTCATGCAACAGGTGGATCTCATCCTATAACACCACAAAATAATAATCTAAGGAGATGTTTTTGTTAGGGAGGGACGAAAATTACATTTTTACTGCACAATGGGTAAGGGACGCAAAACGAGTAAAAATATCGGGATCAGGAAGGAAACGAAAAATTATATAAGTGCTTTAAAATAATTTTAGATTAAAAACTATGCAAGGATTTTTGAACTAATATGGTAAGAATTGTAAAAGATATACTGTTACTAACTGCCGTATAATAAATAAAATAATTTAGTATCATAAAAATTAATAATATAGATAGGGGTGTGCGAACAGCAATTTTTAAATGGAATATATTTTGAGCAAATATCGAATAAAACAAATGGTTAGTTTAATTAAATTTTTGGTGGGAATTAATTTTACTAATTAATTTCTTTTAAGAGTGGTGGTGTATATTTAATAATTTGAAGAGGGAAAAAATTACTACAAAACATAATATTTGACACCCCTTAAATGTTACCTGGGTTTGAAGCCCTTAAAATGTTAGTTCAACTTGAAACTCTTTAAATGCTGAGTTTAACTCCCCTTTTATATCTACTTCCTGTCTGGTCACCAACAAAGTGAAGCTGCACACTTATAAAGGGTTGTCCTAGGTCAGCTACCCCACTAGACCCCCCCATAATTTCCACACCTCAAAAGATATCAGAGAAGAATATATCTCTGACCTTCTCTAAATCATTCAAGATATTTTACTTATGTTAAGTAAACCTAACAAAAGATAGCTGTTGATAGACAGAGCACAACGAGGTGCGTCTAAACTTGTTTATCTCTCCTAAGCTTTGAAATAACCCCCTCATCACTGCTTGCGGCAAAAATAAAAGGCTGCCCACAAAAGAGATTAACAGTGATGAGTTAGCAGTGCCCCCTCCCCGAAGCACAAAGTGAGCTTTGTTTTCCAGGAATAGCCAATCCTGCCCCAACTATGGGAATGTTAAATTCTCAAACTTTTAATTATCATTTGGGACCCCATCAACCCCTAGCTTTTATCAAGAACACACACATAGCTAAGCCATGACAAATACTTTGTTACCATATTTACTGAATGAACTATCAAAACATTAAAGTGTTATTTCTAATTTAAAAACAATATTTAAATTTTCTAAACTTTTTTTTATTTGTAAAAATGAGTGTCATTCTTAATTTAAGAAAACGACTCTGTTGTTTTATTAATATTTTAAAAGCTCACATTTTAAAGACAGGGATCACACCAAAATATGTAACCAAAAAAAGTTGAAATGGTGACCAATTTTGTGAAAAAGTGACCTAATTTGCAAATTATTGATCTGTAACATTAAAAACACATGCCTTTCCCAGATCAAAAGATGTTCTCTGCATAGCAGTAACATTATGATGGTATGGGTTTTGAATTCATTCAGAAGCACCATCATTTCAGTATTCACAATTGAAATTATTTTTATCGCTATTTTTTATTTTTTTTAAGCGTCCACGGGCTAGATTTGGCCTGCGGGCCGTAATTGGGGACACCTGGTCTATGGTATGACTGTACCTAAGACACAAAAAGTGTTAGTCCCTCCAGCGCTAAACACTGCGGTGGACATCCATTCAAATTAGCTTCCACCTCCAGAGAAAAAGTAACTATTTTATATATTACTCTTAATAACTTTTGATAAAATTGACAAAAAAGTGACTTGTTTTACCCCTGTAAAGATGTGGTACTTACATTTTATGTATTATACTTTGACTGGTGACATTTTAAATTCACTATATTACTTTTAAACCTAAATACTCACAATCACAATGAGCCTGACGAGCTGAGTGAAAGTCTTTTCACCCCCTTTTCTGGTGATGATGTCCCACTTTTCTGGGGTGCACACAATCACCTGAGTCGCTTGAATCTGTTCCCTGTCAACTGATGGTCTCCCGTCAACTCTGACACTGTCAAGTTGTATGTGCTCAGTCTCTGAAATAACACATCGACAAAACAAAAGTTATGAAAGTGTACACAAACGTTATCATCTTAACAAACACATTAGAGAATATACAGGGTGTATTTTAATTATGTCAAATATTTCAGGCCCGTATTCCCATCAACCTAACAATCAAAAATATTAAAATAAATATGGGTCCAGAAACGCTTAATTTCCGAGTTAGGAGAAATTTTACTATTTAACAATATTAAAAGATTAATAGCAATTAAGCTAGACAATGTTTAATAAACACGAACTAAAACACAATGCAGATCATATGGTTACAAAATTGTTCAAAATGGTGTCCTGCTTTATGCATACTTTGAGCCTCTGTTCCATACTTTGTCGTACTCTGTTAAATACACCAGGAGTGTTACTTATTTGCTCAAATCCATTTACGATACACTCTTTTAAAATGTAAACATCAGACACATGAGTTACGTAAACAATCAACTTTTAAATGTCTCCAAGGGATAAAAATCTATTGGGTCAGTTCAAATTAGGTTATAATATAAGGAACATACTTAGATGTTACATTTACTTAAATTGATTGGATAAATTCTTTTGGTCAATTAAATCAAGATAAGAATAAGATAAATTTATATTTATGTTTTTAGCCTACTTAATAGGACATCCACCACACATATGCATGGAGCAAGAATTTAAACACCTAGTGCTCCCAGTCATTATTTGAACTTTGATCCTTCACCTACAACCATATGATGAGCCTGATATTTGTACACATGGGCGGGTGACTCAAATTATATATAATTATGTTTCCTCTCACCTTGCCAAAGTTTCCCACCATTTCTTGCACAAGAGACCTCATGGGAGCCACATAGATGATCTTGAACTCATCTGTGTTGATTGTCCCATCAGAGTTGATGTGCTTACCAATCTCTCGCAACATACAGAGCAAGGCTACATTTGTCTTACCAGCGCCCTGAAAACAAAGATATTAGTTGTGAATAAACACTCACACAACATTGATTAAATGTTTCGACATAATATTATATTATTAGGGGTTCGCAGAGTCTACTACTTCAATTCGAAGTGAAGCCAAATTGAAATTCAAAGATTAAAAAATAGTTTTAGGTTGGAAAATATAGATTATATTATATTAATTAAAAATCCATTTACAAAATTTATATTGCAAACATGATTAACGTATTCCATATAAAGATGGATAAAATTATCTTCACAACATGCACTATAGATTTTTGTTACGTGAAAATAGATAATAGATGCCATTCTAAATAATAAAATTAACGTAATAGATGTGTCTTGATGCAAAATAAGTGTGGTGAAGGTTATTTTGTACATGATTTGATATTTAAAATCCACTTTGCTCATTATGTTTCACCAAAAATTAGTTTTCCATCCTAGATCTATTTTGGGATGAAATTACCATCGAGTAGCCGAGTGTGATTATTATTTAATAATGCTTGATAATTGCTTTGACTAGGTAGGTGCTGTAAAATTAAAGCGGCTGAAATATCAGGTATCTGTCCAATTTAATTTTAGTAAATTAATAATATTGTTAATGAACATAAAATACAAACATCACAATGATAGACAGTTCTAAATGAATACCTTTTGATATTAATGTTTCCCAAAAAAATCCCGGAAATAACTTTTTCCACTAGAGGTCCGGGAGCATCCATTTTCCCGAATTTTCCTCGTAGTTCGGGATATCAAACAAGCCTAGTTAAAATATATTTATAAAAGGGGATATATGTTCTAAAACTAGTTTGTGAAAGAAGATGACTTATGGAACAAAAGAATGATTTAAACAAAACTGTCACTTTATTAGACAGCTAACTTACCGTTGGAGCACAAAGGAGTAAGTTTTCATCAGAATCCAAAGCAGTTTTGTATAGGCGGCTTTGGATTCTATTCAAAGACTTAACATCTTCAAAAGCCGGTTGAACGTACTTTGGTAGTTTATCTACTGCATACAGAGTTTCATCTGGAGCAAAAGGCTTCGGTTTCAAAGCAGGAACATGAACTTCCTCATATCCTGTGACAGAGGAAAATGTGTTATTATAAAAACTATCACTTCTATTAGGTGTGCTAGACATATATAAATAAGGAGGAGATCTGGTTAGTGATTAATTTGATTGGAAATGGTTTAGTAATCAGCCCCAATCTAATTAATGAGAATTGTTGTGTGTCCAACTACCCTTTCAGGTTATCTATTCCTTTTACTATTGAGCTATAGGTGTGAAGAAGGTAGACCTTGGAAAAATAGCCGCATTTGTGTAAGCTACCTTTGAACATCTCGACAAAAGTCAAGTCCTGGCAATCACTCCCCCTTCCTGTTGTTTCTACAAGAATTTACGATTAATAGACGATTTGGTTTTTTCAAGAAAAGAGAATAGAATATAAAATATAGAAATATTGTGCCAAAGGTGTAACTAAGTAGAGGTAACCCCTATTGAAAACAAAAATCATTACAAATAAATGCATTGACCTTATTAATTCTAATTGTAGCCCTGTTTAGTTTTTCTATCAATATAATCAAAGTGCTATCATAACTTAAAAATCAATCAGCTCTTAAGTTAACCTTTGCAGTTTAAGAGCATCAGTTTACTCGATCTCAACCTGAAGAAGCTGTCTGTGGTAGTGAGAAATTGTACTTAACAATGTGATTGTGTTTACCTAAACAATTTCTACTCCAATATCACCAAGGTAAGTGTGCCAGCTTTCCTTCCAATTTAAACCATGATTTAACTTAGTGCTCTATTCAGGTTGGCTACAAAACTTTTATTAGATAAATTCGCTGACTTTTCCAGGTTTTCTAAACAATATTTTTTAAAAAAAATCAGACTTAAGACATTTTTTACAGTTTTTCTTGGTGGATGAAAATTTTTTTGTTATTAATGTACATTTATACATATTTTTGAAAAATCCCAAGCTACCAAACATCAAATTCTTATAGATTTTTTCTTTTTCTAGTATTTAATGTTTTATGTATAGGGACACGCAAAATTCACTTTTGCGATAGTGTGAATTTTTACACAAATTCTACTGTTTTCATACAAATAACACAATTTGAGCTTTTTTTCTAATAAACACAATTTCTTTGTAATTTGGCAAATACGCGTCATGCAATATAATTTTCAACGTGGTAATCACTGGCAATAACACTATGCCAAAGCTGCTGTTTACATGGATAGTATTGTTTTTTCTTATTTTATATGTATAAAACAGATCACAGGAAAAATTAGTGTTTTAAAGATATTTAAGCTTTTTTCTGATGTTAGCATTAAAAATCACGATTTCGACTTTTACACATTATGATATTTAAATTTTGATAGATCAATTCTTTGTTTTCAGCCTTTAAAAGATTTCATGCTAGGTCTCAGCAAGGATCATAATTTAAGCATGTGTTAGTCTTTTAAAAGACTGTTTATTTTGCTTTCTATAAATAAAATTTATTCCTTCAGATGATTAAAGTTGATCAAGATAACACTAGCCTCTTTGTTTATTTACATGTTTTTTTTAGAACTAATCATTCTAACAAATAAAATAACCAAATGACATCAAAATTTTGATTGATTGATTTTTAAAAATAATATTATCAAGATGGTTTAATTTGGCTGAATTTAACTGTATTTTACGAGGTGGGTTGATTAAATGAAAGCATATAAAAATAAATCTTAATTTACAGTTTAGGCCGATTTTTGTGTAATGTAGGTCTATTTGTACAAACATTAAAATTTCTAACAATTTCTAGATTAGATCAGATTTCGAAATAAAATGTAGATTCGGATTCGAGAAATAGTGGATTCGACCCATCTCTAGAAAAAACTAAATTTGTGTTATTTGTGTAAAAACAATAAAATTCACATAAAAATTTGTGTCAATGCAAATGCGAATTTTACACATTCCTAGTTATGTGGCAATACCTTTAGGTACATGCAAAGCCGGTTTTTTGAGTTCAAGTCAAGAATAACCAGAATTCTGATAACTCTAAATAAAATAATTTCAAAATGGAACATTTTTTGTATGTTGAAGTTTTTTGAGTATTCAAAGAACAAATTTCCATAAAGAATAAAAAGCTCTAGTTTCTTACCTTTTCTTTGTTTCCTGAAGGAACCATCAGGAAGCTGACACCTCTTATTGGCCATCAGGTGTGAGCCCTGCAGTGAATGCCAAATCCTCCAGATCTATAAGCTGGCGAGATCCTGCCACCTGACCTCCCGCACCGTCGCCCCCTTCCTCCGCTTGATCCTTGCGCCGATTCTCCCGGCGCATAGCTCCTTCTTCTCCCCCGCCATCATCTTCTCCCTTCCCTGTGTCCAACTGGCGCAAGATGCGGCTTAGAGAGGAGTCCTCGTTCATCTTGTCACGGATCTTTTGTCGCTCTGGCTCACTTTGAGACGACGCCAGCAGAGTGCAGTATAGGACTAGGAGAGGAAACATCATTTTAATTATCTCAATTAGAGTTGGGTCTAATCCGCTATTTTACAAATCAAAATCTCCAATTTACCTTCGAATTCCGAATCTCAAATCTGAGTCTTGGAAAAAATTATAAACATAGGGGAAATGTAAAATATAATAATAATAATATAATATAAAATAC
Source organism: Timema podura (assembly GCA_033556935.1). Taxonomy (NCBI): domain Eukaryota; kingdom Metazoa; phylum Arthropoda; class Insecta; order Phasmatodea; family Timematidae; genus Timema; species Timema podura. Next base: position 4,619,135 of record JAVRXN010000008.1, on the reverse strand, counting down.
AAATAGTAACTAAATGTTAACTTCTTTCTTATAATTCATTTATTAACTATAAAACTCATACATTCAGTAAAGTGCCAAGCGTGTAGCCCAAATAAGTAGTAAGACGCGATGCTAAGAAAAAAAGAGTTAAGTGTTAAATTATAAACATACTTTTTTTTAAAATATTTTTTTTAAGGATATGAGTCTCAAATCAGAAATTTTTTCGAGTGCTCGAATCTAAATATCTTAAGGATGTGAAGGATTCGAGGGCTCATTCTTAATCTCAATATTATTATTGGTGATAGGTCAAATACACTTTTTATTAAGTTTGAATTTTCATCTCCAAACCAAATTTGGAAAACAATAGGTAAGAGAGGTTAACTTATCCATATAGGTTAGTTTTTTTTTCCAATTCTTTGGTTTCTGTATAAAATAAAAATACAATAGAAATGTTAACTTTTTTTAAGAACGTAACAATCAAATAACTTCAAACCCTGAGGATATTAGTGATTCAAAAAAATATCAGATTTGAGAGTCAAATAAATAAAAATAAAATATTATTTCAAATTTGGAATTGATTTTAAAATCTAATAATGATTAGTGGTGGAGTAGACTTCATGCCCAAACATATAATTCAGATTTTGACTCAAGCTATAGTACTAGGGTTATAAGAGCCTCCCCAATAATTGCAATGCTTCCCAGTTTCGTAAGTGTGAACTTGCTCACCAATATATTACCAAATCCTGGTCTCTCAACCTTAAATAACCTTCTCTCCTTTCCTTTCAAGCTTGCCTATTCATACCAGTCAGTAATTTAATGATAATAACAGAAATATAATTTAATAATTATATATAATCTAAATACAGCATTCTGTCCAGCCAACAAGAATAAAGACAAAGTTTGAATAGACAACTACAGAATCCAAGTCAATTTTTTTAAATCAAGACGAAACAGGCAACAACAGAATCTAAGTGACCAATATCAACCTAAGTACCATAGTCCAGTCTGTGTTTTACTCACTTCTGAAGAAGGAGACTAATCTACCCAGAAAATCACATTTTGTTTTTATACAAAGGAAGTTTGACTGTTATCGCATTCTACGATTCCATTGGAGAATAAAGAGGCGTGGTTGTTTTCATGCACTTACCAAATGTGAAGCCACTGTTATTTCATCATAGACAAGCTCACTCAGCGACAACAAGTAAGATTTGGTTGTATCTTCGAAGTACCATATGTAAGAATTTGAGTTATTGTATTTCGTTCAAAATGTTGTCAAAAAGATTTCACTACGAAGCTGGATTGAAACAAAAAGTTATTGTGTTGGCAAAACATATGGAAATAAAAATGTGAGTCAATGTTTCAACATTTGTGAAATAAATGTTCGTTGTTGGAGAAAGGCACACGATTCCAAATTTTTGTGCAAAGCAACAACCAAGTGTGCTACAGGTCCTAAGAAAAGAAGATTTCCAGAGATCAATGAAACTGTGATACGGTTTGTAACAGAGACGCATATATAAGGCTTATCTATCATTCAACAAGCCATGCAATTGAATGTCAGAAAAATTGCCAGGTTCCTCGAAATAGAGGAGATAATTTTTAAAGGCAGTCACGACTGGAGCAATAGACTCATGGATTATAGCAGGTTTTTGTTAAGTCACCAAACGGCATCTGTCAAAACTTCTTGCAGACTTTCAACAGAAGCCGATTGACTTTCAGCGACATGTGATCAAATTAAGGAAAAAAAAATTTGATAACTAATAACTAACATACTCATTTGTCTGTGTTTCTTAAGAAGCTTGATGAAGTCGAAGCAATCGTAGCCAAGAAGAAGCACCAGCTGGTTTTCACAGTCTCTGTCATCCCCTGCATCCCTTAGGACAGAGAGGACCTCTGCCGCCTTTGCCTGGGACACCATGGCATCATTGTAGATCTTGGAGAGGCATCGCTGTAGCCAATACGCGTCAATGTCGAGCGGGTGGAGAGCTTTCTCCTTCTTCATTTCTTCTACCCCTCCAAGCTAGGGAAAACAACATTAAAGATAATGATTGCAGAGGTCAAGATAATCTAACAGCTTTCCACTACTCTAGATTATGTTTAGGCTGGTGACTGTATTATAAACAGGACTGTGGAGTCTGAGTCAATTATGGGTGGAGTCAAGGTTGGAGTCTGAAAAAATATACTGTTTAGCGTTTATAAAGTCCAAACATAGTTAGCATATACACTAAATTCTTGTGAAATTAGAATAACAATTTAGTGACCAATAAATTATTCCAACTAAAAGTCTCTATAACATTTGTGAAATTAAAAGGTGCTATATAAGGTTTGACTATTTCATTTTGTCAGCTATCATATTTTTACTTTTAAGTGTGGCAAGGTCCATTTATTTTTTAAATAACCTTGTCAAAGTTATCATTTTGAGGTGACCCAAAAATAAATCGCCTCTGAATATAGGCACCCTAAAATTACGATCACTTTGAAACGAAAAAATATTACTGTCTATAAATTAATCCTTTAGCTTTCCTAATGCCCATATTTTTTATGTCTTATTACTAAGATTCTACATTTGTTGTTATATTGTAGCTAAGTCTGAATCATCGCCGAGAGATACTTTTTAATCATGATCTACAATGTGTTATTTGTAGGATGGCCCTTGAATCCTTAAGGATATTCAAGATTCAAGGATTCAAGAACATTTCAGATTCAAGACTTGGATTCGGGTAGATACGATAATAAATGTATGGCTTCAAAAGCCTTATTTAAAAACTGAGTTTATTGTTTAAATACAATGTAAATAATGCGGCATTATTTTCTTGAAATAATATGACATTTGTGACTATATTTGTTTTAATAACGGATATATAAATATATAAATATATAAATATATATAATATATATATTTATTATATATATATATATATGAGTATATAAAGTTAATTTATTCAAAATTTTGACTTTTATATTTAAATTTAAAATCAACTTATTTCCATATGATGTTGCTAAATCGCTTGGTGAAACAACTTTTACAAACAGATATTTTTGTGAGTGAGCGGAAAATCAAGGCACAAGCTATTCTCGGCTATTTGTCCATCTGCCAGTGATAGCGAACTTACATTTTCAGCGTGGATGGAACGGTCGAAGCGGGCTTCTTCACCTTCTTCTTCATCCTCGTCTTCTCTCACCTCCCCGTACATGTCCTCGTCATCTTCTTCTTCAGATTCCTCAAACTGAACGTTGATGCCATACGTTTCATCAATGTTTTCATCTATAACACATATTATTATTATTATTTTTAGCACCGCGTCTTACTACCTGTTTGGGTTATACACTTAAGTACTAATTAAGCTAATGGATTAGGAATTGGGAGGGTTGAATTTAGAGAAGTGAACCCGCATTTGCGTGTAGGGATAGAGGAAAACCATTTAGGAAAAACCACCCCCAGTTCACCCGAACGAGATTCGAACCTCAATCTCCCCGTCCTCGGCGGTCGGGCTCAACACGATATAACACATATTAAAAGAGAATAAGAAGGGGCTGACTCAAATGATTACATCTGAACATAGGTTAACATTTGACTTAGCCAAACAATGCTCTAAAACTGATACATACAGGTTTGCCTTGATCCTTTGCTAATCATTAATATGAGACTGTTAATGATGAACATATGGACTCATCAGCTAATTTACTGCCATCAGAAACACAGCCACAGTGACTTAGTCAAATGTTGGTACTGTTCAACTGGACAGGTAAAAAAACAGTTTTGTGTTTCAAGGCCATAGCCAGCCAATAATTTCAGGGGGGGTTTGGTGGGAAAATCCCCAATTGCCAGAGTCTAGAAAAAAAAAATAAAAATTAAACAACTCAAGTAGCTCTTTGAAGTGCTTTTTACAGTAACACAGCTCCTAATTTGTACTTGTGACTTAATTTTGATATTGTTTGAACATGAATAAAGCCATATTCTTTTTTGTTCATTAAATTTCGGGGGGGGGGGGGGGGGTTTGAACTTTGTTGTGTTTTCATACAAATGAAAATTTAAATATATGCATTCAAACACATAAACTGTAGAATATATATATTGTACAATTCGGCAGCACCGAAATATGATTACAAGTCATATGTGAAATTAGGATGGATATCCAGCACACTTACCCGAGTGATACTGGAGTATAAATTGTTTAGATATGACATTAAAATAAGACATAAACACATTTTTAGGATAAGCTTTCCCTACCACAGGTAACTTCTTCAGGTTACATGAGTAAAACTGAAGAGTAACTTAAAGAAGCTACCAGTATAATAATAAAAGGGTGTCTTTAGAGATGTGTTTGTGATTTTTTTTTATCTAAGCCATCTCTACTCCAGTATCACCAAGATAAGTGAGCTGGACATTCCCCCCTAGTTTAAACCTAGCGCTCTATTCCAAATAACATACTGAGCACAAGTGATGGTGATTGTTTTTATAATCGCTATAAATTATCTGATGACCTCATCTACCCATCAGTGACTTAAATAAATTAGTGATATACGAGTGAGCATGGGATAGACTTGTTGTTAGAATAGCCCCTTGGACCTTTTTGAGGTTGGTTATACCCGTAATCATACACATATCTCAACTACACAAAGAGTTAATTTAAATTTGGCTCAATTCCGAATCTCCAATTTACCTTTGAATATCGAATCTGAATCCAAATTTTGGTAAACATTATGAACATAGGAGTAAATATAAATACAATAGAGTAATATAAAATACAAATAATAACTAAATGTTAACATTCTTAAAATCCATTTAATATATCATCCATACATTCAGTTAAGTGTTAATTACCGTTCTGGGCATGGTTGTTAAGTTAATCCTATAATTATAATTGGTTATGAGCCACCTATAAGAAGTATTAGAGCTCTTAAACAAATTTCATTTGAAAAACTTAAGAATTTTTTTTTTTATGAATTTGAGTCTCAAATCTGAAATTTTCTGGAATTTTTTAAAATCCTTAAGAATTCGAGGGCCCATCTTGGGTTTATTTTGATTAATTAACTAATTCATTAACTAAAACCTAATCATATGAGTGATTATTATCTTAAATAACTACTTAACTTAGAATATAGAGTGTTTTTATGATTAAAACAATAACTACAAAACTACAAAGCCCGGTAAAAATTTTACAAATTGCTATCCTTTATGTAGCCTACACTATTTTAGCTTAGGTGTAAAATGAGATATATAATCAAAAATGAAAATAAAACATTAATAGTTTAATAAAATATACAACACATAAATAATGAGATCCTAGGCTTGTTTACAATAATGCATTATCCATTGTAAATGTTCATGTGAATAATAATTTCCTGCGTGAATGGGAAAAATTTTAAATATAATTTTGGGAATTTAGGCTTACATATTTTTTAGGTTTATACTTAGTGCAAATTTACCCTTCCATTTATTCCAATTAAAAAAAAAGAAACAATTTTATAACAAAATTGGAAGCTTATTGTAATTTTATCAGTACATGCCTCGGTGAAAAAGTTAGCTAACACACTGGTTTGTGTAGAGCTAGACTGCAGAGGACGGGGAGATCGAGGTTAAAATCTCACTCGGGTGAACTGGGGGTGGTTTTTCTTAAATGTTTTCCCACTCTCATTCCATACAAATGAGGGTTCACTTCTTCTATATTCAACCTTCCCAATTCCTAACTCATTAGTGTAATTAGTACTTAAGGGTATAACCCGAATGGGTAGTTAGACTCGGTGCTAAATAAATAAAAAATAAATAATTTTATGAGTAAGGTAGGCTAACGAATTAGTCAAATGTACAGTATGTGTCAAAAATATATTTGAATTAGGTCGGGAAATGGGACAAAAACTCTTATTCAATTTCAGTCATGAGTCGGAACAATAAGTTAAAATTTTATAATTTTGTATGGTTTTAGAAAGGAAAAATATTGTACCCTCAAAACATTTTATATCTTATTTATATTTAAATAAGTTTTAAGTAATAATTTTTTTAGTAAGTGCTGGGTAAAGTTTTAACACTAGGTTTGATAAAAAAAAATATAGTCATAAGGCACATACTAAAATTATTTTGTTTATGTTTTATTCAAGCATTTTTTAAATATAAATATAAATATATTCTAAGAAGTGATTTTATCATTTAGTAAAAAATGTTTACCTGTTGTCTGTGTTTTCTCTTCTGTGCCAAAATCTGTAATCTTTTTTCCTAGATTCACTAACAGTGCGAAGCGCTCCTCCGCTAGAGGTCCTAGCAGCGCCTCTGTCTCATGTTTCTTCTCCCTCTCTTTTAGTCGATCATTCTTCAAGACAGCGAGAACTTCATCAGCAGCTCCACAAAGTATGTCGCGAGGCTTGGAAGTGAAAGTAAAGGAGGAAATAATAATTAGTATAATGGTCCATAAATGCTATAAAGTAGACTTTTGATTTTCCAGGGTAGTGGGGGGAAGAGGAGTTACAGATATTACAAAAAAAAGTCCTTTACACGTATATTTAATTACTGAATTACTGAAATATGTACAGTATATCATCTTTTTTTTTGGCTTGATTGGTTCCTCCGTAGGTTGTATGCAATGCTGTAGCATCATTTTATCAATCTTCACTAAACAAGGTGCTCATGTGACCCTGAAATTTGATTTTTGTTCAATTATTGCTATTTTTAGGTGTTATATACATTACACGTGAATGTTCATAAAAAAAAAATCTGATGTAATATAATTGCATATTGTGAAGTGACTTAATTTATTAAATTAGAATTAAATATTACAGACAATAAATGTGTGATAAAAAATGTATAAGTTATTTTAATTCATAAAGTTATATAAATAAACAATATAATCAATTTAAAATTTTTAAAGCATAAAACATCTTACCAAAAATATATGAACTTCGATTCGACTTTGAAAATTATTTCATAGACACCACAAATAATACATATAGAAAAAGAAAAAATAGTCTTAGATTTTCAATATAATTGTTACATGTGAATCAATTACATAAATTCTTGGCATGAAAATATTAATAATTGTAGCATGCATAGCAAATATATATGCAGAGCAAACCTGCATGCCAAATTACAATGCGTCATTTGGAATCTTAATTCTTATTTGACCACTCAGCCAAGGGATATGGCCACGGTCACTATTTTAAAAGCGTGAAACATTTCAGTTTGAAAACATACATTTATTTTAAAAGCAAATTTAAAGCTTTCAACTAAAATATTAATGTAACTTAAGAAAGTTATTATATGAGCACCAAATATTATTTTTTAGGAATGGGACCCTATTATCTATAAGCATATTCATGAATGCAAGAAAATAATGGAGTGGAATTTGCTCTAAAGATATAATATATTTATTGGTGGTTCAGCCCAACATAATTACGGGGCAAACTTATCATGTATTATTAATTGTTCAGGTTTGTGTTATACACATTCCTCCTATGTCAATTTTTTTTTTTCAAGATTGAATTCGAATTTGAGATTTGTAGGAAATATGAATATTTGAATTTATCAAAAAAGAATTTCAATCTAATACTTATATTTGTATTTGAATAATTAAAAATTATAGGGTTGTGTGTGTAAGGGTTTTTCCATGTATTTGAAAGTGTCTAGAGTTTCAGGTTTGGTCAGTTATCTAAAACAAATTATGTTTAATGTAATATTTACATTATTTTAACATCCATTATGTACATAAAATTGATATTAGCACTATTATAGAACATTTAATCAAATGGGGTAGAAATGAAAAGGGAAGTTAGTAAGGAATGCATAGCATTTGCATGAAGATAGGATGTAAAAGTAGCTGTAAAAAGCAGTGCTGGAAACCACACAATGTATCCAACCAAGACAAACACAAGAAAAGGACATTAGATGCGAATATATAATATATCTCTCTTTAAGGAAAACCTCTTTTCGCTTTATGAGATGATGATTATGATTATCATTATCATTATTATCATTATCATTATTATCATTATTATTATTATTATTTAGCACCGCGTCTTACTACTCGTTCGGGTTATACGCTTAAGTACTAATTACACTAATGGATTAGGAATTGGGAAGGTTGAATTTAGATTAAGTGAACCCACATTTGCGTGGAGGTAGAGTGGAAAACCATTTAGGGAAAACCACCCCCCAGTTCACCCGACCGAGATTCGAACCTCGATCTCCCCGTCCTCGGCAGTCTAGCTCAACACGAATGGCGCGTTAGCTAACTACGCCACCGAGGCGGGTGATTTAATAAACTATGTGCATCAATGAAGGCTCAAAAATCCCACTAACTGTGCAGCTTATGTCTAGTTTCTTTTGACATTGTTTATGCTATTTATACACTTTGTTTTTTATATTGTTTATTAAAAGTGTGTGATACATTTGATAATAGTTATATTATCATTTTATATCAATTCAAAATTTAAGATCCAAATGCAAGGGGGTCGCGATAATCTCAGAGGTAAAAATTGGGGTCGCACTCCAAAAAAGGTTGGAAACCACTGTATTAATAGCTTGCTATAAGGAACAAAGTACGAGAGAGAGAGCGAGAGAGAGTCAAAAGAAAAAATAAGAAACCACAAGAAGTAAAATACACTATCACTAAATCTGACTGGATACTGTAGCTAAACATGCTGGTATTAATTGAACCCTATATATAAGAAAGACTACCAACCTGATCTCCTAAGGCTTCTTGGATAAAGCTTAGTAGCACTTCATATGTCTGACGTGTTTCCTGGGTCTTAGGGCGGTACAGAATTCCTACCATCTCATCAACCCCTCGGACAACAAAGTGGCACCTTTCATCCGGGTAAAATCATACTGGGCCTCGTCTCGTTTTTGACGTCTGCAAATACATTAATCAAACATTCACTGCAATTTAAAACTCTTTCATGCTCACCCAAACTAAGAATACGATAGTAAAGAGAAAGAGTACCAAATAAAATGAGAAGGAAAGTAAAACTTGTCTATATACAGGATAAAGGGTTCCCAAATACTTTAAGATAGCACAAAAAAAAAAAGGGGGGGGGGGGGGGGGGGGGGGGACTTAATTTGTTTGGAAAAAAGACCCAATATATAATTAAGTTGGTAATAATGGATCATCTATGGAGCTCTGATCCCAATGTAAATGTATGAAGTTTGTAGTTTAAGTTAATATAAAACTAACTATGTTATATTGAATATATTCTTATCGATGTATGAAACCTGCCAAATGAATAAAAATAAGAAAAAGAAAGGTTTGGATAGAACCAATTGAACAGGTTTGTCAAAGCAAAGCAAGAAGGCCGAAGAAGTTGTTTACCAGTTGACTGATATATTCCTGACATTTGGTGCCACATCCATTTTACATTAAGTCAATTCAGTAATAACTGAGCTAACTACATTATAGTCAATAGTTAAACCTGGTAAACGGTAGACCAGCAAATAGTCAAAACCAGGGTTTAGTAGAAAGAGCCAGCCAAGACGATGAAAACATTTTGGTTTCATGGGTGAAATACAACCACTCTACAAATTTGTCAGAAGTAACTGCTTCGTGCAGTTCAGGAAAATAAAAATACTCCATTAATGGAATAAACAAACACCATACAAAGCGATGTTTGGTATTGAGGCTGGACTTCCTAAATTTATGTTGCCGCCCAAAGTTATGAGAACATCTATGATGAAGATGAACTTCCGAGACATCATCGAGCAGATGAATGCAAAAGAGGAGGAAAATAAGACCAATGACGAAGAGGAGAAAGAGAAAACTCTGGCTGTTATTACCTCAAACATTTTTTCTGCTGAGAGAGAATGAAATTTATTCCTGATGCAACACCATACAGTTGATGTTGGAGGTAATACAGGAGAGGTATTTTCACCCCCCCCCCCCTCTTTTAGCTAATAACAGGCTAGTCCTCAAACTAGCACATCCTTCACTTTGTTTTCCAATACAAAACCTACGAGTGTGACAAATTGTTAGAGCTATTTGTGCAGTGAAGAGTAACTGTCCTTTATATAGGGAAACTTATTCCATAAAAGAGATTTTAAATGTACTACAACTCTTAGTTTCTTACTGTGGATTCACAGAACAAGCGCAGAACATAAACGTGGTTACATGATGAGCTCTAATCCAATCACAAGATTTCCGCCTAATCGGTGTGAGCTGTTCTGCTGAAGTTCAACCTCTACTTTGTTTGCTCTGCCTAAGATGTTTAGCATGGGAAAAAACCAATTAAAATCTCCAGACCAACCATCTCAAATGAGTGTGCATGCGCTATAAAGGTAACGGCAAGCAGACAGCTTTGTTGGCCGTTGTGAGGAGATTTGAAATAACCCGTTAATGTAAAGCATGTGTAGCAATGTATTATACACACATGGTGTCTACTTACTTGACCAATGAAATCCCCAAAATTTTCCCTGATTTTCCCTGATCATTTCCTAAAATTCCCGACTAAAAAGTATGTCACATCCTTCTAATTCTCTCTTCCCCCCCTCGTTTTTCTATTAATATTTTGTTATGAATAATAATAAGTTTTAAAATGTAAATAAACATGTTTTTAATTTGTACTAACATTGTTTACTAGGAATTAAAAATATATTACACAGCTACAAACAAAAAAATTACAGTTTGAATCACATTATAATTTACTGATTTAATGATTATTATATTTCATATTTTGAGTAAAACAACATTTTCCCGGATTTTTATTGTAATTTACCAAATTACCGACTTATTCTCGCTTTTTTCCCGATCACTTTAAATTCCCGGATTCCCTGATTTTCCCGGATGGTAGACACCCTGTACACAGTATTATAATTTGGGATGATTATCTAAAATATATGTTTATCTACTAGAAAATAAAATAATTTATGTTAATAGTGAGCTGTTTTAAGTTAGCCTTGCAATGCATTGTGGGTCAGCATGCAGCGTGTGAATGGCTGCGCTACTCAGGCGGGTTCTGATTTATATTTTTGGGAAATGTGTGAATCAAGCTAAAAAAAAGCTAGTGTCAGGTTTGAGGATATACTAGCTAGGAATGAGAAAGGTTGAATTTAGAGGAAGTGTACCCACATTAGGCATATAAGTGCATTTGTGCGAAGGGGAGTGGAAAACCATTTAGGAAATAAATCCACAGTACACCCGACTGGGATTCGGACCCACCAACATAAGCAGTTTAGCCTAATGCAAGAATGATGCCTTAAACCATGCAGCCTCCAGAGGGATGAAATGTACTATATTAAAAAGTTTTATAGCGCCTAAAGATGATCTATAAAATGATGATTTAATTAAATGTTTCATAAAGTAGCCTAGGTAGCTTAAGCTATTAAAATATGCAATGACAATATCATTTATTTATTTAACATCATATACTTTCATAAGAAATATTAGTTTTCTGTCAGAGTATCAGAATAAATTCAAATAAACAGACTTACTTTGTTTTCACTTAATTGAATATGGTTATAGTATCAGAACTGTTTCTGGTGATAACATATAATATATTGATACGTATAAATTACTTACTTTGCTTTACGTTCTGCTGCTTTAACAGGGCGTGTTCTTTGATGTCTATCTCCCATCCTCGTTCCATCAAGTTTCCCCACGAGGGACATAACCTCTCCAGTTGCCTCATCTCGGCTTCGTCTTTCGATAAGACGCACGTCAGCTTGTAGTACAAGATTAGAGTTCTAGGTACATAGAGAACAAAATTATATATTGCCTGAATCACAAACAAAGAGTGAATGAAGAATGCCACAAAGCACTGAGCAAAAGTGACTGGGTCATTGGTTTTAAATTGGGTGTACAGATACCTATAATTTTACAGCTAAACTCAGAACTGTTATAACTTATAACCAAATCCATTTTAATTTTAAACTTGGTAAAGAGTCAAAACTAGGATATGAGTGAAAGTGAGAGCTAGTGAGATTGTCATACTATCCAGTGCAGTGTTTCTCAAACTTTCCTCGATAGTGTGAGATGTATGGATACGAACCACTTGAATAGAGTTTGATGCATACCACATGATAGGTTGTTTATACCACCACGTCTTACGACCTGTTCAGGCTATACACACAATATGTATTAATTACGCTAATGAATTAGGGATGAGAAAGGTTGAATTAAGAGGAAGTGTACCCACATTTGTTTGAAGGTAGCATGGTAAACCGTTTTGAAAAGAAAAAAACTCAGTACATCCTATCAATATTTGAATCCTGATCTCCTTGTCACTGGCAGTCTAGTATGACAGAGTGACACCTTATACCATACGGCCACCAAAGCAGGTGTGATATACGTTCAATGGTATTCCCTTGCCTAAGCCAGATGTATTGTAGACGTTTATCAAGAAGTAAGACGCATATTTCATTATTTGTAGGTGTTTATCAAGAAGTAAGACACCACTATTTGTGGTAACAAATAATGTTGATTTTTGAATAACATATTTAAATTTTAGTAAGGCAAGATTTACAATATAATGTTGTGAGAAATTAGTCAGATGATAGTAAAAGTAAAATGTAATTAACGCAAACTGAATTTGAGATATTGTAGTACAAGTGGTCCAAAAAACATGACCACATAAATATAAAATTTGAAAGTTATTATAACATACAAATTTGGTTAGATAAGTAGGGGTCAATATTGATTCAAATTTTATATTATTTGATTCTATAGCTCGAATCAAACCAAAATAAAAAAAGTTGATAAGGTTTGAGGCTGTTGCAAATCTCACAAAGTGTCTATGTTAATATATTTTTATAAAATTTTGCGTTACTTTAAGGTAAATGCTTATTAATTAATTACTAGATTTACTGGAAAATAAGTCACACTTTTTCCCTTTGAATAACTTTTATAAAACATTTATACGGTTTGAGAAAAGAACTACCAGATAAGAGATTTAGTGAATCTCTATTATTTTAATATTTTTTCCTCCTGTAACTCACTACAACAAAGTTAAAAAAAAAAATTTATCACCAAAAATATTACTCTAATTTCTCTCTAAATACTGGTTTAAATTATATAAAACAATAATAAAGGGCTAGCATAATCTCCACGTCCAATTTATCTAGATCTTTTATAAAATTTTCAAAATATACTTTTTATTGGTTTTCAAGGAATTGAAGTTTCGAACATAGCCAACAATTCCTATCATGTTTTTATAGTAATTGGTTTGACATTACAAGCCATAAGGTGAGACTTTATTTGTTTTTATCATGGTTGATTACATTTTAATGTGTTCATTTTTAATAAACAAGAGTTATTTAACCTAATTTGTAAGTTATAATAACTTTCAAATGTTATCTTTATGTAACCTTGTTTATTGACATGCAGCGTAAATGGGAGAATTTAAAATCATATTTGAGCCAATCCATTTGACACAGGTGTTACATTTTGACCCTTATTTTCCACTGTAAATTAGTACAAGTTATTTTTCTTCCCCATTTACAAAATAGAAGTATTAGACTTTGAACTTCCTGCAGCCAAACTTTCATGAAATAAACACAACATTGTTAGAGAAATCGAAGGTAATACGCTGTCACAGGTGTTACAAAATTTGGAAACTTTTTTTTAGAGGTAAGAGCTTAATATTTAAAAAAAAACATTCTTGAATGAACCTAAATTATTGAAATAAATTTTGTACTGTGTATTAAGTATAAATAACATCCACAACCTCAATTTATAGACTTCAAAAAATACATATTGGTCGACATGTAGCAAACTCAATTATTTTTAAGATTTCTATCTATGCGATTGAGATAAATGTATGAGGGGAGGGCCAAACACCCTCTTCCTTCTTCAAAACAAAATACATTCAAATTTGGGTTAAGCATTTTCAAAAGATGGCATGGCATCTCTGACCTGAATAAATAAATGTTAAAAGAGGACAAAATAAAATAAATTGTTCTTTATTTCCCACAAGAAAATGTATGTGGCATATTGCAATATGTTCTTAGAAGAGGAGTGCCTCCTTAAAAATTTGGCAGTTGCAAGAGGCAACTCTCCTACCCCACCCCCCACCCCCCTCGTTCGATGACCTCCTCTTAAGTAGTTCCATTTTATTTCTCCCTTTTTGGTCATGAGAGGAGAACATTTTACATGGCCCCTGTTTGTCCTAGGAAGAGGGGATTTGCCGAGGAGAATGGGGGAAGCAGGGATGGTCAAACTACTTAGTTATATTTATGAACAGTGATCCTTTATCTAGTAAACTAAGGTGCAGAAGGTGAAAGGTTCAGCAATATTTTTTGTATCTACTATCTAAAATAAATATTTACCAACGGACTAAATTAGTTAGGCCCTAACATAAATATTGGTCTACCAAATTATAATTTAATTTATAAGGTATGCTCTAATATAACCTGATTTTTATAGGAATCCTACTTTTACAAACACTAGTATTGATCGAACGTCTCCAAAATTTGGAAGTGTATGAATATGTTTTATTAGACAATTATCAAAAGCTTCCAATAATACTCCCTTACTTTCTTATTACAATATTAATTAAATAGACAAAATATAAAATCAAGTGTAACATAATATTTTTATTTACACCATTGTGACAACATGAGTTTCCAGTTTTCAGATAACTGGCTTCCAATGAAGATCAGAATATATATGTGGCATACTTTAATCTTGCATTTAGCAGGCTTCTTGAGGTTTGTGGTAGGTGTTTAGGATTTGATATACCCTAACTTTAGATACAAAAGGAGTTTTAAGCATAAACTAGGAATAAATTAACAGAAGAGATGAAGATTGTATCCAAAATTCCTTATTTATGCAAACCTTTCCTCAGTTGCATTTCAAAGGAAGTGAGCAAGTAGACCTACAGCTGTCCGTATTGTCCACAAGAGTGCCAACACAACCTCTCTATATACTTAGGCAGGATGTCCAGCCAAACTAGATTTTAAAATTCCCTGACTTTCCCAGAGACCATCTCTAACTTTTCCAGTCACTATGCATACTACAAACATTTTTTTATTGATCGCAATTTAATAAAATAATATTTTTAGATAGATAGGCTACATACACATTCTGAAATTATGTCAGTCTATGTATGTTTTACAAGATGTCAGCCTGAAGCAATGAGCCATTAGCTAATGGGATCTAAATTTGGTTTTAGTGATGTCATATTGAGACATTAAAAGATCACCTTACATCAGTACTGTTTAAATTGTTGTAAGGCACATTATTTTATAGTTTAATCTTCCTAAATGTAATCAAATTCTTGCATGTGCACATAACTGTGGTTCAACTTTGGCTAAAGATGTGCATTAGAATGGTCTGTATTACCTGGAAGAAATATGTATTATTATTTATTTTATTATTATTTAGCACCGCGTCTTAATACCCGTTTGGGTTATATGCTTAAGTACTAATTACGCTAATGGATTAGGAATTGGGAAGGTTGAATAGAGGAAGTGAACCCTCATTTGCGTGGAGGGAGAGTGGAAAACCATTTAGGAAAAACCATCCCAGTTCACCCGACCGAGATTCGAACCTCGATCTCCCCGTCCTCGGCAGTAGAGCTCAACACGACTAGCGCGTTAGCCAACTACGCCACCGAGGTGAGTAAGAAATATGTAGATGTGACTGTTGTGTATTTTTTTAGTGAATAGGCCTATATGAAAATTCCAGAAATTTGATATAATTCCCTGACTTTTCCCTGTTTTCCAGTTTTTCAAGGTTGCTCAACACCCTGCTTAAGGTTAAGTAAGTCCTATCATGTGCTTAATGTGGTGTTAGATTTTAAAGTGTTTTAGTGCTATTTTTTGCTCAACAAAAGTGCAACTGAATATTGTTTACCGTTATATTTTTTTAATGGAAATCACCATATTTATCAATGTTCTTAATACAATGAGATTTTTTTTACTGCACAATAGGGCCTAGTACATGCCATGAATTATATTGCGTAGATGTGCCCATGTGTATTAATAACACTAATGGAGCAGGGATGAAAGAATTAGAATTTAGAAGGAATGCATTTTTGTGTGAATAGAGAGTAAAAAACAATTAGGCTAGAAAACATCCACCCTTAATACAACTGACAAAGATTCAAAACCGTGAACTAGTTAACCAGACTTAATTAAATTTACATTTAGACCGCATGCCCACTGGTATGGTGGGGAGGGGCCTACTTGTTAATTAATTTCTAAAATAATTGGCAAGTAATAGAAATATGGTCATATGAAACATTTATCATATACCCGCCTCGGTGGCGTAGTTAGCTAACGTGCCAGTCGTGTTGAGCTAGACCACCAAGGACGGGGAGGTAAAGGTTTGAATCTCGGTCGGGTGAACTGGGAGTGGTTTTCCCTAAATGGTTTTCCACTCTACCTCCACGCAAATGTGGGTTCACTTCCTCTAAACTCAACCTTCCCAATTCCTAGTCCATTAGTGTAAGACGTGGTGCTAAATAATAAATAAATAATAAATAAATAATAAATAAACATTTATCATCCAAATAATCTAGTGAAGTCTTCATCAAAAGTGTGTGATTCGTGTATAAATTGTCTTAAGTCATAACTCAAGAATCCTCGAGACTATTTGGTACGTATGTGTCATCTTGTCAGTTATATTAAAAAGGATGTGAACAAGTGTAGGTCTGTATCCATTTGAATTGTCATCAAGGATGTGGATGCACCTGTGCCAAGTCCTTGGATCCAAAGACGGAAGAAATAAGTCATGTTGCCAAATTTTCACGAGGCTTTGATTGGGATTTACTGAACTCATTTTATTTTCCTATAAATCAGTAAATGTACGTATCCCGCTATCTTACACTCAAGAAAATTGCCACAAAAACAATTTATCTATAGTTTTAATAGCACAAAAAAAAATCATAAAGATTAATTAGTAAAATTAAAATAACCTGTGTTTTAATTTGATAATATCCACTTTCATGAAATATAATAGATTGTGTTAAACATAGTTCCCAAGATTGTTGGTACCTAGGTAGGAACAACTGCAATCCCAAGGTTGTTTGAATATCTGATGCAGTGTTAATTAAAAGTGTGTGACAAGTTTATATTTGAAAAGCTTATGATGCAAGGATCCTTAAACTATTCAAATACAGCTCCTTAGTCTGTCCGTCTTGAGTTTTATATTAAGCTGAATAAAATAGGTCAACTGACAAATGTAAACTATGACCTGCCTAAGAAAAGTACAAGTTCTTTGGATTAATCTAAATTTAGTTATCTTAGTTCGTTGTCTAGTAAGGGATTCACTGTCTTGTGGCGTTAGAATGTAAGTGAATAATTTTAGAAAAGTCTACTTAACATATTGCTTTTATGGCCTATTCCAAATGCTATTTTAAAATAATTAGGGTTCAGATTGTTTACACAGATAGTTGATCATTTTTATTTCCATCTACACTCAGTTTAGTGTCGCGATAATTTGATAAAAAAAATTCTTAGTTTGCAGAGTAGGGCTACCTATTTAGGGTACACGAATATGTACTAATTACGCTAGTGAGTTATATATAAGGGAGGTTGTTGAATTTAAAGAAAGTGTACCCGCATTTGCGTGGAAAGCCATTTAGAAAAAACTACCCTCAAATACACCCTACAATATCTCTAGCCCCAATTTCCCTGTCGTTGACAATCTAGTCAAGCACGAGAGTGACACCTTAGACCATGCGGGCACCGAAGCAAGTAATTTGCTAATTAAATAGGAATCGAATTATATTTACACCCAAACAGAGACTAAATAGTTGATAAGACACTGTAGGTTACCAATGTTAACAACAAATAAACTGCAAAAATAGAATATAATAGTTTCCTTTGTAAAAATAAAATGTTAAAATTTAATATAGATCATTGAAGCAACAAAATAAAGTAAGGACAACTTGTTCAACTTAACTTACCGCTTTATATTCATATTGTAACTGTCTTGCCGCAGCATCCGCCATGATTGATAATGTCGATAAACACAACACACAAACACAATACACTAATATATATATAGTTCGTAAGTCAATAATAAAATAGCTATGCACTGAAGCACCAAGGTCTAAGGAAGACAGGTCTCATAATTTTAATATATTATGCTAATAAACAGCAAATCTAAGCGCTAGCGTAGTAAAACTCTAGAGCGGTAGTATAATTTGGAGTCATAGCGGCTCCAGATAGAAAACCAACTGTTCAAACCTACATTATTCTACTGCGAATGGTGAGACTGTTATCAGTGCTCGCATGCTTCACATCGGTTGTCTGGAAGAACATGTTACACCAGCTAGACAAATTATCGGTTACAAATTGTGTATTCTAAATGTGATTTTGTTGAAACTTTAAATAACTTATGGATATGCGATATTTTATAATAATAATTCCTGTGTATTTAGATAGTGTAGGTAATATGGTAGACCTAATAAGAACCTATATAATTGAAGAATCATCTTCCAAAAGTGTTTCTGGAAGTCCTTTGAGAGGACAGGGTAGGGAGATTGTATATAACGTAGCTGATCACTTGAAAAAGCAGAACAAACCAATTTAATTTAAAATACAATATAGTTGAATTTACAAGTGAAGCCACAAGCGTAGCTTAAAAAGCGTAAAAACTAGTTTGAGAAAAGGTAAATGATTCCCTTGTTTCTAAAGGACACCTGACCTTTTCTACTCTGAAAGGAAAGTGTAAGTAGTGTAGTAAAAGCATATTTACATAAAGGCAAAATTGGGTAGGACCTTTCGCTCTCGCTCATAGAAATTATCATGTGCTGATATAATCAGTCAGTTCAGAAAGTGCACATTAAATACCTCAAGTAAATAAATTCTTATTTTGTTTAGATCTTTTAAAACGATTTACGTAAAATATTTTCACGAAAGTATCAATTCGTATGAAAATCCACGAATTTTATGTCGTAAGAAAAACTGTGTCGACACTTAAGAAATTGCAAACGGCTCTTAAATGTGATAATAATTATAGATTGCAGTAGAGAGTATTTACGAAAAATAATCCAAAGCTTAGGGTTTAAAAGGAAAAAATGCCACTCAAAAAAAACTTTTGATCAAACGCCCTGAAATAGCGGGATATACTTAAGTGAAATTCGTGAATTTAGGAGTAGTGGAAGGAACATTATACATGTTGATGAAACGTATGTTAATGCATGTCATAATGTAAAAACATGAGGGAAGTACAAATTCAAACCAGGTGGTACGACGCCTATTGGAAAAGGAAATCGACTAATCACTATGCATGCTGGAAGGGAAAGGGGGTTTGTTCCTAGTTCCCTTCTCATTTTCAAATCCAAATAAAAAACAAGAGACTACCACGGTGACCTAAACGACATTAATTTCAGTACGTGAGCCTGTGAGAAATTGTTACCTAGTGTTCCCCCCAGAAGTGTCATAGTAATGGACAATGCTAGTTATCATTGTGTGCAGATGAACAAGAAACCAACAAGTGCGTCTTTAAAAGATGACATTAAAATGTGGCTAAGAAAGAACAGCATTATCATTTAATGAAGAAATGAGAAAACCAGAACTAATTGAACTTGTCAAAAGAGCTCCTTGTGAGAGGAAATACAACATTAATGAGATAATAAAAGATCAAGGTCATGCTATTTTGCATCTGCCCCCTTATCACGCTGATCTTAATCCAGTATAAATTGATTTGGGGCTATGTAAAAGGACAAGTGGACCAAGATCTATCAAGTAATTCTCTTGAGGAAAAAAAAATGCGTTTAAAATTGTTTCAAGAATACACTGCAGAATAATGGAAAAAGTGCTGTGACTATTTTCACAAAATTGAGGACGATTGTTGGCAAAAAGATGCGTTGATAGATGAAGACGCATCTCCGAAACCACTGTGGCTACGGGGGTACCCCTTGAGATCTTATCTGAACTCATTCCCTTCATCCCTCGCTCCCCTTACTCCCAGACTCAATTATGGAGAAATATACCCACTCCTTTCCAGTCCCTCTGTCCCACTCAGACGCATCTTCAGACGGCTGGGAGTTGGGAACCCATCTTCGGTTGGGGGCTACTTGTCATGAAATTAATTGAATTTTCGTTTATCTCGTAAATATCTTCAGGAAAAAAAATCTATTCATGTGTTATAGCTTATTATAAATATATTTATTTTCCTGACCTTGGAATCTCTATGGAAGGTTTTTTTATTCATTGAGTGATTGTTGTATTTGGGGAGTTCAACAAAAATAGAGACATGGCCTTGGATTCTCTATGGAAAGATTTTTTCTTTATTGTTTTGTTTAATTACTTATGTCGCTTAGACAAACTCTTTATTAAAGACAATAATAATTGTTGTGTACCTAAGTATTGCGCAATTTGCGCTTCGGTTTGTTAGTATTTTTTATAAGAATTTAAAGTTAAATTTCTAAACAAATGAGTTAATTAAGAACATAACTTAAAACTCAATATAAATACATACACACCACTAAGTTTGCGATCGTTAATTCTTAACTGTGAGTGGGTAAAACAAATTGAGAAGCGTTTTATCAAAACTCAACATCTACAAACATTAAAATTTTCAGTAGACAGTTTTTTAATTTACTTAACATCAAGGATGGATTTTTAAAAACAAAAAATAACAAACTATTCAAGTTAATGATATAATAATAATAATAATAATAATAATAATAATAATAATAATAATAATAATAATAATAATAATAATGTATTATTTTTAAAGTAGTGAACACGCACACATGATAAAAAAAGAAGACAAACCCATAGTTTTATCAAAAACTCAACATCTACCATTAATATTGAGCACTTCAATGTACATACAATGATAATAATTTATTATTAAATTAAAAATATGTAATTCTAGTTGTTTATCAATCTTCTCAATCACTTGATATTAAAAATTAAGATTTATGAATGGTAAAAATAAAAAATAAAAATCACTTAAATATTCTAATGAAACAGAAACACTATTGCAGTTATGTAATAATTTAAAATCTCTTTCCAAAAATAAGATTACGACACCTTTTTTTTTATCGATGTTTATTGGTTACTATAATAGGAAAACGGTTCGTCAGAGTATTCCTGCCTATGTCATCACGGTCCAGCTGGCATCCTTGCTAGACAACAAAATAAAATAGAGTAGCTTCTGTTGAAGTTGTGTCGAAATATTTCATTAGCTTCATTACGTCTTCTTCTTTATTAATGTTGACATGATTCATTTAATGTATCTATGATGACCGGTTCATGTCTGTAGTACTGTAGACACCTTTCTTTAACACTTTAACTTCAATAGGTGAAGAATAGTATGTATTTTAAACCATGCACTTAGGATGATATTTTGTTTTAATATAATGTATGAGTCTCACCTTAGTCATTTTGAAAGGTATTTAGTTTGCCTATGAGAATTTTTTTTAGCTGTTGATTTTAGGTCATATAACTTCCTGTCACTACCCTATACTTTTGTCCGACCATGATTTTTAAAGGTGGCATGATACTGTGAAGGTAAGATTATGGACTCATGTTTTCTAAACTCTTTCATTATGTTTCCAAAAACTCTGCCAGGGGGCATATAGGGTAATAGTGCTGGATTTCCTTCAAAACTTTGGATTTCTCCTCAATACACATCAAGATAGCCATCAAAGTTTTTGTTTTAAAACCCACAGGATTCTTAAAAAAAGCTTTATAATTTATTTTTTTGTAAATGAGGCTGCCAATTGTCTTTCTAAATTTTTTCTAATAAATGCCGCTCACCTCACAGAAACAAAAACACGAATAAAGTTTCCAAGCAAAGTAAATTAAAAAAAACTCAGTTGCTTAAAAGTGTTGTGAGTCAAATACGTACTCCTCTAGACCATTAGAAAAAGTTCAATCCAGATCTCTATGGTATTAGCTTTTTAATCAAATGATGACTGAAATAGAAAATCACTCAAAGCCATATGCGGTAGTCTTATTTCCTACATTTCTAACCAAGACTGAGTATAGCGCAGTACCAGTCAGATTTGTCACAGCCACGACTGGGTTTGTAGCCTTGAGTACGGTAATCTCCCTCGTACATATAGGTGGTTCTAAACAATAGCTTTCATTTGATTTCAATATTTTGTCACTTAACAGTGCAGCTATGTGACAATGCATAGTATCTGTAGTGATAATTAATAATGTGGTTTCCTCATTATATCAGAGTATTTTTACTTCTAAATCTATGATGGTGAAGGTACGGACAAATATCTTTTCGGTTATCCCGTTGATGAGATTCGTAATTAGTTAGGGCTAGGACATGTGACTTAAAACTAGATTGAACGCAAGAAAGTGGCGTCGGAAATGAATCAAATACGAGTATTCCTGGGTAATTGAAGTAAATGTTTTCAGTACCTTTGAAGAAAGACGGAAAAGAGTATTTTTACATCAATGTTGGCAATTCTACGAGTTTGTTTCCCGCGTTCTTAACTTATAAGTTGAAATGCGAGTTGTCATTGTAGTTAATTCTACCTATAAGAATTAAAGTCTTTAACAAAATTTCGCTATTAATTACTTTTAATAACTAACAAAAATTATGAGTTGTGTTGATGAGGCAGGATTATCTTTAGCGTTAACATCAAACGAGACTATTGAAAATATGATTGACCGCTTGCAAGAACGTTTAGATATTTTGGGGGAAGACATCATTAACTATTTTACTCAAGAATCCAATAACCGAGGTGTGGCTAAAATAATCATTAGCAAAGAAGCTACAATCATCAACGATAAAAGTGCGTTTCTTGAAAGTCTAATAAAGGGAGTGGAAGCTGTACAACTAAAAGAAATCCCCAAGTCATACAGGCAAGGGTATGAAGAATTGATTGCAATCTTGGACGACGATACCATTAAGACAAATACATTATTGCAGGTAAAGGAAGAACAATTAAAGGCCTCCAAGGGAGAACTGTTAAGGGTGGACGAGCAAATACGACAGTTTAAGGAGAGTTCTGCTCTTCGATTGGAAACGGGGGAAGCAAGGGAGGATGAAGATTTGAAGAGAAAGTCAACACACCTAGATAAGCTATTTATCGCCCACAAGAAACTCTTGAAGAAAGTTGTGGAATGTCTTTTCACAGATGATTCTTATATAGACGTGGTGTTGGCAAAATTGTGTGAAGCTTATTTTGCTGACAAAGGGTCATACATCAATGTAAAACCTGAATATGGCCCCTCAG
Source organism: Timema podura (assembly GCA_033556935.1). Taxonomy (NCBI): domain Eukaryota; kingdom Metazoa; phylum Arthropoda; class Insecta; order Phasmatodea; family Timematidae; genus Timema; species Timema podura. The sequence goes on along the minus strand of JAVRXN010000008.1, from coordinate 4,596,083 downwards.
TGGAACTTTTGTTAAATTCAGATGTTGTGGTACATCATCCATATGATATTACCAAAATCAAATTGGTAGAATTCGATGATTAGTGTGAAGCATAGAAAAGGCCCTTGAAATGTTAAGCGATTAGCAAAAATACTTATCCTATAGTTTTTGAAAAGTTGATTATTTTGGATTTGGGAACTAGGTAAACAATTTAGGAGTTTGGTTTGGTAAAGGTTGGCTGAGTCAAGAATGTCTATGGTTCTTTTTGAGAAAATGTTTCTTACAAAAAAGTCCTTACTTGAAGTGTTATTTATTCCATAAGACTAAAAAAAAGTGTCACCCATTAAGATATATTGGTTGGTTAAATAATAAATGATAATGTCTACCAGAATACAAACATTAATCAAACTCTCGCACCCTCTTATAAAAACTCCATCAGGTAGCCAATCTAGGCCTACAAAAAAAAAAGGATTGATATATCTACAGATTTACCAACTTTAAAAACCTAAACACCTAAATTGTACTTAGCCTAATCATAATAATCAGATGAAAATAATATTTTATGTTTATAATAAAAAATAATCAAACTAGCTTTACCTAACCTTCCAAGTCGATTAAAATTCAATTACAATACAATTTTGGATATATTTATACATTTAGAAACTGAGTTATTTCCTGCAAAGTTATCACTGTCATGCGTCTTATCTTTAGTCAAGAATCGGTTGCAAAGAGAGTGGTGGCTGCATGGTCCAAGGTGTCACTCTTGCAGTAGGTTATACTGCAGATGACGGGGAGTTCAAGGTTTTAATCTTGTTCGGGTATGCTTAGGGTGGTTTTTCAAAAATGGTTTTCCATTTTTTCTTCATGCAAATGTGAGTACACTTCCTCTAAATATATCTTTTCTTATCCATTAAACCATTAGCTTTATTAGAAGGCCTGGATAAGCATATCTGATCTGGTAGTAAGACGTGGTGTTAAAAAAAAATTAACAGAGAGACTGTGAATCTTAAACTAACCTTTAAAGACTTAAAATTTAATCAAAATACAATTTTGGATGGATTAAGCCTAATACATTTAGATAATAGATGTCCATGCAAAGTTGTCATGTGTATGCTGATAAACATTTTAATTAATCACGGTAATTAATTATTTAACTAACATATTAGCATATTTTAGTGGGTTTTTGTTCTCTTATAAAATAAATAACTCTGTGGGGGAAGTTTTTTTTTTTTGTAAAGTATTTTCTCAAAAGGAATCGTAAACGTTCTCTACCCAGTTGGCCTATAGATAATCCAAAGCTTATTATTTTTGAGATAAGTTTTCTTGTTGTTGGATGATAATTTTGGAAATCAATTTAATCCTCACCAAAGATTTATTTATTATTTATTTATTATTTAGCACCGCGTCTTACTACCCGTTAGGGTTATACGCCTAAGTACTTATTACGCTAATGGATTAGGAATTGGGAAGGTTTAATCTAGAGGAAGTGAACCCGCATTTGCGTGGAGGGAGAGTGGAAAACCATTTAGGAAAAACCACCCCCAGTTCACCCGACCGAGATTCGAACCTCGATCTCCCCGTCCTCGGCGGTCGAGCTCAACACGACTAGCGCGTGAGCCAACTACGCCACCGAGGCGGGTAAAAATAATGAATCTCACCAAAGACATGTTGGAAACAACAAAGTTTAGTCAGTAGCCTATTGTAATTATTTTTGAAGCCACTAAACCACTTACAGTATTTTTTACTATTAGGCCTATACATAATCAAAGCACTGTTCTAAGTTTGACATTGGCTACCTTAATTACACATTGGTGAGTTTATGAACCTTCAGGCCTGTCTAGTTTGTCTTAATGTGATGCGAACAGAGCTTAGCTTTTTAACCAGTCTACTTGCTGGCAAGCTACCAAATTATTTGAAATTTCTTGATAGATTGATTGAATCCTTAATTTCTTGAATCTTGAGTCTCGAATTTGAATATTAAATTTTCTTTCGGATTCGAATCTTCTAATTTAAGTAAGTCAAAATATTTAAAATCAAATTAAAAAAAATAGTCGATTGGTGCCACTGACAAATTATCTATTTTGTTTTTCATGTCTATTACTTCATAAACAACTAAGAGTTCACTTTTTTAGTAAACATTATTTATATTAATAATTAATAGGAAAAGCTATTATTTATGTTTTTAGTAGGAATTACTCTATCTAAATATCATATTCTGAAATTGAAAAAATGACACCTGGACACGGAATCGAACCGGGACCTTTGGATTAGTACGCCAATGCTCTAACCACTTAAGTCCCGGTTCGATTCCATGTCCAGGTGTCATTTTTCAATTTTCAGAATATTATTTATATTACTAAAACTTAGTCCCTTTTATTTTGTGAATTTGTTACTTTCCAAACTACATATGTCTATATAATTCCTTTTAGGTCTACCATTGACTAAGACTGTTATAGGCTAACAAGTCAAGGTCTTCATATTATTGTATTTGAGATATTTTGGGATTTTTATGAATCTCAAATATCATAGGATTCAAGGAAATTGAGGATTTGAGTGTCCCATCTCGAATATTTTAATACACCTAAATCTCTATAAGAAAAATCTCTTTTTTTCCTTACGAGGTGATTGTTTTATATTTGGAAGAAAGTACAGGAAAGGTGGGTAGAAACGTATAAGAGGAATAAACACAATATGGGTTTTACAATGAAAAGAAGAATATAGTTTACACTTTACATTGCTGCTATTGGACACAGAGGTACTGGTTGCTTCTCGAAGAAAATCAATTGTTACCACCCAATCCCCCAACCAAGGTTCCTGAGTTTTGATAGAATGAAACCTAGGTCAGGGTATTGGGCGGCACACGATTGCTTTTCTTTAATAGGCAGCCAATTACCTCTTTGTCCAATGGCACTAATGTAAAGTGTGAATTGTGTTCTTCTTTTATTGTAAAACCCATATTGTGTTCGTCCCTTTTATGTATATCCATTATAATACATTATGACAAGGCTTTAATGTGGTATGTTATACTAACTTCAACAACTTTGACCATATCTAATAGATACATAAGACGACTTCAATTCTAAAAACTTCTAAGTAAAATAAAATTTTATATTTGAACATTTTAGAAAAAATTCAAATACATAATTAAAGTAAGTAATGTTAATTTAATATATGATCGGACTTTGATATGAGAAACATCTAGATAGTTATTGGTAAACTTACTAAAAGTTTGAATTTTAATACTAAACAAAGATAAATAAAGATTTGAAAAAAAAAAAAAATAGCCTATGAATTTATTTTATTGATTCATATGAGATAGGCTTATACATATAAACTGATAAAAATGGTCAGATAGAAAGTTATTGAGGAAAAACACATTGAAATAATGGTTATAAAAATTACCAAAACTGGTAAATATAAGCAAAAAAACGCATAAAAAGTCAGGTAAGTGTGCAATTCACATGATTTTTTTTTGTATATGAATGAGCTTGGTTTTAACTTTCACAGCTGCAAGAGAATATTTTTTTCCACACTTGTTTTGTGTTTTATCTACAAGTGAAGAGTAATGCAGCTCTTAAAATTGTTACTTCACTTTGTTACCAGAGTTACTTATTGCTTTTATTTGCAATATAATTTAACTGTTGTAGTTACTTTTACTTGGATTCTGATGTTTTCTCTCTGATCCCTTTTGTAAATACCAAATGTGTGCAGGGAGAATTTTTCACAGTTTCATTAGTTTGTAGAGTTTAATAAAAATAATAATTTAAAGTCAGGTACACCTCACTTGGCTACCCAAAGCACTTTTTTGGTTAATTTGACAAACACCTGCTTTGGTGATCGCGTGGTCTAACACGCTACTCTTGTGGTAGGCTAAACTGCCGATGATGGAGAGATCGAGGTTCAAATCTCGGTCGGGTGTACTGAGGGTGGTTTTTTTTTCCAAAATGGTTTTCCACACAAATGCAGGTACACTTCCTATTAATAAAACCTCCATATCCCCCAAAACCATTAGCATAATTAGTACATAAGCGTACAACCCCAATGGGTAGTCAGATGCAGTGCTAAAAAAATAATTCTAAACCAAACTTTTATTTTTATTTAGGGGTAGCTAGAATATAACACTTAACTCTCATCATTAGGTTATCAATCTTGCGATTGGTTTGGTGGACCTCTCCACTTTTCTCTATCCTTGGCCAAACCTTTTTACATTTTTTTTTACCTTCATCTGCCAACATCGTCCGCCATCTGATTCATTCACTCGCAGTCTCGGTCTTCCTCTTAACAGAGCTCCTTCTATAATTATCTTCCTCAAACTATCAAGTCTCAATGGCCTACCATGTTAATCAGGGTGGCTACAAACATTTTACAAAATTCCCTGACTTTTCCAGGTTTTCCAGGAACATTTTTCAATTCTTCGCTGACTACTTTTTTCCAGTTTTAATGGTGGATATGACTTGTTTATTTATTATGATCAATATTAAAAAAGTTTGTATCTACTAAACATAAACAGTTTATCAGTTATTTAAAAATTAAAATGTTATTTTTATTTAGGTATTATTAACTTTTTTTTAGTGTTTAGTTGCGAAATTAATGGATTTTTGACCCATATTTTTATTCCTTGACTTTTTCCTTTTTTTAGTTCAATTCCCTGACATTCCCTGTTCTCCCTGTCATTCAAACATTCCTGACTTTTCCAGTTTCCCCTGTTTTCCTGTCTGTCCAACCATGTTAATCTACCTTGTTATATACCTTTCCAAAGTTTCCTTTCTTCATTTGATTTTCTTAGCACTTCTCTAATTGATACCATCTACATATATATGATATTTTCAACATTAGTCCGCATGACCACATTTCTAATGGTTTTCTCTCATTCGAACCATTGATCCATGTTTCACAACATTGCGCAACACTCCAAACATATACCTTAAGGAACCTCTTCCGATTTTCAGATTAGCTAGTTGAGTAAGTAATTACTTCTTGTCATGAAAAGCTTTCTTTGCCTGCACTATTCTACCTATGTATGAATCAAGCCCTATGCCTTTAAAAAAAATTTCAAGTCGAGTACGAATCAAGCCTCATACCTAAAAAAAAAAGTGATTAAATCCAAAGCAAATCTCATGCTAAATTTATTTAATCGAAGCAAATCCTAGTAAAATCTCAAGCTTAAAGAGAATTGGATTGAATATTTTATTTTAAAAATATGTTCGGATATAATTTATTTTAGTCTTACTAAGATAATGTTTCAAATCAAATCTGTGTTCAATATTTTACCATTATTAAGTTCCGAATCCAATCCAATAATAAAATATTCCAAAAAATGTTGATAAGCATTTTAAACATATTTTGGGTTTATATAAAATGTAATCACACTAAACCTCAAAAGGTGAAAAATCAAATAAAGATCATGTACACTTTTTTAAATCTTAGTGCAAAGGTTAATTATAATTAATATTTACTCCAAGGTAAAGATAGATACTTTTTTCAAATACAAGATATCCATTGTCACTAACACCTGTACCCTATGTTCCTTTACAGCCTGGAACTCAAGTTAATTGCTCTCTTCATTCTAGCGCACAACTGGTTTCCAGTCTGATTATATTAATTTGTTCTGGAGAAGTAGGGGATTGATGTACCCTGAAAATTACAAAATTATGTGTTTTAATTGTGAAATTTGAGGCCTACTGTTTTCTGGTAAGTGTCTACCCTCCTTTCAAAGTTACTGAATATATCCGTTTGGTGGCAATTTTACATTTGTTAAGTAAGTATGAAACACAGATTCAAATTTTGAGCTAAACACATTAAATCAAATCTGAATCTTACAATAATAAGTTGGAAATTTCGAAATCTGAATTTTATTAAGATTCGGATTCGAAATTCCGAAGCTTTGCATATTAAAGTAGTTTATTCACAATATGTCTGTACACAATCATAATGAAACAATGAAAATAATATTTATTTGTGTAATATACAAATTAATAAATACAATGAAAGTCCAGTGTTAATCAACCTACATATGTTATTATTTCATTTTGGTGTGTAATAGACCTCAAGATTTAAAAAAGTTCTTTGTTAATTTAAAATTAAATAAATACAAATGGTCTGATGTATTAGTCACTAAAAACTATTAATAATTTTGGTTTACACTGGAAAATGCTTTCACAACTAATAAAGAAATGACCGGAAAATGTTTCCTGATGGTCAAATTATTGAACAAACATAGACATAATAGAAAATTTTAACAAAATGTACATGCACTTCACATTATTATTAAATATTATTCTTGTTTAACATAATAAGTTGGATCCATCGTAATTTCTACTTCAGAAACACTGGAAAAATCATCGGTATTAATCATAACCATAGTGTCACTATCTGGAGGTGAGCTTGAACTCAACGAAGTTATTCCATGAACGACAGAAAAATGCATTTTTATATGAGCAGAAGATTTTATTTTCTTCTTACAAAACGGGCAAGTATATGCAGACGACGACGACGACGTCGTATCTTCAGCCACTGGCACCGCAGTAGTTTTAAAATGTGTGTTCATATGTTTGTTACAGTCACCCTTTTGCTTGAACGCACGATCACACCATTTACAAGCATATGGCCGCTCGTTAGTATGAACACGCATGTGTGTTTCAAGGCCATCTCGCCTGCGAAACGCCCGGTTACAAACACTGCAAACGTACGGGCGAAGCTCTGAGTGTACAATAGAGTGTTGCATGAGGTTGATCTTTGAACGAAAAGCCTTGTCGCACATATTGCAAGGGAAAGGTTTCTCGCCAGTGTGAATGCGCTCGTGAACCACAAGACTCGCATTCAGCGAGAAATTTGCCTCGCAATATTTGCAAGCAAAAGGCTTTTCTCCGGTATGTGTGCGCAGGTGAACGTCACGTGACATTTTGCTCCTAAACGACCGCTGGCAAAAATTACAACCAAATGGCGCCAAGTTGGTATGAGTTAACAGATGCTGTTGCAAAGACACTTTGGTCGACATGATCTTTTTGCACTCGGGGCATTCGAATGGCTCTTTGTTGGCCTGCTTGAGTTCCTCTTGGGTATGTAAAGAGCGGTGAGACAGCAGCTCGCGCAGACTGTTGTACGGTAGCAAGCACACACTGCACTTATAGCGGTAGTCCTGGCAGTGGATCTTGCGGTGGGTCTTCAGATTGCTGCGACGCTTAAAGGACTTGTCACATACATCACACTTAAACTTGCGTAGGTTTGTGTGAACAGTTGAGTGCTGTCGAAGTTGCTCCAGCTTACGGAACATTTTGAAACAATCTGGCTCGGTGCATTTGTATGGACGTTCGTTAGTGTGCAAACGCCGATGTTCCATCATTCGGTACCTGTAATAATAATATGGATAATTAATGACATTCCATGATATGAGATTTAAATAGCTAAGCTATTATACTTGTTAAATAAAGTTATATAGCATAGGGTATAAGCAATATACTATAGTATATAGTATTAGTAAATTGAAAAATGACACCTGGGCACGAGAACCGAATCTGAGTCCTTTGACTTAGTACGCCAATGCTCTAACCACTACGCTATCCAGGATTAGTCTTGTTCTCAGGGTCATTCTCTACACATATTCTAAGGCAGAATTTGTGATGAAAGTGTGGAAAATGTCCGCTACAAATGTGTGATCAATTAAGATCACAAGCTATCAGACAACACAGCCATCTGGATAGCTCAGTGGTTATAGCATTGGCATACTAAGCCAAAGATCTCGGGTTCGATTCTCATGTTCAGGTGTCATTTTTCAATTTAAAGAATACAATAAAACAATTTTAAATGTACCTGCTCTCATATAAGTTGCCACATATGTCACACGAGACACGCTTGAAGGCGTCTGGGTTGCTGTGCTTAAGCTTGTGGATGCGGAGACTCCCAGCGTGCTTCAGCTTCTTCCCACAGATGTCACAAAGGAACTCCTGGCTTTTGTGGGTCACAGCATGGTAGTGGAAGCTTGCCTTGTTGTTATAGCTCTTGCCACAGTCCGGACACACAAAGGTTTGGTTCGTGGCGTGAGAATTATGATGGGTGCGCAGCAATGTACACGTGCGGAAATTCTTCCCACAATATTCACACATGTAAGGCCGCTCATTGGTGTGCAGGCGCTCATGTTCCAGCAATATTTTCTTCGAGTGGAACAATTTACCGCAGTACTGACAAGGGTGTGTGGAGCAAGTGTTGGCACTCTTGTGTGTTTCCAATTCTTCCCCCGAATCAAATTTAAGGTCACATTGTCGGCAATACCAACCAAACTTGGAGCGAAGTCTCTTCCTTTTCATTATAGTCTTTTTGACTTTGAGATTATATGGTCTTTTCAAAGCCAGTCTTGATTGATTTGATTTCTTTGTTGAGGCTATCTTTTGAATAGTTTCTATTATTCTAGACTGAAGACTTTTGCTTACACCTTGAAATTCTTTAGAAAGTTTCATACGGAGATTGGCATTAATTTGGTGTTCTGAGATTCCTGGTGAAATGTTCGGCGTTTCAACTTGAACATTGAATATAGTGGTAATTTCCAAGTTATCAGGTTGCTTAGGGCTTGGATCACTAGTAGTAACATCAGTAACATTAGATTTAATGGCAGGAATTTCTGCACCAGCAAAAGTAAAGGTGTCAACAGGATTCTCTTGATAAGGAATGGATGCATCAACAAAAGAGAAGTTATTTTCAGAATCATCTTTAACGAGAGTAGAGACATCAACAGGACAGGCAGAAGAGCCAGCAACTTCATTTGAAGCAGTGATAAGATCAGATGCATCATCAGGAATAGAAACAGATACATTTTCATCAGTAGTTCCTGTAGGCAAGGTCTCAGCATAATCCTCAGTTTCTGGTTTATCTAGGTCTGCGATTACACTTTCCTCCAGTGAATCATCCCTTTCTATGATTTCTTGTGGATGACAAAGCATGTGTCGCTCAAACAGCTCTTTAGTCTCGTAGAACACAACATGGGGCTTACATATAGTGCATGTAAACACTTTATCTGGATGCATCTGGGATTGATGAGCCAAAACATATCAGTACCTATCAGTGTCTCTTTACAATATGAACACAGGTAAGAAAATACATCGTTGGGAGCAGGCTCTAAGTCGGTTCTAGTAAACCTGTTTTGAGTCTCTGAAGCTTGACGTTTTTTTGAGGATGTATTTGATTGATCAATATGCTCATTAGTTAGCTCAACAATGTTTGCATCCTCACTCATACAGGTACGAATTTCTCCTTCCTCTGCTTCCAAATGGTTTAACATGTGCAAATCAAAGGCGTGTTTGGACTCGTAGAATACAAGAGGAGGATTACATTGATTACATATAAATACTTTGTCTGGGTGAATTGAAGAATGATGAGCAAGAAGGCTCTCGGTGCCAACCAAAGCAATCTTACAGTACACACATATAAAATTATCTTCAGAATTCAATGATTGTCTCTTGTGTGTGTCTTGATGGTCTGCAATTGAGGAATGATCTAGAGATGTTGCAGATTGATTTGTTGGCTCATCAGTCAAATCCAATAGGACTTGTTCTGAATCTTCTTTTCCTTGGGTAAAATCGCCTGGTTGCACATCAACTCTGCAAAGTAAATTCAGTAATGTTAAGTGGGATGGGGACGGTTCACAATGGGGGAGCTGAATTGTATCCGTTCAGACATTTTCTTAAACAAGCACCACAAATAAAAAGTATGATTTGTATCCATTCTCATAATATCCACAAAATCCTGAATTGTATCCATTTAATTGGGGTGCCACTTGTCTGATAGATGGCAGGCGCTGAGACTCTCCTTAACTCATTCCGTGTTTACTAGAGAGCAGCATTATCATTAAGTTAATGTATAAAAAAAGATAAATACTTAATCGTGTTTCTTTTAAAATAATAATAAAAGGGTACTTTACAAATGATTGGTTTTTAAAAATAATTATGATCTAGTTTAAAATTAGTACATGAGGAAGCATTTCCTAAAATAAATTAATATTTTAAATAGTTTGAAAAATGTAATATTTCAGGATCCCAAAATTTCATAAAAAATGTGTTGACGCATGAAAGGTTAAGTTTTGTTCGGGTGGGTTCGTTTATAGTATTAAAAATTATAACTATTGCCTATTAAATACTTTGGTGCCATGTTATGACATTCTTTGAATATGAATGTTATAAATAATAACGGTCTTCTGTGTTCTCTTGTAGCCTTTTTCCTAAACTAAGATCATCTATACCTGTGAGGACAATGTTGCTTATTGTTTGGCTTTATTGACGAGAGGGGGGGACGCAGAGGAGGTAGATTTGCTGAACAAGGAGGGAAAAAAACTTCTTTCGGCCGAAGAATTTTCTGATTGGCTTGTGTCATTCAATTCAACTATTCATGTCGATAAGGTGAACTAGTTCGACTCGTTCACCTTGAGGAGCCGTTCAATTTAAACTAGTCGTTCGCGAACGACACATCTCTAGTTCCAATATCTTGATTAAAACCTGGGTAATTGTCACAACCCTGAGCTAGATCAGGATGTTTATTTAAATTTGGATAACTTTGTTGAATCTACGTGACTGAAAGAACTGGCCAAGCAAACTTGTTGTAATGAATTAGAAAACATTAAGAAAGAATCTGACTACTCACAACAATCTTGTTCCAGATGTGCAGTAACTGGGCCAGATCGGGTTATAAGAGCTTCGGTTTTATGGCTATCAAGGCTGACACAATATCTATTTCAGAGGCAATTACTATGCACGTTGCCAGACTATACATATTAGAACTTTGGGTCATCAGTGGTACTTGAAATAGAGGGCAGCCATCGTGCCCAGAGTACTGGGTTCGAGTCTGTATAGGGTCGCGGGCGGTGTCAGTCGAGCCAACAGTTTAAATATTCACGACTAGGCCAGTTCTCTCATGAGTCTATACGTCTGAGTCTTATATTTCTTTTAACACTTTAACATCACTATTTGTATTAACTCTTAGTGCTACTAATAAACCCAAAAATAGAACCTCCAGTATTGTTTCGATCCCAACCGTCTAAATTACCACCGACTCCTAACTTACCCTGCAAGCTATCCTGACAGATCCGGCCTACAGGAAGGGAGGAGGCAACACCTTTCATGTACCGCATCAAAATATTATAAAATAGTTCAAAAAGCGAAAAAAAATTTTTTAAAAGAGATAAATGATGTATTTGCATGTATTGGTCCATTTCCTGTGTTTTTCCTTTGTGTTATTCATTCCTTCTACATGTTTATATTAAAATGTCCTATCTTTCTTAGCTAATTATTTTACCCTCCCTTTTGTAATTTTTGGTTTCCTCTTTTAGGAAGTTGAGTTGTACGTTTCACACTTCTTCTTAATAAGTTCCGATTTAATGAACCTTAAGTCGGGGAATTAGGCGGTAACAATTGACTTTCTTTAAGAGGGAGCCATTACCTCTTTGTCCTGTAGCAGCAATTAAAGTGTGAACTGTGTTCTTAATTTCATAGTAATAGCCATATTATGTTAGTTTCCTTTTATATGTTTCTATCCACCGTTCCTGTACTTTCTTCTAAATATAACAAAATACCTCAAAAAGCAATAAGAGATTTTCCTTAAAGAGATAAGAAAATAATAACTATTTCCACATTAATGACTTTCAACCAATGTTTGCAATAAAAATCTTCTGCTAGTTGTCAGTTATCACCTCTCATGTGGAGAATGGACTGTACATACAAATAATTAAACCTTTTTATCATTTATATGAAAATGATTTTTTAACCATAAGAGCACAGCCAAACTGGTGAGTTGGTCATCACAATAATAATGCCATAAAATAAAGCCTAGTTATTTAAATTGGCAACTCAAAGTTTCCCAATTCTGCACCCAACTCGCTGTTGCTATGCAGTACTCACAACCAGGTTGTCATGGTGGAGCCCTAATGTAACAAGTGTTATTCAACTTTCAACTGTTTAGGTTTTACAATATTTGTTTAACACCACTGCGTTAGTAAAAAAAAAAGAAACATATGCTGCTATATAAAATTAATCCTAAAACTCATAATTATCCAGAAGTAAATCCTTAAACTCATAATTATCTATAAGAAAATTCAACATAAAATATGAATTACAATAAACAACATAAATGTAAAAAAACACAATAGGCTTACTTTCGCATAATGTTTGCTGCTCCAGATTTGAATAGGTCATTATTTGGATCTCGAGCTTTCAACATTTTTATTATTTCTTCTTGGGTCAGTGGTCTTTTTGACTTCATTTTCACCACAACTATTTTGTATCGTTGATTTTTTATCTGCAAATCATCATAATAATTGTGTTAAAATACTTTATATTGTAACACTTTCAGGGTTAATGAATGCAATTTAATCCTCTTTAAAGTCTTAAAAAGCTGTCCCAATTCTTTAAAGTCTTAAAAGCTGTCTCATTTATGTAGATTTCATTTAAGTGTTTTTGGAATAGCCTGAATTAGAATTATTACTATTTTCATGTTTGTTTATTTAAAAAGTATACAGATAAAATTAGGTGCCATCGAATCTGCATGGTTGACTGTTCTACAGAGTGACAAGTATATACTTGCAGGGCAAATGATGCTAAATGTTTTCATAGTTTAACTGTATTTATTATTGTCAGTAATTAATCAGAACAGTTTAAATAAAACACAGTGAAGGAAAAATATGAATAAATCATTCTACTCTCTTGACCTGATGAAGCTGTCTGTGACAGTGAAAGCTTGTCCTTAAAAATGTGTTTGTGTATTTTTTAGTGTTCTATCTAAACAATTTCTACTCCAGTATCACCAAGGTAAGTGTGCTGGCTATCCCTTCTAATTTAAACCATGATTTAGCCTAGTGCCTATTCTAAATAACCTTAATTAGGTCTTAGGAATTACGTCTTCTAACCATTATCATTCCTTTATTCTTATGAGAAAAATGTGTGATTTATGAGATAATTTTTAAGAACACAACCACCGTGAGAAATGAGAAATGGTTGTGATCTCAATGTTAAAAACAATAATCAACTTTGATTTTTATTGAGTCAGTAATTTTTTTTTATAAAACAACACGTTCTTTAAATTAAAAATACTTGACTTTCTTACCCCATTTTTGAGTGCTTGAATTAGTTAATTTATCATGAATAATTTCCAATGGATTAGAAAGAAAGAAAGTAAAACAATTTGTAAACACAGTACAGTATAATCCTGATTGTCTGGACATTGGTTATTCGGATTTGTATCGCAGTAGCAGTTTTCATAAAATTCAAAGTTTATAAGTGGGCAGATTGTTTCTTATTGTTAAGACACTCAATTCATATAATAAATGAGCCACAATAGTAAAAAATATGTATCCAAGCAAGGAAGTTGGGAGTGTATCACTTCATAAGGTGGAAAGAAGGTGGGAATTCTGTAACAACCCCCTTATTGAATGTTCCCCACCCATTACCAGTGTAAAAGAGTGGGATAAGTCTTTTAGTGTGAAATATTTTTTTTTTCTATAAAATAAATTATCTGGTTTTTCCGGATAATCAGGTTTCTACTATATATCAATAAGTTAATTATCATAAGTTTTTTAAATATTAAGTCATCTTAGATAGTTAAAAAGGTAGAATAAAAACTTATAAAAGTGAATACAGACTGTTCATAAGTAGCATTTAAAATAAAAACATAACATTAACATAAATAACAAGAAAAAAAAAAAAAATATATAAGAATTAAGTTTGGCATCTCAGCTAGCAAGCATATCTACAAAGGTTAATGATGGAAATAAGTTATGTAAAATTATATAAGTAGGTAAGTGTAAATGAGGTTGCACCTTGAATAATATTCCTTTTGTCATATCTCATTTTGTAATTTTAAATACTTATTTTTTGACTAAATGAAAAATTAAATACATTAATTTAAGTTACTAAGTCTATATGAAACATATACAAATAAACTCACAAACGCCCCTTCCCCCCTTACTAAATGGTGGATTCAATATATATATATATAAATATAAAGGGATAGTCCCTTTGAATAAATGAACAGATCGTTAACTGGCGCACTGAGACAAGATGCAAATGTTAAGAAATTCAATATTATTTAAGAGGCGATTTGGTCTATGCCAAATGGAGGTGAATTAACATGCTCTTAGGGAATTAAAAACTATTTATTTTTTGTTTAATAATTTTAAATATTTCATGAAAACATTAAATAACCCCATTTTTAATTATGGTTCACACAAAAATCACAGTTTTGAAATAAAAATAAATGGTTGGAAACATAGATCTAGCCTTCCTCAAACAAATAAACCAATTATGTAACACAGACTACTTAAAAAGAATGAAGATTTGGATTCAAGGAAAAGTGGATTTAATCCATCTCTAATTATATGGCTTTAAAAAGTTTTACTGAGAAATATTTGTAAAATCACTGGGTTATTTTAATACCTACTCACTCTATGGCATAAGGAACTCGAAAGTTCATTGCCGCACTTACAAGAATATACCACTTATTTCTATCTTGAGGTAGTTCTATCCAGTGCACCTCATTACACCCTATATCTATCTTTCAGGTCTATTCTAATGTTATCGCTCATCTACTTCTAGGTCTTCCCAAAGGTTGCTTCTCATTGTATGCCAGTTAGTACCTTGAACAAGAGTTTAGATTCTCCCACTCGCTTTGCATGTCCTATCCACCATAATCTGCAAGACTTGATTATCATTTTAGTAACGAAAAACCACGATCACAATAATTTCAGTTTATTTATTTACTAAAACAATGGCAATCAGTATGGGAACATATAAATAAATAGTGTAACAATGATAATGACAATAATATGATGGATTAGGTACCTGGCATAATATCTCAGTTCAAACAAACACATAAAGTTCTATATAAAGTTCCTAAAACATGTACTCACAACTTGTTTGATTTCTTGAGGGACCGGATACTTCCTCGGTCTTCCCCTCTTGACAACTCTTTGAGGCCTGATTTCGTCAGGTGGAGGGGGAGGAGGATTGACATCAACGGCAGACTGGTTCTCTTCCCAAAGAAAATCATCATCACTTTCTTCTTGCAATTGCTTGTGTTCAGTCTCTTGGTTTTTATCTTCCGGGGTTGCAGCTTCCTCGGAAGGTTCTTCTTTCTCCAAATCTTCTTCTTTCTCCAAATCTATTAATTCCTGCAATAGATAAATTAAACGGACAGTGGCAATTTTAAATAAAATGGCAAATTGTTGCTTTTATTCTATACTAGCAGCTAAGTAACCGGAGTTGACCAGGGTAACAAACGATTCAATCAGACAGAAATAAATCTCTTAACTTATTTCTTCTGACACAGTTTTAGGTTAATTTAAAAAAAAAAATCCAAATTTTAAAATTCCTACTTTGAAGTACATATTTTCATACTCCGGGGGCTACTAATTTTTAAATTTAATACCTCTGCGTGAGATAGATATCGCTCAAAGCCTATGAGAGTGACAAACAGAAAGAAAGAGAGATCCACACTCGCTTAATTTTATTAATTTAGAAGAAGAAGAAGATAGAAGAAGTTACACTCACACAAAATTATTTAAATGAAGAATTTCCAACTTAGGGAGAAATGGGAGTTTTAGATTTGATTTACATAGTGAGAAGTAAGAATATGACCCAAAAGTATAGCTCATTCAACTCCATATTTTACTAAACAAATTTAAAGCTTTACAAAAAATTATATTTTGTGATTCGATTGACAAAATAAAATAAATCATATAAATCTTGTTTAACTTGGAAAGAACCTCAATGAGTAGTGCACCATATAAAATAATACAAGATGACAGTGTGAAATTACGCCCAAAAGATGTGGTACTATGTGTTCGATACACTTCAAAACCATACTTTATAGTAACAACCATCATCATCAACTGTTTCCACCCTGTAACCGAGTTAGTTTAATGAAATGCCTTCATCTTCATCTATTATTCCATTATTCCTCCTTTAATTGCTTCCATTCTTCTCCTCTCACTTGTACACTTGTCTGCTCCTCCCATCTCTATTGTGGTATTTTCCCTACATAATTAATCTTCATTTTCTTTGGCATCCTTTCCTTCTCCATCCTCATTACATGTCCATACCATCTCAAGTCTTGCTTCCTCTACTATCTCATGTACTCCCTGTACTCTCACTCTTTTCTGGATAACTTCATTCCTTTGTTTCTTCTAGTGAGAGTTTTTTTATTACAGCTAACATGGTCCTCACAAACTTTATTTTCATCGCTGCCACCTTCCTAATCTCTCTTACATTTAATGTCCATGTTTCTGCTGTATATTTAACTATGGGTAATAGCCATACATAGCAGCAGAAGAGGTAGTATCTGACAGCTAAGAAAAGCTACCATATATCCATTGGGCAGACCATATTATCTGCTAGGCCATTTGTTGATTTGTGGTTACTTTTGGCAGTCAAAATATTCACACAAACAAACAATTTCTTTAAAATCATTAATATATATTTGGAAGAAGGTACAGGAAAGGTGGCTAGAATACATATAAACCAGTACACACTTTACATTGATGCCACTGGACAAAGAGGTATTGGCTGCCTCTTTAAGAAAATCAATCGGCACCGCCCGATTCCACGACCTAGGTTTCATTCTATCGGAACTTATCAGGGAGGAGTGTGAAACACACAACGCAACTTCCCAAAAGAGGAAACCAAAAAAAACAAAAGGTAGAAAAAGGAAATTAGTAAAGAATAATAGGACACTTATATAGGAACATGTAAAAGGATTAACATTAAGGACAAACACAGGAAAAGGACATTGGGTGCAAATATGATGTATCTCTTTAAGGGAAACCTCTTTTCGCGTTCTGAGGTAATTTGTAATATATATTTGTAAGAAGGCACAGGAAAGGTGGATATAAAACATATATCATTATTAATATATTTTGATACAAACGTACATAATCTGGTTCAGGAGTTACTTCCTGCTCTATAGGCAATCCCATTATTTTTCTGAGTCTTATATCACCTTCCAGACATGTATTGACAAGATTATGGCACACTTGTAGCTTATGTATGCAGGGTTCACACAGGCACACAGGCATCAAATCATCTTCGGTCACCTGTTAGGAAAACCAAAATAAGCTGAATGTCCCAACTGTTAAACTAATATAAGCTACCAAGATATATATTATAGCAAAACACTAAGAGTATTTTAATTACTTTTACAGTAAAACCTTGGATTGCGAGCATAATTCGTTTCGTAAACTTGTTCGTAATACAAAGCACTCGTATATCAAAGTGAATTTCCCCCATAAGAAATAATGGAAACTCAGATGATTCGTCCCACAACCCAAAAATATTTAATCTAAAAATTATTAATACCTTTTTTATTTTCGTTATTTAAATGTAACTGTACTGTAATCAAATTTATTTATTTAATTTAATGGTGGCTGGTGTGAGGTGGACGAGAGAGATGAGAGGAGGAGGTGTGTTATTGTTTAGGACAACTTTCACTGTCACTAACGAAATCACTGGAATATTTTTATTTTTTGTGCGACTTTAACAAAGAACCTATCCAATGACACTGCTCGGGAGATAGAGCGTAACTGTAGTACTACTCGTATTGCAAGATATCGCTCGTTTATCAAGTTAAAATTTATTGAAAATTTTTGCTCGTCTTACAAAACACTCGCAAACCAAGGTTTTACTGTATTTGTGATTTTATTTTATCTTGTGGGTTGTTTCTGGTATAGTTTCAATCAACGAGCTTTTAAACTAATGGAAACAGTGTTCTAAATAAATATACAAAAAACTTCACATATGGTAATTATTACGGGTATACAAAGTCCATTTTTTCAATTCTAAGGGAAGTCAAATTGAATAGTATGAGATTTTCCTGAAGTTGAATCGAAGTTTGAATATTCAAAACATATTTAATATGGGATAAAAATATTATACTTGTCATAACTATGTAAATCTTGGTATTAAATGTATTTAAAAAATGCTATATTTCAAACATAATTAAGTTAATATATTTCATATTAAAATAATAAATTAAACTATTATCACAAAATGTAATTTAATTATTTTAGATTTTTATATGGTAACACTAATTTTTGAAAGCAAAGCTTCGTCGAATCATGAATTTTACTTTTGAATTGAAGTTGAAAGGAACAAATAAGTTGAAGTTTTCAAAGCTTTGCACACCTATAATAATTACAGTTTATGATAGTTTGAAAATTTATTATTTCTATAATCACATATATAGTAGGGTCCCTGTATCTGTTGATTCAGTATCTGCGGTTTACCACTGCCCAATTTTATTTACTTTTAATAGAAAAATTGCTTATAAGTTTCAAACTTCACGCCAAGCGAGAACCGGCCGTACTATTAGCAGAACAAATGTGTCTAGTATGTACATTATTTGACATCATCATCATGTGATTGTCGCAACAAGAAGAATGATGATTTATAAGTACACTGTAGTGTATAGTACACATTATTATTACTTTATTTAATGTTGATAATGTCTTACTGTGAATTATTTATCAATTAAACTATACCATATATATGTATATAACATGATTATCATGTTATCTTATAGTTCGGTACTATCCATGGTTTCACATAACCCCGGAAGATCTGGGAACATATTACCCACGAATATGGGGGCCCTACTGTATTATTGAAAATTGTGATAGCTTAATGGATCAAATTAATTATATACAGTTTGAGGCCAATTACCTAAAACTATATTTACAAATGATAAATTCTTCTTCAAATGAAAAAGTGTGGTTTTTAAATCTGTTTAGCTACACCATATAAACACAATACCAGTTAGCATATAGATCAAAATAACAAAGTTTAGCGACCATATAAACACAATATTGGTAGAAAAAATCTAGTGCAACTAGATGAAATTAAAACTTAAGTCTGTCGACTAAGAATCAGAGCTAAATGTTTCTAGTCATCTATTAAAAACAGAGTATAACTAATGACACATACCAATATATTAAATTGGTTTATTATTTAAAACATAGAGCCTATAATTATACAGTTTAAGGTTAGACATAAACCATAAGCTAAAATTTCAAAATTTTACCAAATAATTGTTTATACCTATTAGGTGGTAAAAACCATGAAATAATGACCATTACAATCATGCTGTTTTACTGAATTACAATGAACAAATGTAAAGATGTAGATACACAATAGTGTTATTTTGTTTATTTTATCTTGTGTAGTAGGAATAGCACTAGTCAGCAGTAAATAGATAGACAGAAAACAATTCAAATAAAATGAAATATTTAAAATAGATGAATATAAAAATATATCATAAAAATATGTTTAAATGTAATATTTTAATCATTACAGTACTTACCATAATGGGGAGATGTGTGTGGATCTTGGTTGCTAAATCTATTTCTATCCCCTTTTGACCAAATATTGGTGTTAGTCTCCGACTCAACCTTGCACACACTCGGCAAAGTTGACCAGCGACTACACCCAACTTATTCAAGTCTAACGTCGCTGCCATTGTCTGCAACACTGAACAATACAAAGTTAATATGTCTGCACTAACTAGTGCCACAATTGTGGTGTTTTAAGAGGCCAGTGTTACATTGATTTTTATATCATATAAAAAGCATTAAATATTTTTTTTAGAATCCTAAAAAAATAGGAGGAAGGGTGAATTAAATGGTCTACCAAAGAGATTTTGAGAACCACTGCTATAGAACTATAAAACTGAGGGGGGGGGGGGGGGGGGGGAATATTTAATTTTCAATCAATAACAAACATTTAAATATTAATATTTGAAGCCTTAGTTAAGATCCAGATAAAAATTTTCACCATTTTAAAGCTCTCAATTAACATTTTAAATAAAAATATAAAACTTTTAATAAGGCCTAGGTGAATGAATTCAGGGTCAAAAAATTTAAAATTTTAATATTTCCAAAAATCTTAAACTTAAAAATATGGAGAAAATCACATTCTATCTTTATGTCAGTAACCACATGCCTACATTTTAACGTTAGACCGTAATGGGATCTCAAGCTTTTGATCATTGAAGCAATCAATGCACACAGGAACACTTTAATATGTCGGCCTGATTAGTAATTATTATCATCTTAACATTTTTATGATATTCTAAAATTTATTTTAAAATAACATTATTATATTTTATTATTGAAGCCCATGTTATATCGTTTACCAGCACGTTACTTCAATGTATGGGAATATTGATCTGGGTCAGTAACCTAATATTCAAACAGAACATTCAAGACCCTTTGAAAATAAATCACATAAGTTTGACCATATGACTTAGAAGTGCATACCTTTGTTCCTCTTAGTGAGGATAAAATTGAAACTAAGATATATTCTAATTTAGAAGACATTAGATCTAATTTTTGTGAAATAAGTGACTTTGTAAATTATAAAAAAGACAAACTCAAAGAAATCATAACAATAAAACTGTTTTTTTAGAACCTCATGGCCCATCTCCATCATGCCCATATCCCCCAAAACTTGACAGATTTACTATAAACAAGATTGAAGTTAAATTCATTTCATTACCAGCCCACAAACAACAAATGACTGTACATACAAACTCTCACAGAGGGAAATGCTGATGGTTTTGCAAAAAATGAATCGGAAAAAGACCTTTAAGTTTTTTCTATTAAAACTTTAAAGTTTGCATACAAATGCTACAGCAATAAAGTTTTAATACATTTTAAGATAATGTGGGTTCAGTATGTTTTGGTAATATTAAGAACCCATTTTAAAATATATTTTAAAATATTCAATGTTTTTAATTTTCTTTTAGCATTGTGTTTTATCACCTGTTCAGGTTATACACATCTAAAATGTTTTTTTTACTGTAATATTTATTATATTATATGGAACTGTTCCTGTATTCATTGCTTGCTTTGAATGTTAATATTATATTATATTGACCACTCCTGTGGTCTAGCGGTCAGAGTTCCTGGCTACAAATCAAGAAGTCCTGGGTTTGATCCTCAGCGACTCCAGATTTTTCTGTGAAGCAGTGAATTTGGAACAGAGTCAAACTCAACCTTTTGAGGACAAATGAGGAGTTACTTGAATAAGGAAGTACCAACTTTTGTCTAGAAAACTGAATTTAATTGCCGAAGGTGTCATTGTGCTGAGCCCTGGACACCCTCTATCTACAAATGTTGGCACTATCTTCATCAACATACAGCGGCTACTCAGTCAATATCGCTTACTTGCAGGTGATGCCATGGATTATTATTTTTTTTTAATAGAAAACTTTCTGTAAGCTATGTGTTGATTGCTTCAATGATCAATAACTTAAAATCCCATGACTGTCTCAAGTTAAAACTATATATATATGTATATATATTTATACGTATATACATATATAATGCTTAGGAAGATAAGGAGAGAATGTGAATTTCAACAAAATAAAAAAATAAGGTTGAGAAGCATGGCTACCATATATTTGGGAGCAAAAGAGAGGACACTTTTTCAAAGTGGTACAAACATATTATGAATAAATAAACACATTGGATTAAAAGGAAGAATTACACCCGACAAAGATTCATACCTCAATCTCCCAGTCATTAGCAGTTTAGTCTACTGCGAAAGTAGCATGTTTGACCATGTTACCCATTAAAATCCCCTTTATAGATTCAGCAGAAAACTTCTTTCTCTATTTTTTCCATTGAGCACTCCAAAAACCACGATTTTTTCTTTTTGAAGCTCATTTGTAAATTTGAATGCTTTGACATTTTTAGAAAATAGTCAAGTTTACCTACAATAAATGATGAAGTAGTTTTTAAATAAATCAATATAGAGACCAATTTAATATTACATATGATCTATTCACTTTACTTTACTTTATCGTCATCTCTCGGAGAGACTCAATAGGCCTATTGTGATCGACAAAAAAAAGTGAACTTAAGATTTTGATGGATGTTGATATTTTATGACCCCCTGAACCTGAAAAAGTGTGGGTTTTTTTTTTTTCAATGCAGTCTGTTTGTTAATGGGGCTAGATCTGTTACCATTTTACCAAACATGCTAAAACTTACTACAGTAGCCCCATGGCTTCTTTGGTGCTGACTGACAGCTCACAGCTGACAGTCAACATTTAGGCATATACCTTAAGTTTGACTGTCAGAAGTGACAGCTGCTAAACACATGTTTTTTGCAGATCATATGGTTCAGCGTAAGGATACATAATTTGGTCTGGTAGCTTTTCAAAGCCGTCAGAAGTCAGCTGTGAGCTGTAAGTCAGCACCAAAGAAGCCACGGGGCTACTGTATCTAGGCTTGGGTTTTTATAACGTTCACCAGAGGTATTTTTGTGACCATCTGTCTGATGCTAAAATTAACGGTGAAAAGAGAAAAAAGCAGTTTTATCAAAATGGGCTATAATTTATTAAAATTTGTATCCAGGCACTCTTTAACATTACAAACAAAAGTGAACATTTCATTTTCCCACAAAAAATGACTTTGACGGTAGGCCTACCTACTTTACTTATGTGGAAATTTCCAATTATGATAACATCTCCCCAAATCTTTGATGTACAAAATAACTTAGCATTACAAAGATGTCGTACGGTAGGTACTCTTAAAAATAAACAACCTTCAAATTATTTTAAAGATAATAAAATTATTATTTTCAGAGTAATAGGCAAATATTTCTTTTCTAAATAGAGCTTTGGAAAATCGGGAGTTGATAATATACAGAACAAATCAAATGTTTAGAACTGTATAGGCCTCTATATTACTTTGTTTCACATATCTTACAAGTTATAAGTATAATTTAGATAAATAATAATAATAATAATAATAATAATAATAATAATAATAATATTTAGCACCGCGTCTTACTACCCGTTCAGGTTATACGCTTAAGTAATAATTACGCTAATGGATTAGGAATTGAGAAGGTTGAATTTAGAGGAAGTGAACCCGCATTTGCGTGGAGGGAGAGTGGAAAACAATTTAGGAAAACCACCCCCAGTTCACCCGACCAAGATTCGAACCTCGATCTCCCCGTCCTCGGCGGTCGAGCCCCAACATGACTAGCGCGTTAGCCAACTACGCCACCGAGGCGGGTAATTTAGATAAAGGAGTGAGAACGTCTTCGCGGTGTACCATACTATTTAGTTTCTTCTTGACAACATTGTTTTTCAAAAATCTGGACAATTTTGCATTGTTACGAAATCTGCCTTGACATATATTTTATGTCTCAAAAAGAGGGAAAAAGAGGATATATGGATGGTACCCCTGTTGAGAAGTGTCACTTCAATGGTTGATTTCACATGGAATGACCCAAAGGTGGTAGCAAGGTATTGTAAGTCAAGCTCACAATTTATTGGATTGCTTGAAATTAAATTTTTAGAAGACATTCCAATCAAAACTAAAATTGGTTTACCAATATCTCAGAAATAAATACCTGGACCTATTTGTTTTGTGTGTATTTATGATATTTTGTAGTATGTAGGCCCTACCCTATTTTAATTGATAAAAACCTAAATAGAGAAAAAGTGTTTTGTTAAAAAAAACCTGGCTAAAATTTCTATTTACCGTAGCTAGAACTAAGTGTTAGATATTTCTTGAATTATTTTAGTTGAATACAAACTATTTCTCAAGACAAAAAACAGCAACACTAATTTCGTAATAAAAGGTAATATTAGGCTTATTAGTTTACCAGGGAATGACAGCTTATCATGAACTTTAGTATAAAATAATGTATGGCATTAGTAAACCTAGGCCTGACCTAGGTTATTATTAATAGGTACGGTTCTAGTTTATATAGGTTTCTTTAGATCACAAAGAGGACAAATAAAGGTTTTAATACCGTATGTGTTTTTGTTACCGCGGATTATTGCCCGCTCAGGTTACATGGATACGTAATAATTGCGCTAATGTGTTGGAGTAGAAAAAGGTTGAATTCTAAAATAAATGTACCCATATCTGTGTGTAAAGTGGAAAATCATTTTATAAAAATCTCCTCAGTAAACCAAGTTAGGATTCAAACCTCAAACTATCTATCATCAACAGTCCAATCTATTGCAAATGTGACACCTTAAACTATGGAGCCACAGATGCAAGTGTTTTAATAGAACTTATAGCTTAAGCTATTTGAACAAATATATATAGGACCTACTGTATTCACTAACAGTCAAAGGCGGCTTGTCCTTGGGGCGTGAAGGGGTGCGACAACAAGGTGCGGATTGAATTCCCTAGAGATGATAACCATCGACAAGGAACTTATTTAACAAATGAAGGTCTTTGAAGATAGAATGATGGAATAGTTCATTAACTTAAAGGAGAGGTGTATGAACTTTGTATATAAATAAATTCTTTGTTTCATATGTGCCGAGTCATTTTGTGCACATGTAAATAATGTAAATATTATGTACCTTACATATTAATGTTGTGAACTGGTGAGGACAGTTATGTATATATTTATGCATATTAATAACACAGCTGTGGAGTTTTTACAACAGATCCATGTTATTTGGGGTGAGTTTCAAAATTTTCAATTTTGCATGTTGTTTGTGATAGGCCTATTATGTTTTATTTTAGTTTAGGCCTATTTCAATGAATTTTTAACAAATATTACCAAAATTATGTCTTATCTTAGATGTATTATTCAAAAATAATTAATAAACCAGATTGGCCAGGCCCTCCAGGTTCTAAAGTGCCGAGCTAAATGTCTTAAGTGATTGAAACATATTAGCTGTGGGGGTTACCGGTTATATAAAAAAGTACAATAATTATATTGGTATCATTTGGAAATTTACTTTGTTCTCGTCTCTTAGATGATATGTTAAAGTATATGTTAAAATAACATAACATTTAAAAAAAAGAGAAAAGAATAAATAAAGACTAATTAAATTATAAAATCATAGTTCAAAGCTTGGCTAAAGTTAAATTAGGTGTGAATTTTTTTAAATAGGCTATTTATTTAGGTCAATAGTAGAATATATTTTAGTGTTACATTGAAATCGTGTTAATTTAATATTAAAATAGGTGTCCTGAAATATATAATAATTTTTTTTGTTAGGATTGGTCAAATATGTGCTAAAATTTTGGCTATTTTAAATTGGATTTCAAAATAAGAAGTAATTTAAAAAAAAAATAACCTAACTACAACCGTAGTGAAAAGAATAATAATTTGTGCGAGAAAGTCTAGGCATAAAATTGAATGGGCATCTCAAGAAATACAAATTAAGATATATCAATCCGACGCAAGGCATCTAAGATATTAAGAATGTTCAAAACGATCACCTATCAGCGAAATATGTAACTAATGATTTTTCACCACCATTTCATACCTATTACCTATGTTGTTACAACTTAATAATACAAATATAAAATAAATATTTGATACTTACGATGTAAACAAGGCCGAGAAAAGATAAATAATAAATAAAGAATCACATTTAACAAAAAGCACCGAGTTAGTTAAAACAATATGCATAAATCCTTAAATATCACGTATGAGACTGTGTTGCCATATTTTTTTTTCCTTATGGCTTCTTATTATTGTCGCATAGCTTTTGAAGCACTAGCATTGATAAATCAAGGTACGCCTACGTTTAATAGTGGACTATTGAAACGAAAGAATAAATATTATGTTATGAATTTAATTGAAAACAGAGATGGATTAGATTTAAGGTATGGCAGTGAAATAAAAACAAAGCAATATGTTTATATTGACATTGAAGAGGGGAAGCATAAGTTATTTAGTAAATAATTATACATAAGAAAGTGTACACACACACACTATCATGGATACAGGAGGGAAGACAAATTTATTTTAACTGATTTGTGAAAATCATCTTCAATTAGAACTTATGATATAATAAAAGTCTCAACGTCATCGTAGACGACTATGCACAGTTTATATTTAAAGTGGGGGATAATAATAATAATAATAATAATAATAATAATAATAATAATAATAATAATAATAATAAGCATAATGATACAAAATTATTGATATAGACAGAACATCAAGGCCATGTCTGAATAGTCCGTCTAAGGGCCCTTGGAAGCCATGTGCACATTAAAGTTGCAATGGCGTCGGCTTAAAGGCTGAAAATTATTTTTGATGGTGTCTGAATTCTCTTAAAGTGTAAAATTGCACCCCTTATTGAGCACTTTACAAAGGGGCAATACGCCTTGCCCTTTATCGCGCACTTTAGTTAAATTAGCTTTTTATATTGAATGAAAGTATTATATATTTTGTGAAAATTGAATAAAACATTCACATAATGTTTAATAAAACTAGTATGGTTTGTTCTTTGTTTGTATACATGAAGTTAAAATGTTAAATTTATCTTTCTAGTGTGATAATCTCTCTCAAAAGGAAATTTATTTACGAGTTAAAAGATCTTCAGTAAAATTTGTTTGAGAATAATACTTTACATATATAAATAAATCAATTAGGGCAATATATATATTTATATAATATACGTATATATTTAACGATTTATCTACATATGCAAAAATGTTTGACACGCTCTTTGGTATCACTGCGTACAGCGTGCTCCTTTTGGCGCGTTGCTCTAATTTCTTTGTTTATTCAGCAGTCACTCATTCCGGCAAAATGTTTCAAAACAAGAGCTCAACATGTAACTTAAGTAATTTATTTTTGAATTCCTATAGGCCTATGTATTTATCTCGCAATACCTTTAGATGATTTAAAACTACTTGATATTAATGTAAGCTAGGCCTAGTTTGTCAGCTTCCCAAAAATTTTAAAGTTTATAAAACTGTGATAGGATTGACCAAATTGGTACACCTTTTTCAAATACGTATTTTAACAATAACACATAAAGGGGTTATATAAATAAAAAATATATATTAATCTAATTTTACTTTTGTCCACTTTTAAGCATATTATAATGTTCTTTTTTATTATGATTATAAAATAACATCAACGGCATATAATTGATTTTATTATTTACAGGGAAAGTAGAACAAACCCTAAGGTAAGATAAATGATAAATATGAATTTACGCCTTAAAAATACATAACCACTGACAAAACACTATCAAAATTCAATATCGTTACCATGGAAACGCACGTTTTAGAATCAGCCACCCAGCTGTTTATTTATCACTGTGAATGGATAGACCCACATTTAACTAATGATACTTTTTTGGTCAAGCTGTGAATAGAACCAATTATTCTTAGTTTAGGGAACAGACACATTACCAACTGAGCTAAGGTGCTGGTATCAAAAAAATACAGCTATAGTTAAGACCTATTGAATAAATTCAGAAAAGAATAAAAAAGACAGAGATCACAAATTAATATAATATAAAAATTCCCAAAATAGTAGATTGATCAAGTTTTCAAATAAGAAATTAGTAGTGTTTACAAATTACTAGATTGATAATTTAACGATAGACTATAAGGGCCACTGTTTCAATATCAGGTTTTGTCGATTATTATATTATTTATTATAATTATTACCTCAGCTTAGTATGTTTATTATCTGTTTCAATCTTATGCCCACTGTTTCAATATCGAATTAAACCACTAGTTAACTAAGCTGTGGTTTAATATAACCCCGAGTTAAAACTTCAGAATAACGTAGTTTACTGTTTGAATAGCTTTTTATGAGGCGGTTAGTTGACTTGGAGTTAATTTGTTGAATGCAGAGGTTGGTAGTATATTTTTACTCAAAAGTAACTTGACAAAAAAAATTGTTAGTAGAAATGGGAATAAATTAATGCTGAAATACGTTTATAATCATTATCTAATTTATTTTTAAATACATTTGCGAGTCTTTTGCATGTTTAAGACATATTTTACTAATATATTGTGTAATAATATTCCCTCCAAAACTATTACATTATTTTAAAATCTACTTAATAGATTTAATTATTTATTTTATCCTGCTTGAGAATAAACTAGAGTGTTTAAAAAAGGGGGTGGATGGTGCGCAAAAACCAGTACATATAAGGCACTTTTTTATATGAACTAGTAAATAAATTATAATTTAACGTCATCATTCTGCTCAAAAGGATATAGAGAGTCGATTTAAGCTAAAACCAAAATTAATAAAGTTATTTGTTATGATAAACAACTAAATCAAAACTCACCTAAGTCACGGGGTATTGCCATATCGCTGAGCAGGATCCTAATATTTCAAGAAAAACGTATAAATAATGCTTGAAATATTGGGTTTTGACAGTTTGGAATAGTTTATGATAGTAAAAAGGATTACTAATCGCATACTATAATACTTTAATAACCCGGTAGTTACCATAACTTCCTAGATAACTCAAATTAAAATTTCGAACATCAGTTTAATATCTACGTTTCTATATGGTTTTGGTGAGTTGTTTAAATGTTGCAAACACAAAAAGGTTTTCGAATAATTATAATATGAGTAAGGTATCATTTGATTCTCCGTATCCTTGGGAGGGAAATTATTGTATACAATAATTTATTACTTGCTATTTTGTATGAATAAAAGTGGGTTATATATACCGGATTTTACGCACCATCACGATATAGGTTTCCTAAGCGTTCTGTGAATATTATTTTTTCAACGACAGGGTTCAGGTTTTAAGTGAAACTTAAACTAGTGTAGGCTATGTAATACAATTGGACCTTGGTATTTATGAGGTGTTAAAAAAAGGAATAAAAAATTCAAGTAAAATTTGTTTTTCTACTGAATCATTGTTTTATGTGTTAATGTTGATTTGTTTAAACCACTAGGCCTACTTTATTTATTTTCTAAATAAGCACCAGTTGGGCGTGAAATTTTTTTCCTCAATAACTGGGTTCAGGCCTCAAGTGAAAATTAATTATGATACTACAGTATAGTTATATAATACAACTAGGCCTAGGCTTTCATGGAAAACATTGATAATTCTCTCCCAAAACTAATACACTAATAGAGTAAAACTAGTACAGAAAAAAGGGAAATATTTTACACCACAGCGCATTGGCGTGACAATTGGCTGTAAGGTCCTACCATAGATAAGGAAGTGTATAGATCGAGATCTCTCTGTATCGAGGATCGACATTTGCACTAGCGCTACCAGTGCTTGGTTCTAGAACTAATCATCGAATGGGCGGGCTATTCAAATTCAAATAACCTTATGCAATGCAAGAATCCTTGATTTTATTTACTTCCCATTTTTTCGTTTAGCTTTTTTTATAATTAAAAAGAAGCCAAACTAAAAATGGGAAGTAAATAAAACCAAAGATTTTTATTAACATTTATGTTTTGTTATCATTTTTAAAAATTTTTTTTCTTAATATTATAGCTGAATAAAAAAAACTTAATATATTGGTTTTTCAAAGTAAATCAACTAGGTATTTCACTGCAATTTGATTAATATGATTAATATACAAATCTGAACACATTTTTCTTTAATTTTAAAATAATCCTTCTGCAGAATGTAAAAAATAAAAAAAAAATTGTCAAATTAGCTCTTAATACAAAAATTGGGTTGATGGTGATTGGAATGGGTAGAATTATAATAACAACTAACATTTATTTATATTTTATCAAACAAATATTTTATTAATACATTGTTCAATTTGTTTACAAAAGGTGTATATTGCCCAACAATCATTGTTAAAGTTCTCACTCGAGGACTATGAAAATACAATAGCTAAGAAATTATTCATATGACTTATACTAACATGAGATATAGAAACATAAGTACATTTAAGTATTTTAAAAAAGAATGATTACATCAGTAATGTATGCAATATTATTAGTGAATCAAAGGTGAGCGGTGGGGGGGAGGGGGCATAGTCCCATCAAATCCACATTACCGCTTCCCCCCTAACCAAAATAGAAAGAACTATTTTTTAATCCAATACAACACTTTACAAATGATCAGAATAGGCCTAATCTTTATTGATTATTAGAACATGTGTAGCAACAAAATTTCACTATTTTTATTCCACTAGGTTATAAAATATATCAAAGGAGCAGTTTGGCCTAAAATTAAGTTATAATTAGAAGAGCAAAGATTTTAAAAAAATAAGGGACAGTTTTTTTTTTGACGTGTGACGAATATTTTTCAAACTACTGTGTGCGGCTTGATAAGTGGTGACATAAACCATTAACAGTAGTGTCAGCTTCAAGTGATGTTTAAATTGATGTGATACAATTTCTCGTGTTTTATTGTGCGATAGTGTTATGTGTTTGTGATCAGCAACCTATTTAAAATTTTACCAACATAGCTATCAGTACGTCTTAATAAAAATGATTAAAAAATACACACCAACTGACTGAATGTTTTTTTCATAGTGAATGATTTTACTTTTAAGTCATATATCCTGATGATTTAGTTAATTTTCAAAAGCCCTCAAAATTATTTTGTTGATAAGAAGGTGTCTTGTTCTTTAATTTTTCTGCCATCTCATTGGTTTTATCACAACAGTCAGGCGCGGATTCAGGAGGGGGGGGGGTCAAAGGGTCAGTTGAGCCCCCTGTGAAGGTTAGAAAATTAATATTGAAAACAAAATGAAATTAAAAATTTTAGAAACAAAATACAACGCAGATATATTTTATACAATTTTTAATCTTTTTACTCGCAGACATCTCTTAAGCCGGGTCCACACGTGCGTTATTCGTCCACGTTTATTCAATGTTCGTTATAACCCACGCAAGTATGGAGAAAATATTAGTTTTCATGTACGAATATTTGTCGTGCATAGCGAGTAACGAACATTGTTCCTCATAGAGATGGTAGACTACCACACATCAAAGAAGACTAATAATCGCCTGAGAGCAGTTCATCCACGAACATCGAATATAAAGTATGTGTGGACAGCAAGAGTGACGGAACTGTGGGGGACTCTGCCCCCCTCGAAATTATTTTCTCCTCCCTGGAATAAATTCCCCCCCTAGATATATTTCAAATCCTCTGATATTATCAAATATAAAGCTGAAAGATGGCCTTTAAGTCAAACTCCAAATGACTTCTAAGTGCATTCTATTGTCAAAAATTTGTCGGAAAAGACAGCTTCAAAAACTACTAGACTATAGGCATTTAGTTGCCAGAAAAAGTCAGGGGAGGAAAGTTCTAAATAGCTTCCAGGGTCATCCAAATTTCAAAAAATGTCTGGGGAAGGACAACTCCAAATTACTTCTAGGTGCATGTCATTTTGAAGAATTTTCAGAAGAGGACCACCCCAAATAGCCTAGTTTCTGAAATAATTCAATTTTCAAAATTTTATCGGTGGAAGACCACTTCAAAGATTATCTTATAGAGTTATCTAATCATCGTAAAAAATTAAGATGAGGATCACTCTAAATAGCTTCAAGGGGAATCAAAATTTCAAAGATTTCTTATGGCTTGTAAAATAATCTAATTTAAAAAAAAGGCAAAGACTAATCATAACTTCTAGAGTGAACAATTTTTTTTTTAAATTGTTAGAGGGCCACTCCAAATAGTTTATAAAAACTATCTGATTTTAAAAAATAGGAGAGGATGACCACAGTTTAAAACATGCCTAAGGTCAAATATAAATGAGAAACTATTAAAGGGCTTTAAACAGAAATATAACATATTAAGTAACTAAGTTATTTATAGCTATGATCCCCCTATGAAAATGATCTGGATCCGCTCCTGACAACAGTGTAGTGTCTTTCTGATACTATTCACTGCAGAAGAAAAATAAACTAAGCTAATTTATTATTACATTAATTCCCAAATCCTGAGAAATCTCTGGTATGATATAAGCGATGGTTGAATAAAATAATTAAGAGGAAGAAATATGTGCCCTCTGGATCTAGTGTCATTTGCTCTAAGCATTTTTAAAGAAACAGATTTTTATCAATCCTATCTTTTAAAAGAAAAACTTATGCTCAAAATAAAAACCCATCACAGAAAATTAAGATCAGAAGCATGTTCTTCGTTGTTTATGAAATGTCAAGATGTATTGGCAGCTCTAAAGCGTACTTCCTCTCACATAATAAAACAAATCGTGAGTGAAATCGTCGATACTTCTAGCAAAATATCTTATTCAAGCCCTGCTATATCTATGGATGTAATGGAGCCGAACATAAATATTGGCATGTTTTTCCAATCAACATTTGAAGTGTCCATTCAGTGAGAACTCAAAAGTGAAATATCTACATTAGTTAGTAGGTACATATCAGATGATGTCTTGCAGTGTTTAAGGTGCTCATAACGAACACAACAGTTGAAACATTCTCGTGTAAAGTTATCTGTTTTGCAATGTTCCTTTAATTTCCTATGCTTTCGCTTGCACAAGACTTATTCTAAATATAAAGCCATTACACCACAGTACCCATGTTATAACATCAGTTTGTTGTAGGTTTTCATCCTGCTCGTTTATCACTATCCCCACTTCTATTTAGAACTGATATTGGTTCAAATCGATATGAACGAAAGGAACCACTCATGATGCAGGAGGGATAGTTTGAGAAGAACAGGAACAGAAGTGAGTGATAAATAGACAAAGGTGAATAGTGTTCTTTCTAACAGCAGGTGGACACATGGATTTATAACGTCTCACACATAATCTAATACCCGGGTTCGCGCATGCTAGCTCGACTTATCCCGCTGAAACAAACATCATTGTTCTTAGAATCCTTTTCTCTATCATAATCTTATCTTAAATATAAATTAGTTTTTTGGCCAAACTGCTCTTTTGGTCAAATTGCTATAAATAGCCATTAAAAAGGTGTCATATTATTTTACTTCATGCCATAATTCATCATGATCATAAAAATTATTAATTTTATTGCATCCTAGTGTTTATTAAAGGAGTATGTCAGACTTAAGAAGGTTATATTATTATTATTAGCACCACGTCTTACTACCCCTTCAGGTTATACGCACTTACGTTAATGTGTAATGGTTGGGTGATTGTGAGATGAAATGGAGGAACTACAGTTTAACGTGGAATCCAAACCACGGTGGAGGTCTGGCATTCCTCACATTCACAAGTTGTGATTAATACACGTCTTGTCAGAGGTCAAGGGTTTGGCAATCAGATAAATCTGCGCAAGGACTAAGGAATGAACCCCAGACACCCAGCACAGAAGTCTGACACTTTACCCCTAGACCACCAGGTCACCTTACGAAGGTTATAAATCTCACCAAACATATTTTAGAAGATACCAAAAAGTACGAAAAACAAGTCTTGCCCAGCCATTGTCATCTTTGATTTATGCTGTAAATATTACTATTTTATTTACTGTATATGAAACAAAACTGCTCTTATTTTCTATCAAAAATTTTAAAATAGCTTCTAGAAGCATTCAATATGCGTAATTTTCTTTTCTTCAAAAAATTACTAAATTAAAAACACGACTAAAATACTTAATAAAGATTAGAATATGGGGTGTATTATACAAGAAGCTATATTTACATAAGGATGTATACCAGTGGCGAATTCTGACCTCAGAATCCAGGTGTGTGCATGAGGTATTAACGAAGCGGGGGTCTAGGGGTTTTTACCGTGGAAAATTTTAAAATTTTATTTTGAAAAATGTGACATTTTATGTATGCTTTGTAGTTAAATTTTGAAAGTAACCCCTTTGTAATTGCAGGGTTAGGAGCTTGGAAACGCCCGTAATATTCATACTACAAAGTTTAATTAAGATCCATATACTTTTTTTCTCTAACACAATGCATAACACAACTCAATCTCAATAGGCATATCTCTCTTCTAAATAAAATCAAGCTATACCACCCTGAAGTTAGATTACAAATAGTTGGCTGAACAAATTAATTTAAGAACTTAAAGCATATACCATAGATAAAGAAGTGGCATATACACTATATGAAAATATTAAATAAAATCATGATGGTAAAATAATAAACATAGAAAAATTTAAAATATACAAAACAATTTGGGCATGTTCACATTATGATTCTCTCAGTTATACTGTTCATGTGTATACAAAATCTGTATTAAACAGCACACAATGTAAAATAAAGGCAACTCAATGCACGCCATACTCGCAAAATAACTATAAGCACAGCGTGCCTAGACTGAATATATTGTTGGCTGGTGGCTGTGTGTTGCGTTTTCTAAAGCGCATCCATAGCCAACTGGGGATAGGGAGGGAGGAAGGCACACCTGCGCATCACCATCCCCCTAGTCTAGTGGCTGGTAGCGTTCAGCCCGCCATATGCATCACTGAGGGTAATATACAGTCAGACGTGATACTATTGAATGCTCGAAAGTGCAGCTGAGATAAACATGCCCATCAAAGCGATAATTATACCAGGAATGTAAAAAATACCTTTTTACTCTTGTGTATTAAAGCATGCATGGAGGATTCACCACTGATGTGTGTGTGTGTGTACCTCGAAAGATTATTCTTATTTTCAAATTTGTATAGGCCATTCAGCAGTTTTAGATTTTTTAGAATAGTTCCACATTTAGCATAAAGATATGTAGGTAAGCAAGTTTCTCTACAAGTCTCACAACTGTGGTAGGTTTCCAGTTTTTTTTGTTAATATTGTTAATTTCAGCACAATGGTTATTAATGGCTCAATCTAATGGGGCAGGGATGAACATAGTACTTAATAGCGAGTTTTCACATATAAACGTGGACAAAGTTTGGGAAAATTACCCTCAGTTAAACCATCCGATATATGAACAATGACTTCCTTGTCAAGGGCAATCAAGAGAGTGCGAGGCAACAACTCTGAAATGGCATGTTAAATACCCCAGTGAAAACACAAAAGTTTTTCCACACAAATTGCATCCAACGTGAATATGTACATCAATTTACAAGATTATTATTACAATATATTTATTCATACCCACAAATTTACTCATGTGTCCTAGCAAAAAATGTGGTTGCACAAATTACCTCCTATGTGATTATGTACATATATTTACAATCTTATTAATAAAATATATTTATTACTACAAAATAAATTACCCATATGTCCTTGCGGGAAATGTGTCCATGGAAATTACATCCTATGCATGTAAGCAAATTTATTAAAAGGCTTAATGTACTTCATGTAGCGTTGCATAGCAGATTTTTTAAATTTTGTTTGTTTCACATGGATAAACTTTTGCTTTGCCACACAAAATTCTGTTTATAGTTTTACACCAAAAATGTAAAAATAAAACGATGAATCAGCTTTAAAAAGAAATCCTTCATCAAATCAACATGAATAGCACACTCAGTAAGAGGGTGGTCAATTTTTCATTTAATAGTTTGAGAATAGACTGACCTACTCCACGGTAGTGAGATATTTTTGCCACAATTGAACACTTCGTTTGGAAGCATGGCCCATTTGAGCAGAGATCATTGTGTGAATTTATAGAGTACACAACGTTTCGCATTTCACGCTCTTGAGGATTTGGTGGTAGTGATGATTTACTTCAAGAGCCCACCATTGTCTCTTTGTCCAGTGGGACCAATGTAAAGTGTAAACCGTGTTCTTTTCATTTCATAAGCCATCTTGTGTTGGTTTCCTTTTGTGTTTCTATACACCATTCCTGTACCTACTTCCAAATATAAAACAAGATACGTCATAAAGTGAAAATAAGTTTTCCTTAGGGATATACAATTAAATAATTCTACAACTACAAAAACAAATTCTGCAAGGTTTCATAGTGAAAATGGTGTAATATGAATGTGTTTGACACCATAATATGCACAAGTTAAAAAATAATATTTTTTTAACACATTTTAAAGGCTCAAACTAATCCTGAACTTATAATTTAAGACAAGCAATGAACGTGAGTTTTACAGATTATTTACAGAAATTAAACACTAAATAACGTTACTTTGTATGCTTATTGTACTTCATGTAGCGTTGCATAGCAGATTTTTTGATTTTGTCTGTTTCACATGGGTTAACTTTTTCTTTTCCACACAAAATTCTGTTTATAGTTTTACACCAAAAATGTAAAACTAAACGACGAATCAGCTTTAAAAAGAAATCCTTCACCAAATCAACATGAATAGCACACTCAGTAAGAGGGGTGGTCAATTTTTCATTTAAAAGTTTGAGAATAGACTGACCTACTCCACGGTAGTGAGATATTTGTGGCAGAAGATTAAACATTGTTGAGCTACAAAATAAAAGTGCAGTTGTAATTTTACCAGATGGGTACATGAGCAAACGCTTGTCTTTACAATATTCCCTTCTTGATATGAGGCTATGCTCAGGCAATATCTCTGCAGTGGTGAAACTTGCAGTGCACGCATTGCAGCGAAACTTTTGTTTCAGACGTTTCACAATATAGCCAGCAACCCACGCTGGAACACACCTATCATTGTTAATCCCTTCAACTGGTTCAATGTTGGTCTCTGGTAGGCAAATTGGATCTTCATCGGTAACACCTTGTGTAATAAAATTTGTAAGTGTATCCAATGCTCCAACATTATCATCAACTTCACAATTAAATCCAACAGAATGTAGAGACAGAAAATTATTTACCAACAAAGCCTTGAATGAAGACCCAAAAGAAGTGCAGGTTGGATTAATTTGCCTTGCACCATATGACCTGATACAACCAAAAAAATTCTCCACAGGGTCTTGATTTAGGCTTCTTGTAGGTAAATACTTTATCTTTGTTGATACTCTTAGTAATTTCCATAATCTTATGATTCCTTTAATCGTGAATAACCAGTTTCTCAAAGAATGTACGTTACCTATGTTATTCTTTCCTTCTTCCCGAAATTCCATAGTTTTCAGTATAGCCATAGCCCTTTGCCAAAATATAATATGTGGTGAGTCCTGCGATAGAGCTGCTCGTAAAGGCTTACCCTCGTTGCTCACCAATAAGCTTCCGTTAACACTGTCAAATAGTTCGTCAAAGAAAAGAATTAAGTCCGCAGTGTCGATAGCTTTGGAATCCATGAAAGGTCGACCGACAGAGGCTATAACAAAAAAAACAAAAAATTATATTATCACTAATATGTGATTGTGTTAATTCACACACACATCAAATTAAATGAAAAATTGAGAATGTAATACTAAAAACCAAATTTTACATAACCACCAAAGTCAAGTAGCTCTAAACAGTGTTACTTGGGTAGGTAAACACACATATATATATATTAATATCTTTTTAATATTTGTAATGAAAGAGTATATTAATAATTAGAGATGATTCGAATTCACTATTTCTCTAATCCGAATCTCGAATCCGAATCTACATTTTATATTAGAATCTCAAATCCGAATCCTAGCAAATTGCTAGAAATTTTAATGATTTACAAATAAACCTACATTATACAATATAGGCCTAAACTATAAATCAAGATTTATTTCAACCATGCTTTCAATTTTAATCAACCCCAAACCCCCTCGCAAAATACAGGTTAAAATCCAGCCAAATTAAACAATCTAGTCATAGTAGACTCATATTATTGTTTAAAAATCAAATCAATCAAAATATGAGGGGCTTTTAGTTTTTTTAAAAGTGTTGTTAGAATGAGTTAAGTTTCTAAAAAAAAGTGAAATAAACAGATTAGGCTTAGTTTATGAGGTGAAATATTTGACCATCAAACCCAGTAAAACACTGAATCCTTGAATCTCAAATACTTGTCAGGATTCGGTGGATTCGAGTGGCCCATCTCTATTAATAATAAACCCTTTTAAAAAACCAAAGAATTGAATATTTACCCTATGTTTTTAAGTTTTAAAATATGTCTAAAAGTGAAGAAAAACAAGCAAATGAGATACAAATAAGAAATGCATTTGTAAAGGATAAAAAAAGTTCTGAAAATCATACATATGTTGATCATATAATCTTAAATAATTTTCTTTCCTACATTAGTTTTGTGAGTTTTTTTAATGTTTTCATGTCAATTTTATTTAAAAAGGCTAATAATGCACAAAATATTATAAGTTTCTGAGAGATTAAGTGGAATAAAACATAATTTGGGGAAGAAAATAAAATTAAATATGTTGTAACCAGTATATGTGGATTTTTATGATCATCTTTTTTATGTTTTAAAAACTGTTCGTGCGATAAGAAAGTTTAAAATAACTTCGCAAGCTTTATTATACTTACGTCGCTCAGCAATTTGTCGCATGGCTGTTGCTGCATGGTGACTAAACACTTGAGCTGCATTGCTGACTTTCATTTTTTTGATATGATTCCTGTCCACATGGAACTTGGTCCATTTTGGGCAAGATCGAAACCGGTGTGGTTGTTGCTGGTCAATTTCAAACAATTGTTCCACATATTTCCACTTTGCAACTTTTTTGACTCCATCTTCCACAAAATGAATATTATACTTTAGCATATTATTTCTGATGCCTTTGAGAAGATGTGGGGGATCATATAGAGGTATTACCTCCTGAGTGTCAATAGCAAAGCCCTCAAAACGGCACTCTTTTTCACTTCTGAGGCAATCTGCCTTTGTGTCACGCAGTAATGCATTGATTGCAGCAACGTTTGTTCTGCCCTGATCACAGACAGTGGCCAACACTCTTAAACCAGTGGCATGAAGTTCTCTTATTATTTCCTTAATGGAATACACTAGTTCAGGAGTGCTCGTTGTCTCCTTACAGAACATATAGGCAACAGGCTGTTTCCACTTTCTGGTTAGTCCACGAACCATAAACACCAAAACATGGTCTGCAAAACTGTTTGTTCGCCTATGTCCATAATCCTCAAAACCAACTATCAAATCTGAGGTTTCATTCCAATGAATATGAGGCGCCAAACTCATTTCATCGAATATTAGAACACAATATTTATCTTGTGGCTTCAGTTTGCGTACAGTTTTTTTAAGGTGATCAAATATTGTGGTATTAATTCCTGGTGAGAATGGTACTTTGGCTAGAAGATCAGTTAAAACCTTTCTTGTTGGCAAATTAAATATTCTAGAAAGGAGACGATATCCCTTACCACTTTGTTTGTACAGTGATAGGGCCAAAATTTTGTCTTCTAGAAGAAATCTTCGACCTTTAGGTTTATATCTTGAAGTTTCTATTTGGGATATTATAAACCTACGGGCAACAGGATTTAATTTGATATTGCTGAAAATAGTGTGTTCAGAAAGGCGGTTTGCTTCTTCAAGTCTGTTTTGGTAACTTAGGTTTTTTTTACAATGATATTTTGCCAGCCTCTTGAAATAGTTGGCATGTCCATATAGGGTGTATGCCTTGGGTGTCAGATCTGCAGACTTTAGCACACTCACATCCTTCAAAAGAGGGCGGCGACATCTTTTTGAAATGCCCCTTTTGCGTTTTGGAGCTGAAAAATAAAAATACATTTTAGGGACTACATACTAATATTTTACCAGCAGAAACATTATATATTTAAATATAAAATGAATTTGTCAGCCATTATAAAATTTCCCTCATCCCCAACCACCATCCCCAAAAAACAGTTGAATGCAAAAATGTAGTAATTAGTAAGAGACCAAATGAAAAAAGACTTAAAACCTCCATTGAAATATTGGTTAAGGTTTCCAAGTATCCTTACATACTGAAATCTCAATCTTATTTTTGTTTTTGGCTATTCTGAAAGTTTTGTTTGTTACCTGTCACATATTGAAAGAATTTAAAAAGTAATGAATGCTTGCTCAATAATTAAAGGTTTGTATAAAAATTTGGAGAGACAACCACAAATAACCAAAATATATATTTTTTAATTTCTAAACAATGGTTAGTCAAATGGGGGCAGGTGGGTGGGTGTATGTCAATTAAAAAAATTACTTTTTGATAGAAATTAGAAATTTCACAATGAGTGGGAGGGACTACCCTAGTTAACTAAAAATGTATGAAAGTTTTTATATTTTAAAATTAATGTTATAAAAATAGGGGAGCTAAGAATTTAAAGAATATAAAAAACTACCGTGGTGAGAGGTTAAAATATTCGCAAGCTGACAGGTATACCACCCCAAATAATTACAGAATATTAAAATTTCGAGATACCAAATTAGTGCCAAGAAATGAGGGTTTCAAAGTTATGCTAAATAATTGAAATAAACAACTTCTTGGCATTTTTGAAAATTGAACTATGACAGTTATGTAAAAAAGTAAACTATATCAAATAGGGGGGAAAAAATAATTTTTTAAAAGATTATTGGAATTTTGCATACAAGTACATCTATAAAAACATAATCTAAGTCTTCAGTAGGAAATTTCAAAATGGGCACTGGAAAATTTAAATAGAAAAAACCTGTATAATGTGAGGCAGAAAAGTGAAATTTTGCAGGCAGGCAGAGGGATCACCTAATATAACTTATGCTTTGGAATATGTTTAAGTATAGCCCTTCCCCATACTTAACACATTAGTGTTGTTAGTCCATAAGTGTGTAACCCAATAGGTAGTAAGACGTGGTGGTTGATTAAAAAAAAGTATTAATGCTAAACGCCTGAGGGGGTAAAAAAGTAGTGAGTAGTTTTTCTGTTTCTAACAAACAGCTTAAGCTGAAAATATAACACTTGATAAGAAGGTTCGTTTTAGGTAATGCATATCATTGTGATCCTTTTTTTTATCCGAGTGAAGTAATATCCAATAAGCTAACCCAAGGGTATTAGTGAATTAAGCCTATTAATTAAACATAAATATTTGAAATGGAAGGTTCAGTTTCCAAATGTACTTACTTGAAATAGGGTCATTTCTCCTGGATGGACGACTTTTTCTTGTTGTAAGGTCCAATTCCGAAGAAAGTGCACATACTTCACTGATATTCTTTGAAGGAGTGTGTACCACTGAAAAACATAAAATTATGTTTATTTTGTTGTAAAGGAAATATAATTGTAAATAAGTTATACTAATTATTATATAAATAGCACTGTGTCTTACTACCCGTTTGGGTTATACGCCC
Source organism: Timema podura (assembly GCA_033556935.1). Lineage (NCBI taxonomy): Eukaryota > Metazoa > Arthropoda > Insecta > Phasmatodea > Timematidae > Timema > Timema podura. The sequence goes on along the minus strand of JAVRXN010000008.1, from coordinate 4,555,380 downwards.
ATGAACTAATTACACGAAGTTTTTAAGGATTAGGAAGGTTTAATTTAGAATAAATACACCCACGTTTGTGTGGAGGGAGTGTAAAATCATTTAAGGAAAACTATCTTCATTGCACCCGACTGAGATCAAACCCCGATCTCCCCGTCTTCGGCAGTCAAGTCCAACACGAGAGTAGAGCACTAGACCATACATATGTTTTAATGAATCGGTGCGTAGGCCTACCTTCAGGAAGCACCTCTGGAAATGCAGGAGAACCAATGGCTGGTGTACTCTTATTTACAGGCTCTGATCTTGTCTCGTTTCTCTGCGACTCCACTGTAAAGAAAAATAAATGTAATCATTAAGTGACAAAACAAAAATTGCAAATTGAAATACGATTCTATGATGTAAAAAGATGTGTAGGCTTTAATTAATAATAAAATAGATTCATGGTTATCAATTCAATATATTTTGGATAAAAACAACTTTAGTGAATATGATTACGATACCTCCATTTGTGCTTTAAAAACTAAGTCATGGAAAAAACACCCTGCAGGCCCTTTTTAATAACAATTATCATAATTGTACACGAAAATCATTTGCCAGAAAAATGAATACTTTGTACCTGCGCCAGTGGTCGAGCACACTAACGAGCTAGTCTTGCATTGCACTCAATCACTGCTGACGGGTAGGCCAAGGTTCGAATCTGATCTGGGTGAAATGAGGTAAGTTTTCTACAAGAGATTTATCAATGACTTGTGCTTGAATTATAAGGGCCAATGTTTCAATGTTAGGTTATAATATAACCTGAGCTTAAACTTCAGGTTTCACTAACTCGAAGAAGGTGTAGAGGTTAGTGAGTAAACCTCCAGTTAATTACTGTAGAAAACAAAATGGCCAACACACTGTCAGCTGACTGTTCAAAACATTCCAACGTGTGTTGTTGGATTTAGTTAGTCGCTGAGAAAAACAATATTCTCACAGCTGTGGTAGCCTAGTGTTTAAAAACTAAAAACCTTAGTGGCTATGTAGGACCTTCTTGCAAATAATTGTCACGCCTATGCTCTGTAGTGTAACATATTTCCCTTTTTTCTGTACTTGTTTTACTCTGCTTATAAGGGTAATAGTTTTTGGAGAGAATTGTCAATGTTTTTCATAAAGGCCAAGGTCCATTTGTATTAAAACCTGAACCCAGTAGTTGAAAAAAAAAAAATCTGTCCTTACCTAGAGTGTGATGCTGCATAAAATCCTGTATATATAAGACACTTTTATTTACACAAAATAGCAAGTAATAAATTATTGTATACAATCATTTCCCTCACAAGGACACGGAGAATCAAATGATAAATCACAAAGAAACGTAAATATTAAACTGGTGTTCGAAATTTAAATTGAAGATAGCTAGGTTTAAGTTCTTGGTAATTACCGGGTTATTAAAGTATTATAATATCCAATTATCAATCCTTTTTATTAATATAAACTAGCACAAAATGTCAAAATCCAATATTTCAATCATTATTAACACATTTTTCTTGAAATATTAGGATCCCTCTCAGCGATATAGCAATAAAAGTTTGTAGTTACCTTCAGGAATCAGCTCAAGGTCCATAGCAGAACATGATGCTCGTGTATTTTGACAAGCAGGGTCTAAGTTTGTCCCTTGTCTCTGCGATTCAACTGGAATGAAATGCACTTTTGTGATAATTTTTATTAGGTAGGCCTACATAATTTTTATCAACAAAATAATTACTTATCACTGTGGTTTTTCCAACTTCACTCCATGTAAATGCAGGTTCACTTCAATTACTTTCCTCGTCCCTAAACAGTTCATGTAAGCCTTTAATAGCCAGTGTGAACAAAAAAAAAAGTAATTTAGATTGAATCCCATAATTATCGTTAACAATGGTCAATTAGGCTCCTAGATCCCATTAGATTTTAAAAGCCACCTTCCTGGCCAACTCTTGACCAAGCTAACCTCAGCCTACACCTCCCCATAACCTTAAAAACTAAATAGAACTTTGAAAATAGATCCAATACACATACCTGGCAAATGCAAAGAGGGAAAGCAATTGGCATTCAATCGTTTGGTACCAGGACTGAAACAGTCTTGTTTGAAATGATCATTACAAATTTTAAATTTTGAATAAATAATCTCATTACTCAATTGCTCGAATTTGTAATTGCAAATGAGTTTTTTCCAAGTGGTAAATCGGTTTAAATCTTTAGTAGGCAGCCGATGTCTAACAGATGTTCTATTTGTGCATCCTGGCACACAACAATTATTGTGATAGTTCACCATCATAGAAAGCTTAATATAATATAATTACAGTTCGTAAAAGCAGAGAATTATCAAAATTTATGAAAATAGCGATAATGTCACCACATATTTCGAAAACGAAAATTAGTCGATAGTGCTAATTGATTGGGTATATAGTCGATATTCTACTATCAGTCGATTAAATATATCGATTTACTTACAGCAGCGCTAGCAGTGCTTGGTTCTAGTACTAAACTGATCGTTGAAAGGGTTTCCATAAGAGATATCCGACCATGGGTCCTACATACCCACTAAGATTTAGTTTTTAAACACTAGGCTACCACAGCTGTGCGTGAATAATTTGTTCTCAACGAATATGTTCATGTTTCAAGCGAAACTTTAATAACTGTATGGTAATGGACTTATTACCAATATGCCTAAAACTTTAATAAGTGCTCGAAAATGATTTATTAAGAGATCATTGGAGATAGTTTTGAAAGATAAAAATTAGTGCCTAGCTATTGAAGTTATAAAATTAATACCTAAATGAAAAATATATAGACTTATGTGATCGTTAGTACTAAACCAAATATTAATGCGAGATTCTTTGATGATTGAATAGTTTGGCCAAAAGAATATAAGTAGGCCTAACCTATATTTTGGCAGCCAGTCATATCAATTGAAATGTGGGCCTTTACAATGCTTTATTTATTTAAATATCGCATAGTTATGTGGAAAAACAACTTTTACTCGCATATTTAATTCCATTTTCGAGCACTTCATAAAGGTCTAGGCATATTTGTAATTAGTCCATTACCATACAGTTATTAAAGTTTCACTTGAAACATGAACATTTTCGTTGAGAAAAAATTATTCACGCACAGCTGTGGTAGCCTAGTGTTTAAAAACTAAAATCTTAGTGGCTATGTAGGACCTTACAACTAATTGTCACGCCAATGCGCTGTGGTGTAAAATATTTCCCTTTTTTCTGTACTAGTTTTACTCTATTAGTGTATTAGTTTTGGGAGAGAATTATCAATGTTTTCCATGAAAGCCTAGGCCTAGTTGTATTATATAACTATACTGTAGTATCATAATTAATTTTCACTTGAGGCCTGAACCCAGTTATTGAGGGAAAAAAATTCACGCCCAACTGGTGCTTATTTAAAAATAAATAAAGTAGGCCTAGTGGTTTAAACAAATCAACATTAACACATAAAACAATGATTCAGTATAAAAACAAATTTTACTTGAATTTTTTATTCCTTTTTTTAACACCTCATAAATACCAAGGTCCAATTGTATTACATAGCCTACACTAGTTAAAGTTTCACTTAAAACCTGAACCCTGTCGTTGAAAAAATAATATTCACAGAACGCTTAGGAAACCTATATCGTGATGGTGCGTAAAATCCGGTATATATAACCCACTTTTATTCATACAAAATAGCAAGTAATAAATTATTGTATACAATAATTTCCCTCCCAAGGATACGGAGAATCAAATGATACCTTACTCATATTTTAATTATTCGAAAACCTTTTTGTGTTTGCAACATTAAACAACTCACCAAAACCATATAGAAACGTAGATATTAAACTGATGTTCGAAATTTTAATTTGAGTTATCTAGGAAGTTATGGTAACTACCGGGTTATTAAAGTATTATAGTATGCAATTAGTAGTCCTTTTTACTATCATAAACTATTCCAAACTGTCAAAACCCAATATTTCAAGCATTATTTATACGTTTTTCTTGAAATATTAGGATCCTGCTCAGCTATATGGCAATACCCCGTGACTTAGGTGAGTTTTGATTTAGTTGTTTATCATAACAAATAACTTTATTAATTTTGGTTTTAGCTTAAATCGACTCTCTATATCCTTTTGAGCAGAAGGATGACGTTAAATTATAATTTATTTACTAGTTCATATAAAAAAGTGCCTTATATGTACTGGTTTTTGCGCACCATCCACCCCCTTTTTTAAACACTCTAGTTTATTCTTAAGCAGGATAAAATAAATAATTAAATCTATTAAGTAGATTTTAAAATAATGTAATAGTTTTGGAGGGAATATTAATACACAATATATTAGTAAAATGTGTCTTAAACATGCAAAATACTCGCAAATGTATTTAAAAATAAATTAGATAATGATTATAAACGTATTTCAGCATTCATTTATTCCCATTTCTACTAACAATTTTTTTTGTCAAGTTAATTTTGAGTAAAAATATACTACCAACCTCTGCATTCAACAAATTAACTCCAAGTCAACTAACCGCCACATAAAAAGCTATTCAAACAGTAAACTACGTTATTCTGAAGTTTTAACTCGGGGTTATATTAAACCACAGCTTAGTTAACTAGTGGTTTAATTCGATATTGAAACAGTGGACCTAAGAGTAATATTTCACATGTGAGTTGTTGATTTACTTTCCCAAATCATATGTATAGTTTCACAAAGAACACATATTAGTAGATTGATCGGTTTCACGTCTTAGTAAATAAATACAATTAAAAATAAGTGTAAATAAAAGATGAAATATTTATTATTATCAAATTAAACAAATTAAAACAAATTAGATAGGAGTAAAAACTTTGATGAAATATAAAATTAAGAAAAAACAAAAATTATTGTAAGTAAAAATTTAAAAAATTATAGATTATAAAATTTAAAAATTTAAAAATGACTTTATATAAAAGTTCAAAAATTAATATAATATAAAATCAACTAAATTAAAAAAAGATTGTAAATAAGAGTTTAAAACCGGTAAATTTAAAATTTAAAAAATTAATGTAAAAAATTAAAAGAAAATAAATTATAAATAATTCTAAAGTTAATGTTTTTAAAAATAATACAATTTGGATCATCAAAATTAAAAAATTAATGTGAAAAAGAGTTCAAAAGTAAATAGAATAAAGACATTATCCAAATTTAAAAATAAATGTAAAAAAACTTAAAAAATATATAGAATATAAAATTAACAAAATTTAAAAGTTATTTTAAAAAATAGTTAAAAAATTAATATAAAATAATATTGTTAATATTAAAAAAATTTGGGCAGATAAAATATCAAATATTATTTAAATATAAAATTAACACGTTACATGTTCACAATAATTTAAAAGACTGGCTTAATTGTTATTTTTATAAACTTTATAATTTAATATACTTTTATTTAATTTTTAATATTTCAACAATTTTTTAAATAAACTTGGAAATTAATTAATAAAAGCGAAATCTAAATATAGACGGCTTTAACTTTAAAAATGAATGATTATTTATATAATAGAAATATGAATTGAATGAAAATAGAATAATATTTGTTGTTTAGTTGTAAAATAGTAGTGTGTGTGTGGGGCGTATGGAAACAGTGCTTTGATTGGATTAGAGCTCGTCACGTGACCACGCCCTCTCACTATGATTGGCTGTTGGCTTTTTCCCATCCCCTTGGCCCCTAACCTACCCTAGCCCTCTTTCCACGGTTTGTATGAGTAAGGCGTATGGGAACAGGGATGTGATTGGCTGGCCAGATCACGTGAACCCCCTCCCCCTACCCTTCTATGTGGTAATGGGTTTTCCCTGATGCCTCATATCTGGTGCCAGTTTGGCGGCTCAACGTGTTGAGAATGGATTAGATCATGACTATGAAACCATGACCATGAAACCATGAGCTAGTATATGAGGTCTTTGGCCCTGAAAGATCTCTCCACCCTCTATGTGGTAATGGGTCTTCCTTCCCTGATGACTCATACCTGTCGCTAATTTGGTGGCTCGACAAGACATGTTGAGATAGGAATAGATCACGACCTTGAATGGGTTACCTAAAAGTACATTCACCACCCGAGTTTACTTGGATGACAGCTCAAAAGTCACTAGAAATATTCCCTAATGTATCCCTATGCCAACAGCTTACATCTGTCACTTTGGGTAACTGTAATGAAAACGTATGGTAATATATGCATGTGATAGTTAACCATAGTAATTTAGGCCAATATCATATATTTAATTATTTATCTGAGATTGGGCACAAAGCTTATTTATCGTTTTATTACAATTTAAAAAATTATTATTCACAGCACTTTCACAAAAGATCTAAGAAAAATAGCTTTAAAATGGTGATCCACGAATTTAAAGCATGTAATTGGTCATGACGCAAACAAGCTTCTTACAATGGTGCACCCACGCAGTGGATAAAAATATGTTATTAAGTTAAATATTTTGTAATGCAATAAAATAATAATAAAATAATTTATTTTATTTAAAAAATGACAAGTATTTGACCTTTTCCAAGTAAATACGATGCCTGTATTAAAACGTATTAATGTATGCACTATATTACATACTATAGATAACATTCCAAAACGAAGAATAAGTTCTTCTAATTAGCCTAAGTGTAAAGTATTGTTTCGGATAGGATGAAAAGAAATAAATTAAAAGTAATGAAATAATATGAGAATACTTAAGTTTACTTTATTTTAAATGTAAAATATAATACGTACATAATTAAAAACTTATCATTTATAAATAAACAGTGATCTTTTACAAGTTTTGGCAATCCAAAACCTAAACACATAATTTTTAAACCATTACTTCGGTAAAAAGCCATGGTGGACAGATTCTAGGTAGCTGAGATATTGACATACAGCTGCTTTGCTTAGGTTAAATTCAATAGAGTTGCGACCATCCGGGCTAAAGTAGCGGCATTACAGAATCTGAGTGTAAATAATTTTCAGTATGGGTTTGCCTCATGTAATCTACACCTCCCTCGACACAGCTTCTGTTTTCAGACACGTCATAACAGTGCTGCTATCTACACCTCCCTTGACACATCTTCTGTTTCAACCACTGTAGTATGTCACCCAAATGAAATGACATAAAAAAAACGTAATATGCACAAAATACTAAACTGAAATAAAGGAATCCAGAGAAGAGAGTTAAAACTGATATATTCTGGAATAGTATCATTTGTGTTCTACTTACATTAAGTGGATGTTCCCGGATACAATCACAATGCTTCGATACAGTTACCTCTATATATTAAAGGGGAGGAAACGATACACCACATCAAAACAGTGCTGATATATAAAATGACCAATTGAATTAAAAAATATATCTATAATATATTAGGAAAATTCGTTACATCTAAATTTGATTTCACTTAAGAAGTTGCTGTAAAAATAAATTTTCATGTAAAAAATAATTAAATAATTTCGGCTTCTCCTCAATATACATATAATTTTTCTTTTTGAAATTCGAAATATTCGGTTACAACCTTGCTGTATAAGCTTTTATTTACCTAAATACAAAAATGATGAAAACCGGTTTGGTATAGCTTTGGGAATTATTGGTAAACTCTAAAGGAATTACTTCACGTTATATAATATATTAAATGTTTATCTTTCACTAAGTTTCTCTTCTCTCTTTTCTCCTCTTATCTCTCCTCTATTCTCCACTACTCTCTTCACCTCTTTTCTCAGCTCCTCTCTTCTACTCTTTTCTCCTATCTTCTCCTCTCTTCTGTTCTCCTATTTTCCCTCTCTTTTCCTTTCTTCTCCTCATTTCTCATCTCATATCTACTCTTCTTTTCTTATCTCCTCTCTTCTCTTTCTCCTCTTCTCCTCTCATCTTTCCTAGTTTCTCCTATCCTTTCTTCTACTCTCCCTTCCCTACGAACACGTGACCTTGGATGAAAGAATCGGTGGAAGATTGTGACCATTTCACCCTTCAGTCACACCATCCTAACAATGCTTTCTAGCGGTGAGTTATAGAATTATATTTACTTTTGTACATTTTGCTAGCGTGGCCTTAAGGTATATCCGTCCAACCTTTTATTTTTATTTAGAACCAACACATCTTGTTTCAATCGTTTGTCTGATCTGAGATCGCATCACCAGTATTATTCACTCTTAAAGGTGGGGATGTAAGGGACGCGATAAAGAAAAAACAAATTTTATAGTAAAACAATTTTTTGGTCTAAATGAATCAAATAATTCTCAAGGAGAAATATACAAGTTTAATTTTCTTCACATGGTAATATCAACATTTGTTGAATATCTGTCAAGAGTGTTCTGGAATTTAATGATGACTTTTCTCATCAATTAAAAAGTTTCTCATCTAATGCCGCTATGCTCATGACAGATATTCAACAACTGTCATAGCCGGGTCTAGGGGGGTGTGGGAGGCAGTGTAGGCAATTGCCTAGGGTGGCAAATTCCGAGGGGCGGCAAAATTGAGATGATATAATTCTTTGTTTTTAATTTATTTACCACCCATTGAGAATTTATAACTTTAAAATTAGATTTTGTATTGTAAAGAGTTTAGCTCTGTCCAATTTATTACTGTACGTTTTTATTTGCAAAAAGTTTGTTGTTGAAAAATTAATATAAAAATAACTTAAAATCCGCTTGATTTCTTCTTTTCAGTTTGTTTTCGGAACTAATCAAAAGAAAGGAAAGATTTGATGTGAGGAGCTGGTGACACAAATAACCTGTACAAGTAGTGTATGATCTGTACAGTCAAGAACAACTTGGGCGACTAATAGATACAAACAATTTATTGTTCTTACTCTTTAATGTAATTTTTATTTTTATGTAATTATTTTTTGATAGCAATAATATTTTTTCTTATCTAAACACATTAAAAAAATAGGTGTTGTTTTATGTTTTGAGAGGGGAGGGTGGAATTTTCGTTCATTACCAAGGTGGCGAAAGGTTACGAGTCAGCCCTTACAACTGTTGATTTACCCTCACCGTGTGAAGAAAATTAATCACTAGGTTTGTAACGGAGCAATATTTATATTTTTAGACCAACAAAAAGTTTTGCTTTAAAAACTGATAATTCGATCATCCTTAACGGCGTTGCCTGCCTGGAGATTTTGAAGCTATTTTGCGAGGCAGGTTCAATCTTAACTTGACGCAATTAAGAAATATAAGCATTATCACACTTTGACACCAATTTACGGAATAGAGAGCGAGGGAAGGAAATGAGCAGCTCCCCTGAGAAGCATCTAGTTTACCTAATGATAACACATCCCCTCTTCCTCTGACGAGTTTACAGAGTAACTATTAAATTTGCGTCTTGAAAACATTGACTTGATTTTTAATTTACTTTTTTCTTGTTTCTTATTCTTGATAGACATTTGCTAGCAAGGACTTTTTAATCTACATCCTGGCAGGAGGACTCCTACAGAACATTTTCGTGAATAAGCCAAATAGCTTGAGTTGTAGAGGATTGTCTTGTTAAAAATAAAACTACTTCATTATAAAACTAATTAACATTTTATGATATTTTATGACTATTTTTAGAATTATTTAAGATCTTATCTTTTTTGTTTAAAAGTTATAACTTTGAAACTCGCTGAAAAAACCGTAAATTCGCTAAAATGGGAAATTATATTTTGACCTAACGTCACGTCCAGATATGCAAATTTTTTTAAAAAAATTGTTAACTATTTCGGTGTCAGAATTGTCTAAGACTCTAAGGTGTCACTCTAGCAATGAAGCCTGACTGCCGATTACGGTGAGATCGAGATTAGAATCTCAGTCGGATGTACTGAGAGGTTTTCCAAAAATTGTCTCATTTAATAATATAAAAACAATGTAGTTAAGGTTTTAAAAAATAAATTCTTAGCTCAACTGCACGAGAACTCTTATATCAAGACTATTGGGTATTTATACATTATTATGAAACCCCTTCGCTTTGCTTTTCTGGTTGTCGTAGCCATTTTGGATGATAATAATAGCTGGCTGAATGATGGTTGGCGTAAAACACATAAGAAATGCACTTACACCTAAATTTTATATTATATTGTAATGGAACAAGTTTAAAGATTATCATACAATAAATAAAATATTAAAAAAATATTTGTTATTTTTTGGTTATTTATGTACTCTGAATTTTAACCTTAACAAACCTGCTCGTTGAGCTCCTTTAATTTAATATCTATGGTAACATAATTTATTTAAAACTTGAAATAAAGTTAAATTTTTGTGTTCGTAAACTTTACATTAATATATATATATAAAATTGGTTTTATTAACAAATTAATAATCACTATATCACAATTTTAATCAACATTAAAACATTAGATAAAAAAAACTTTGAAACATTTCAAGAAAAATATTTAAGTTCAACCATGTCTAAAATTATGGCACAGAAAGTTAAACATTTAACATTAAACCAAATTAGATTTCAATGATGTCTAAACGAAATAGCCCCACTGCTCATAATTACATATTTATTTATTTTTTAAGCTATCCCAAGATAGGCACCATGTGGCTGATTAAAATGTAATATAAAAAAATTTGAAACTTCTCACTATAGACATTCTGTAGTTGAAAATTCAATCACGCAAAACATATCTTTATATTTAATGAAAGATATTAATGTCCTTCTCACAACCTCTCCAAGTTAAAATCAAGACCCTTGTGTAAATTTTTATAGTTCAAACTTGTAATAATTTGCAGCACTGTGTCCCTTTTACCCCTCTTAATTGGAAATTTCAACATCCTGGCTTCAATACAATTTTTAAAGCGACGCCAATAATAAAAAAAAACTAATCATCTCCTTCAATTCTTCTAAAAAACAAAACAAAAAACTTTCCAAATACACACCAAAGAAGTGATAAAATTGATAATTTTATAATATTACTGAATAAAATAAATAGACACATACCTAACCATCTATATAAAAAAAACTAGCATAAGAGTAGGGGTCTGCTGGTAACTAGACTAAAATAAATCAAAAATGTATCCATCCCAACTTATTAGCAGTAACATTTAATTTTATCATACATGTAAGACTAGGTTAGGTTCTAGGTTGGTTTTTAATTCAATGTGGTACTGGTATAAAATATTATTTTAAACAACTATAAAATGTGTTTTTAATATATATGTTGTGAATAACTAATAAACCCAACATAACCTACTCTTTTATGTCAAGAAAATTAAATTTTATTAAAAGTTGGGATCTGTATTGCTACACATTTATTTAGTGAACAGTTATGCTGGTTCTGAGGTTGAAGCGTTTCAATAAAGTCTGTGAAATATGGTTGAACAATAACCTGTGAAATAGGTGAGTCAAGCTATTATTTTGTAAACTTGGATTTAAATAGTGTCAATAATTTAATGTAATTCCCTTTTATTTGTCAATGTACCTAGATAATAACATTATTTGGCAGTGTTATTTCATAGCCATACATTTTTTTAAATAATAAATAATTTTTTTAAATTTTTCAATGTCTAGGTTTCAGCATATCCTTATCAAACTGCAATAACAGTTATCTTAACAAACATAAGATGAGTGGGAGACAACTGTATGTGAAGACTGAACCAGAGGAAGACTTTAATTATCATCTTCATCAAGAAGTTAAGCTGGAAATGGAGGTAGAAAAAATGCATCACATTTTGTTTTTATTCGATTTGTGCATCTATTCTTGAAAATAGTTCAAGTTTTTGTTCTTGTGTTTGATAGGCTTTATAGAAATATATTTTTAACTTAATTACAATTGACATATTTCAGGCTACTATTTATAGATCTGAAAAAAATAAATATACAAGATTTAAAATTTAGGTAATTCTTTGGTTAACAAATAAACTGTTCCAGTCCAAACAGCTGGGTAAATATTCAAATAAATTTACCTAAAATATAAATATTCTTGTTTTGTTTTTGAGTGCTAATTATTACTACCGATTCAGGCTACATGTTCATATTAATGGTGTAACTATGAGTAGAAAAGAAGAAGTGTACCTGCATTTACATGGAGGGACAATGGAACTCATTTAGGAAAATAATATCCTCGGTATACCTTGTGGGGATTCAAACCCAACCTCATCTCCAGCAAACCAGACCAGACAAGGTTGTAGCTAGCATGACCACTAATGCACGTCTCGTTAATTTAAACTTTAAAGGCTGTTAGAAAGAAGGAGAGCTACAGTAGCCCCATGGATTCTTTGGTGTGACAGACAGTTCACAGCTGACTTCTGGCAGTCAACAGTTATGTATATACCTAAATTTTGACTGTTAGAAGTGACAGTTGCTAAACACATGTTTTTTGCAGATCATATGGTTCGGCAGAGGGATACATAATTTGGTCTGGTAGCTTTTTAAAGCCGCCAGCTGTCAGCTGTGAACTGTCACTCAGCACCAAAGAAGCCATGGTGTTACTGTAGGAAGGCTGTTCCCACAACTAAACAGACCATTGTTTAAGGAAGGTTCCTTCAGACAAAGGTGTAACTAAGTTAAGGTTGATGGCGCCTAGCGCAAATTAAAAAATGTTCTTTGGAATGTGCCTGAATTCTTATATTGGTACTAAAACTGGTTACTCGTTTTAATACTGATTACAAAATAAAAAATACACTTTTATTGTCAAAAATAGAAAACTTATATATATATATATATATATCTATATATTTTTTTTTGCTAATATTGCTAATAAATTTGATTCCCAGAGTACGTGCCCCACCTGCCTCACCCTAGTTATGCTACTGCACTTAACATCGATGTGGGGGTTTTTTTGGGGGGAGGGGGTAGGGAATGGGGGTGAGCGGGAGTTTAGAGCCACTGTTTCGGTTTATATTGTGACAGTGCTATTCTCAAAATCATTTAAAAAAATTCTTAATTTATTAAAATACGTGTTAAAGATTTTAGATATAAAGTTATTAGTTAAAGTTTTTACCAAATATAAAAAAAATTTAAGACCATATTCTCAAACGATGATTTGTAGTATTTTGTTCCCTGTGTTCCTTCTCTTAAACTTAACCAGTGATGATTTTCAATGTAGACTAATAACTTAAAAAGTACATAAAACACTTCTATAACCAATGATGATTTTCAATGTAGACTAATAACTTAAAAAGTACATAAAACAATTCTATAGATCTCTAGGTTATACTTGATCAATTCTCTGGCTACCCAATTTTAAAATTTACATGTATTTTAAATACTCCTGTGTGATATATATGTTGTAAAAAATGCTTTATTTTTTGTTATACTGAAATTGAACTTCCAATAAAGTTAGAAAAAACTTGTCTAGATCAAGACTTCTTAAACTTTAGCCACTTGCGACCCCTTTTCACCCAAGAAAATGTTCACGCAACCCTGGATATAGGCCTATAGGTCTATAAAATAGGTATACAAATCAGCCATTTACTGATAATAAATTATAAAAAAATATTTTAAAACAATTCTTTGTATACATATTATTTTACCATTTATTAAAGAAGAAAGCAAATTTGCATAGTAATGAGGTGGATGTGTGTGTTTATTTTTACATAAAGAATGAAATCTTGGCTGAATATTTGATACTGCAGGACGTAGAGCATCTTCAACTTTTTTTCAGTGTTGGTCGATATTTTGATTTTATAATTATCAATGCTGAGAATGTTACTTTGCATAAATACGTAGTACAAATTGGCAGAAGTATGTTTAGGGCCATTTCATAAATTGTTGGAAATTCTGTCCTAATCCCAAGATAAAATTAATTTAACAATTTTTTTTGGGAAACTCAAGTTTTAAACCTGTGTCGCTTAATAACTCGGCAAATTCTTCTTGAACTTTTAATAGCAGATGACTGACATTTTTGATTTTGATTGGGTATGGTTTATGAACCCAATTTAGTTTTTTAGAATAAAATTTGAAAGGGAAGTATTTCTAAAACTATGTATCCAGGCACTTCATATGATAAATTATAACTCTTGCAATTACATCTTCGGTAAGGTTATTTTCAACTGTAAAATCATCTGTATCTGTAAATATTTCTAAAGAACCATTTTCCACCCTATTCTTCCCTATGTTAACATTTTTAGTAAAACTTTCAATTTTATTTTAACATAAATATGTTACAATTTGTTGTGTGTTCAGAACCAAGGCTGCAGCGAAGTCGTGCGATGCAACAAAGGCGAGCGCTGCCAGAAACACCTCGGATTAATTACGTATTTGATGATTTTGAATTAATTTTTGGTCATTGCGCTTTAAGAAACCTTTTACTGTTGCCAAATCTTTCGTGACCCTCACATTCAGTTACGCGACCCCATATGGGGTCGTGACCCACGGTTTAAGAAGGTCTGGTCTAGAGAAAGAGCAATATTACCAGCAACAAAAAAGTAAATCACCATCACCAACATTTATATTTTATGTACATAATTTTTATGGCTATGACAATTGAATAAAATGTTTATGTAAGTGTGTTTATAAAGGAGAAACAGTGCACTATGGGAAACATTTAAAAAAAACACATTTCATGTTTTTAGAGAATAACTTGTTTTATGTGCTTTATTTTACAAATAATTACTGTATGGACCAGCTTCAGGGGATGAATAGTCTAACTAAGGCATACTTCTTGTGTTAGACTGGCCTGCTGATGTCTGGGAGATCGAGGTTCGAATCCTGGTCAGGATTACTGAGGATCTTTATCTTAAATGTTTTCCCATGCTACGTTCACACAACTGCGGGTAGATTAATTATCTCTACATTGCTTCCTTTCTCATCTCACCCCCATTTGAGTAGTTATAATATGTAACCTGAACAGGTAGTAATATATATATATATATGTATATATATATTAGACAGTTATTGCATGTGTGACATTTAGATTAGTAGGCAACATCACTCTTAGCTCTACAATGATGTATGATTATATGTTAAAGAGCTACCCCTTTTTTTCACTCTAATTCTCTCTTTCAATTATAAATGTTTGCTAATATATATAACATTCATGCTAACAAACATTTTGTAAGAATATCTTAATAATACCGAAGGTACATGTAATATTTAAGTTTCTAAAATGCCATTAGATTTTATTAATGTTTGATACCACACCTAAAATATAGAGTGCTTTAGTATCCATGGATATGTACACGCAACTATCTTGGTTTCTGTTATTAATGTCATATTTTTATGAATAGTAACCAATCCAAACTTCCAAATTCTACTATAAGTCTTAATGCCAAAAATATGTAAACACAATGCAAATATAATGCCAGGATATTAATGAATAAGCCTTAAAATAAAATAAATTATGTTTTCTTATTTAATCCTCTCATTTGTCATAAATTAAATATCAAGTTAATAATTACCTAAATTATACAAATAATATTTAATTGCTCATACAATTTCCTAGCTGTATCCATAAGGTCTCGGCCTTACTTTTAATCGAATCACCACTTTGTGATATACTTTTATAAATTTCAGATAAAAAAAATTTTGTTAGTGAATTTCTAAACATTTAAAAATTCATTATAAGAATTTGCTAAGATTAAACATTGGGTTGCATCAAAATTCTGAATCATCTTGCCTCGCTTTGCTATTGATTATATTAATTTAAAGTGACTACACAGACTGCAAACCATTAATTATCACTGGAATGTCCATATGGAGGCAACCACATTTTGATTAATCTTAATTAATTGAAAAATGACACCTGGACACAAGAATCAAACCGGGACCTTTGAGTTAGCGCATCATTGCTCTACCACTGAGATATCCAGGATTTGTCCTGTCCTCAGGGTCATTCTTCACTCAAAGTCAAAGACAGTCTGTGACAGATGTGTGTAAATCGTCAGCAACATGTGAATGATCATAATATTGCAAGCTATCAGATACCACAGCCATCTGCGATTTGGGTGGGCTGTAATGCTTCCAAGTAAACAATACAAGATTGTAATTAAAGTGAATTTCAATTAATATCATTACACAGGTTGTATCTTGTATTGTATACTTGGCAGAATAACAGTCCTCTCAAGTTGCAGATGGTTGTGCTATCTGAGAGGTTGCGATATCAAATGATTGCTCATATGTACAGGCCAATTTCCTTAGGAAGAAAGCCAGAAAAGCTACTAGATCTACTTTCACGTATTCATACATCAAGTCATGTGACCTGCAGATGTCACTAATGTTAGATATTATCAATACCTATAAAATAACATTAATAATATATTAAAACATTATCAATATTGATCACAAAAATGTTTGTATTTTTTTAAAACTGTTCTTCCTATAAAAATAGGGCTGTAGCTGACAACTTCCGCACGCCATCACAGACTCAGCATTAAACTATGAGTGAATAATGACCCTGAGGAGCACGGGACGGATCCTAAATAGCTTAGTAGTAGATTATTGATGCGCTAAACCCAAGGTCCTTGATTCGATTCCTATGCTTAGGTGTCATTTTTCAACTTACCTACAGCTATTACTGTTTCCAGCATGTGGTTTGGGTCAGTATTTTTTTTATCCAAGCCATATATTTTCCACTACCAGCTTGCTAGGCCTGTCTTAGCTTCATATGCCTTATAATCTAACTTAAGACTAGGACAGGCACAACATCCAGTCCCCGGCCATTAATTTATCAATGTGAAAGGGTAAACCCTCATCTCATTAATAATAAAATTTTCAGCCATGGCAGGAATCAAACCCAGGACCCTTATTTCAGTAGTTAGACACGCTACCGACCGAGCTGAGGTGTCTGATCATTTTTCAAATAATTTAAATTTATTGACATGACTAGCTTAAAAATGATATTAATACATGGAACTTCAATTGCACTGGTACTACATATTACATAGTTATATTCTCTTAAACTTTCATGTTGTTCACATAACTACATGTCATGGTAATCTTTATATTTTTATTATCAGGGTGAAATTAACATACCAATAAAGTTAGAAAAACCATTTGAAGAAGATGGGCAACATAACCAACCTCAAGAAAGTAAATCAATCTTGCCAACATTCCCACCAATTAAAGAGGAATGCATTGTGAGTAACTTATGTAATCATGCAATTCAAACCAAATATTTTAACATAGTTTTTGGATAAAAGATTCTAGTATTTGAAGGATTGTTCAGAAAGTAAAACATTTTCCATAACCTTTTAAACTAATTTTCAGTTTTTTCACTCCATGGGTTAGGTTTACTCCCTGTTGTTCCTTCTTAAAAAAAAATCCAACCAATTCTTCTTGATACACCTATGAACTGTCTTCCTTATGGCTTGTACTCTAAAACTTGTTTTGGACTCTTGCATCTGTCACATATGGCTGATTCAATTCTCGTGTTATTCCCTCACTCTATCAGTAATATTCTAGATATTAAGTTCTTTTCTCATATCTTAATTTCTAATTTTATTCAATCTTGTAAAACCTTTTTCTTGTCTTAAGAATTTAATCTAAGATGCCGGCATCTGACTTTTATCTATCATTGGCATCGTCCACGTTTCACTTCCATAAAGTAGTACAGGAGCAGCCATTACTTTGTAGAACTTTAGTTTTGTATATTTCTTTGCTTTATTCTTAATTTTATGTTGTATTTTATGTAAATTTTATTAAAAGAGATTATAAAAACAAGGTGATTAGGAAAATATTTGGTCCAAAAATGGATGAGGCTACTGGAGAATGGAGGAGGTTACATAATGATGATCTACATAACCTTTACTCATCACAAGACAATGTCAGGATAATCAAGTCTCGTAGATTACGGTGGGCAGGACATGCAGTGCGAATGGGAGATTCTAGAACATTGTTCAGGGTATGGACCTGAAAGAGATAGAGTGTAATGATGTGGACTGGATAGAACTAGCTCAAGATAAAAATAGGTGGCATACTTTTGTAATTGCAGCAATAAGTTTTCGAGTTCTCAATGTCATAGAGTAAGTAAGAAATAAGCTTCTTAGTTTACATCTAGGTCTAAGATATACAAGTCTTAACATTCTGTTAACTTATACTACTAAACCAACTGTGTAGCCCAACACAAGTGTAGCAAGATAGAAAAGGGTAATGAGGTGGTTGGGGATACAATTTGATTTAGGGCTGGTCTTATGACTACTGAATAAATATTAATCTGGCAGATAAATATTTCCATCTGGTTGATAAGTTAAAAGTGTGTCTTATGACTGCCAGATAGCATTTATTTTCCAGATTTTAAAATGCATTTATCCATCACATTTATATCGGGAGGTTTAAGTACCTGATAACTTTTATCTGAAAGTTAAAATGGTTGTTGCCATAGTGACACATTGTTTTTCATGAGGTTTCGCCTATCAGAATCTGTTTTTAGGTTAAAATGTTGGTTCACATGTTTAGTAAGCACAGGCCCAGGCTCTAACTATATATAAAGTTAGAACATTTGATTCACACTTTTATATAAACTGACAAGCTGTGTGTAGAGTTATATTTATATAAGAACAAATTATCAAAATGTGAGTACAATAAATGAAATTTTGTAAACGTTGTACCAAACTATTAACCACATTTTGGCAGACACCAAAATTAGCACTTGCAAGACATCTTAGCTTCTGCACCCACGTGACACCATCTGTTTACTTGCACTTGTTTAGCCGCCATTATTTAACAAAGTGTAGAGCGTTGTAGCTACTAGACAAATTGCCTGCATGCGCGCACCAGTAAAAACAGCACCAACCTTGCGTTTTATTCATAAAAATACATTTATCCTATAGATAACTATCCGGCAGATAAATTCAGTTCATAATACGCGTAAAATATTAAAGTGGCTGATAACCTTTATCTGGTAGCTAACTTTAACCTCCCGATAGCAATATTTTTATGGTAGTCATAAGACCAGACCTTAATATATAAAGAAAAATTTTAATATAAAACAAGTTGAGAAATATTTATATGTGATTATTTTGACGTGGTTTTGCGTCAAGTATAAAGTCATTGTCAAAGTCATTTTCAAGCGAATACAGTGTTAGTGAACTTTAATTCTTACTTCGAATGTTGGGGTTGTATCCAAGGCAGGTGGCAGGAGGGAGGGGGAAAGTAGGGGTACAGCTGTACCGAGCCTCGAGCTAAAGGGTGCCCCATCCTAAAGGACGTTTTATTTTTAATCTAGTTGTCTTAAATAAAAAATATATAAATATTTTGATATGGCCAATTCTTCTCTTTGAAGCAAAAATTGTTCTACCAATTTGGGTATTTCAACAAAATTTAAGCATAAACTACTCAAAAGAAAAGTGGGAAAATAATATGAAAAAGGAGTTGGTGATGTAAATCCAGAAGAAAAATTCAAGATCAATGTCTTCTTAGTAATAATGTATTCTCTTAGCTCAGACTTAGGTTTGAGCATACAAATATAATCTCAAGGTTGTTCTCACCCATTCTGGATTTTCAAAATCTTATTGAAGAAGAGATTCTTGAATCCTATTAATAGCTAGGACAATAAACGAACCCAGGTGATTTGACTACATAATTTGACAGCAAAATCATCCACCTGAAAATAGTATACAATTACTTATACTTATATCAAAAATAATATGGTGTTATGTATTTGTATCAATAAAAAAAACCTAGATTGAGCTGTACTAAAATAATATATTTAAATATATGCACCATTGTTGCAAAGAGTTGATTAGATATCACGGATCAATAAAAAGCTAAATTGAACTTTACCAAAATAATATATTGAAATGTATGTAACAAGGTTGAAAAGCGTGAGTGGTTTAAAACAACACTCATTCATTTTGATAAAAATTGAGATCACACAGTACTTTCATAACCCAAATTGGTTATCATGATTGTTCTAATCCAGCACCTCATAAATAGGTCATTTGAAAAAAATCTTTAAAAAACAAGTAGGTCTATTTGTAACCTAAAATGTAATTTCATTTAACTACTCAAATTCATACATGAATTAGATGATATAAATTAACTCAAATAAACTTAATCATATTTGATTAAACTAACACAATTCACTTGATTGGTGTTGGCAATAAGCTCAGTTTCAAATTCTGGTGCAATATTAACAATTTTTTTTATATTTTCTATCGTTATGTACTCTTTATCTCTGACTAATAAATTGACTTTTCCCCCCATTTATTTGAGGTATTTAGCGTGCAATTTCTAAACCAACTGATTATATCAGCACACGACTTATAAACCACTAACATAACTTAAATCTAGAACTATCACAATATCCAGCCCCGGCTGTTAATTCATCACTGTGAAAGAGGAAACCCTCATTTCACCAATGATAAATTTTTCGACCATGCTAGGAATTGAACCTTGGACTCTTATCTCAGTAGACAGCCACGCTACCTATGAAATGAGCTAAGGTGTTGGATTCTTAAATTAATAAATTACTAACCCAACTTATAAGTATATATAATTTATTTTAATTTAGTTTACTTAATGCCACCTACATAACTTTATCTAACCCTTTGCCTGGCACGTTCCCGGGCACGGGCGGGAGCCTATGTTTCATTGCAATAAGTTATTGTAGTGCCATCTATCAATGAATCACTCTACTTTTAGCCAGTTCGAATACTTTATATTGGAGGTGATAGGTGGAGCTACCAGTTCAATACTATAATATAAACCTGTATAAAGTAATAAGAAAACAAATGAGTAATGAAAATGTTTGTCAGGTAAGAGTATACAAATAGAAAAATGGTGGCCGGGCCTACACGGAAAGCTGTGCTACATGCATGTCAGGGAATGGGTTAACACAATTAATAGTGAATGTATGAAGATTGCACACTAGTTCATATTAATAACTACAGCCAAATTAAAGTAATCAGTATAATTGGCAATATCTCAAGTTAGGCACTTGTTGAAGCACATCTTTGACACAGATAAGCATATGTTTTGTCAGTAAATTCATTTATTTTCATTACAGGTAAAATCAAACAGATCAGGAACTGACATTGCCATAAAAAATCACTTACTTAATCAAGAAATTCACAAGAATAAAACATATCAATCAGATCAGCATATACAAATTATAGCAAAATGTAAAAGAGAACATTCTACTGAATATGATGGATTGTGTTTCTCTGCTAAACATGGTGGAATCAAGTTTAAATATACATGTAAAGAAGGTAGTTGTACTAAACATGCTAAAGGAGGAGGTTTCTGTATTAAGCATGGAGGGACCCTTACAAAATGTAAAGAAGAAGGTTGTAGCAAACATGCTAAAGGGGGAGGTTTATGTGTGAAACATGGAGGAACTCAGGCTAAATGCAAAGAAGAAGATTGTAATAAACAAGCTAAAGGGGAGGTTACTGCATAAAGCATGGTGGAACCAAGACTAAATACATTTGCAAAGAAAGAAGCTGTACTAAACATGCTAAAGGAGGAGGTTTCTGTACTAAACATGGACGAATGAAGGCTAAATATACACATATACTCTAATTTAGATGTTAACCGTAGAATGTTAAACCTCTCTGTGTGATACATGAATGGTAAACATTCGTAAATTTTACTACTTTACATTTTATTATATTTAAAACATAATTTCAATATATTATTGTCTTTATTTACATGGCGAAATTAAGGTATAAGCCTTCTCATACATTTAACCATGTCTTAAGTTTAACATTACACTACATTTAACAATAATTATTATAATTAAATAAAACACAGGAGACAAGTATTTGAGGTAAACATACACATGAACATAAAACATATAAAATATTGCAATGCAATAAACACGTAAAAAAAACCAGCAACCAAAACAGTAATCAACTTGAAAACAGTATTTATAGATCAGTAGTGGAAATGGAGAGATAAAATAAAATAAGTAAGCATTCTTACACTAAGCACACACATACAGCATAGCTCATACGCTAGAGATATAGTGATTGGTGAGGTTGTTTCTAAAAAAATATGTCAGGTAAATCATTAATAAATAATATAGAGCCTTGTAGGACACTGGTCCTAATCGATAGCCACGAGGAGAAATTTCCATTGACTTCACACTCTGCTGCCTACCAATCAGATAAGACCTCATCCGTTACATAGCACTCAAAGAAAACCTATACGACTCAACAATTTACTTAGTAGTATATTGTGGTTAAAACTGTTTTAACAGTTTTCCCCTTCATAGAGCGATGCAGACACGACAACAAATTTCACAAGTCATCAGTGTGCTCGCTTACAACATCCGCTCAACTAGGAACTACTATAGCTATTACGGGAACTCAAGATTTGCCCCGGCTACACCAGCAAGCCAACAAAATCTACCAAGGATTTCAAAATTTCTGATATATATAATTTGGCATGAACTGTAGTGATGTTCTGAGATTACTGTGATATGGTTAGGATATAATAAAAATTAAAACCAATCACTTTTTGTATGACAAATAGATAAAAGATTTCCACCAATTAAAAATGTACTATTCCTACTTATTTTATATTATAGCATTCCTACTTTATATATAGCTATCAATTTGTATTAAGTTGTTGTGTAAGTGTTAGGTATTTAATACAAGACTGAACTAGTGTATATGAATTATAAAAGACCGCCAAATTGTTATTTTAACAACTATTTCTACATAAGTTAGGAATATGAGCCTTGCCAACACATGACATTTTTCCAAATAGGATTTTGCTAATTTATTGTTGTTTTTTAGTAATGTATGTGCTGTTATTGAATAAAACCAGTTACCCCAAATGTTTTTTTTATATAAAAATGATACCAAATTAACAAAACTAATAAAATGAATAGCTTTAATCATAATAACTCTAATTTTTTTTCACGTCTTACTTACTACTCACTCGGGTTATATGCCTATGTACTAATTACACTAATGTGTTAGTAATGAGGAAGGTTAGATTTAGAGGAAGTGCATCTGCATTTGTATGGATGGAGAGTGGAATGTCACTTAGTGAAAACCAGCCTCGGTGCACCCGACTGAGATCAAACCCCGACTAGAGCCCTAAATGCCAGCAAGTTCAATTTTAGTTTTATGGAAGAAGAAATCACTGAAATACAATAGGAAAAATGTTGTATTTTTATTGTTTGTAAATATTAAATGTATATAAACAATCTTTTTTGCTTACCTCAATGTGACAACAAGTCTTTCAGCAGGATCATACTCTTCCTCATGCTAGTATTACGTTTTGCAATATTTTCTATCACTAAACCAAATAGTTCATCAAATGAAGCCACAGATATTCTAAAGTAGGTACTAAAAAACTTCTTGGGTACATTATATGTTTACCTGATCATAACATGAACATAACTGTCCTGAAGATGGTTAGATAATGTGGGGTGAGTCCACTGAGTCTCTTTCATGAAGTATTTTTGTGAATTTACTCCAACAAATAGTCTCGTAATACAAATGTTTTGTACATAGTGTCCATTATTAAATTGTTCTGCACAGGTGGTAGCAGCAACTGTAGCATTTTAATTGTTAGTGTAGAATAATACTAGTGTTTTGGGTAGTGTTCAATAGCCGTGTTTAGACAGTCATGCGTAGATTCCTAGTCTGGAGGGGGTAGTTGCATAAAAACAGCTGAGTTTTAACTGCTCGTGTGGAATCAACCTTCAAGTTATGTTAAGCCGGGTCACTAACTCTTTAAGTAATGATGAATAAGTTCAGTACATAAGTTTGGGAAATAGTGATCTAAAGCTATGTTGTCTGAAAAAGTATTATGTTTTCCAACGGAAAAATCCACATCCTGATGTGTACTTCATACCGAGTAGCTTGTTGTTGGGGCAAGCAAAATACCTGCATCCTTGATTGGGCCCTGGAAGGTTGGCTACCTTGCACATGGCTCTTCTGCCACAGTTGCAAAGGGGAGGAGTTTTCTTGAAACTTGATGAAGGAATCGATTGTTTTGTCGCATCTGGGGTCTTATAGCTGACCGGAAATATCTTACTTCTGATAAGGACCATTTTAGGGGTTATGTTATTTGTGAAATTTGTATTGAAAAGGCTGGTACATTTTTTAACTGATTTCAATGGTTCCACATTCTCAAGTGTTGTTATGACTGTTGATGAATTTTTTTTCTCATAAATTTGGTTTTCAAATTTTGATTTGTCACTGTTAATGTTTTTACTTTCAATATGTTTTTCTGTCAACTGATTAGTAATTTTTTGTATTTTTGAATGCAAGCCGCTTGAAAACGTTAAAGAATTTATAGTTTTGAGCGGCTTACGTCCAGAGATTTCAGCTTCTTGTTTTGGTTTAGAGCAAGTCTTCATCGCTCTCACAGAAGTTCTTGATGATGTCTGTGGATGAGTGCATGTATTCAGATTTATTTAACCATAAATTGTATGCACCATCTAAGTTGTGTTCAACTATGTTCCATGCAACCCTAAAAGAACATTTAAAGACTAAATCAAAATAAATGCACTGAAATGAAATTATGATGGGCATTTATGTAATGGTGTGTAAATATGGCATACCAAAATTTTAAAAGAAATTTATTCAATGAATTAACTTTAAGTTGTCGGCTACATTATTTATCTTAAAAATATGAATGGTTTTTTATGCATATAATACTCTGTTTCTAAATATTCAAAGGTACATTTTTTACTTTCTACTTATTCCTAATAGTAATTCAGCAATTTATTTCTCTGTTTATATGTTTAGATTTTAATCAATTCAGGTATCACTCAAATTTATAGCTTAAATTTTTCTATTATTACTTTTTTACAACTATTTAGAGAAAAAACTTTTATTATTACTATTTAATAATTATTTAGATAGCAAATCAATTGAAAGAATAAAAATCTTCCCTTGGGTTGAATGTTTTAAAATATTCATTTAGTCAAAAGGATGTAACGACTTTATGTTTAATCATTGTATAAATATATCATTAAAACATATTTAGGTTGATTATAAGAGGGGCTAACTAATACATACTTTACAGAGGTTTGAAAATTGTAAGTCATATTTACTAAAAACCAATTTATTTTAAAATATGGCTCGTGCCAAAATGGAAGCCAAGCATATCAACAGATACACACTGTCTACGGAAAAAGTTTTTAATTTTATTTTGACCAAATCCGCAATGGACCTATCATATAAGCTGCACCATAGTATAAACAAGTAAAATAAGCAATTTCTAAGGAAAATGAAATGTACCTATTGTGTTAAAAAAATTGCCTTTTAAGCTTTAAAATTATAATAAAAATAGTTTGAAAAGGTCAAACTAGATAGTGTTAAATGATATTTTATACAAAATGTTATAGCTCCGAAATTAAAGCGCAAGACCTAAACCAATAAAGTCACTTATAAATATGATCATTCATAACATGTAAAGATAATTTAGGATTGGTTTATTCAAGTAGATGGTGCACTTTTGTAACTTTATACTTTACACTATTTTTGCTTATTTGAGTTTTGTAAATAGTGTATTAATTTAGCACCGCATCTTACAACCCGTTCAGGTTATATGCTTAAGTAATAATTGCACTGATGGGTCAGGCGTTGAGAAGGTTGAATTTAAGGGATGTAAAACCGCATTTGTGTGGAGGGTGAATGGAAAACCATTTAAGAAAAACTATCCCCAGTTCACCCGACTGAGATTTGAACCTCGATCGCCCCGTCCTCGGCAGTCTAGCTCAACACAAAACTAGCATGTTAGCTGACTATGCCACTGAGGCGGGTCTGTAAATAGTTCATTTCTTAATTTATGAGCGTCAGAATTATTTTTATTTTAGGTATTTAACATGATTAACTATATAAATTAAATCCTGAAGAGACGCAACACCCACTCCCCCAGCCGTGAATTAATCATTGTGAAAATAGAAGCCCCAATCTTACAAACATGATAAAATTGTTTGGCCATGTGAGGAATTGAATCTGGGACCTTCAGCTCACTAGGCAGGCATATTACCAATTGAGCCCCAATGGAGGCGACAGGAACTAAGTCACGGAAGGTCCTCCAGGACTCGCCAAGGAGCAAGAGGGAGACCCGGGCTGAAGGCCCATTTCTTTATTAGCCAGAAGAACTACATTTACAGGTTACATTCATATTACATTAAATATATCTTCGATCAAAGCTCCTTCTGTGATGGTCTCTCTGATGTATGTCCGGAGTTCTAGTCGTGATATGTTGTCTGCAGGGTTCAACTCTGATGGAATCCAGAAGACGCTAACGTCGGTGTCGCGTAGTTGGTGTAGTACTTTGGAGTGTAGGGCTCCGAGTTCTAGCCGTGATGTGTTGTCTGCAGGGTTCAACTCTGGTGGAATCCAGAAGACGCTAACGTAGGTGTCGCATAGTTGGTGTACTACTTTGGTGTGTAGGGCTCTGAGTTCTGGTTGGGTGAAGCACCATCCCTTACCCGGTAGAGGAGAATTGAGTACGGTGCTGTTATCCGTCTCGAGGCGGATTCCGTGGGCTGGGTATTTCCTGTGGACCCATGCCAGGGTTAGTAGGGCCGCTGCTAGCTCAGCCCTGTTGATCTTGCAGAGTTGTTCAAGGTATCATGCCCATGATGTGGGCGGATCTATTATGTAGCTGGCCATGGTGTGTGGGGTCGCGTCTGAGAAGGCAATCTGGAATTCTTGACAGAGGGGTCGCCAAACGCATGTGGTCCATGGCTCGTTCTGGAGGTATCTGAGTGCCCAGGTGTCCGAGCCGCGGTAGATCTGGGCGGTGGCGTAGGACAGCCATCTCAGGTTGAACGCTAGCCATGCTATGAAGCCCGCCACTCTCTCTGTCTTTATCGAAGAGGTGAAGCACTTGGTAGCAGAGTCTCTGGGCTTTGGCGGCAGCCAGTGCTGTGATGGTAAGGTGTTGTGTTCTTGTGTTGATTTGGAAACCCAGGTAGTCTAGTTGTTGTGTTGGCTCTGTGATGGACCTGTCTATGCTGGCTGGAACTGCTCGTAATATATCTGGGTTTTCGGCGTAATATAAGATTATTATTAGCACCGCGTCTTACTACCCATTCGGGTTATATGCACTTATGCTAATGTGCAATGGTAGGGTGATTGTGAGATGAAATGGAGGACCTACAGTTTAACGTGGAATCCGAACCACGGTGGAGGCCTGGCATTCCTCACATTCACAAGTTGTGATTAATACACATCTTGTCAGAGGTGAAGGAAGGGTTTGGCAATCAGATAAATCTGTGCCGGGACCGGGGATTGAACCTCGGTACCCCAGCACAGAAGTCTGACACCTTACCCCTAGACCACCAGGTCACCTCAGGGCGTAGTATAAGAAATCGTCCAGGTAGACGATTGTGGAGGCCCCCGGCAGCCGTTCTTCGATGGCTCTGGTTGCCTCTTCCATCGTCTTCTGGAGCTTGTACGGGGCCAGAGTGTGCCCCATTGGTAGTCGGGCGAAGGTGTATTTTCTTCCGAGGTAGTAGACGCCTGTGAATTTGCAGGTGTCTGGTGCCAGGGGTAAAAGCCGCTTTTGAGGTCTGTCTTGATGAGCCATGATTTGGTGGGGATGTGTCGGAGTGCTGCGCCGGCAGTTGTTAGGCTGAAGGTCAGTGTTGAGATGTAGTCTGTCCATGCTGAGAAATCGTGGATTATTCGTAATCCCCTGTTTCTCTTAGGGATGAGAAACAAGGGGAAGCTTCCACAAAGTTTCCTTCGACTAGGAGTCCCGTGTCCTGCCAATCCTTGATCATCTGCGTCATAGTTGGCGATGATCTTGTGGCTTGGAAATGGTGTGGGGCATCCAATGGCCTTGGTAGTACTATTCCTCCGACGAGGATCTTGAATAAGGTTCTGTCTCTGAGTCAGATTGGCTTCAGTGGTTGTACTGCTACGGGTTGGTATTCGCAGTCCTTGATGTTGATGTACTGTGGACCGTCGGTGTCCCATACCATGGGTACGCCTTCTTTGATGATCGGGCAAGGCGATGCTAGGCCGTCGTCTTGGGGTTCGTCGATAACGTCCGTATGATCTCCTGAATCCCCGACTTCAGTTAGGGGTTAACTGAGCGGTGGCGGGACTTCTGTGACGTCCGATACTTCATCTTCATCTTCTATGATGTTGATACCTAGCTCTTAGATTAGAGTGGCTAGAGAGTCTGCCTGTACCGGGGGCGATCTTGGAGGGGTCAGCCTGGCTTCTTTGGTCCATGTTGTGAGCTTCGTGATTGTGGGTAGGTACTGGTCCCATCCTTCTTCTATTACCGAGTCCAGCACGTGTTCGACCTGTTGAAACCATGGATCTTCCTCAAGTAATGCCCAAATGTCTTCTTAGAGGATCGGAGGAGGTAGCCTACTTTCCGATATACTCGTTTGATGTTTTCCGCTGTCTGCGGCAATTTTGCGACCTTGGTCATGGTTAAACCCTTTGCTCCTTGAGCGCAGTTGTTGTTGGGTGCCTCCCAGAAGGAAGGGAGATGTTGAGGGAAGGGATGTTCGAACAAGGAGCTGCCGTAGCGGGCTGACTCGCCGAAAGGATCAAAAATAAATAAAACAAGGTTATTTGTCACTTTTCATATATTTCAACTATTCTTCTTTTTTATGTCTTCTGGACACATTAATTTTCTGGGCATTAAAATACATGGGTTCAATATGGCCATAAGATAAATCTTAATTCTTTAAATTTTTACATATTTAATAATAATTTTCCTTAGGCTTAGTAATTTTTCATTACTTCTTACTTTATAAACAATAAAAAAAATTACTAATTTATTATTTAAATTAACTCTAACTATTTACATAGTGTCTCCAATTTAGAGTCTTCTTGCAACCCTTGATTTGGTGCTATCAATGGGCAACTTTCTCAACCCTTAACTTGGGAAGGGTTGGTTCCTGTGGCTCAGTGGGCCATTTCTGTTTGAGACGGTCATCTCATTGTCTTGAGTGCGTTTCCCGTAACAAACATATTAATTTAATAATAATGTATATAACCTAAGCTAGTGGTAAGTATAATATAATAATTATATAACAATGTGAGTGAATGAGTGAGTGCCACTCAACTATCCAGGAATAGACCTGTGTCCAGGTGTCATTTTGCAATTTAAAAATATGATATTTAAATGCTGCTATAACCATAAATATAAAATATAATCACTTCGCTATTTAATTCATCATTAGATGTGTATTTGTACGACTGTCATTGTACATTTGGCAGCATAAAGCCTTACCGAGTTGATCTGATAGTGAACTTAATTGATCACATACATGTAGCTGACAATTTCTGCATGTCCATCACAGACTCTGTCTTAAGATATGAATGAAGAATTATCCTGGGCATGGGACGATTGCTGGATAACTCAGTGTTAAGAACATTGCCGTGCTAAGCCAAAGGTGCCGGGTTCAATTCCCGTGTCCAGGCGTCATTTTTCAATTGAAAGAATATGATATTTAGATGTGGCTATAGCCGTAACTATCAAATATAATAGTTTGTTATTTAATACATCAGTGAGTCATTCTAAGCCTGTATTGGTGAACATGAGGACTACTTGTTAGTTTCATCAAGTCAGATGTGCTGGCAACTGAGAGGTCAGGGTTTGAATCCTTTATGGGTGTATGAAGGGTGGCTTTCCATAAAAGGCTTCACTCTCTCCACACAAATGTGGGTACATTTCCTTTAAATTTTACCTTCCTAATCTCTAGCCCATTAGCTGTGTTACCTAGTAAGACATGTTGAAAAAATAATATCTAAAAAACTAGCTCCTAGAATCAATTGTAATAGCCTTGGAATCGTTTGAAATAGTAAGGTTAATTTTACCTTTCCAGAAAAATACTTTGAAAAATAGAATTTTAGAAATAAATTATAAGATAATTTGAAATAAGTAAAAAACATTTGAACCAGTAAGGAGGTTTGTATATCAGATATGTAAGAATGATAAAGAGTTAACTAGCAACCAATAGTGTTTACTTAATATTGAAATAAACTACAAGAAAGTTAAAAAAAATTGTCAAATAAATTATTTTATATTTTCATAAAAAAACTGATAAAATTTATTATGGACAATTTGTGAGTGGTTGCCAAAGCTAGCTTATCTTCAAGAAACTGTACTAATAAATTGTTCTCTCCCTTTTGGTACCAAAATTGCCCTTTAAAAACAATTTAAATACATTCACTCAACGTTGTTGTGTGTGTGGTGGTGAAGAGGAGGGAACCATTTACTAATACAATCTTGTCGAGATTTACTTGCCCTGCATATAGCCCTCTTACCACCACCCAAAATTAAATTCAACTTGTATTGAATTTATAAAAATTACAAGTGTCTTAGAAGAATTATTCAGATTTTACCTGACAGTACCATATAAATACCCTTGTTTACAAAATATACAACCTGCTCGCTTTCATGAGAGTGAACTCAATTTCTTCTGGAAGTTTATTAAGGGATGAAGAGAAGACTTTGATAATTTAATAATAATTTAATACAAATTATAATAAAATTGCTTGGTAGAGAAAATAACAATACAGTATATCTCAAGAGTGTACTTACAGTGGTGTTGATGTTGGTAGTTATCTTGAGAACACCACCATCCTGCACCATACGCCAAGCTAGGCGAGCTGTGTTACGTGCATCGCACAGCCCCGAGTGTTCTCGGCCTTCAAAATTGATACCCACTCAGATAGTGCTCCACGTAATCCTTGAGGACGGCGATTGTACAATTGCTAAACAAGAACCAAATTGGTTTCAACTTACACACACCGACTTGCCTTTATTGCATAGTTGTAAACGAGCTTTCCTTCTCATTAAATCTTTATATAAACAACAAACAGCTTGTTTTATATAATTTTAAATTTCTTTCAAAACTAATCTAACATGGATTAAAATTAACATCAAAAACAAACTATAACAAGAAATATTAACACACTGATAGGCTCTTGACAAAATGAATACAAAGACTAATAAAAAATGTAGATTGAAATATATCAAATGAAAAATCTTGAGAGTGATTTACAGTTTGTTAACAACAATTAAATAAATTCAAGATAAAACTGATTATATTTAATGGAACATAATCCCAACCAAATGTTGTATTTAGTATATAATCTTCCACTACCAACCCCCACATATAGGATCCAACTCACCAAGTACTCTTGTTTAGTGATAGAATATACATCCTCTACTTTGAAAAATATGTTTAGTAGTAGTAGTAGTAGTTTTTTAGCACCGCGCCTTACTACCTGTTCGGGTTATACTCATGTATTAATCACGCTAAAGGTTTTTGGGGATTATAAAGGTTAAATTAAAAGGAAGTGTACCTGCATTTGCATGGAGGCAGTCTAGTCTGCAAGAGTAATACCTTAGACGAGCAACCACTGAAGCGAGGGTTCTTTTTAGTAGTAGTAAGTTAAATACTACCTGGGTGGGGGGAAAAGGTTAGAAGATTAGTCAACTATTTTCTTCTCTTTCTGTTTATATGTTGTGTTGAGATCAAACCAGCTTGGACCCACCCTGATTCTTCCTTGTTTGGTCCTGCGTTTGACATTCCTTCCTTGGGGACGCTGTTCGCTTACGCTTTCAAGATCTGCACAGATTCATCTCAACCATTTTATCTGCCATTTTGGCCAGTTTAACGAGATTTTCTTGCTTATTATTTAAAGC
Source organism: Timema podura (assembly GCA_033556935.1). Classification (NCBI taxonomy): domain Eukaryota; kingdom Metazoa; phylum Arthropoda; class Insecta; order Phasmatodea; family Timematidae; genus Timema; species Timema podura. The sequence continues at coordinate 4,523,921 of JAVRXN010000008.1, read as the reverse complement.
ATATTTTTCACGTTATCAGACATTTTCTCAATCCATAGTGTTCATAACACTTTTTCGATAACATCCTCACCTGCTAAGAACTTCATTCGACGAAGGAAGTATATTAGCTTCTGATCTCTAAGTTTGAAAGTGGTAACTAACCTTTTGATTCGTTTGTTTTCGCTTACTCTGAAAATATTCAAAAGTATATCTATCCCAACAGTATATTTATCAACTTTTTTTTATTTAATAATATCTCATATATTTTCAACAAACCCAAAAAGGAGGAATTTTTATGTTTATTCTGTCCATGAAATTAATAACCAGATTCCAATTCTTTACCTGATTTTCTACGTTGTTCTGTTCTTCTTGTGGTTGCTGGGTTTTACCTGAATTCATGATCTCTATTTATTCGCTTGACTTACTCGCGGGAAAAAACCACAAAAATCCCATCAGGATCACCAATATTAAGTGTTCATTTTAAAGATTAAATAAGCACTGTTAATTCACTCTTCTTTTAACTTTTTTAATTGTGTTTATTAACAATGAATACATCTTATAATCTGACTCCATTGATTAATAATAATCTAACACTCAATTATGCCAACTTGGCTTCTACAAAACTTCCCTTATTATATAAAAATATTTGAAATTATAATTTAACAAATTAAATTGTTACTATTGAAACAAATGATTATTTTCATTTGCAACATTTTAAATAATGAATAACATGAGTTATATTAGCAGTTATTTGAGATCAGCTTTGATGGCCGCGTGGTCTAACGCGCCCCTCACTATCGTGTTGGAATAAACTACCGAAAATGGGAAGATCAGGCTTCGATCTCGGTCAGGTGCAATGAGGGGGGTTTTACCTAAATGGTTTTCCACTCTCCCTCCATGCAGATTCAGGTGAATTTTCTATAAATTAAGTCTTCTAAATCCCTAACCCATTAGTGCAAATAGCCATATAACCAGAACAGGTAGTAAGACGCGGTGCTAAAAAAAAGTAATTTGAGAAATTAAATTTATATGGGTCTTTGGTGAAACTTTATTTGGCGCCCTATCCTAATGGAAATATTCTGAACAGTTGGTGTGTATAGACGCAAATTAGAGAATTCTTTTGTGAAAATTAGAGACATTTTCTCATTGTTAAATCTTTTATATAAAGGTCTCAATGTACTTAAAACTTTACATAAATATGTGAATTATCAAGAATATGTCACCTTTATACAAAGATAGTAATAATTATAACTTATGTTTGGGTAGGTACAGTGTTTCCATAAGCCTCTTGTTTCCGACCCATTGCCAATAATACTAATTATGTTTAAGGTGGGGATGCCAAAGCATTTTTTTATTAATTATTCATTTTAGATTACCTTATATGTGGCTCGAAGATCAACCCACTGATTTAAAATATCAAGCTTTGAAATTTGCTTACGCCTGCATTCATTATGCAGACAAGTGGCTAGATCCCAATCTAGTAACAAAAATTATTTAATTTTAGTTTTAAAACTAAACAAGAATACACATTATCTACAGTGGTGAGCACGCAGGCTTGTATGATCTATTTTACTGAGTGGTGAGCACACGGGCTTGTATGATCTATTTTACTGAGTGGTGAGCACACGGGCTTGTATGATCTATTTTACTGAGTGGTGAGCACACAGGCTTGTATGATCTATTTTACTGAGTGGTGAGCACACGGGCTTGTATGATCTATTTTACTGAGTGGTGAGCACACAGGCTTGTATGATCTATTTTACTGAGTGGTGAGCACACAGGCTTGTATGATCTATTTTACTGAGTGGTGAGCACACGGGCTTGTATGATCTATTTTACTGAGTGGTGAGCACACAGGCTTGTATGATCTATTTTACTGAGTGGTGAGCACACGGGCTTGTATGATCTATTTTACTGAGTGGTGAGCACACGGGCTTGTATGATCTATTTTACTGAGTGGTGAGCACACAGGCTTGTATGATCTATTTTACTGAGTGGTGAGCACACGGGCTTGTATGATCTATTTTACTGAGTGGTGAGCACACGGGCTTGTATGATCTATTTTACTGAGTGGTGAGCACACGGGCTTGTATGATTTATTTTAATGAGTGGTGAGCACACGGGCTTGTATGATCTATTTTACTGAGGATGGGAAGGTCAAGATTAGAATCCCTGATGAGTGTAGCTGGTATTTCCTCAGATGTTTCTCACCATCCCTCTATATACATGCAGTTATATTTAGACTTAATTTTAACTTGCTCATCCTTATAAGCAACTGAATAACCCAGCCAATTAGTAAGATGCCATGCACACAAAAAAATATAGTTCAGGGCGAAGACTGTGACGAACATGTGAAATTGTCAGCTACTTAGTAGCTAACAGAAACACAGCCTCCAATGACTTGGGGATGGATACCATTTAGATATTACAAGCATATTTGTTGTGGTTAACATTGATAATTTACTATATTATTACTATTATTTTACATGCTGGAATGAGATATCTAAGAAATGTATGTGAAAAAACTCATATGGACAGAGTCAGTGCTGAAGAAGAGCGGTTTGAAAGGGAATTCAATGGGTCAATGTGAAAGAAGCGTGTTTGTTGGTTTGGGCCTGTTAAGAGGATGAGTGTGGATTGAGTGACGAAGCAAATATATGAAGGTAGAGTGTGTGGATCAAAAGGGAGTGGTAGGCCATGTAAGACGTGGCTAAATGTTGTAGACAAATGTGTGAAAAAGAGAAACATGAGAGTTTTAAGAATAAAATAGCATGTATTACTCAGTGTTTGAATGATGTTGAAGAAGGGAGTATGCAAGGATAGGGAAGTGTGGAGAAAGTTAGTGAGGATGGATTAAGTATGAAGTCGTTTTTTGAGCTATATGCATAGTACTTTGCCTACCCCCTAATACAAGGCTGAGATTCGGTGTGTGTGTGTGTGTGTGTGTGTGTTAATACAAGTATTATCCATCAGAAGCGACAGCGAGGTCATTTCATGTCAAATCAGCTAATGCCATGTCATCTCAGATTTTCTTTACAATTTTTTCCTATGTAGGTACATAGAATTTAGAGCTTGTTTTTATTTTTTCAAATTCTGTGCATAAATGACCATCCGATTTGGGTTGTAATTACTTAAAATATTCATATCCACTCACATCAAATCCTCAGAGACACAAATGCTATCTATCAAACTTTTTTCAACCATTAATTCAATTCATTACTGAAACAATATTTTTAAATAGAAAAAAAATATTACCACACACACACGACTTGTTTAATTTATTGTACAAACTTTGGCCTAAAAAACTAGTTTAAAACAAGTGCTACTGTCTTATTAACATGCGTCCATATTCAATAAACACTAATTGGATATGAACGAGGAATGTATTAATTTATAGGAATTATTGTACTTGTATTTGTGTGGAAGGTGAATGGAAACTGTCAATGGTAACAGATGAGACAAGCTTGATATTTTAACAACTTGCCAACCTATGCAGCTGATTTTAAAATAGGTTTTTTTAAATTTAAATTTCTAGATCTTGTTACACTCAGTATAAATACTGTTAAACATTTCTACACAATGCAAAAATAAGATGTCTTACCTGACCATGTCACAAATGTGCACAATCTTTCATTTTCAGATTTTTGAGTAGAGTTTCCATAAAATATCAATTTTTATTTTGTTTGATAGTGTTGATCCACCGAGAGAAGAGAAGAAGACAGGTCGACAGAGGAACTCCATCGTCGACCTGTTGCTGAGTGATCCCCGTCAAGCTTTTACAAAATTCACTCAATTTCTGGTTTTCAATTGGACAAACGTATTGCTGGAACTCTTGTTCCAATTGTCCACTGTGGACGTTCAGAAGGACAGCTGGGAACTCTATTATTTCCGGTTGCTTCCATCCCCCCTTCTCTCCCTCCCAGCATGTTGATTCAAAGTCAATCACAATCAAATAATCAAACTGTTGCGTCCCTAGAGGATTTGTACCATTGATGCTGTTAGCTTTACTACCAAAAAGAGGATTAGCAATGGAGATGGTTTCCACAAGACCGAGCTCCCTGTAAAATGGTAGAAGATAAGATTATTATACCAGCACTCCCCCCCCCCCCGATTTTGGTTGGAAGAACAGTAGAGAAACCCGCCTCGGTGGCGTAGTTAGCTAACACGCTAGTCGTGTTGGGCTCGACTGCCGAGGACGGGGAGATCAAGGTTTGAATCTCGGTCGGGTGAACTGGGGGTGGTTTTTCCTAAATGGTTTTCCACTCTCCCTCCACGCAAATGCGGGTTCACTTCCTCTATATTCAACCTTCCCAATCCCTAACCCATTAGCGTAATTGGTACTTAAGCGTATAACCCGAACGGGTAGTAAGACGAGGTGCTAAAAAAAAAAAACAGTAGAGAAAATTCAAACATATTTTTTATGGTCAACATTGCTAACATTTAACTATAATATTTGTGTTATCTTAAAGGTATTAATAATATCTATCAAAAGTGACCGCTGCAGATAACATGACTTGATGTATGAATATATTAAAATTGTTTTAGTAATTTTAGTAACTAACTTCTACTGTTCTTCCTACCAAAATCATACACAAAGACAAATTTATGTTAATGTACATTGAACCTTCTAATGTGTATGTGCTGTTGTTTTTATAATCGCTATTTTTTTATTTATTTTTTAGCTATAGTATTTTTAGTATATGGGCTATTGTAAAATTCATTTGTCTACAACTTATTTATTATTCGGGCTATTATTGATTATGCGAACCCAATCTCATGTGATGGTAAAGTATAACGAGTTAAAATAAACATAGTTTTGATGTAGTCTTTAAACATTTTTACTTCGAATTTTCACTTTAATAACCACACAAATTATGCATATGTACATATATTTCAGTTATAATATGCACATGATATTGTAATTTGAAGGGTACCATAGTTTTAATATTTTGCAAGTTGTCTACCTTGGTGGTCTTGGGGTAAAGTCCTTGCCTCAGGACACAATGTTCGTGGGCCCAAAGCCAACCAGGGTCGACGATTTTTATTGAACGATAAATATTTGTATCACAACTTCCTTCAGAGGGGAAATAAAGCCGTTGTTCCCTGTCATTATGGTGTGTAAAAGAACCCTGGAAGGTATGTGAAAATACCTTTCCCAAAAAATTGGTAGGTACTTCCACTCTTGCTTATAGAAACTCTTGTGTGTGATATAGGCCTAATCAATCGGTTCAGAAATTGCACACTAAAAACCTCAATTAAATAAATAAAAATTGCATGTTGTTGTTGACCACTACTTTTGCCATTACTTTCAGTGATATACATGAATTACAAATCCAGGCCTACACTTAACGTATGTACAAAAAAAAAATTATTAAAAATTCTGTATAGTTCGCTATGGGCGGGATTCTAGAGTGTGACATCATGAGTTACTGCATTGAATGACACCAACCCTAGCTACGCCACTGGGAATAACTCTTCTCTAATTTGTATTAATCGATCCCAAAATTTTATTTCCATTGCCATGGAAGGTTAGATTAAGTTTAGTTGATTTTTTAACTATAGACAAACACAAAGTCTAATAGATTATATCTAATTTTTATGATTAGATAATTATATACTAATGTTTTACTGTGGAATGGGTGAGTTAAGCAACTGTTTTCTAATTTATTAAAGAAATAGTTTTAGTTTGGTGAGTGTTTACTTTTTTCTATGTCTAATATTAATTTTTAGTCTTTTCTTAAAAAAAAAAACCTTTAAAAGTATTAAGTCCTAATAGTGTTCTTGACACATTTTTTCACACACTTAGCTTTACTTACTTTGCTAATTTTTTTGTTATGTCGATATAAGGAATAATTGGTTCCATTCATTCAAGGAAAAAACACACTTGATTGTAACATGAATGAACATCAAATACAGCGTAAATTAAATTTAAATTTCAAACAATATTAATAAAAATAATATTGAACATTTTATTTCTGAAGTAGAAATTCTACGCGCCAAATATTTAATATTGTAAGAATAGCCAGCCTTTGGCACTAAAACTTTACTAACTTAAACGGGATTAAATTAATAATAATATTTTAGATATATTATAAAGAAAGATTTGATATATAATATAATTAAGGCTGTCTCTGGTTACATGGGACGTGGTAACACCATTTGCCATGTTAAATCAGCTGCTGACATGTTTTTTTTTAAAACTGACCAATAGCCAGAGTAAATATACGGGTCTGGCTACTCTTTAGTTCAAGTGATCAGACGTTGAAGCTCAATGGCGTTAGTATCGTTGAGGATTAGCGCGCGCGCAACTTACATTTTGAAGAGAAGTTAGGACCTCCAAGCTTACATTTTACTGTTAGACAGTAATTATTTTATCCCAAATGTGATAACTAGTGAATAAAAAGAATAACTCACAGCAAATGATAGCATACAAATTACAATAATAATTTTTTCATCGATGTAAGATAATTTAAATTTGAAATACTGTGTTATAAATAGGGACCGGATACTTAGGCACCAAAAATGTTTAAATTAGGCAGGCAAATAAGCATTAAAAATATGGGATTTAGGCACCAAAATAGGCACTTAATAAAATATAGGCCTATAAGCAATGTAAAATTTATTTTACTACAAGTTTATTACCTGCAACTTACAAGCAATTTACATTGCTGTAAATCACCAGATACTTTCCAGGTTTTCAGTTTTAAAATTGGTTCTATTGTCTGATAGAATGATTTTATGGCTAAAAAAGCTTTGTTCTTCTTCACAGGATGTCAAGGGATTTTTTTTTTTAATTTGCCAATTCTGAAGGGGTTAAATTTTTATCCTGCAATAGCGTACCGTTTCCTCTCAAGATGTCTGCCACTGCTCAATAAATTAGTTTTTTCAAAATCGAGACCTAGTTAGATCGCTTTATCGCACCCAAAAATGGTAGATAAACCAATTTAATCTAAATCCTTGAGCCCGTTTTCAAAATAATTTACAAATATATAACCCCCACCCCCCTCATACCCGCTAAATGAGTTTTCCCAAAGTCGAGACCTAGCTAAATTGTTTTTTCGCATCCGAAAACGCTAGTTATCTCAATTTCATCAAAATCCTTAGGCCCGTTTTCAAGGAAAATGTTAAAATATATACTAAGCCTATATACAAGAATGTCTCGTTTAATAGGGTAAATTATTGGAAATTCTCCCGCGAGATGCAATGACCAATGAGGCCACGTCACATGTCTACGAAAGTACGTGTCACGTGGCCCTGTATAAACATAGTCTGTCAAGGACAGAGCATTTCAGTTAAAGCCATGTCACATACCTTCTCCCCCCTCCTGCCCCCCTCAATAATGCCGAAACTTCCATTTCTAAGAAACTAAACCTCTTTTAGAAGGGAAAAAAGAGAGAGTACAAAGCCGAAATAGGCGCATTTAAGGCTTTTATTCATAAAATAGGCAAAAACCAACAGGATAGGCAACTATAGGCACTATAAAAATAGCATATTGTAATCGTAATAACATGAAATATATAAATCAACAGCCTATGTTTTACAATCTAGGAAAATAAAAGGCAAATAGGCAAAATCCGGTCCCTAGTTATAAATCACAAGCTAATTATTTGTTTGGTAAAATTTGATAATATAAACATGGCAATAAATTATTTAAAAAATGTAGGTATTGATGAATGAGGGTACTAAGGTACCGTATTAATCAGCTAATAACATCTTAGGGTATGATTTTTAATTTAATCATGATTAGCATTTAGGGTAATTTGTCTGAATACGAAATAGAGTTTTTTCTTCAATAAAGGGATAGGGCAGAATGCAAGAATGAGATAAGCAAACGTGAAGAGTGAATGAGAAGTGTGATTTTTAGTGGATTTAAACAATATTAATTCACATTATAAAGTGTGAGTGGTGTTATTTAGCTATCTTAGAAGGTACATTCTTGCATACAGTCTATAAAGTTTCAGTATCATTTTACTAGTTAAAAAATTAGATTAAACATACTTACCTTTGGTACTTCTATCTTTATAATGGTCCAGGTTTGTTTCCCGTCTTCAAGTATACATTTATCAAATACTATATTGAATTATAGTTTCTTCAAAACAAACATTAAAATATGGAATGTTAATAAGATTATAATGTCTTATCAGAGTTTTGTGAATAATTCTGAAAACATTACAGTGATAACTCACTGTTTCTCTGAAACTATTTGGCTAAGTTTTGGGGTGTTCTAATATTTGAGCGTGGAAGCCATGATGTCTGCTTACCTCGGGTGCAATCGGAATGTGTCGTGAAAGGAGAGGAAAAAACCCTGAAAGAATCATTCCCCCTTCTTTCACTTCGTCTACCAACAACCATATGTATAGCAACAAAACTATGATGGAAGAGAAAACATAGACCTTGCTCTTCGACAATCTCGACTCAACTAAATGGTCTCCTATTCCGAAAATTGACACCTGGACACGGGAATCAAACCCAGGACCTTGGGCTTAGTACGCTAATGCTCTAACCAATGAGCTATCCAGGCATCAGAATATATCTAGATGGAGTAATCCTCACTAAAAGCACAAATAATAGCTTTGGCTATTTGATTCTCAAATGGTCTCCTCCTTCGCATGGGCTTATATCAGATTTAAAAAGTGTATTAGTGAGGAGTATAAAGCTACATCTAACTAGAGATGTGAGACGGAAAATTTTCAATTATTGTTTCTATGAAATAATTTCAACTGATTAGATGGAATTATAATGTAATTGAGATTTGGATATCTCAAATATCAATGTTTACACTTAATATTATTTTTTCCTAAGGGCATTAACACCAGAAATATCAACAAACGAGCTTCGGTGGCCGCACGGTCTAACGCGCTACTCTAGCAATGGACTAGACTGCCGATGACAGGGAGATCAGCGTTCGATACCAGTAGAGGGCGGTTTTCCCTAAATAGTTTCCCACTCTCACGGGTGCAATTCCTCTAAATTCAACCTTCTTCATTCCTAAAACATTAGAGTAATTAGTATAAAGGTGTACAACCAGAATGGTTATTAGGACGCGGTGCTAAGAAAAGTAGTAAAGAAATTACTGAATGCGAGCCTTTGTCGTCCTGTTATGTTCATAAATAATACATCAATTTTTTATCATCAACAGGTTAGTTAAAATCATTTTTAAGGTTGGCCCGACATTTATCTCCCCTCTGCCCCTATTCTTTGTGCTTCCTAACTACCCCTCCCCTTTCCCCAAACCCATGCCCCCTTATGATAACACTATATTTTGAAGTATAATAGGCTCTACATGCCACCTCTACAATTTAACCCCTCCACTACAAGCCGCCACTGTGGAATTTTTTTATCTCTACATCTTACATTTCACAGAATTTAAGCCATTTGAGTGAATTACCATTTTTTACCTTGAACAATTCCCCTTAAGCCCCTGTTATTCCTACTGGCACACTTGTATAGTGATACTACCAAAAATCAAAATTGACGTTGGAAGTTATCCTTGCGGTCCTACCAAGAACGTTGAATTTTACTCTGAAAATCTAGAAGCTGCCTGTGGTACTATATAAAGTTCCTTTCATTAACTATTATTTTATCCTAAATCGTTTCTCACTCATTTCCACACCATCAGTGCAAATATAAAGTTGATTTATTTTTTATATTTTAATTGTTTGTAAATTCAAACACTTCTCTTGGTGATAGTATCAACCCAAAAGACAAGGGTGATTAACAGCTTAGAATTGGATTTAAAGTGAACCCTTATATATATAATGAATAAAGCAGGAACAGCCCCCAATAGTGGGGGGAAGGGGGCGAACTTTCATTTCTTGACTTACATTTTATCTTGAATTGTTACAAAATCTCACCAGAATGTTAATTCATATTTTGGGAGCTTGTAACATTGATTTAGAGTAAAAAAATGGGGTGTGGCTGTGTCATGGACATGGCCGTGTGTTGTACGTGAATACGTTTATGTAACGGGTTATATTTTTTAAATAAAATATTTTTATTTATGTATACAATATATATATATATATATATATATTGATATATATATATATTGATTTTATATTTATATATATATATAAAATCAATAGATTTTGACGACAGCTGACGATTATAACTTAAACGAACATCGTATCTTTTCCGAGTCAAAAGTTATACTAATTGCAAATCTCGATACGCAGCAAAATAACCTCAAAATGGCGGCGCTTCCCCCTCCTCCGCACGCGATGCGTCACTGTTCTCGCTTATCGTAATGAATTCTTTGATCCTTTAGCTATCCAGTGGTATGATTTAATTTTGGATGTAGAGGAAAGATTCGAAACTACAACACCAAACTGTATCCCCCGATTTTGTTATCATTAGGTTTTTTTGGATTGCCCCCGTATGGTAGCAAATTTAAAGACGTATTCACGTCAAAAAGTTCATATAAATATGGAGATACAGCTGTTTGAAATAGATAAATGAAAAGCCATCGAGAGGTATTTAAGAACAATAAATGTATTGTTTGTGTTTATTGAATGACACCAAACACAAATAATTGACAAATAGTTCCAGTGCTAACTTCAATGCATTTTGCAACTTATATGATAATAGTATGTGTTGTTCTTCTAAGGTCGGCTTGGCGTTCTTTTAAGCACCTTTGGCAGTATTCTCTACAAGCATCAATAGGCCTTCTTTTACAAAAAAAAGTAAGCAAACATGATATCAGCATATTCATTGTGTGTAAAGATGTGAAGCATTATTAACAACACTTCTAATACCAAACAGTGTCAGATTATAACTGCTTCTTAGTCATAACCGATTCAGAGAGCTGTGCGCTAGTCATCTGATTAAGAGAGCTGCACATGTATCAGATTTGTACACACTTTTCAAAAAGCTGTTTATCCACAAAAATTTAGAATTGTACAAATGTTTATAAGAAATTTTTATTACTCAGAATATTTGATATTACAACCTCCCAGAATATTTTCCGTTACTCCTAAAACACCCTGTTTATGATTATTCTCATTTAATTTTGTGTTGTAATGTATGCAGTAACATTCATGCCAGGAGGGGGTTATATATTGTAATATTCCTGCCTTTAGGTTTGAGACAGCAACGTTCGATTCTTAGGGGTCACTTGGCTGGGTGTCAGCAGGGAAAATGTTGTATTTCTTTGGCGATTCATCTCGTGATCATCCTAAACTAAGACCACACAGAAATAAATTTTGATTAATCAAGCTTTTTTGAGTCAACAGTCGAACATAGACACTTTTCGCTGGTGTTTATAAACACCCTGTATTGTGGGACACTTAAAGGATAGAAAAAACTTCCAATGCAGCTTGGGACGAGGTCTACAATAAAATAAACAATTGTGACTATAAATATCCTATATTTGTATATTATATTGAACCAAATCTACTTCACTGTATGAATGCCTTGTGTGTGATTGCAGATGTAATTAATTCAAACTACTACTGTAACCCGAACGGGTAGTAAGACATGATGACGTAAAATAATAATAATAATAATAATAATAATAATAATAATAATAATAATAATAATAATAATAATAATAATAATAATAATAATAATAATAATAACAACCAGAGTAATAAAACATGAGTGACATACACTTGTGGGCATGTGGACTAATTTCAAGCTCATCTAGAGTAAAAAATCATGTAAATCTAAAATCAAATAAATAACAGTAAAAATAGAGGAACATTTACAATTTTAGTTTTTACTGCCTATGGATATAATAAAAGTTGAAATAAAAACTGTTCAAAAAATTTCTTAACTTCAGGTTTTACTTAATGTAGATAGTATGCTCCCAAAGTGATTAGTACAACGCTATGAATCACTTCCATACAGCTTAGCAATGATATTTACCAAATCAAGTTGATTTCCAACCCTAGCCTATTGATTAATATTTATTTAATTAAAGGGGTGTGTAAATTCCACGTTTTTGATTTGAAGCAAAGTTGAGTTGAATTATATGAAATACTCTCAAAACCAGATCTAAGTTTGAATAATTTTTAAGTTTACATAGGAATAATTTATTATTTTGTATAAACTGTATAGCCTTAGATACTAAATATCATTCACAAAAAATGTTCAACACATCTTGACCTTAGCTGATGAATCAACTAAACGTGACAACATACACTTCAATAAGTGCAGATTTTTATCATGTGAACATTAATTTGTAATTTGAATAACAGTAGAGGATTACCAAATTTGAACATAAGTATGTAGTTTAGTCTTCAAAATTTTTATCGGCAAAACTCGTGGTAGTCAAAGCCAATGTTATTTTTACAAAGCAAAGTCTAAGTTTTCAAAGCTTCGCATGTACCCCTATCTAATTTATATTTCACATTATCATTTAATCACAATGTTAAAGCACTATATAAACATCTCTGTTAAAGGATGAAAGGGTTGGCTCTAGCACTCTTCTTTCTGCGAGATGTTCGAGGTTTGACTGGTGTGGGTTGGTTCTCCTTGTCCTCAGGGCTGCGAGCCAGTTGACGGGGTGTCAGCCTGGTTGCAGTGTTACTTTCTACAAGTGGCAGCATTTTTGGTGTGTCCTCATCCTGTGGGGAATCCACAAACACGTGGATCTTAGGCCGGGGGTTCTTTCTGGTGTTGGTAGTGGACAGCGTTGTGGTTAGACTGCATCCTCTAGGGGTGGTCGTCTTGATGCCAGTGTTGCAAGGGGTCTTATGTTTACTTTTAGAAGCAAGTTTAGTTGCTGCAGGAGTCTGTTTCACATATATACTTTCCTTCTGTGTTTCTTGATTAACCTTGCGACTCTGCCCCGGTTGAACATCAGTTTCTTTCTGAGACCTTTTGTTAATTTTCTGACTAGTACACCCTCTTATTTTTTTCTGTTTAAAATCTACCTGAGAACAATTCCTGGGTGAGAGAGAGAAATTGCACTGGTCGTCAGAGCTAGAGCTTTTACCACGAGCCAGCCTCGTCTCTTTCTTCTTCACATCAGACTGCACGGAGGTGCAGGATGCAGATTGACCATCTGGAGGAGTCGTTTTGTCTGAGTCTTCACTCGAGTTGCTGAAGAACCTCAGGGCCTTCTTGACACTGGTTTTACTAACAATCTTCTTTGAGCCAGTTTTACCAATCCCTGTAGCAGTACTATGCTTTGACAACATAGGGTTGGGCCCATTCTCGTTTGTCGGTGATTCTAAATCTGGGCTTGAAAATGTACTATTATTGTTTGCTCCAGCTTTAGCGAGGCCTGAAGCAATTGACACAAACTCTCTAGTTACCGCTGCTGTTCTGCTTGCTTTCCTCGGCAGTGTTTTGCTCCTATTTGTATTTCCTCGAGAACTTGAGGCACTTTTTGCACAGGAAGTGGCCTTTCCTGTGGTCTTATGCGGGATGTCAATGGAGGGTGGAGATTTAAAGACATCATCTTCCATGTCATCATAGGCGTCAATGATAGGCGCAGTTGAGGCTGACTTATTGGTTCGGAGTCGCAATCTCAGTTTGGGAGGCGGCGGCTTCCATGGTGTGATGTCTACAGCTTCTGAGGATCCCTTGCTGGGCAGGTCAGAGAAGAGCAGACGCCTGGTCACAGGCGTTCGAACGCTGTTCGGGATTTCAACCGGAGTCACTTTGGTCTCAGGACATTCTTCAGCCAGCCCTGTAATAACCAAAATCACACAACACATTAGCCCTTGGCCATAGCCAAGCTTTAAGGGGTTATACAATGAGTATTCCTTGTTGAGGTACTTTAGTTCAGATCCTGGTGGGATCAAAAATATAATGTTTATGTAGACAAAAAGCAAGCAATGTACAAATGATTTGGCGTTTACTAGAAATGAAAATGATGGAAACTTGAAAAGATAAAGTCCAACTTCTGTTTTTGGAGGTTCACTGAAACCCTTTATCATGGGTTTGTATACATTTTATATCCTCAAGCTTTTACTACAACAGGCAGCTTATTCAGGTGTAGAATAAACTAAGTGTCTGACTGTCTTACTTTTATGCATCACTAAGGGTTGAGACTATAAAGCTCATTTGAATGACAACACTTCTCCACTGCACTAAACCAAACAAGAACGGTAAATAAAAAGTCCGACAGCAATGCATTCTTATCAAGTTCAATAAGCAACAAGACATCTATGCAGTTTAATGTTTTACCTGATGAAGCTGCTTATACAAATAAAAGGATTTTTTTTCCCACTACATTTCACTAGCTGTTTGGGTTTAACAAGTTTAACAAGTTGTATAGTGGCGCCTAGCTCAGCTGAAGGTTGATTTTGTTGATCAGTTGGCCTTAATGTGTACGATACTTTTAGTGTTTGTTCTAACATGAATTTAGGTATAACCTTCAATAAACCGATCTATGAAAGTTAATTTGTATGTGAAATAATAAAATATTAGTGGGGTCTGATTATTTGTCTCTTAAAAAAAAGACACATCTCAAAGTTCCTTCATAGTTTCTGATAACCAGTATCTTGAAATTCATGATACCAGTGGTGGAAGACTATTATCAATAGCGGATAATTTTGTAATAGACTGACAAGAATCTAGTTCCCAAATAAGAACAAAAACTTCCCTCATAGCAATAATAATCACAAGTAGGACCTAATCTGCTGATTAACAACAGTGATATTGTCAAAAACTGTAATCTAACATCAATATATCATAGTTTAAAACAATATTAAAAAGCAATGAAGAGTTAACTTTACATTATATTATGTAATGGATGGGTTTAAATATAGTGCGGCAGATTCATGCAGGTCTGTTTTGTAGCATGCTGGAACTGTAGCGGCCAGAGAGAATCATAGAATCATCGCACGTGTCTAGTAATACATTCAAGGTAAAAAAAACAGAGAAAGAGAGAAAGAAAAAGAGAAAATTTTCAGCCTCCTCGGTCACTGATCGTAAATAAATGGTACGATACACAGCAGAGACTTTCTCCCTATCTTAATATAGAGACATTTACTAAAAACTAGCGAGATTTGCAAAGCTAAATAATATACACCGTTGCAGAAACACGCCATCAAAGATCATAAATGAAATAATATAGAAATATCTAAACATTGAGAAAAGAGGAATATCTTTGTCCACCAAAAAGCACAACAATCAAGTTCGATTCTCAAAGACCTTCATAATAATTATATATATAGCTCAAAAACTGTTGGTTTTATAAAAATTTCAAATAAAAGATTTTTCATGTTTTAGCCCAATCAGTAAAAGGATTTTGGCTCTAGGTTGAGAAACAGACAGATTGCATCACAAAAACAACTTTTTCAGTTTCAAGATGTAATAAAACATCAGCATTTATCAAAATCTCGAGTTACATTCTTTGGACGATACATACTATCCCTCTGAGAGGTTGAGAGAAAGTAGAACTAGCCCATGGCCAGAGGCAAGAAAACAACAGATACACAGCCTCAGTAACGGATCTAGGAGGGGGAGAGGGGCATGTTCCCCTCTCCCCCAGATGACCATAAAATATACTACCTAAAATTAGATATTAAAAAAAAATCTGAAGTTTTTTTGTTATTATATATAAAATGGAAATGTTACAAAGCCAAATATATTTGGCTTATTTTGCAACAACCCAACTCCTTATAATGAGCGCACTTTGTAATTAGAGATCCTGCTTCCACCAATTCGTTTGGAGCAATGCGTGTGCGGTGGTCATGTGTTTAATTTCTCAAGCTCAACAGTTAACAATCTTTTCAAATATTGTTATTCCATTATAAAACAAGCTTTGGTACAGCAAATAGTCAATAGAGCTCCTCTCTGGGATACCTGTACGTTCCATATGTCTTTAAAATACCATTCAAATATATTGTAATATTGGTTAATAATAATAAAAATAAAAATAATAATAAAAATAAAAATAAAAATAAAAACAAAAACAAAGATAAAAATAAAGATAAAAATAAAAATAAAGACAAAGATGAAGACAAAGATGATGATGATAAAGATGATGATGATGATAAAGATGATGATGATGATAAAGATGATGATGATGATAAAGATGATAATGATGATGATGATAATGATAATGCTAATGATGATGATGATAATGATGATGATAATGATGATAATGATAATGATGATAATGATAATAATAATAATAATAATAATAATAATAATAATTCAGTAAAGTGTTTGTTGGCCAACCATCAAAACAACCTTTCACCTTAACTAAACGTACCTATTTATAAATATATATGACATAATTAATTACTAATTTGTAGCACGGAATTGCAAACTTTGGTTTCACTTTGTTTTTAATAACCAAAAAACTTCCCCTACATCTAATCAAATAATCTGTTAACTATACTTTATTTCTCTGGAATTTTAAAAAAAGATTGTATCAAAGAATCGAAAGGAAACAATCAATTTGCAAATCAGATAGATACATTTGAAATGATCTAAAATATCAATTAATTGAGGGGTAAAATGTTTAAAAATGAGGTGGCCCAGTGGCTAAATAATTTTATAATAATAGAAAATGATAAAAATAAACTGCTAAGAGTAAATTTGATGACGAAAGCCCACCTAAGGAAAGAGGAAAAATGTGGGAAGAATCCAATGCACAAAGGTGACATCTTCTTCCTTTCTTCTGTCTTCTATAGTAGAAATAGTCACACACATTTTAACACTAATAGAATAATATTTCGGCACTGTTGCCTTTATCAAACACAAAGAAGAGAGAGAGTACAAATAAAACAAACACTGGATTACTCCATTTTGAATTTAAAGAAGAACTGTTAGAAACACATTGTGCCAACTGTTTTTCAAACAGTTTTTTTCTCTCAATATAAAATGGAGTAAGCCAATGTTTGTGTGAAGTGTATTCCCTCTAGCATGTGACTATTTATAATATGGACGACAGAAGAAAGGAAGAAGATGTCACCTTTGTGCATTGGATTCTTACCACATTTTTCCTCTTTCCTTAGGTGGGCTTTCTCCATCACATTTACTCCGCTTTATTTATTTTTATAAAATTAATTGAGGGTAAAGGATGGATATTCATAAAGATCTAATCAAGATCGAACATCCCTAAATTTTTTTTACATGTCTTTGAAAAGGAGTGCATGAAGAGTCAGGGTCAACACTCACGCATGTCCTGTGTGATGTTAGGCGTGGACATCAGTCTCAGAGACACTTTCTGCAGCAATGCTTCCAGAGACAGGTACAAATCTCTCAGCTGCTTACTCTCTTCATATGCTTGTTCATTCAACTTTACTGCCTCCATTAACTGTGACTGACATCCGCGCAGCTCAGCGTAGCTTAGCAGGAACCTAACATGGGACCTATTGTGATCCATGAGAAGGCTGTTAGAGTAACCTTTCTCTTCAATTAGCGATGAATGGCTGGTCAGCAACCCCAGACAGAGATCCTGTCTTCGTGCGAGTTTAGGGGTGAGAATGGACCCCCCAAGGAAGTAATCGAGAGCCATCTCAAACTGCCTCTTGTATAGGAACAATTTGCCTTGCATTGTAATGTAGCCCAGTACACCCGCCTGAGCAATAATATTGGCACAGAAGGCACAGCGGCAACCCCGTCGGTGGGAGAGGAACTCTGGCGGGGAATAGGATTGCTCGCGAAGGATGGGGGAACCCTGGGTATCCGCTGTAAGAGGGACACGGCTTGGCGTGTCAACTGTAACCTTTACAGGATCCAAACGGGGACCATCTAGATCAGAGATGAGGTTCAGATCTGGGTTTTCATAGTTCTCAGAATGATGGGGCGAGACAGGCCCCATGCTACAGTAGGAGGAGGCCCCAGGAAGGCACAGTAGGTGCCTCAGAGCCCACAGTTTGACCTGGGCATCATCCAGCTTCCCGCACAACAGGTCCGCTTGAGTAAGAAGGGACAGGAACTGCACCGTTCTGGAAACAACATACACCGTCCTTTAGTCATGTGTCTATGGTTGATAATTTAGAAAGTTTAACAATGAGGAGACCTATGAATAAATATTAAAATAAGGGGAAATTGATAATAGAAATAAGAAAAGTAATCTGTCTAAAGAAAATTGAAGAATGAAAGCCTACAAAGAGGAAGCTCAGGAAAAAATGTGCCTAGAATCTAATGCGCAGAGGTGACATCTTCCTTACTTAAGCTGTCTATAGTAGAAAAGGTCACATATGCACAATAAAGATAAATAATGGCTAGAGTTTGGTTGAATCCACTAGTTTTCAAATCCGGATTCCCAATTTAACTAGGAGCACAAGAAAAAATATAAATATATTAGAATAGAAAATACAAGTAGTAATTAATTGTTAACAATATTTATTATATCTCTATAAGGAATACCTCTTTTCGCTTTATGAGGTAAGTGTATTATATTTGGAAAAAGGTATATATACCTATATACCTATACCTTCTTCCAAATATTCAATTAGTTAGTAATCTATTTAGCTATTTTTATTTTCATTGCTTTGCCATGGACTCTCCGAAGTTATTAATATGAAAATTGATATTAATTTTAACAATTCGTTAAATAACCGAATGATTTATAAGTGTAAATGTCGATATTATCTAAATTAAATAGCCTATATTCACCAATAGATTAAAACAAATTTACTATTACATATATCAAGTGGAAGCTTAAAAATGACGAGCTTACAAAACTTTCGATCTTCTAGAAGACATATGAAAATAGTAAAGGCTTTTTTTAATGTGATTAAGTTTGATAAAATATTTATTGAAATGTTGATCAGTACCGATTTTAGACAGGTTAGCTAACACAATTCTATAGCTAAATAGTTACTAAAATAATGCTAGTTTTGTAGTGGGTCATATTAAAACAAGTTTTAGATATCTTAAGTTTTGAAACAATCAATATAATATAGATTCAATGTTAAATTTTAATTAAATGGAATTTATAGCTTTAAAAATAGTCCTTGTAAAATATTATTTTTACAAGGCCCTTTTCTAAAATCATTGACTATTCAATTATTTAGCTATTTTTATTTTCATTGTATTGTCACAGCAATGCAACTTCAATCAAGAATAATTCAAAATGTAAGACAATAATGAATAGGTTTACCAGTCAAACGTGGTTTTAGAGCTCCATTTCATTAATGATGTGAAATTTGATATTAATTTAGCCAATTTGTTAAATTACCAAGTGATTTTTAAGTGAAAATGCCAATATCATCTAAATTAAATAGCCTAACTTACCATTGTTTTAAAAAATGTATTTGTATGTAGATCAAGAAGAAGCTCGAACATGACAAGCCTATAAAATTTAGATCTCAACCTTAAATGACAACCTTAAAATAAGAGTACCCGCATTTACTGGCACATTAGGTCAATCGTGTATTTATGTTGGGGAAACAATGCATTTGGACAAATTAATTGCACTGGTGATTATGATATTGAACAATCAGCAAGTGGGAGTGATTGGGCCACATCATCGAGTGCAAGAATGTATTTCAAAAATTCATTTTTTTTAAATACTTCCAAAAACACTGTTTTTTTTGATAAGCAGACAAATAATCTCAGCATTATTATTAAATATAGTTTCTTTCTGAATTGGGTAAATTTAATGAGAACTATTTGATTAGATCAATATAACACTCACAAAAATGAATACCTTGTTCTCTGGCCATTAACTCTTAACTATGAAAGGAAAACCCTCAGTTTACTCAATAATACATCTCTTACTATATCCAGAATTGAACCAAAGACCATATTTCAAAAGGCAGATGCACTGCCAACTGAGCTAAGGAGTCAGAAAACATAACTTCCAAGAAACTATAGTTTAGGTTAAAGATAGGTTGGTAATTAAAAAAACATACGTGGTATTGAAACATTTTTTTTCTGACAGAAAATATTTTAATTTGATTAACTGGGTATTGAGATGTATCATTCACAACTGACCTAGTCGATAGAGCCAGTTTCTGTGCCAACAGAAAATAGTCCTTGAGGTAGCACCTCATCTCCCTAGGCCAGTTAAGTTCCAGGTTCAACTCACCCATCAACAAGGACACCCCAAAGCACATGCTATACTTTGGTAGTACACGGAGAATGTTGCTGCAACACAGTACACAGCATCGCAATAAGTGGGTTTCCCCTGGAATAACGAATATATCCCTTGATTCTACCAACACGACTAATTCAACTGTAGTTTAGTTACCACACCAGTCAATTAGTCCTTTACACAACTCTTACATTCCCGAGGTTCAAACATTTTAAGGATCTGCGAGCTCTAGTTTTTTAATTCGAGCTTTTCATGAGCTCTGATGATTGAGTCAAATCGAGCTTGTGTTGAATAAATATGATTTTAAAACTTAATTATGCTAACAAAAATCAAATATATATATTAGCATAGAAGTTTAATTTTTTTGAATGAAATAAAAGACATATCTATTATAAAATAAAATATGTTATAAATTATTGTTAAATATGTAATGATACTGATTTGGACCCCTCTAATATTTAAAAAGTCATGGATGAAGTGTATTTTTCTTTAAAGTACTGTATGTAAAATATCCTTTTAAGACTTCATCCATGGAAAATCACACACTTTTCAGAAATAATGTCAAGGATTGCACAGTTTAAAACTTATTTTTTCTTTCAAAACTAACTCTGTAGTGTTTACCAAAAAAGCAAGTGACGCTAGCTCCCTCTCTCTACCCAATAGGAAGCTAGCCTTCACGACACATGTTGCCAGGACTCTTTCGATTAGTTGGTCTAATAATAATTATACATCCTATTTTGTTTCTAGCACTGCAATTTTCCATCACACATAATCTGTGATAAACCACACCCAGTCAGTTAACATCTACGAGTCGTAGTAACACATTGTATTCCATCCCCTAGACGTAAGTTTGTTTGTTTGAATATTGTTACATTATTCTTTTCCTATGTTATGGGTTAAATTCCATATTTCACTCAACTAACTGTTTATATTATCCAATTCTTTAATTTTAATTTTACAGTTCCATGACTATGGTACGTTAAATCGAGTGCCGAAACATGTCGGCTAAGGTTCCAGTAATCTCCATCATACTGGAACACCGAAAGGAGTAACAGGTACAAAAATCATTCAGACAAGACTTGGATAGTTTTAAAAAATAGGGTTAAAATATTTTTAAGAAAATAATTTGAATAGTGCAACTTTTACAATTAATATTCTGAAAATTGAAAAATGACACCTGGACACGAGAATCGAACCCGGGACCTCTGGCTTAGTACGCCAATGCTCTAACCACTGAGCTATCCAGGATTCGTCCCGTGCCCAGGGTCATTCTTCACTAATATTTTAAGGCAGAGTCTATAATGGACTTAGCAGAAATCGTCGGCTACAAATATGTGATTATATTAATATCACGAGCCATCGATAACTCAGCCATCTGCGACTCGGTAGTTGGCTTTTGCTGCCATTTGTACAATTATATATATACACTACATATATATATATATATACACTCACACACACAGTGTAAGAAAAAGTTTAACCACCCATTAAAACACCATTTTCCACATTCAATATTTTATTTACTCATAATATTAATTATATATATATTCAAATGCAATAATCACAAGAATATTAATAATATTAATTATATTTTATAGGCTATTACTATCGCATTGGCTAAGTATATTCTTTATTATTTTATTTTAACTGTTTTATCTAGAGTTTCACTAACCATTCAAATTGCCGTATTATATATTAATTATTCTAACTTGAAGTTAGGAAATTTACATGGACATACATGAAGGCAAAGTTGTAAACAATTTCGTAAAACACTCCCGTATTCTGTAGTTTATTTAAGCAACGCGTCTTATCACCTGTTCGGGTTGTACGCCTACTACGCTAATGGGATAAGATAGGTGTAATTTGAGGAAGTGCACCCGACCGGGATTGAACCCCGATCTCTCCGTACTTGGCAGTCAAGTCTAACGGACTGCGGCCACACACACATATCTAAAGTTTGTTACTGTTTGTTTTGTTTTGCATTTCCACTAAATAATCCTTTGCAAGCCGTGTTGTTTGTTTTCTTTCACTAATAATTTCTCGTCTGTTGCTTTGAACAAGAAATTTCCCCTTATTTCCCCTTCAAGGAGAACAAACCCAATGTAGAAAATAACTACTAACGCTCTAAAGTACTGTGACAGACTTGATAAGTAAAATGCTGTTTTGAAATCAACTCCTGCTGAATCTTAAGGATTCTGGTTAGACTTGCTGATTTAAGTATGAAGATTAATTCAACTTATTTCTACAATAAGTTATGAACTTATCATATATCAATAGATCATTGCTTGTCGATATAACTTTTAACTCACTGGGTTTGGACATGGAGGCCATGCAGTACTGATGAACTATCCTATATGCTGACAGCAAAGTGTGAAGTGTGTCCAGCTCCCCAAGGTCCTTGGCATGCAGGACTCCACAGGGCAACAGGAGGTATCGGCACACTGTCAGTTTGTAACGAGCTTTAACCAGAGGGCTACAAAGCCCTTCCAACGTTTTCACTATGTGCAGGTGGGTTACACCATCACAATAGCGACGGTTCCAGTAGTAGTGTTCGGCCAGGGAGAGATTGGTCTCCGCCGCCAGTTCTCGCCGATTCCTTCAGCTGCGTCTAGGCCCAGCTCGGATGCTAGCGAGCCTAGGCGCAACAGTGGCATGCTGTCAGGGATGCAGGTGTATCTCTCCATCAGGTGGCACAGGGCTGACAAGGATCAGGGTAATTAGCACTTGATTCTGATGACAGAAGTTAGCTATCTGACTGGTAGATTAATACTTTATCCCCTA
This sequence comes from Timema podura, assembly GCA_033556935.1. Taxonomy (NCBI): domain Eukaryota; kingdom Metazoa; phylum Arthropoda; class Insecta; order Phasmatodea; family Timematidae; genus Timema; species Timema podura. The sequence goes on along the minus strand of JAVRXN010000008.1, from coordinate 4,501,210 downwards.
TAGGTCTAGTTTTTGTCTTTTTACCGGACAAATGGACATGTAGTTCCTTAAAATTAATATTTTTTCCTGTTCTTTTAAGTTGTATAGTTTGTCATTCATCCCTCATCAGTGTTATAAGAATTAGCTTAGCATGTGCTAAATCAAATCTACTTGCTTAGTTAAAAACCAGTTAGAAATACTCGATACCAACATGTAATTAATTCAAACATGAAAGTTTTCATTACATATAATTTTAAAACTTAAGAAATGCAAATAAAAAATAAAGTCGTTAAAAACAATATAAAGTATATTTTAAATAACACCACCAAAAGTAGTCAGAGGAATCTCTCTGGATATGTAACCAGGAACTCTAAGTTTTATCTGAAATTGAAGTCCCTTTACTCCTTTGGAATTCCAGCAATGGATGGAATGTCTGAATAAAACTTTTCCAACATGTTTCGGTAGGTCACCTATATAACATATTTTATATCAATAGCAATATTCATTGTTACCTAACTTTTGACTTTACAGATGCTAACTTGATTTTATATTATCATTGATTTTAATATATATTAAATTATAATATAATTTTATATAATATATATAAATTTATATATATAATTTTTATAATATTTGTATAACTTAAAGTTGCTTTTTTTTTACCATTTGTTAACTATTCTGCGTATAACCAGAACGGGTAGTAAGACGTGGTGCTAATAATAATGTTAACTCTTAAAGATTGAATTATGAGTTGATGAAATATTTGTTAGTTATCATTGTTATTTTAATTATACTCCAATGTTCTCTTTAACTGTTAATTGTGTTTCAACATATTATTCCTTTGAGTAATCTAAGTAAAAAAATTCATGACTTTAAAACTTTTTAAAAAACAAATCATCTAAGTCTTAAACTTTTAATTTTAATTTAATTGTGGCCTCCTCCATATGGGCAGTGCCCCATTTACAAGATTTGCAACCTGTGTGTTGATATCAAATTTTGCTTTAATTACAATCTTGGTGGCATAACAGACCTCACAGGTAGCAGATGGTAATGGTATCTGACGTCCATCACAGACTCGGACTTAAACCTTGAGTGAAGAACGACCACGAGTATAGGACAATCCTGAATAGCTCAGTGGTTAGAGCATTGGCATACTAAGCCTTAGCAAGTCATGGCAGCAACTGTCACAATACTGTCACCATGTTAACAACTATTACTAGCACTGTCAGACTGCCATGGCAGCACTGTCGCAAATCAACTGCAGTAGTACTGTCACTAGAATAATAGCTTACACTGAGGGAGTAGATTTGTAGCTCAATATTGCAAGTGTGACAGTAAACCATTTTATTTTTGCACCAAGCACCTGTTTTGTCTCATCCTATACTGAAATTTAAACGAGTATTCATTTACCTGGTTCAGCAGTTCAACAAACACATGTCTTGATCAATTTTAAGAAAATGACAGAACAATCGAGGATCTAAGTTCTTTGGTAGTGTGTTTGATGCGCCTAGGTTATCTCTTTGTGCAACCCATTTTCTTATTTACTTATGACTTTGTTTATTTTCCTTGATCCATTAACTTTATAGCAAACAGTTCTACTACTCTAGCAACAGCTTACACAAGTTCGCCATTTTAACGGTGGTTGAGGTATTCAATGTTATACTATCACATTGATTTCAGTCCAGAGCGTGAATGAGTACTACCGTGGCAGTTGCTATCACTCAGTGTCGTTACTTCTACAGCTGTGACTACACTGTCACCGTGTGGACCAGATTTTAAGATGGGCCAATGAGCAGCATACATGTGGTAAACACCCTCAAAAGAAGGAAAATCAGAAAGGTAGAAGATATCTTAACATTCACACAAATATATAGTCAGTGTGTTGATATTGTCTTTATGCACGTCTATTAGTGTCCTTGATGAGACCAACCTTTCATTGATCCTCCTTGTTCCCCACCATCCTGGCGAGTTTGTAGTGGATACCCCACACTCTGACAGTGTCCAGAGGAAACCCAAACAAGTGTATATGTGAGCGGCCTCCTCCAGGTGCGCAACACGCTGGTACGTTCAGTACCTCTCACTCTCTGGAACTCCCTGGGAACAAAACATTTACAATGTTTGGGGTGTGAACTGTATGCAAATATTTATGGATCCTTAAAGGGAGTGCCATTTTTTTTTAAATTGTGTGAATTCAAGAGTTTTGTTTTCAAATTGAATTTGAATCTTTGCTTGTTAGCTTAGATCAAAATCAAGCTTTGAAAACAGCATAATACATTATACAACACAAAATGTCTCACCTTGTCCAAGGAACAGCGAAAATAAAAAACTGGAATGTCTAACCACGCCCATGAAACGGAGGACTTATACATCCCAGAATGTGTTAGTTCACAAACTGCAGCAATATAAAGCATAATGTGTCTTACCTCAACCATGGAAAATCAAAACTTTACAACATATAGTTAGAAACATGCAAAAAGTGAGGTTATTTTTAGGGAAAAGTGATTAATTTTTATCAAAACGCAATATTATATGTCAAAAGTGATATTATCTATGTAAATATGATTCAAATTAGTATTCATAAAAAAAAAGGAAGGATAAAACTGTCTAAATTTTTAGTTAATATTGTGTATTTCACTCTTTATTAACATATTTGTAGGAAAATCAAATATAAATACGCACAAAAAAATTTCATGCCAAGTAATGTCAAACTTGATGTCTCAATAACACTACCTTCTAGTTTTATAAATAGCAATATCGAAATACTCAATTATCAATTTATATTTAGACGAATAATAACACCGAAACATGTCGTCATAGAATACTAAACTACTATTAAATAGGAAGGGAATAAAAATAAATAAGATATAATTTTGTCAAACATGACTGCCTGTAGCAAGGGCCATATTTATTAATGCCCTTGCTTGGACCTAGCAGAAAATATTTTAAAGGATGAAAACAAAGAATTGATCCATCAAAATTTAAGTATTGGAATGTGTAAAAGTATAAATCATAATTTATAATGTTAAAAAAATAAACCTAAATCCATGAAAATACTCATATTTTGTGATGTTTTACAACTTTAAAATCAGCAAAAACGAACACTATCCATATAGACGGCAGCCCTATCAGTAATCTTACCACGTTGAAAATTGTATTGCATGATGTGGTATTTGCTCAATTCCAAAGAAATTGTGTTTATTTAGAAAAAAAACAACTTAAATTCATGTTATTAGTATGAAACCAGTAAAATTCGCATGAAATTTCACGTTATTGCAATTGTCTCACCTTCTCTACTGCACAGTGGAAGAGTTCCACACTCTCATCCAGCAATCCCAAGAGCTCCCTCTCTCGCAACACAGTCAGGTCCAGATACGATGGCCTCTCATCGCAAGAATTGTTGGGGTCATGGATCTCCCCAAATAAATACTTTGTACTATAATTGGGGAAAACTTGTGAAGCCTCTACTTCAGCACGCTGTTTGGCATGAGTTAGTTTGAAACGGTGCAGGAACACCAGGTGGCGCAGCTGTGCCACCAACATAAGATATTCCGGAGCATCAGTGGTGTCCAGGACTATTGCAACAGTTTCTTTACAGAGCAGGATGGCTTGGTCTGAGCCTTCCACACCATCCCTCAGCCATACGGACCTGGAGAGAGCAACTACCCCACGGCACCGCTGTGCCAGTGTGGGGCCCACAGCCAGAAGACGCTCAGCAGCAGCATCAACACAATCAATCAGGAAGGAAGTGGCTTTTTCGTATGCCTCCAACTCCCACAGTAGCAGTTCGGCGGTGTCTATTTCACCAAGGCTTGGATTTAGGCTATATAGGACATCTTTCTTTTCATTGATAATGTCAGCCATAGTGCACCGCTGGAGGTCCGTGTCCCCCTGGGATTTAACCTCCACCCATAAGCGCAGTAGTTTTGCCTTTAGGCTCGGGGCAAAGACCAGACCAGCAGCCAATACAAACAGGCTCATCTTAGGCTTGTGTAGGGCATGGTAGGTACGATACCACAGATGCAGCAAAGATAGGATGGTGCCCTGTAACAAAAACAATTTCTGGAACATGGTGCAGGAATATTCAAGATCCGTGAAAATTTCTGATTAAAGACTCAAACCCTAATTTTTTTCCAAGTTTTAAGGGAAATTTGTTTTAGAGCTCTAATACTGCTTATTGGTGATTCAGAACCAATAATAATTATTATAGGATGAATTCAACAACCAGAACCCAGACCAGTAATTTAACACTTAACTGAAGGTGTGATTGTTATAATGAATGGATTATAAGAAATAATGTAAGATTTAGTTTTTGTTTATATTCTCTATTACTCTAGTATATTGATATTTCCTTTTATGAAAATTCAAATTCAAGATTCAGGATTCGAGGGTAGATTGGAGATTCGGATTCTTAAAATAGTGGATTCGACAGGTTTGTTGGCTTGTACAAATTGAGTCCTTTTAGCAGCTTCCTTTTAAAGAACATGAAACTTCAACTTCTTTCTCTGTATTACTGCCAAGGGTGTATGTATAGAGCTAATTATTCTAAAGGGGGTTCCACCAGAAAATTTTACTGTACCTGTAGCCAATATATTTTTTAACATATATATAGACCCCTTCGCCAAATTCCAGAAGGGGTCTGGACCCCCTTGAAGCACACACCCCCCCTTTCTACACCCTTGATTATTGCTATTTCATCAACTCATACTAACCAATCCAAGGAAACAGAGTGAGATAGCATTTTGTTGCTGAAGAGAGAAAAACACACCCTTAAAGTACCTTCAGGAGTTGAAGGGTCAATTTTTTCATTGAAGTCGAGCTAAAGTCAGCTTTTCAAAAAGCTACTGAGTCAAGATTGAGATTTGTAAATCTATTAATTTAAAAAGTATCAAAGTAAATTAAAATGTTTTAAAAACTAAAAACAAGACTCAGAAGTTCAAAATAAAAATTATATTTATATTGTAAGTATAGTTAACTCCTGTTTATCTGCGGTAATAGAAGGGACGAATGCAGCGGATAACACAAAACCGTGGATAATCCGCATGTTTAGTAAAACAAGAGATTGTAACACATTCAATTCAAAATAGTACTCATCTATCATGATTGCACTTATGGAAACATTATATTTCATGCACTAAGATAATAAATAGCCACTTTAAATAAAGGTAAAGTATACTCCAAATGAACACATCACTGTATTAGTCTTCTGCTTCATTGCAGCTGTTTCCTTTTTCCGTATCACACTATGTGTTTTCCATCACATCAGCTTGTCAGATAGGAGCGTATCATCTTCCCTTTCCAGATAATTAAGTAGGTACAATCCCAAAAGGCCTCCTTCCCCTTTGCATCAACTTTTTACCTCTCTGGCCATTATCTCCTCTCTAGCGATTTACTGAGTAAAATAATCAGTAGCCTGTATTCTCCATCAACGAGGCCTTTTCAAAAACTTATTCCCTGTTGTTGAGGATGCTGCGGTTAAGCTGCAAAGCGGATAGTCGGGAGTTTAACTTGGTATAAATACTCTTACTACATATTATACACACACTAGAACCTTGTTAATCCGAAATGGGACCGAAGAATGTTTGGCTTAGCGGAAATTTGGATTAAGCTAGAGAATACAGGGATACAGTATTTTCACAAATTTTAAATTACAGTTGAATGAGTTAAATCAAATTTTAATTTATTTAACTGATGTATATAACACCCAATATGTATTGTAATTATTTATAGTTACAGGAAAACACATTGTGTAAACTACAACGTATAAGTACTAAGCATTTATTATCAGATATTACTGTTTCTTACAATTATTTTTTAACTTTGAGCTTGTTAACCAATAAACTATATTTCATTTGACTTAATTTTTTCCCAATTTTATGAAACGTATGTTCGGATTATCCAGAATTTTGGACTACCGAAGTTTGGTCTAATGGGGTTTTCAGGGTTCCTACAGTATTTATAAAAAAATTCTCCCCGACTATTTTCCCAAGTTCCCTGACCAATTTCTTATAATATTTCCACTATAACTTTACAATATTATACATGTGAAAATATTAAATTAATTACATTTATTTCGGTCTCCTCCTCCCCTACAGCCGACCTTGCCTCACCTCTCATGGAAGAATAAGAAAGCAGACATCTTGCCAATCAGTTCAGGGAAAATGATGGAAAAATAACAAAATATATCTAACCCTATTAAAAATTTGTAACAAACTTGATTCACTTTGGTATCTTGTAAAGAAATACGTACTAAATAGCAGGACACTAAGAACATACTAAAGAGTTTGGTATCATTACAGTTTTATTTTACCTAACCTGTATATTTCCTGAACTGAATATCTCACAACAGGATGAACTGTGTCTACTTTCATATTATGTATCAAGTAAACTTTTATTTTATTAAAATTATCACAATAGTCATACAATCAAAAACTATGCTATATTTAATAAAGTGAAGCTTGGTTCTTCTTCAGTTCTTGCAACTCCACTTCTATTGCTCCTCGTTTCTCTTCAGTTGCCATCACTAATTTTTTTCTTTTTCCTTCTAAATCTTTAACTTTTATATCTAAGTTCCTCTTTTCTGCCTTCTTGTCTTCTTCATCTCCAAGTATTCATGATAGCGTTTCCGAGCATCTCTCACGTAATCCAACATCTTTTTGCTAATGTGTATGTTTTTAATCCCTCCTGCTTCTTGTATCTTATCATGAATGTGATGCTGTGCAGTGATTGTCTTTTCATGCATATTTTCAACCAGTAGATTTATTGACTAAAAACCACCTTCAACAGTTGCATTTCCATGCGACAAGACAAGGTAAATATTTATTACTTCCCAAAGATGTTTGTAGTTTGCATCTCCTATTAGAAAGTTACCATACATAGTGTCAAGTCCTACTTCATCACTAAACTGATCACAAGGACGAAATATTTCTTGAAATTGAGATTTTTTGAGGTTGCAAAAATGCGAGTATTCTTTCTTGGCATTTTCAGCCAGAACATCATTTATGATGTTGGCATGGTTGAGTTCCTCCAAAAGGAAAGAAAATACCTTACAGCCCAGTTGAGGTGAATGTTGAATAACACAAGGATCCAATGAAGACAAACCTCATACAGCTTTCTATTTTAAGGGACTTCTTTCTTGTAGTTTTGCAATCACGATGGTTAACATACTGCGGCACTCTTGTATAAATTCTAGTTTTTCTCTTTCTGTTACTGTGATCGCAGTTTCTCCTAACAAACATTTTATTGCAAATCCTATATCAATATTTTTGCTAAGGAACAAATTTTCTGATTTTTTTTTTTGTGTCGATAGACAGTAACTTTGGACCCGTGCACTTCATCAGATCAGGTTTCACGCAACAATTCATAGGGTATCTTAGAAGTTTCTCTACAGCTGCAAAAAGATATGGCGTAGTTGGTATTTATGTCTGGAACTGTTACAGGAAAGGTTGACATTCATCTGCAACTGTCTTGCAGAAAGCTAGTTTACACTTCAGGCCATTTCAGTGTCTCTACAGGTTTTGTTTTAGGAAGTTTTGCTTCTTTGAGAAACTTAACAACATAGTCCCAAATTTATAATGCCCTTTGAAAGCACTTTGCAATCTCTAACCACCGCACACCACAGAACTTCAATGGAAAAGTTGTACACCCTGTCAACTGGGTAAACAATGCTCGACGGGCTGGAGATTCAGTGAACAGGTAGTACATGTGACATAATAAGCGACTCATATCCCAATCAAGAGATTCCACTCCTGTTCTCAAGGAACCATGAACAACATGAAGCCCACATGTTCCCAGATTTAGCAAACTACATACTTCATTGTCTAACAGATTTGATGTGTTCCTGAAGAAGTGTTATAAACTTTAAATTGACATTTGGGCCATCCAATGACACTAGTATCAACTTCAGTAATTCTTCAGCAGTGCTCCTATAAAAAACACACTGTTTAAGTAACGAGTGACGACTTTATGATTTTCCTTGTCCCAGAATCTGAATACAATGTCCATTTGTCCTCTTTGAATAACTTTATTCAACGCTTCATCAAAACAAATTACAAAGTTGTTACATGATTTTAGGTGGTCCAGTAAATTGTTATGAAAGAATGGAGCCAAGCCATGCACAATGAAGTATGCAGCCTTGTCTCCACCAAGATTAAAGGCACTGGCAATGGAACACTCGGGAAACATCAGCTGAAAAATTGTACTTAAATTATTGCATGAATTGAAAGACTTTTTTTGTCAACAATTTGCATAGCTCAAATGACTCCCGCCTTATTTATATCATCTTTTATAACAAAAGTGTTATGGTTTCTTCGAGCCATTACACTACTTTCACTTTTAGCAACAGTTTCCGATGAAACAGAAAAACTCTTCGAGCAACCAGCAGAATCACCACTAGGTAGAATGTCTGTGTGCCAGAGATTCTGCTGAAACTGGGGAGCTTGATGAACCTGAATCACCACTAGGTAGAATGTCTTTGTGTGCCAGAGATTCTGTTGAAACTGGGGAGCTCGATGAACCTGAATCACTTGACTTTTTTGAGAAAAAAAGTCAACAAAGAGCGTTGATTTGTCAAACTTTCAAGAGTTTTGATATGAGTTGGTCCTTTTGCATGAGAAGCTAATGCTTGCTTTCCCATATTACCAAAGTTTATAATTTTTTTGCACACTTTATAAAAAGCCTGCAACTGATTACTTTCAACAGCACTTATCCAGTATGAGAATTTAGGAAAATGGTCTGGGCTTAGCCAGAGCTGGTTAAAAACAGTTTTTTGTTAGACATTGCTGGTGTAGCCTAATCAGTCCTAATGCACTGTATCCAAGTATAACGATGCAAACCTTGAACAAGAACAGAAACAATGGATCACTAAAGTTAAAAGAATTGTCATGTGCAGGCCAGGAGACCTCTACGTTCATCTCCTAAAAGAAAATGGTACCAAAGCTTGTGTTACGGCAAGTGTGAGCATAGTAAATGCTCCTCAGTTTTCTTCATTGGGGCAGTGGCTTATGGCGCAGTGATTATGAAAAATATTTTTGGTGTTTTTTTCTAAGTGTGACATGAATTGTCGTTTCCCTAACTTTCCCCCGACTTATTTTTTACACTAACTTTCCAGATTGTAGGAACCCTGGTTTTACTGTATCTATGTATGTGAATATATATATATAAAAAAATTTACAACATTAAAATATTATAATTCATTTTAAAGTCAACTTGTGATCTGTAGTGCCACAACTGAAAAAATAATTATTGAAGAATATGGTATTCCCTAAGTAAAGTTAAAAAAAAAAAAAGAAGTACATATGGAAATAGAGAATGGTGAAAAGATTTAGCTCTAATTCCTCTCCTAAATGAAGTGTAATTTTTCACTTGGTGCTGAATCTAGCACCATCCCAGAGACAAAAATATTCCTTGTAGAGAGAGAGAGAAGTTAAAGCAGTAGTTATTTTAAATGTATAATGAATTTGTATGTTTATTAATAAAAATTAAAAAACCTAATAAATGAACATTTATTGAAGAGAGCCCACCCAGGGAAAGAGGAAAAAAGTATGACACTTGAAGAAGTTGTCTGTGACAGTGAAAGCTTGTCTTTGAATGTTTGTTTGTGTTCGTTTAGTTTTTTATCAAAACAGTTTCTACTCCAGTATCACTAAGTTTATCATGTTGGCTATCCCTCCTAATTTAAACCATATGTTTATAATAAGCTTTCATGCTATGTTGTACTTAATATAGTACTGCATTAAGCTTAGTAAGCTATTTTAATTTACCAATTTTACAGGTAGATGCCTCGCTATACCTTCTTTATCAATGACTACTACCCCTTTACGATCAACAACCAGTTTGCTAATTTACTGACCAACATTCCAATATCTTCTTTTTATTATATTTGGAAGGAGGTACAGGAAAGTTGAATAGAAACATATAAAAGGAATGAACACAATGTGGCTTTTACAATGAAAAGATTAACACAGTTCATACTTTACATTGCTGCCATTGGACAAAGAGGTAATGGATGTCTCTTAAAGAAAGTCAATTGTTACCACCCAAACCAGGTTTATTTCTATCAGAACTCATCAGAAGGGAGTGTGAAATATGGAACACAACTTCTTAAAAGAGGGAAAACAAAAAAAAAACACAAAAGAAAGAATAAGGAACTTTATAAAAAATAACAGGACACTTACCTGGATGAGATTTGAACTCCAGCTTACGGGATCAAGCTAACACTGATCCAACTCTTCTGGTGGTACCAATTATGTTAATGTTAGATAAGTTACCTTCTGCACAGTGTGTTTTATAGGATTTTGATAAATTAATCATTTTTTTAAATTAAGATTTGAGTTTTATCTCTAGATTAATATGTTAGACTATAGCTAAAAAGATTGATATCCTCCATACCTTGAGGCAGAGTGGCGAGAGGTCCAGATTGCCCTCCAGCTTAAGGCTAGCCCGCCACAGCAATGACAGAAGTGTCTTGCTTACTTGGAACAGGCCATCCGAGTAGCACATGTATGCTAGGTTGTAGGCATTGACAGCTGCGACAAGGGACAATCGAATCACACAAATACACTCTGGGAAGCTGTGGCACTTGTTTGACCAAAAAATAGTTATGTGACTTTATAAAAATATATTTTAAAAATGAGAAAAGTGACCTGCTATATTATCTCTGATAATGAAGCATCAAAAGTAAGCCCAAGTTGTATCAAGTTTGTACAACTCATTTTACAAAATGCCACCTCAAACAGCTTTGAGCTAGCAAGTAGAATGTCTTCACTTACCACAAGTAGGTATTTAAATATAATAAACTATCCGCTAGCTCCGTGTGTGTTTCAACTAATTATTATTATTATTATTATTATTACTACTAGCACCGCGTCTTACTACCCATTTGGGTTACACACACTTACGCTAATGTGTAATGGTAGGGTGATTGTGAAATGAAATGGAGAACCTACAGTTTAACGTGGAATCCGAACCACGGTGGAGGCCTGGCATCCTCACATTCACAAATTGTGATTAATACACATCTTGTCAGAGGTGAAGGAAGGGTTTGGCAATCGGATAAATCTGTGCTGGGACCGAGGATTGAACCCCGGAACAGAAGTCTGACACCTTTTACTCCTATACCGCCAGGTCACCCTTCAACTACTTACAAGGAAACAATTTTCACCACAAGCCCAAAACAAGGTTAATAGTGTAGGGGCAACGAGAGATTATTAAATATTTAATTACAAACTACTTTAGAATGTTTTCTAAAATGTTATTTTAATTACAACTGAAGATTCAAAGGATCTTACTTACTACTTATTCTATGGCATTCGAAACTCAAAAGTTCATTGGCCACAATTATAAAAGTATGTCACTTATCCCTATCTTAAGCTAGTGTTATCCAGTCCACCTCATTACACACTATTCAGGTCTTTTCTAAAGTTATCCTCCAATCTGCGTCTAGGTCTCTTCCTATTGGGTTTACAAGTCAATACCCTGAACACAATTCTAAATTACTTTAATTTGTACTGCATGTCCTGCCCACACCATTATCCTAACAAAGTCTTGTGGGTGTACAGGGTATGTGACTCATCATTATGTAACCTTATCCACTCCCCAGTATCTTCAGCCCATTTTGGATCAAATATCTTCCTAAGCACCTTGTTATCGAACACTCTAAATTAATTTTTGTCATATAAGGTAAGCTACTATGTTTTCACAGTCCAGAGAAAAACCAATAAAACTATGGTTTGTATATTCTGAGTTTAACATATCTGACAGCAGGCGAGACGTTAACAACCTACTGACCGAGTAATAACATATATATAACTGTTTTATTTTTCTAATTTCTACTTTAATAGTATAATGCTAGTTAAGAGTGTTCTTAAATATTTAAAATCATTAACCATGTCAAATGATATGTAGTAATCTCTAAATTATTGTCCCCAATCTGTATTCTCTGTGAGATCATATTCTTACTTATTTTCAGTGTTCACTTCTAAACCTACTATCCTCTAGCAAAGTTTCTGCATTTCTTGCAACAACTTCCTTACTATTTCCTAACAAAGCTAACTCAGCTCCACTGTACCATTTAATGTCAAGCCTTCCCTACCCTCTTGCCTTACCTGAATAGCACACACTATAAGGCTAGATTAAACTGTAACGGGGAAAGTGAATCTCCTTGTTTCAATCCATTGTATCGTTATATTGTGACATTCTATCCATACCCTTACACATTTATTTGTCAAACATACCCCAATTTCCTTAGCAGTTTTTTTGGGTATCTCAAACTTGACTAAAATTTCATACAATTTGTTTCGTTTTACTGAATCATAGACCTTTTTTAAAATATATGTATAATTGATGTACTGTCATGTTGTATTCCCACTTTTTTTTGCTAATAATTGCTGAATAGTAAAAATCTGAGTCATTGTTCTTCAAATCCACAATTATGATCCCAAATATTTCCTCATAGTGTCAATCTCATTAAATATGTATGATTAAATGTTTAGTTTGTTCGTAGTAGTGTGATAACTCAAAGTTTTAATAATATTCATTGTTAATTTGTGGTAAGGAGTATTTTAGTTACTAAACTCTGTGTTATCTTTCTTTTTGATAATGGGTATTACTAAACTTTCCTTCCATTCTTGAGTTAATACCTCATGACTCCTAATGGAAGTTTACTAATTTATATTACTAACATTTCAACATCTCTCTTTATTAACTCTGCTGAAATTGAATCTATACCTGGAGCTTTATGGTTCTTTAATTCCTAATAGCTTCTTTGACTTCACTAATACTTGGCCCTGGGAAGTATGGATTTAAAAATCTCAACTAATTTGAATCCTTCATGAACATTCAAAATATGACAGAAGTGTTTGTACCATCTACTCAAAACCCATTTTATGATTATTTATGTGACATCAGATTGCCATTCTCATCTTCCACTAAATTGGACCTAACCTGATAACTTTTCCTATATCCGTTAATAGCTAAATAGAGTTCTCTGATAGTCTTATTTTTGCTACTTTGTTTTATATAAGTGTGTAATGAAATGTAGCATGGCAAAGTTTGAAGTGATGGTAACGACAAGGAAGAGGATAAGGCCTAGTAAAGCTATAAAGTGGATGGAGTAAGAGCTGAGAAAATTGCAGAATGTAAAATATCTTGGAAGCGTGACTGAGGAGAAAGGGGGAAGTAGAGAGGATGTAATAAGAAGAGGACATCAGAAAGAGTTGGTATAGAGGTGAGTAAGAGACCTGCTAGAGAGAAGAGAAGTGCTCCTTGAAGTGTGAGAAAGTGTTGTACAGGCGCACTTTGTACCTATTGTCATACATGCAGCAGAAATTAAAATTGAATATAAGAGAGATAGGAATGTGGAGGCCATGGAAATGAAGTTTGTGAGGAGCATGTTAGCTGTCATAGGAGAAACAAGATTAGGAATTAAATTTATCCAGGAATAAGTGGGGTACAGGGAGTACATGAAGACTGAGATGATATGAACATGTAATGAGGATGGAAAAAGAGAGGATGCCAAAGAAATGTTGGAAATGAAGTATATAGGAAAAAGACTGAAAGGAATACCAAGAAAGAGATAGAGGAGCAGATAACAGAAAGTGTTCAAGTTAGAAGGAAAAAATGAATAAATTAAAGGAGGAAGAATGGTGGAAGGATAGCGGAAGATGGAGCATTATCTGGTCACAGGCTGAAAACAGTTGATAAAGTTCTATTCTATATAACTAATTACTACCCTCATTTGTTTCTGAATAGGCCTGGATTGCATCGCTAAATGTGTTTTAAGCTCAAATCACTGGGACTTTCTAACCTTTGTTTCCCTCCTCTCCTCTATTAATTCTGAACATTTGTAGAGACCTACACTACTCTTTCCCGACAATTTCCCACCATTTTCCTCCCTGTACTGTGAGCACTCTGGGGCGTCTGCTATCTCACTCTCCATTTCTCAGTCAGTCTGACATCATGCAAGCTTTACTTTTCTATGGTAGATCTAAAGAATTCTTCCTTCCCTAACTTTGCATTAAAGTCACCTAACACAGGATGTGAACGGTTCATAGGTGTACTACCTCTTCATAGAGACTATCTTTTACTAGGTCAACTTTATCTTTGTTGGACGATGAACATTAATGACGACCGTATTATACCACCTCCCTGCTACCACTATTCTTGACATTCTATTGTTAATGAATTTTATGTCCTTTAACTGCTTACTCTTTCTGGGGTTTAGAAAGCCTGTGCCAATACAATATAATATAATACAATACAATACAACACAATAACATACCATACAATAATAGGGTGGAGTTTTAGTGGGAATGTACTTGCATTTGAATAGAGGAAGAGTGCAAAACTATTTGGGAAAAATCATCCTCAGCACACCTGGCTATGATTTGAAGCCTAGCCCATCAATAAAAACTTTAAGCCATTACCTGAAGGACCAATATAAACTAATAAACTAACCAAGTTTCTCCCAGCAGCCAACCCAGAGGAGCTCCTCTGCCTCCTTGAGTCCTGCCAGAAGATCTGAGCACTCCTTGAGGACCACACAGCCTTGGGGAACCAATGTTTGGTAACCAGGTATCTTGTGAATAGCGCACTTTTGAACACAACGGAACACCAGGCTTGCCAACAGTGTTGATTGTAACATTCCTACATTATTCTGGTGTAGCACTTCTACTATCTGAAGCATCAAGCGGTAGAGCTGAGGTTGAACAGCTGCAGACAACCGGCAGTTCCACTCATCAACAGTAAACTTCATCCAATGTGCTGACAGGTCTTGTAAAACCCAATACAGACATGTACACAAAGTGATGTTGACTTCCTCATCGCTGCTGTCCATCAGATCTTCAAACTCATCATTAATAACTCTTAGTTTTGAGGATAAATCATTGGGGTCTCCATTAACGGTTGCTAAGAGGACTCTTATTACCCTGTGAAGAAGCACTAGAGACCTACCAGGCACACTGTCAAGACCCAAGATTGTGTAGGCACAAGATCCAATTGCCTCAATAATGTTTATGCTCAAGGCAAATTCTCCCTTAGCTAAATAAGTTCCAAGTAGTTTGGAGGTGATCTGACATAGTTTCTTAGAAAGGGCATGATCATCTGGGGGGCCCTCTCCATAAACAGGTCTGGCGGCGACCTTGAGACCGTCGCAATGGAACTTTGCCAGATCCTCCAACCAATCTGAGTGTGCAACTAGTCTGGATAGTATATGGTTTAGCGCAGGTCTACTGCCACATGCCAGAAGTTCCAAGGAGCGAAGTTCTGCATCCAGACAATCCATGCGTCTGGTCCTGGTTGAGTCCTTGGCATAAGCGACCTCAAGTGACATAGCCACATCCTTGAAGAGGTTCGAGATGCAGAGATAGGCATTGGTGCAGGCACTGTCTTCATTGCAGTAGCTAGGTAGAGTCGTTACAACGTAGCCTCTAAGGCACTCAGCTTCCTGAATCATGCCCTGGGGTGATAAAATAATTATAGGTAATAAGGGTGTGCAATGTTCACTTTTATGTATTCAATGACATGCTTTAATCCAATATAAGAAATAACCTTGAAGCAAAATGGAAATTGAAATTATTTTCTTATTGATTTTATTCTAAAAAAAAGTACATGTGTAGGCCTAAATAAAACAATAGAGATGGCATGCCTCCTGTTTTTCTAGATTTTGATTCATGTACTAATTATGCTAATTAGATAGGTATAAGGAAGGTTGAATTTCGAGATAGTGTACCCACATATGCATGGAAGGAGTGTGGAAAATAATTTTAGAAAAAAAACTTAAGTACACTCAACCGGAAGTTAAACCCCGATTTCCCTGTCATCACCAGTATAGTCTACTGCGAAATGACGCCATAGAAGCAGGTGAAAAAGGTAATTCTTTCTTGGCATAGTGATTACCTACTTAGTTAGAATATAGTTCACAAGAATTTAAGAACATATTGGATACAAGCAAAATTCGACAAACCAATTTGATGGGTTTTAAATTCAAAATTAAATGCATAATGTTAACAGAAATTTTCATGTAAAATAAGCTTTCAAATATCTTCTTGATACATCAGAATAAATTATCACTTTCTAAACATGCATAGAAAAAACTCTTAAGCACCAATAGGCATGAGTTTGAAACACAAAGTTGTGGGTTTTTAACAGACGATATATTTTAATGTACCTCTAGAAGAACCAGGTCCTGTACTTATACAGGTTTGCCATTATTTTCTTACTACCAATTCCCCTGTTTTTTCAAGGTTTCCCGGAAGAAATTCCCATTTTTCCAGTCGGCTTAAATTGAAGAACAGAGAAATAAAATTTCATTTTTCATCAAAATGACTAGTGTGAAATTATGAAACTTATTTTAAAACAGGATGATTCAAGATTGATGGGGAAATACATCTTCTGTCACTTCTCGACCTTTGTTTGAAGGTAGTAAGATAGGTTTAAATCACTATGCTTTGTTCTTCAGTTCGCTATTTCATATATCCAAAGAACCACTTTTTTAAGCTTTCAGTTAACAAACTAACAAATAATGCAGTGTTTTTAGTAAATTTTTCAAAACTCCTGGTGTTTTCCTAGGTTTTTTCCAGACACAAAAATATCCCTGAGTTTTCCCAGTCCTCCAGATGCGTGGCAACCCTTCTGTAGGATCAATGAAAGTATCTAGTACTAAAATTCCCAACAATTAGGCTCAGGCCAATGATTCTAATATATAAATGGTGGCACCTTAAATTTTGCAATACTACAGCGCTGGTTTCAAGTAGAATGGATATTTAAGGTGATTTTACTTAAAGTCTTAAAAAAAACACCAGGTTTTACAACTATTTAGGGTCATGTAGGCCTCAAATTCTATAAGCCACACCACTTGTGCTCATGCCACAGGTTCAAATATAGATATTGTGACACTTTAAAGCGGGCATTGTGGTAATGTTTTTATTGTATTGTGCATAATTTCCAAAAACTCTTACCTTTATTTAATGACATAATATTCAAATGAATTGAAAAATAACAGCTGCACACAAGAATCGAACCCGGGACCTATGGCCACTCGTGGCTGTTATATCAATGGTAGCTCTTAGTAGCTTATGATACAAACGTCCATCACAGACTATGCCTTAAAATATGAGTGAAGAATGACCCTGGCCACGGGACGATTCCTGGATATCTCAGTGGTTAGAGCATTGGCACACTAAGCCAAAGTTACCCTATTTGATTTCCATGTCCAGATGTCATTTTTAAATTTATTCAAATATAATTTATTCTGAAAATGACACCTGGACATGGGAATCAAATCCGGAACTTTTGGCTTAGTACGCCGATACTCTAAACACTGAGCTATCCAGGAGTCGTCCCGTGCCCAGGGTCATTCTTCAATCATATTTTAAGGCAGAGCCTATGATGGACGTGCGGAAATCGTCGGCTACAATTGGTGTACTAAGCCAAAGGTCCTGGGTTCGATTCATGTGTCCAGGTGTCATTTTTAAATTATCAGAATATGATATCTGGATGGAGAATTATCCACTAAGGGCCGGTCTTATGGCTACGAGCTAGATATTGCTATCGGGAGGTTAAAGTTAGCAACCAGTTAAAGGTTATCAGTCACTTTAATATTTTACACGTTTTATGAACTGAATTTATCTGTTGGATAGCTATCTGTAGGATAAATATATTTTTATGTATAAAATGCAATGTTGGTACCGTTTTTACTGGTGCGCGCATGCGTATAAGCCCAGATGCTACCGCTACAACCTAGCGAGTGAAGAGAACGTTCAACATTTGTTAAACGAGTGAGAGGAAACAGTTGGCATGATGTGGGCGCAGAAGCTAAGTTGTCTTGCAAGTAGTGTCTGCCAAAATGTGGGCAATAATTTGGTACAACGTTTACAAAATTTCATTTAATGTACTCACATTTAAATAATTTGTTCTTATACAACTATACCTCTACAAATAGCTTGTCATTTTATATAAAAGTGTGAATCAAATGTTATAATCTAATGTTCTATAGTTAGAGCCTGAGCCTGTGCTTACTAAACACGTGAACCAAGATTTTAACCTAAAAACAGATTCTGATAGGCGAAACCTCATTAAAAACAACGCGTCACTATGGCAACAACCATTTTAACTTTCAGATAAAAGTTATCAGGTACTTGAACCTCCTGATAAAAATGTGATGGATAATTACGTTTTATCTGGCAGATAAATGCTATTTTGCAGTCACAAGACGCACTTTTAACTTATCCACCAGATAGAAATATTTATCTACCAGATTAATATTTATCCAGGAGTCATAAGACCGGCCCTAAAAAGCATAAATAATAGCTTCGGCTATTTGATTCTTAAATAAGAAATCCCTTACAATAATAATAATTGTACAAATGGCAGCAATAAGCCAACTATCGAGTCGAAGGTGGCTGCGTTATCTGATAGCTCGTGATATTAATATAATCACATACTTGTAGTTGACGATTTCCGCACGTCCATCATAGACTCTGCTTTAAAATATGAGTGAAGAATGACCCTGGGCACGGGACGATTCCTGGATAGCTCAGTGGTTAGAGCATTGGAGTACTATGCCAAAGGTCCCGGATTCAACTCCCCTGCCCAGGTGTCATTTTTCAATTTTTAGAATATGATGTCTGGATAGAGAATTTTCCACCAAAAAGCATAAATAATAGCTTCGGCTATATGATTCTTAAATATAATTTAGTTACGGCTGATTTCCATATTTCTATTATTTCACTCCCCAAGTTTTGTCTTTCATTTATTAACTCAGACCCAGTATTTTGCCGTGGGGGGAGGAACATCCGAGTAAATAATGTGTTGTCTCCATAATGCCATTTGCTTTTTTTTTAACCATGTCTTACTACCCATCTGGACTTTCCACATTTAACTACACAATGACATAGGAGTGAGGAAGGTAGAATTTATAGGAAAAATATCAGCATTTGTGTGGATGAAGAGTGTGAAACCTTTTATATAAAAAAAACAACCAACCCTTAGCACACTCAGCCAGGTTCAAATCTAGTCAATGGCAAACTAAGTATAAATGCTAGAACGATGCCTAAGACTGACCACCAATTGTGAGTCGCTAGGAGAAAGGTCAGTCCATTTAATGAACACATAGACTGAGAGGACGAGTGTGGTCTGAAGAAACAAACAAATGTGAGATACAAAGTAATCCACACTGCCCTTTGATTCTTAAAAGCTTTTATAAACAAATTAGCTCTTATTTTTGAGTAAATCAAACCTACCTTGTGCACCTACAAATAGTTTAATTAGAGTCCATCTACCATAGAAGTGGTGGTGACAGCTAGCGAAAGTTACCAGATCTACTATCGTGTATCTATTGCCAAATCATATGTTGAGTTGTCACTTTTGGCTGTCAAAACTTTCACATCAAACCATTTGTTTTTTTATTTGAAACACAAAATTATTAAAATAACCATTTGGATTTTCTATTTTGTGGAAACGGCATCTGTGGTTCACTTAAAAATTATTTACAAACAAGAGTATCATAGAGGCTGCTTTCTCGTGACAAATAAAGATGTTGAACAAGTCCCGAAATGAAAGCGGTTGATGACATACAAACCATCTTCCGTCGTGTTCATTCACATGTGTTCACAAAGTAAAAATGTTTTATTTTGAAACTAATAATTGTATAGTTCGTTCTAAAAGTTATAAAAACAATTTATTTATTTTGTTGGCCAGTTATAACAAGATACAAGTGTTGATATAATACTTTTAAATTCATTATTTCATGTACATAATATTGTCCTTTGCCACAGCCGCAAAACAAAAAATATGATAATTTATTAATATTTCTTGTTCTTTCAATAAGTTACAAAGCCAACTATAAAGTACAAATAAAAGTACAACACTGACACATATTTACACACATATGTAGCATCGAAATATTGAAGTGTGTGTAAATATGTGTCAGTGTTGTTACTTTATTGTGCTCTACCATTTTCCTAATATCTATCATTTTATTTATCACTAAATGTTTTGGTCAATGCACTTTTTCATATATAATATTTTAAAGCCAACTATACAGTAATCCTTAGAGAAGTATTTATTAGAAGCATTTATTAACACTTTTGATTGATAATATAGTGCAGTATTACTAAGAAAATAGTAATTATTTCCAAATAGGTTGACATTAGTGACTTTTAGTCAATGTTTGCAATAAAGAACCTTCTGCTAGCTGTCACTTACCTACACTCCTACCGTAGATGGGGCTTATTAGTATGACTCAAAAGTCAAGTGATTCATAATAATATTAACTAAATATACAGCAAGTTACTTATAAGCAGGGCCCAGATTTTGGTGACATCTTTTTTTGGTCCCATCAGAGACAATGCTCAGTTGTACATAAACTCTGTTCATGATGGTTGTAGAAATGTATATTTTATAGGTCATTTTTTGCCATGTTAGATTTTTAGGTCATTTTTCTTACTTTTTTTTTTGTTTAATAAGTCATTTATGAGCATTTTTTTGGAAAGGAAATTTAAAATTGTTTATAAAAAATGAATATTCAAACATCAAATATTTTACTACACACTTTTTGACTGAAGAAGATAATGTATTGAGTCTAAATGAATCCACATTCCTGATGAGACCTTCACTACACCTAAGTTGGAAACGGTTGTGGGATGAGGGGAGAGCAATTTATTTGAGTTCAAATGAACTTTGTACCAACTTTACATTCCTGGTGAGTCACTCAATATACCGTGTCTGGAAAGGTCTGCAGGGGGATTGGGAGCTATCGCTTTTAAAGCAGGTATTTGTATTCCAATGTTAGGTAGAACACATGCTTTTAGCTGTCAAAAGATTTTAAATGCATGGTTTTCATTTATAAAGTGCATGTTATATTTATTCGTTTACAATCATTTCATGTGTATTCAGAATGCTTTAAAGCAAACCATCTAAAGCGAGTCATTTGAGGCAAATTATATAGTGTAAATCCTAGCTCTTGTAATAAATACATCATATTATGGAATTTCAATCAAATTTTTTAGGTCATTTTTTGGCAATTTTAAGGTCATAAAAATCTGGGCCCTACTTATAAGTTATAAGATATTAATTAATGGTCACCAGTACATACAGCACAACTTCACTTGCACCAAGACATTTAAAGATATTTAAGCGAAATAGAGATACATTAAACAAGCACCAAGCAGATAATCAATAAATCTATAAGCTGAACAAATCCTGCTCACCTGATCTAGAAGGTACTTAATGATATGATAAAGTGACTGCACCAGCAGTTTTCTAGCTGACAGATCTAGTGGTGTGGTATACTCTAAGCATGCCAGGCTCAAGTCCGCAACATTCCTCGGTCCGTCTCTAAGTCAAAAACACTGTTTGTTGCTAGCTTGTTGATGCGGTGGGACAACTGCGCCAAAAAGGTGATAGCCAACCTACTCTGGCTGCTACTGGTGCTCAGGACCTTCTGTGAATCCCAAACTTAGTTTATCATGTACCTTAATACTATCTAGTCTCAGAGAACGAATCCCAACAAGATTCACTATTAATCTTGAGAGAAAGGAACACCACATTATCAAACAAACCCATTACACTCTGTGTATCAGATCAGAGTTTATAACGCAAACACACAACTAATTCTACCAGCCAGAACTTTTTAGATGATTTTTCAAACGTAAATAAAGAGTCTTTACCCAAAAAGTGAAATTAAGCACTATGCACTAAAACAGCTCAGACCACTTGTTAGGTTGACCTTTCTTTGCTTTTTTATTATATTTTCTTCAGGTTTTAAGTCAAGTTAGATTTTTTTTAGCACCCCGTCTAACTACCCATTCAAGTTATATGTGTGCATTATAAAATGCTATGTTGAAATAATAATTTATTTTTATGAAAGTTATTTGGTTTGTCATTTAGTACAAAGTTGTGCCACATCTTAGATCAAATATTAATGTAGTAAAGAATAAATTATTTGCTTGGAAGAATTTATAGGAAATATTTAACTACCAGTCGGACTCCTTAACTCGGTCAGTAGGGTCTGCCTACTGAGCTCAAGGGGCAGAGTTCTATTCTCGGAATGGCCAAAAAAATCTATCATTTATGAAAATTGGGGTTTACCCTTTCATAGTGATAAATTAACAGCCAAGGGGATTGGGTGTTGTGTCTGTTCTAGATTTTAGTCAATTTATAAGCCGTGTGCCGATTTAACCAATCAGTTCATAAAGTGCACTTTTAACATCTCAAATAAAAAAAGTATATGGTCTAAATGGGTTGTAAGACGCTGTGCTAAGAAAAAAATTACCTATCACTCTAAGAGCATATTATTAACAACTGTTAACAATTAACCATTTTTTTTTACTTAATCTTACTACCCTTTGGATTATAGGCATGCATTTTTTATATTACATAATAATATTTAGCAACGCGTCTTACTACCCGTTTGGGTTATACGCTTAAGTACTAATTACGATAATGGATTAGGAATTGGGAGGGTTGAATTTCGAGGAAGCAAGCCCGCATTTACGTGGAGGGAGAGTGGAAAACCATTTAGGGAAAACCACCCCCAGTTCACCCGACTGAGATTCGAACCTTGATCTCCCCGTCCTCGGCGGTCGAGCTCAACACGACTAGCGCGTTAGCCAACTATGCCACCGAGGCGGGTTTTTTTTATATTACAGAAATGTTTTAATGAGGAAAGTAGAATTAAATGCAAATACCCACATTCGTGTGGAGACAAGAATTGTAAAGAATTTAGGAAACACACTCCTTACATCTGACCGGAATTCGAACCCCAATTTCCCAATCTTCGGCAATCCAGCCTCTTGCAAGATTGATGGGCCTACCTTAGTTCAAGTGTGTCAAACTCATTTTATCATAAGAACCATGTTGAACTCCAAACATACTCAGTGTGCCACATTTAAAAAAATATGTAATGTCAAATAGGTTTAAGTTTATTTCAAAGCTTCTCTATTAAGTAAAAATGCTGACTAATAAATAGCAGGCAAGTATAAGGCTATTTTAATATTCTGCTGTGTATTCACTACTAGCAATCCCGCGAGGCATCTCCCGTGACCCTTTCAAAAATTTGTTGAAAATAACCTAATTAAAAATTTAAAAACCCGGCTCCGAGGTGCATTAGGACCCTCTTCAATCTACCTGTGTTAAAAATTTCAGATCTCTGCGTGCCGTAGATTTGGCATCGACACAAACAAACACAAAGACAAACATTTCCTTTTATTATTATAGATAAATTAATTTGTAAGTGAATATAAATGCTGGTGGTAAATGGCTGTGCACACACAAAATGTGTTGGAATACTTTTTAAATAACTTGGTGTATGAGAGTTAGAATTAATCAAATAGGCCTAATGAATAAATGTTTAGAACAGGTTGTTCTCCAACAACTGTTTTTACCACGCAATTTGGATATAACGTGATCAGTGAAATAGGGATAGTTTTTTGATAACGCAGTCCCGAGACGGTTACTACTCTATTCCTGAGAGCCCCGCATCTATAGCATTGCTCTCTCACCACTGTTGCCATGTAAATCAAACGCACTAGTGTTGTATTTACCAATTTTATTTGATAACTTAGTAGGGGCCTATTATGACTATTAAATCAAATCAAAAATAGCTCAACTAGAACCGGTCCTATTTAATAGCCGAAAAAACAGAAACCAGAATCTAAACCTTAAAAATATTCTTTTGGTTAAACTTTCTAAAATATACCCACATTTTCTTGGAGGCAGAGTTGAAAGGCATTTAGGAAAACCCACAATCAGTACTCCCTGCCTGGATTAAAATCCTAGCCTCCTTGTCATTGGCGAATCAGACTAGATAAGTTTGAAATTGATGGATAAAAATTCAATAGTAATGTGGTTTGTGAATAAAATTGCAGATAAATGTACAAACCCCAATATTTTAATGTTTGACTATTAGTTTTAGGTGTTCTTTCTTGTAAGAGGTTCATATCTTTTGTCAATGAATGAATGAATAGGCTACAACCACCAGACATAGTAGTGTCTTAGGATTCAACCACCAGACATAGTAGTGTCTTAGGCTATAACTACCAGACATATTAGTGTCTTAGGCTATAACCACCAGACATAGTAGTGTCTTAGGCTATAACCACCAGACATAGTAGTGTCTTAGGCTATAACCACCAGACATAGTAGTGTCTTAGGCTATAACCACCAGACATAGTAGTGTCTTAGGCTATAACCACCAGACATATTAGTGTCTTAGGCTATAACCACCAGACATAGTAGTGTCTTAGGCTATAACCACCAGACATAGTAGTGTCTTAGGCTATAACCACCAGACATAGTAGTGTCTTAGGCTATAACCACCAGACATAGTAGTGTCTTAGGCTATAACCACCAGACATAGTAGTGTCTTAGGCTATAACCACCAGATATAGTAGTGTCTTAGGCTATAACCACCAGACATAGTAGTGTCTTAGGCTATAACCACCAGACATAGTAGTGTCTTAGGCTATAACCACCAGACATATTAGTGTCTTAGGCTATAACCACCAGACATAGTAGTGTCTTAGGCTATAACCACCAGACATAGTAGTGTCTTAGGCTATAACCACCAGACATAGTAGTGTCTTAGGCTATAACCACCAGACATAGTAGTGTCTTAGGCTATAACCACCAACTGTCTATTCTCTTCCTCCTTCATCTCCCCGAATGTTCATCCTTTCTTCGAATCATTCAGTATTTTACTCTTCCTTCCTAAGCTCTCCTTACCCTTCTATGACATTGTGTGAAAAATAAGTAAAATTAAATTAAATCATGAGTTCAGGTTTGCCACTATTCATAATAATAATATTTAGCACCGCGTCTTACTACCCGTTCGGGTTATACGCTTAAGTACTAATTACGTTAATGGATTAGGAATTGGGAGGGTTGAATTTAGAGGAAGTGAACCCGCATTTGCGTGGAAGGAGAGTGGAAAACCATTTAGGAAAAACCACCCCCAGTTCACCCGACCGAGATTCGAACCTCGATCTCCCCGTCCTCGGTGGTCGAGCTCAACACGACTGGCGCGTTAGCCAACTACGCCACCGAGGCGGGTTCACTATTCATAGAATGAAGTTCCCGGATTTTCCAGGTTTTTCATTTATCATAAAATTGGTTTGTGTGAAGTCATATCATTTGTGTAGTGAACAAACTGATTTAACTTTGATGGGGAAATGTATGTAGTTGTTATCCAACCTTGAGGAAATAAATAAATAAATAAATAAAAATAAAGAGAAAAAGAATGAAAAAGCGAGATGAAAAGAAATAGAAAAAAAGAAAGACATGAATACTGGTAAATAAAGAGCGAAAAGAAATATAAAGAGAGAAAGAGAGGAAAAAAATAGAGAAATAAAGAGAGATAAAGATAAACATAAAGTTGTTTAGATCAGCACACTTAGTTTTTTAGTTACTTCTTCCATGTCAAGTGAGGACTAGCCTATGGATTTAAAGCTCTCAGTTAAATGTTCCAAATGTCCAAAATATTCCGGTAAGTTTTTTTTATTTATATTAAAAAAATTATCTGTTTTTCCCTGGCTCTCCAGGTGAATGGTAGCCCAGAAGATTAATTTTATGGATAACATTTATATAAAATAATAGTTTTTATGTAAAGTCACTGATTTATAACTATTTAAAAAAATTAAAATTAACATGTCACTATTCTAGTAGGCTGGTTGCCAGTGATGGAGTGAGGTTTGACGCCTGGTCGGGTGTAGTGAGAGTCTCCCTCCACACAAATGAGGGTACATTTCCTCTAAAATCTTACCATCAGCATAATTAATGTAGGCCTATATGTATAACCCAAATGGGTACTAAGTGAATGCAATGTAGCCACTGCTTAAATATAAAGAGACCTACCTTCACATTCAAGGTGCTCAAATCTCCCTCGCCAATCTGTTTCAGCCATTCTCCCACTTGAGTTGGAGCCATCACGGGACACTCCTACAGTAAAGTTACACCATACAAAATTAAAAAACGTATTTTAGTTTTCATTGATACAATCATAGAAACAACCATCAGCCTATAGAAGCATTAGATTATAGGCTACTATAGAACCTATGTTTATGTAATGCCGGGATCACGATCAACTTAACATTAACTTAAAGTTAACTTAACGTAAAGGATCTCCTCGTGTGTTTTAATAGATGCGATCATGATGCAGTTAACTTAACGTGAATTTTAAGTGAATGTTACTTGAAGAGTATCATGTGATCAAGCCAGTTAATAATTATGTGAGTGATGTCAACAGGGCTATTTAGTAACTCAATTGTTGGTTTTAAGACCAATGTTTACTCTTTAGCTTAAGTTCTAGTGATCAGACATTGAAACAAAGTATCCTAATTAAACTAAAATAGGAAATAATTAAATAGCCAAAGCTATTATTTATACTTTTAGTGGGAATTACTCCATCTAGATATCATATTCTGAAAATTGAAACCTGGACACGGGAATCGAACTCGGGACCTTTGGTTTACCCGGGTTCGATTCCCGTGTCCAGGTGTCATTTTTAAATTTCCAGAATATGATATCTAAAATAGGAAAGCTTAATGTATCAAAAAAGTTTAATAAGCTTAATAGATATTTATTGTATCAATTAAAAACTGTAAACATTCACAGATAATCACTTTACAAATCATAAAAATAACAGATCATACTCGAGAATGCAGATGTTTGGCTCGAGTTGTTACCATATTCTGAAAATGATATCTAGATGGAGTAAGCCTCACTAGAAGCATAAATAATAGCTTTGGCTATTTAATTCTAGAGTTGTTATGTTAACAGGGTGTCCAGCCAAACCATATTTTAAAATTCCCTGACTTTTCCAGGTTTTCCAGAGCCAATTTACAATTTTTCCAGTCCCTATATTACAAACACTATTTTATTAAGATCACAACTTGATGCAATAATATTTCTAAACACATCCACACTCTGAAATTGTGACACTCTATGAAGGGTTACAACCTAAAGTGATGGGCTCTTGGGTAGAGCGATCTGAGTTAAATTTCAGTGAGAACATATTGAAACATTAAAATAGTGCTTTGCACAAATACAGTTTAAAAAATAAAGACGCGAAGTAGAAGGATGGAAAGATGGATGACACACAAAAATCCCATTTTGACTTTGAGAATTAAAATTAGTATGTTCAAATGTGTTAAAAGATATTGTGGTGTGTATTAAATCGTAGAAAATTGTAATTTTCACTAGTGTAAATACAATTTTAGTTTTTTTAGTGACTATGTGAAAATTCCAGAAATGTAATTAAATTCCCTGACTTTTCCCTGACCAAGCAAATTCTTTGACTTTTCCCTGTTTTCCAGGTCGCTGGACACCCTGGTTAAGTTACCTACATGAATCGTGATCACACATCTGTTAAGTTAACTTTAAGTAAATGTTACGTTAAGTTGATCATGATCCCGGCATAACAGTTAGGACTGTAGGCCTATGGAGGAGATTTTATTTTTTAATCCTAGATGCAGCATAACATGTTAGGCGACAATTTTAGTCTTGCTATCCAGATTAGTGGGCAAGCATACAAAGTCAAGCACGCCTAGTGTTATTTGTCTGTGATACAAACTATTCCTAAAACAAAAACATGGATCAAGTACAAGAACCTTGCCCAGGTATATCGGGCACTATCTGTGCTAAACAAATAAGACATTGCTAGACATTGTAAAATTGTGCCGTTGTATTTTTAACTTATGGTTTTACAAGGCCTAAGCATTTGAAGGAGCCATTGGTTCATTTTACAAATGATACTGATTATTAGCAGATAAGAGGAAAAATAAGATAATTTAAATAATACAAAAAGTTTACAATAAGAAAAAACAAAACAGTAGCCTCATATTTAGTTAATATAGGCCTATAAATAATAATGGGTTCAAAGGTGTGCTGGCAAGGTGGGAGAAAGTAAAAGAGGTTAATATTTATATCGGTTCAGTATATAATCACTATAAAAGAAGGTGAAAGAGTGGGAAGTTTGGGCATAGGAATGTACGTGTATAAATTCATAGTTCTTACATACATAAGAAAAAAAAACTGTACTAAGCCTATATTCGAAAGTTTTTAAAGTAAACAAAAAATTGCAAATAGTCTTATTGAAAAAAAAATATTCTGGTAATTTACCAAAAAAATATATATCCAATCATGTAAATAGTTAGGCCTACTTGAGAAGATAATCAATCTGTGGAGCTTTATTTAAGCAAACGCTTAAATGTTTTTCTTAAAATTCTTAAATCCTACAATTTTAATTTTATCCGTTATCTTTTTGAAGTAGCTACAGCCCCTCCTGATAGAATTAGGACGACTAAAATTAGTTGTATTTACATTAGGAATAGCAATAACATTAGAAGCTGTAAAATCGGGCTTACAAAACTAAAATAAATATTGTAAAATTGGCCTCAAAAGACTAAATTATCGGCAGACTACAACTTACGTTAGTAAAAATAATTAGATGGTACCATGAAAGAGATATTCAATCAACGTTATGAATACAAATCTTGTAGCATAGTAAAATTACACTATATTAATAAATAGATCACAATTTCAAGATTAACATCATCACTCAAATCATCTAGGAGAAGTAAATGTATTAAAATAATAATTTATTTGAAATCTATTTTCAAAAAGCTGTTGCGAAGTTTAACCAACAGCAGGACACACAATAAAGATCTCTTTAGACTATCTACTTCTAAATTGATCCGATACAAGCGCTAGCTATGTATCCAGTGTATAAAAATATTAGTTCATCTACTATTATATTATAGTCTATCTACAAAAAAATAATCAAGAATACTCGTAAGTCGAAAGTGTTGGAATAGCTTTTCAGAAGGAGTTGCAGTGCTATTGTGACCATTGCTCTCTATAATATAACTGAATAAACATCTGTTACTGAAATTTTCAAGCTGTCGTCTGCATACCATTATATAATAGAGAAAGAAACTTTCGGGTATTTCTTTCTCTCCCACACCCATACAAGGCAATGTGGCATTTTGACATCGTTAATTAATTTGATTTAATATATGAGATACATCAATATGTGAGTAGTTAAATTACATAAATATGTTAGTAAAAGCTTTGACGAGCATATCAAAGTTTGAAACTGGTTAGTGTTTTCTTTAAATAAGTTGATGTAGCCTAATATATACAATGGTTTTGAAGGAAACTCGCTTGTAAGACTTTATCTCGCACCAGAATCCTACCTATAGTTGTGTCTAGTTAAGATAAAAGACCTACCAGAAGTACATTTCTACTTACGTTCCAAATGTCCGTTCATCCTACCAAAATATTATATACAATTATATATGATAGTATTCTGGTACGAAATAAAGCCTTACAAATTGGGATTAATAATAAAATCAGGATTTAATAGATACTGTACTTCCTACAAGCTTATAACCTAAATTATTATTTGAACGTAAGGCTCTCTGGCCTTTACATATCATCTGAACTATACGACGTATCTCCAGTTATACAGTAGTTGGATTATCAATCTGTGGGCCAACCTTACTAAGGCTAGTCTCTATACATAATTTACTTGTGTGTGTATTTACACACCATCCAGAAGCCCATAGATGACCTAGAAAGCTGAAACAATTAATTAATAAAAATTAAATAATATTTTCTTTAAATAATCTTGACTAGTCCTATAATAATTACCAATTCTCATGTCCAATTGAAAAAAAATCTCGAAACCTAGAAGATCTAAAGAAACTAAAATTTTGCAGATAGGTAGCCCCTAACTCAAAATGGTGCAGGAATACATGATGACGACCGAAAATTTCCATGGGATCCCGCAAAATGGGGTGTTTACAAAATACTAAAGTCAAAACAATCTCGAAACTCAGAAGAACGAGGAGGCTGAAATTTTTCAGGCAGGTATCCTCTAACCAATAAGGATTCAGGAATACTTGGTGATAGAAAATTTTCAAGTTGAGGAGCTTCCAAAATGTGGGGGTTTCCATACTAATGTGTGTGTGTGTGTGTGTGTCTTTCCACACCACCGAGAAGCTCCTAGAGGATCTAGAAAGCTGAAACGTTGCACCCTTATGGTATAGATCACGGTACAGTACAGTACAGTACATAGCGAAATATGATTTTCGATCATTCTTTTAAGAGCTTTTCATGGATTAAAAGAAATGAGTGAGGGGTTTACACTTTTCAGCTTATACTTAAAAAAGATAGGTTTCATTCTAATTATTCAAGTTTAGTTTGCCTGCTGCCAACAACCTTATACAATAGGGCCTACTAAGTAATAAACTCACTAAAAAAAAGTTTATTTGTAATGTATGTCATCTTCGTTTATTATTATTATTATATTATTATTTATTAAAGACATAGTAACTCTACAGTTAACTACAATACATAAGGGTTTTGATTTTAATCGCGGCTTCCACAAATAATTACAAATGAAATTTCAAGGGAGCAGGCTACCACTGGCTCGGAACAAAATATGGTTTGAGAAACTAAGGACAAATCTACCAGTGGTTCATAATTTGTTATTGTTGAATATTCCAGGGACTAAGACTGACATTAAAATGGCCCCTCCATAC
The DNA here is from genome assembly GCA_033556935.1 of Timema podura. Classification (NCBI taxonomy): domain Eukaryota; kingdom Metazoa; phylum Arthropoda; class Insecta; order Phasmatodea; family Timematidae; genus Timema; species Timema podura. The sequence goes on along the minus strand of JAVRXN010000008.1, from coordinate 4,470,695 downwards.
AAGATCAGTTAGACTCTCAGTCCTAAGATTGACAAGTAGTGACAGTATGCATCAGAATTTACGAGCCCATACACTTAATATCACTATTTTTATCAGTCTCAGCTCCAACGTGCAACAACATAGATGACAAGAAAAAGGCGTGGGCAGTCTATGTTTGCTACTGAGACTGAAGGAAATACTGAGCACGCGAACACGGTCAGTACTATTGTCAGTACTACTGTCAGTACTAATGTCAGTACTAATGTCAGTACTAATGTCAGTCTCTCCCACCACTTGCAAGACTGATGGACTGAGACTGATGTGATCAGAAAATTAGGATCGCATCAGTACTTTAGTCAGTCCGGACATTAGTCCATCAATACTGCCCCTACACGATCAGTCAGACTGTCAGTATTAATTATTAATTTATTAATACTGACAGTCTGACTGATCGTGTAGGGACCCTATTATAGGTCCTACATTTAGACTTTTATAGTTTTTAATTATTTTTTTTCAATGAAAATGGTAGACTACCTATTTCATTTTCACCGAAGTTTTTAAAGAACTGCCTGCCGTATATCTGAGGTTTTGGTAAATGGTGTGAAACCACAGATAAAGTAATTTTTAACAAGCTCTTAACAAAGAATTGTAAGAGAATTGAGGGTTATTTTTAGAAGTTTCCATAATAACTATTGCGGTGTGAGCTTTAAGGTATTCTCTTCCACGTATGCGACCGTTATGTTGTTTAGGGTGAAAATAGTCAGTTCTTTGTCTGCAACCAAGTGTAATTTTACGTGACTGCTCAGCGCTATTATCTTCGTTGCAAACAACTCAACCAGCAGCTCGGAACGTTGGTTGCCAGACTAAACATGAACAACACAACTCTGACACTGCGCTATGACATTTTGTTGCGATCAATAATTTACACCAAGGTCACACACTTGTTACAGATGGTCTCAGGACAAAGTCAGTAAGTAGCTAAAGTAACCCCATGGCTTCTTTGGTGCTGACTGACAGTTCACAGCTGACTTCTGACAGTCAACATTTTGACTGTCAGGAGTGACAGCTGCTAAACACATGTTTTTTGCAGTTCATATGGTTCGGTGTAGGGATACATAATTTGGTCTGGTAGCTTTTCAAAGCCGTCAGCTGTCAGGGGAAGGGGTGAGGGGGGTACATTAAGTCAGCCCAGATAGAAAAACCCTTGGTTTTGACGGTGCGTGCAACTTATGTTTCAGAAAGGTGGTTGCTAATAGTCGATATATATACCCTGGCAGAGAAGTGATGGCTTACCAGTTACTAGATATATCCTGACTGAGGCGTGATTACAGTAACTAGGTATATCCTGGCCAATGCGTGATGGCTTACAGTAACTATGCATAACCTGTTTGAAGCGTGATGGCTTACAGTAGCTAGGTATAACCTGTCCTAGGTGTGATGGCTTACAGTAACTAGGTATATACTGGCCAACGCGTGATGGCTTACAATAACTAGGTATATCCTGGCAAAGGAGTGATGGCTTACAGTTAGTAGGTATACCCTGGCAAAGGAGAGATGGCTTACAGTAACTAGGTATATCCTGGCAGAGGAATAATGGCTTACAATCAGTAGCAGTGGTCAATGGACTAGTAGGACTAGGCTAGTCCCCAGACATTTTTAATTTATTTATTTTGAGTTAAATTTTAACGGGAAATAAAAGCAACAAATAAAAACTGAGCCTCAATTTGCGTCACAATACTCAACGATATTCCCACTATTTGCGCGGCCCCTTTCCCTTCTCCGACCTCTTAAAATTGAGAATCCATGTTTCGAGCAATGCATAAGTATTTTTTTTATACAATTATAGAATTAATTTGGGACAAAATATTTTTCATGTTCTAATTGAAAGTGAAAATGGGTTCGTTCTGTCCTCCCCAATGATTTAATAACTAGAGACGTGTGTCTGACCTATCTTAATACATCCAAGCTGGGATTTGAACCCCGACCCCTCGTCACCGGTAAACCAGACAAGACAAGTCTGACTCAAAATCATAGGAACAAAACACGTAGATAATTATGTTACAAAAACGAAAGCAATGACCTGCTTCGGTGGCCTCATGGTCTAAGGCGTCACTCTCGCAATAGACTGGAGTCTAGACTGTCGGTGTCAGGGAGATCGGGGTTGAAATTCCGGCCGGATGTACTGAGGGTGGTTTTTTCCCCCAAAATGGTTTTCCATTCTCCCTCCACGCCAATGCGGGTACACTTCCTCTTCATTCAATATTCCTCATTCCTAACTCATTGGCGTTACATATGCATATAAACTGAAAAGGTAGTAAGACGCGGTGCTAAAAAAAAAAGTACCTATCGAGTTGTTCAAATCAAACTACTATAAAGTTTATATTATATTAATATTACTTTAAACTAATTTTAGTCATCTATTATTTTTTTTCTCTTTCAAAGTTATCTGAATTGGTCAACTGCATAACATAAATTTTAAGAGCAGGCTCACGACTTAATATTCAAAAGCTATATAGCCAACACAAACTACAGTAGCCCCATGGCTTCTTTGGTGCTGACTGACAGCTCACAGCTGACGGCTTTGAAAAGCTACCAGACCAAATTATGTATCCCTACGCCGAACCATATGATCTGCAAAAAAAGATGTGTTTACCAGCTGTCACTTCTGACAGTCAAAATTTAGGTATATACCTAACTGTTGACTGTCAGAAGTCAGCTGTGAGCTATCAGTCAGCACCAAATAAGACATGGGGCTACTGTATTTTCCCTCGAAAATTTACGTTTGTAATAAAGTACAGAAATTAAACACACTATATATTTATGACCGCCATACTCCCGGTCTCCACAAACAATGTATTTTCTGATTGTGGTTGAGAGAAAATGATAGCTTTGATAAAGAAACTCCGATAAGAGGTGTACCTAATTTAAATCAAGTTCAAAACTTTGAACACGTCTGATTTCTAGTGGTGAGCCGCCAAAAGTATTACTAATACCATGCTTTCTTTGACAACAATGTTTTAACTTTATTTAGCACCGCGTCTTAATACCCGTTCGGTTTATACGCTTAAGTATTAATTAAGTTGATGAGTAAGGAATTGGGAAGGTTGAATTGAGAGGAAGTGAGCCCGCATTTGCGTAGAGGGAGAGTGGAAAACCATTTAGGAAAAATCACCCCAGGTCACCCGACCGAGATTCGAACCTCGATCACCCCGACCTAAGCAGTCTTAGTCTAGCTCAACACGAAACCAGACCGTTACGTTGGCTAACTACGCCACCGAGGCGGACATCCGTGTATTTAGGGAGTTTTCAATAAATTTCATTCCAAAGGTTCCTTCATATTTCATTTTCTCAAGGTCAAGTAGGGCAAAACAACGTTATCACTTGTTTGCCACCAAACGGCACGTTTGCCAGACTGCGCACAACATATATACGCCATTCACGACCTAAGTTTACTTGGATGACAGCTCAAAAAGTAACTAGAAAATAGTCCCTAAAATATCACTACGCCAACAGCAGATATCTGCCACTGTCACTTGGGACAGCTGTTATGAAAACATATGGTTATGTAGAGTAATGTGATAGTTAACCACAGTAATTTAGGCCAATATTATGCCTCAAAGAATTTTAAAATTGAAATTTTTGAATGACTTGGTGATCTGTAACTTCTCTTCTTTTTTTCTCTTGGGAACTCATTATAAAAAAAACACACACAAATCTATCCCCAAATAAAAAGAACCCCTTATAAAATTTCGTGAGATTAAAGTTAGATTAAACTTAGATTAATGTTAGATTAAAGTTAGATTAATGTTAGATTAAAGTTATTTTAAAGTAAGTTTAAAGTTATATTAAAGTAAGTTTAAAGTTATATTAAAGTAAGATTAAAATTAACCAAATTAGGCCTAATATGTATTCGAACTAAAGAGAAAATATCTGTATACACAAAGTTATTCTTAAAATAATTAGTAATATTATCTAGGATTAAGTTTTTTTACGTTAATACAGAAGCCCAATAATTAAAATAAAAGGTAATTTAACTTAGTTATAAATTATTATAAGTTAGAGTAAGGCGTGGACCTAACAAACTAGAGACTTAATTTAAAGTTGAAAATATAATAAACGCGCACAGTAATAAATTCTATGAAATATATTTAAATTAAACAAAGTCTTAATATTTATTTGAGGTCGTCCACAAAGCTTATTTATCCTTCTATTCAAGTTAAAATAATTATTATTCCGAGCACTTTCACAAAAGGTCTAACAAATATGGCTTTAAAATGGCGACCAACGAATATTAGCCATGTGGTTGATGATGATGCGGACAAGTTGTTTAAAATGGTGTATCATCGTAGCAGACGATTATATTTTATTCAGTTAAATATTTCTAAAAACAATAAACTAATAATAAAATAGTTAATCATATATAAAATAAATTACAAATATTTTATCTTTACCAAGTAAATACGATGCCTTTATTAAAAGGTATTAATGCATGCACTATACTACACATCATAGATAACATTCCAAAACAAAGAATAGGTACTTTTAATATATGTTTAAAATATTGTTTCGAATTGGGTAAAAAGAAATTGTTAAAAGTAATGAAATAATGTGAGAAAACTTAAGTTTAAGTTATTTTAAATGTAAAATATAACATGTAATTAAAAAACTTAACATTCATAACAAAACAGTGTTCTTTTACAAGTGTTGGTAACCTAAAACCTAAACATATGATTTTTGAACTGTCATCCAGGTAAAGACCTATCGTGAATGAATTATACCTACCGTACATTACAAGTTGAGAAAAACAGGTACATTATTTTATGTGAGTGAAAACAAGTGTTTAACATCAAAACAATTCAGAAAATTTTTAATAAAGCTTTTGATGTTTTTATTTTCATGTTTTTAATTGATTTGTTCGGTTGGCAAATTTGTAATTCTTAGTGTGGATTCCTAGTTTTCACTTTTCAGTGTGTACTGGATACTATATAATATATATATCATCCATGTTGTATAATGTTCTAGTAAATGTTATTAACTTTATGATATTTGGCTTAGTAAGCGTATTATATCTTGGCCAATCTAATCTAATAATGCTACGTAATGTATTATTTTTAATTTTCTTTGTGTGTTCATAATTATTATCGAGAGGATGCTGTAACGTCGCAGATGTGAAAAGCACTGTTATTATTAAAGAAAAGGTACCTAGACTATTTAATTATTTGAAATATTATTTTTATAATAAAACAATGATCCCTGCTAGATATTAGGTAACGACATCTAAAGTTGGAACTGCTGTTGCCAAAGTATTTGTAACCTATAAATAATAAGCCCTTTAGTAAAAAAAAAAAAAAAAAGGCCTGGCCTACTTACCTACGTCACACAATAATGTTCCGCCATATTTTAAAAGGAATTTAATTATGATGTCAAAGCTATTTTAAGTGTGCAATAGTCAAGGCTGTAATCACGCCAACATTTCAGGAGGGAAGGAGGGGCGTGTTTGTGCCCTCCAATTATGTAAACTAAATGCCAAATACCTTGAGTTTATTTTGATGGTAATTTAAGATACTGGCCTATAGGCCCCCTACTCAAGTGCTAAAATTTGTTTAGCATTTTGAAACTTACATAGTGTGAGTCATGAGAATTTACACTTTCTTTCATAAAATGGTTATAAAAAAAAAAAGTATTGACTCCAACTAATTAATATAGGCCTGTTATAGCCATGTCTGAAGAAGTTGGAGTTTGATTCGGATTTGAGACAGTAGAAAAATAGAGGAGTCGAAGGCTTGCCATACCAATGCCACAGCTCTACTTCCTACTCATTAAAATTAAAAAAAATAAAAGGCTGGATTTAATGTGCATTTATAGACTGGTTATTTCCATTTAAAGTTTTCATGGGTGTATCTTGTGGCGAGAAAAAGTGGGTAACTAAGAGGCTGTGAATCTGCTAGATACATCTCTTCGTTATTAATTGATTACTTAATTAGGCCCTTTCAAATCATAATATTTATTTGCTGATTTTTTTTGGTGTCTTGTGTAATTAATAACACTATGAGGTAATGTTTTTTGCTGCTTTTTTGATTTAATAGTTTTTTTAAAATAAAGTTTACAAACAAACCCCTAGTGGCTCATCCCTACAAATATTAAAATTTCCATTGAGCATTTCTTTAAAAGTAATAAAAGTGGCGGACTAACCAGAGAGCCTATATTTCCGCAGAAAATAATTTTTCGCCTTTGAATAAATCTGTCCCCCCACCAACTAGATTTATTTGACCCCTGTCTTTTGATATATAGAACGATTAAAAACAACTCCAAATAGCTTTTAAAGGCATCAAATTAAAATATTTATTTTTTATTTTTAGCACCGCGTCTTACTACCCGTTCGGGTTATACGCTAAAGTACTAATTACGCTAATGGATTAGGAATTGGGAAGGTTAAATATAGAGGAAGTGAACCCGCATTTGCATGGAGGAAGAGTGGAAAACCATTTAGGAATAATAAAATAATAATAAAAATAAAAAACTTGCAATGATGAAAATAAGAAATTTAAATTTGAATAATCAAGACAAGGCGGAATTAAATTTGAGCGAGTACAGCTATAGGGGGTGGAGGATGTTAAGCAACAAGGGGGGGATCAACGCCCAGTGACAGCGGGAGAGAAGGCACACCTCTTCCATGATCCATTTGGCCTTGTCGTGTGGCTGCAATTGGAGCAGTGGGAATCGGCAGTTTAGTTGTTTTCGGACCATGCGTAATAGCCTTTGGTGTTGGTTTTATTCGTGTGTAATTTTTTGGCTCCTGCTTAATTTTGTGTTACTGAAGTAAGAATTAAGAAAATTTAAGTTATCAGACAACAAAAACTAGCCTATTGTTTGTGATATTACAGCAAGAATTGCCAAGTTACATTACAGTCTAACTCAGTACAAGGCGAGTTCTATTCTGTCAAATACATGTTGTGGACATAAGACATTACAATATACAGCCACAGATAACAAGTTCTTGGGGTAACACCTCTGATGCTCAACTTGTTCTTGGATAGAGAGTGTAGTTCCTCACATAGCCGCAGGGCGCTATCATCACATCTCCCCTCTAAAGATCGAGACGGTCTACAGGTTTCCTGGACCGTTGGCTTCTTCGAGCGGGAGTGGATGACTTCGGAGAAGAACCATCAAGTTGAGGTACTTCAGTTGCCACCTCTGAAGGTGTTGGGTGAACTGGTAGAATTGACTCTCTTCTTGGAGATGATGAGCTGTTATTTGGCAACTCATCTGGCTCTTGCTGGACCTGAGGACCATTTTCATGAAGAGGCTGGAGAGACTTTCGATTCCTTCTAAATTGTCCATCCTCTGTTTGGATTATATACGACCGTGGTGTATCATGTTTCTTCACTATAGTACCTTCCTGGTTCCGGTCGGTGATATAGACTTTTGTTCCAGGGTTCAAATTTGTGAGAGGCCTAACCCCATGGTGACGATCATAGTTTTCTTGTTGTTTCGACAGTCTGTGTTCTTCTCTGCGGAACAGCTGGTCCAAATTAACTGGTGAGGGAACGAGGTTACTCGGCAATGTTGGTATAAATCCCCTAAGTTTTCTCCCCATCAAGAGCTCAGCAGGGCTATAACCAGATTCTAGAGGTGTGGAGCGCAGCATAAGTAAGGCTCTGTATGGGTCCTCACTCTTTTCAATATGATTTTTAAAATTCTTTACTTCAGACTCTATAAAGCCATTGCTTTGTGAGTACTTTGGGCTCGATGTAACAAGCTTAAAATTATAATCTTTAGCAAACTGGAAAAACTTTTCATTTATTATATTGTTATGGATCCATTGTGAGCCACAATCAGCTCTAATAATTTCAGGTACTCCATGTCTGGCTAGAATAGATTTAAGATGATTTATGACACAACTAGTAGTAAGGCGCTCCAGCAAAGCCATTTCTGGATATCTGGAGTAGTAGTCAGCGACAAGGAGATACCAGTTACCTTTCAACTTCAAAAGATCCATGCCAATTGTTTGCCAAGGCCGCTCAGGAAACATAGTAGGTATTAAAGGTTCTGATCGATTTATCCTAAATTTGGCACACTTGGCACAGTTCTCAACAAGATCTCTCAATTGTGTGGACAATCTTGGCCACCAAACGCTTTGTTTTAGCAAGTGCTCTACATTTGGTAATCCCCTGATGACCTTCATGTAGTTTATTTATTATCTCCTTCCGCATGCAATTAGGAATTATTAGTCTATTACCTTTTAGTAGAAGCCCATTTTGTAGAGATATTTCATTTCGATGTTGCCAATATGGTAAGCACATTTCCGGTATTTGTGACTTTAGAGGCCATCCGTCTTGGCAAAACTGCATTAGGTGGATACTAGCCTCATCCTTATGTAGATTCTGAACAATTTCTGCCAATTTAGCATCAGATGCAGGAAGACCAGAGACAACCTCTTGGACATATGCCATCACTTCTTCAGCTAGTTCATCTTCCCCAGCAAGTAGTGGCTGTGGATTTCGGGAAAGAGCATCAGCAATTAGTAGATTTTTACCAGCTACATGAACAATCTCAAACGAATACCTCATCAATCGAAGTCTAATTCTTTGTAGCCTAGGGGATATAGAATCTAGGTCTTTGGTGGTGAAAATAGGAACTAAAGGTTTATGATCAGTCTCTATTGTTATATGAATACCTGTAATAAAATCAGAAAAGCGTTCACATGCCCAAGCGAGAGCCAGTCCCTCTTTCTCAATTTGTGCCCACTTTCTCTCCGCTTCACTGAGAGTTCGAGAAGCGTAACTAACAGGTCTTAGAGATCCATCATCTTGGCGTTGTATTAAAACTGCACCAAGGCCATAGGATGATGCGTCAGCTGACAAAATAGTGTCATTATTGCACTTATATAAAGCAAGACTAGGTGGCTTTGCTATGGCTATCTTTATGTTTTCAAATGCTTGAGCCTGTGGACAATCCCATACCCAGTCGACGTTTGAGCGGAGAAGCTCATTAAGAGGTTGCGATAAGGCAGACAGATTTGGGACGAACTTGGCCAGAAATGTTACAAGACCCAAAAATCCTTTTAGCTCAGTTACATTAGTGGGAGGTTTCAGTTTGAGAATAGAATCAACTTTTTTTGGATCTGGAGAAACACCTTTCGCAGATACGATATGGCCAAGAAAGTTTATTGTAGTTTGCCGAAACGAACACTTTTTCTCATTTAGAGTCCAACCTGCTTCTTGCAGCCTAGAAAGGACCTTATAAAGCCGTGAGTCATGTTCCTCAATAGTTGACCCATAAACTATAATATCGTCAAAATGGCAGACCACTCCCTCCAATCCTTCTAAATGCGCACTGACCTTCTTCTGGAAAACCTCCGGAGAAGGGGATATCCCAAAAGGTAACCGAAGAAACCGATACCTTCCATATGGTGTGATGAATGTGGTTAGAGCTCTGGAAGACTCTGTGAGAGGAACCTGCCAGAATCCTGAGTTGGCATCTAGTTTTGAGAATATCTTAGCCCCTTCTAGTTGACCTAGGGAATAATCAACTGCCGGCATAGGGAAAAATTCTCTTTCTACATGTTGATTTAATTTAGTCAGGTTAACACACAACCTTGGGGATCCATTGGCTTTTGGAACTATAACCATGGGAGCACACCAATCTGATGGCTTGTCGACTTTTTCTATGACTTCATCCCGAACCATCCTATCTAGTTCTTTTTTAAGAACCTTCTTTAAAGGTAAAGGAACACGTCGGGGAACACTAATAGCATATGGTACAGCCCCTTCTCTAAGTTGTATGTGGTATGGCTCTCGAATTTTTCCTAGTCCTGTAAAAAGCTTGGGGAACACAGTTTTTGGAACAAAATTAGCCTTTCCTACTCCAGAAATCCTCTTTATAAGGCCTAATTTCTCACTAGTATGATGGCTTAGAAGAATTCTATCTGCTCCTTGGACTACATAGAATGTCTCAAAAATATTTTTGTTTTTGTATTGGAGTTTCCCTTGAATCCTGCCAATAGTTATGAGCTGAGCGCCCCCTGGACCGGATAAGATTTTATTTGATGGCAAAAGCTCCATATATTGAAAAGACTCCTCATATGTACGCTTTCCAATAATATTCACATCTGCCCCTGTATCAATTTTAGCAGAAAGGTCTTTCCCACAGAATTTGGTGTTTACCAACCATTTATCATGCAAATAATTAGTTTCTGTAGAGGCAAGGCCGACAAATTCCCCATCTTCATTTAACTCGTCCTCCATATCAACAGCATCAACTGATCTAAATCTACAACATTTCGCATAATGCCCTTTATATCGACACTGATGACAGACAGCACTTCTAGCAGGACATTTGGTTCTAGGGTGTTCTGTATTACTCCCACACCAAAAACATGATTTTCTAGTTGGAATTTTATCTTCGTTAGAAAAAGCGGTCCTATTATAACCAAAAAATGTTCTACTATTTTTTTTTTGTTTATTTGTAGCATTAACCTTGTCAGCTGTAACTTGACTAGCTCCTGTTAAAGTCTCCTGCTGTTTTTTAACTTGCTCAGATTGTATAGCGGAATTAACAGCCGTTTCCAGAGTTAATTTGACATCTAATTGTAGTTTAAACGAGAGATTTTTATCTATAATACCAACTACGACTCTATCTCTAATGGCTTCGTCATAAAAAGTGACAGGAAAGTTGCAATCTTGAGCGACAGTATGAAGATCTGTAACATAATCACTTACTGACTCGCCCTCAAGTTGGAATCTAGTATGGAACCGTGCTCGTTCAAAGATTATGTTTTTGGTGGGAATAAAATGGCTGTCAAACTTCTGAAGGACTGTATCAAACTTCTTTTGATCGGCTGATGATAGCTTGAACGATAGAAAAATAGTTTCAGCCTGAGGGCCCATCAAATAAATCAAAGAATTTACCTGATCTTCTTCTGCCTCCTTTATCATACCTGAAGCACGTCTAAAACGCATAAAACGATCTTTCCATGATTTCCATTCCAATGTTGATTTGAAATCGAAAGGGTCTGGAGCCGGTATTTGATACACAGGAGCCGACATAATGGAACTGGGTTCTTTATAAATGTTATAACGCTTCACTTCACCTTAGTTATACTTAAATAGAGCACAATATCCGACCACTGCCACCATGTGATATTACAGCAAGAATTGCCAAGTTACATTACAGTCTAACTCAGTACAAGGCGAGTTCTATTCTGTCAAATACATGTTGTGGACATAAGACATTACAATATACAGCCACAGATAACAAGTTCTTGGGGTAACACCTCTGATGCTCAACTTGTTCTTGGATAGAGAGTGTAGTTCCTCACATAGCCGCAGGGCGCTATCATCACATTGTTTGATTACTAGGTTTGGTTAGTAAGGAGAGCCTTTCTTAGGGCTTCAAGCTCGTACCCACATAACCTTACTGAGATGGTAGCACAACTTTCTACCTGGAATAAGTTTTAATCACAACATTCTCTCTTTCTCTCTCTCTTTTCCATTTCTAATTCATCTAATGAACTTATTTAACTAGTAATATTAAATGACCCGCCTCGGTGGCGTAGTTGGCTAATGCGCCAGTCGTGTTGAGCTCGACCGCCGAGGACGGGGAGATCGAGGTTCGAATCTCGGTCGGGTGAACTAGGGGTGGTTTTTCCTGAATGGTTTTCTACTCCCCCTCCACGCAAATGCGGGTTCACTTCCTTTAAATTCAACCCTCTCAATTCCTAATCCATTAGTGTAAATAGTACTTAAGCGTATAACCTGAACGGGTAGTAAGACGCGGTGCTAAATAAAAAAAAAATTAAATGCATTAGCGTTAGTGCGTATAACCTGAACAGGTAGTAAGACACGGTGCTAATAATAATAATAATATTAAATGAACATTACATGTATTATTATGTTATAAATTTGGATCCATAACAAAGTACTTCCCTTATTATAATTTGAATATGTAAAGTTAAATTAATTTAATAATTTCAAAATTTAAAATTTTTTGGAAACTTGGTGTGAAAATGAGAATTTGTTTTGGAATGTAAGGGCGTGTTGCTTTGAAGAGACTTGTATTTGGCGCTGGTACAAGTCAGGTTTAGTTTAGGTAATAGGGGGTGTGATGTCTACCCTTAATTTTCTCCGAGACGAACCCAATTTGCTCAGGATGGATGTTGTTGAGGCAGGCTGTATTTGAATAGTCTGAGGATCCTTGCCACGGATATAGTATAATATCTTTTACAATTTGTTCCATAAATGCTAAATGTTTAGTAAAAACAATATCTTATATTTCGAGATTCTCCGTGACAGTTTTGAAGCAGATGTAATCATGTTTCTGAATAGAAATATCAGTTGGTTCATCCACGATGATTGCGTGGTGTTTTGCATCAGTGGTACAAGAAGTCATAGTATGTGTCACATGTATAGCTCATGATCTCCAAAATCTCTTTGCAAGTTTCATGAGAACACCATTTAAATTAATTCCGATCCATCCATTTATTTAAAAAGAGGCAGTAATTGCACCGCATCCTTAAAAGGTTAACGTAGTAGATTGACTCATCAATGTGATCACAAATTCTGTGTCCTAAGACGGCCAGAAACTTGAGGGATGACATTATATTCATCAAAGATATCTTTTCTTCGATCTCAATTTTTCTAGCATTGTAAAGTTGGAACGAAACATTAATGCCAGCCTTTATGGACCTCAACCATAAGACAGATTCTCAATGACATTCTGATCTTTTTTTTTTTAATTTGCAAGTGGTGTTTTCCAATTTTGAAAGCCCGATCCAATGAAAGTAAATTCTAATTTTGATGCAAAAGTAATGCATTTTCGGTTCAATGTTGATTTGCAAATTTTACAGAAAACTGTGTCTTTAAATTTTTCATATTCCAACCATGGTTAAGTTGACAGACATATTTCTTTTATTAATGCTATGGCCTTGTCCTTCGGTAGTTTGTGGTTCGAGATGGAGTCCTACCAACTTCTGCTCTTGACGTTCATGCAGGAGTTTCACCCTGTGCCTGTAAAGTTGTTTTCAGACCCACAGATGACACTTCCCCACTTTCACCAGAGTTTTTTTTTTTTACAACTTATCCATTTTTGTATTAATACAAACATTAACCAATGTTTCTGAATCACTTTCAAGTACAGCAATCACTGTATTCTTCTCTGAAATAAATCACAATATTATACACCGGGTCACTCAAAACACAGTTAATCAGAATATTAATAAGATAATAAACAAATAAACCTTTGCATGTTGATATTCATCTGAACTGATAATTAATTAATTAATTAAATTTAGCACCGCATCTTACTACCCGTTCGGGTTATACGCTTAAGTACTATTTACGCTAATGGATTAGGAATTGGGAAGGTTGAATATAGAGGAAGTGAACCCGCATTTGCATGGAGAGAGAGAGTGGAAAACCATTTAGGAAACCACCCACCCCCAACCCCCAGTTCACCCGGCCGAGATTCGAACCTCGATCTCCCCGTCCTAGACAGACGAGCTCAACACGACTAGCGCGTTAGCCAACTACGCCACCGAGGCGGGTTGAACTGAAATAGCGCTAGCAGAATACTCTTTATATATTTTAGAAAGAGAAAGAGAGCCATAAGCTAATCACAAAAATGTCTGATCTTTCTAAATTATGCCAGTAAGTTCTCGTGGCCTGCTGGTGATTTCTTTTACTTCACTTTGTCAGGTTATTTAAAAACTAAATATTCTTTTTATCCTCCCTCAATCGATTTAGGTTTGGTTTTGTCAAAACATTCTTTCTTATTTATTCATTTCCTTACTCTTAAGTTAAGTCTCTATTTCTTGCACTTTGTATTCTTCACTTTTGGGGCAGCCAGACCACCTAGAATTTGCGGGGTTGTAGGGGGCATGAGCTTGGGGTCCCTTAGAGTTGATGCCTATAATCTACACTATGTAACAAATTTAATGAATTTTTAAGTTTCAGCAAGCTAGAGTCCTTTTCAAATGTAATATTATCCCAGGCCTTGAGGGCTGTGTAGCCAGCCTAAAGAGGCTAAACTTCTAATTCGGTACATGGTAGATTTAAAGAGTAAAACCCAACCTGATTCAACCTTAAATATCAACTAAAAATTAAAAAAAAAAAAACGACGAGGGGTCATCCTGTCTATCACATTTCAAAATAGTTTTGAAAATTTCCCCAAGACTAAAGATTATAACTAACATATGTGAGGTTGGAATAGTTGAATAATTTAACAAGCCAAAATTTGATATCAAATACTTGTTTCAGGTGGACACATTTAAAAATGGGAAGCAATAATTCTTCACTGCGCAACGCAAGCAATTTTTCCAATGACAGGTCTCAAGGAGTCTTGCATCCAAGAAACCCAGGAGTAGACTCAACATCATATACTGTAAATCCTTTTGAGAATGGAGCCAGTAATTCTTTAAATTCAGTGTCCCACAATAATGAAAAAACACTTTTGGATACTGTTGAAAATATTGATAATTTGCTTGATGATTTAAACCAAGACTCCATGGATGACACAATGAAGATCCGTCTCAAAAACATTCATCACAAGATTGAACAACTTGATTGCTTGGATTTAAAAGAAAATATCGAAAAACCTGTTAGTTCATTGCCAGACCCAAAACAAAATGAAGACTTAACCCTACCTTTAACACCACAAGATATTTTTCTTTCATTTCCTACCGTATCTACTAGTCACCTTGATAAAGGGGATTATAAGCATGTTTCTAAGAAAACCAGTAACGAAAAGCCAGATAAAAGCAAAGAGCCAGATAAAAGCAAAGAGCCAGATAAAAGCAAAGAGCCAGATAAAAGCAAAGAGCCAGGTAAAAGCAAAGAGCCAGATAAAAGCAAAGAGCCAGATAATATGTATTTGTTTTGGAATAGTATTAAGTTAGCAGAACATGGAAAGAGAGACAATATACATATGATTGATAATAAGTTGTTCTATTGCGCTCTTTGTAAAGAAACGTTACATGGAACAGAAAATGTTATTGCTCATGTGTTCGTTGATTATCACCAGAATGCCATTGGCAAGAATAAATCAAAATTATGTGAAGTGAGCAAGGATGAAAATAACTCTACAGTAAGTCATGGTAAGCCATTGGGCAGACATTATGATGAAGAAACAATTAACACTATGTGGAAGGTAGTCGAAGAAGTGGAAGGTGGCAGATTATACAACATTTGTTCTAACAATAGAGGAAAGTTTTCATTCTTCTGTAAATTGTGCCAAATTCCTTTGATAAATCCAAGTGTTGTAGTTAAGCATGTCTATGGAAAGTGGCATCAGTCCAAAGTTAATCCAAATTCTCAAATCAAAGGTGCTAATATATCTAATCAAGTATTAGATGATGGCACCAACTCTTTAGTGGATATTGATCCACTCATGGCCACTGGACATCAAAAACATTCAAGTAGGAAGAGTCACCAGACTGATTCGCATCAAAATTCTCCTGATAAAAATAATTTGACATCTTATGGATTGTCTGACAGTGGAAATAAAGCTTCAACACGTAAAAAGGTGCATCCACAATCGGTAAAGGATTGTCCACATAGTCAAGAAATATTACTTGAAATGTGGCAACAAGTGGATGAAGCAGAAAATGGAAGGAAATTTTACATTAGAACTTGTAAAACTGGCCCATTTCAGTATTTTTGTCACTTATGTGATATGAAATTATTGAATCCTAATAATGTG
This sequence comes from Timema podura, assembly GCA_033556935.1. Lineage (NCBI taxonomy): Eukaryota > Metazoa > Arthropoda > Insecta > Phasmatodea > Timematidae > Timema > Timema podura. The sequence continues at coordinate 4,455,020 of JAVRXN010000008.1, read as the reverse complement.
GTTACTCATGTCCGAGGCAGGACTCACCAAATCAATCTTGTGAAATCCTCTGACCATGATGTTGCAACAACATTTGATCAAATATCGCCTGAAGATTTGCAGTGTAAAGGGAGCAATAGTAAACAAAAATATGACAAAGAAACTATGCTTAAAATGTGGAAAAATGTTATCGAGTGTGAGAAAGGAAAGCGAGGTAATATTGTGTTTGAGAAAAATGGTAAATTCAGATTCTGTTGTAAATTATGTGAAATGCATTTGCTAGGACCTGACAATGTGATAGAACATGTCCACTCTCGGTGGCATCAGGTTAACTTGGAATATGATCGTCACCGTGATAACACATTTGATTCTTTATCCAATAACAGTGATAACGAACCATTACAAGAACCTTTCCAATCAAACCGCAGCCAACGAACGTTGCCGTATGAGGATACTTTACGGGAGATGTGGCATAAAGTAAGAGAGTTGGAAGGTGGTACGAGAGACAATATCAGTTATGAAAAGGGCGGCAAACAGCAATTCAGCTGTCATTTATGTGAAACAATGATTAATTCTCCAAGCGGTGTGATTGAACATGTTAGAAGCCGTTGCCATCAAAATAATCTTGATAAAAATGATGTTGACCAAAATAATTCAGGATTTGATCAAGTATCTAATGATGGAGAAAGTTCGTCAGTAAATGACCTAAAAGGGTTTAGTGGTTTGCAAAACAAAACCTTTGGTAAAGAAAAAGTAGCTGAAATGTGGAGACAGGTGATACAACTTGAAGGGGGAAATTGGGAACATATCCAGTTTCTAAAAATAGGGAAGTTCGCATACCGCTGCCATTTGTGTGACATCCCATTTGTTAATCCTGAAAATGTTATCGAGCATGTCAGTGGGACTACTCATCAAGACATTCTTGCTAAAAAACGAGTCTTTGACAAAGATTTTGATGAAGATCATATTTGGAGCATGATTCCAGAGCCACATAGATTTAATCGTGAGTACATTCATGTTACTGGCGAAGGAGCATCCAAACGTTTTAAATGTAAGGTATGTGGATCAAGACTGGCATATACTTTTCCGAGATTGAAAAGCCATATCCAAGCTAAATATCACATTGGAAATATGCACAAGGCAATGTGGAACTAATAAGATTACAATTATGTTTTAAAAAATAAAATATTTGTTTTTCATGTTTGACAGTTGCCTTGTTAACCTATTACTGTTATATTTTACTCATAGTAACTCATTTTAGCAATATCATTTAAATCAATTTTTGAAGAAAAAATAAGTACATGGTTGGCACATACATTGAAAAATTAAATACTGAGAAGTATTTGTAAAGAAGAAAAGACAAAATAAAGAATGTAACAGGCTAATTAATTTTGATCACATGTTTTTCCATGCTCCCAAATCATTTTTTAACATAATTTACTTGATGCCACAATAGTCAATTTTATTTCTCTATACTACATTCTAATTTGTCTGGGAAAAATGGAAGTTTCTTCTGAGACACCTGAAAGCACGAGGAATTTTGAAGGAAGAATATCGTGGCATCCTTAAAAGTACAGTAGACTCTCGATTATCTGTGGTGGTTTGGGGAAAAAACTGAAAATATGGCTATACCATAAAATCAACGCTTTGTCCTAATCATTGTACATTGGTCGTTGATGTCTTCATAAGTTTTCCTCCTAGACATGCCACTTGCTATATCAGAAAATCCAACAAACTTTATAAACTTTTTTTTTTCTTTTAAAACATCAGGCATTGTTTGCTCGCCGATGTTAAACTCATTCATTAATGGCTTTACTGACGACCATTTTTCTATTTGTTATAACTATTTAAAGGTTTTGTGATATAGTAAGCACAACTCTTTTTAAATGTAGACATTGTCACTAAGGGTTTAAAAGAGATTAAAAAAATGATGATAAAAGTGGAGTTTTGACCAATTACAATATACTAAAACACAAACTGACAACACATGTGATGTGTCCGCTCCATTGGATAAGTGTGTTCGAATAACGATGAGTCATTATGGTCACCCCTTATGTACAATGTTTGCAACTCTTGTTATTATGTACATTCACCAAACAGCTATACTGTACAGTAGCATGAATTATAATTGAAATATTATTAAATACTATTTTAAAATGTTATTAAAAGCTAATCAACATTTTACTGTCCCAGTTAATCTACATCCTGGTTAACGTGAACCCGTATAATCAAGAGTCCAATGTATAAACTTAATATCGATTTATTTTACAGTGAATGTTTTGTTGCGACATGCTAATATTGATAAATATCCCCATGCAGTAATAGTATGTGTTTAAAAATAACACTATATGGTGTAAAGGTGCCTAATAAATCATAATTGATGCAAGTGAATTCACTTTTATACTATGCTAGACCATATCAAAGTAATAAGTAATATTTAAATTGTATCCACACATCAGTACCAAAAATAATTTTAGTAAATAAACCTTGATTTTTTATAGGAAGCCCATTTTTGACAACCAATATTGATTGAAAGTCACTTAACATTTGGAATTCTAAAAATATGTCTTCTTTGATTAATAAACTATAAAGTTCATTTAAAAAGTATTTAAAAGCTTCCAATAATACTTCCTTATAGATTACCATTTAATTTTTTCAACGCAATTAATTAAACTTATTAAGAATATAGTTTTTCTTTTCACCATTGTGGCAATCTGAATTTATCAGTTTTTGAATGACAAGTTTCCTATAGAAGTCGGACTATAGCTAACAAAGCGCATATATTATTATTTTGCTCTTGGCTTGTGCCGGATATTTAAAAAGTAGCAGAATTCACACGTTCTGTGTAAACCTTGTTTACGTTATACTTTCCTTTGGCTTCATTTATGTAAAAGTTTAACCATTGAAAAACAAGGATCTAGGAAATACTTGGAATATATTTAGTGGTGTATTTGGTACTAAGTTAAATCATCGAATGCTATAATTTGATTATAATATCAGTTACTTATTAATTTGTTTGGATATTTCTTGCTCCACAGCATGACCAACAAATATTATAATAATTGCATTACGTATGTAGGAAGAAACTTTTAGTAAATAAAAACTTATCTTTTTTACAACCAACATTGATTTATTATTATTTTTATTTTATTTTTTTTCAGCACTCTACTGGAGTATATTGAAAGCAACAGATCACATGTGCTAACATATAAATATATTAAATTGCTGTTTAAGGATATTTTATAACTGTCAAAAAGGTCCTTCCTATCTGACTGATTATGTTCACAAGTTTTTTGCTTACTGAAAATTATTGTGTAAGAGGATGTAAACCAATAGCCGAGATATTTTAAAATATAATTTCAAGCAAAAGTAATGCAATAGATTTTACGGTTTACCTAAACGTTCACATTATATATAACCCATTAAATTTTAATAACGAAGGGTGAAGATTTATACTAAATAAAATTTTATATGGTGTACTTCATAAAATAGTGTAAGATATTGTATTAATATTATTTTACTTAATTTGCTTTCATAATTAATTGATAGGCAACTAGAGTACCAATATCTATAATTTTAAAAAGTGTTACTTTCTAAGAGCACGATAGTATGGCAACTCTGATCTGAGAGGCTTGGTGAATTGGGGGTCTTTATTTTTCTTTAATGTAACCATCATTACTCTCTCAGGAAAATCCTCATGCAGTTTTTTTTAAACCAAGCTCGCTCACAAAATAGGGTGACAAGTTTAGCTATGATAGACACTTATAAACAGGCGTCTGCCATGAAGCTCCAATATTTCAAGCATATACAATTCAGTACAGTATAGTTTCATGGTGGACACAAGTATTTTGTATGCGAAACCATAATTTTCATTAAACTCTTCCAAAATAGCATTCATAACTTTAACTCTGTAAGTTTCAATAACTGGGAGAATATGATTATAATTTTAATTCAAATGAGCTGTGTGTTTCTTTTAACATCCCATATTTTTCTCTTCCCATTATTGTGCATGAACTAAAAAAGTTGGTTATTTTGTTACAAACTTGTAAGAGCAAATTACCAAATTGGAAAACATATTTTGCTCTTCTTTGATATTTTTTAGATTAATAATTAATAAAATCATCAAATGTTTTTATTTTCATCTTTAGAACATTTTTATTTCACAGCTTTTTTAAAATTATTTTAACTCAATATAACAACTTGTCCTACATTTCCTACTTTGTGTCTAATATTGTTCTATATTTCCTACATAGTCTCCGATATTGCCCTAATTGGTGTCTGATATTTTCCTACATTTTATACGTTGTATTATATTAAGGGCTGCCTTTACGGGTGTGCAAATGGTGCATCAGTACATGGCCCCGCGGTTACTTAGGGGACAAAGGGGGAAAAACAGGTTGGAGTGGGAAATCTTTGCTTACGTCTTGTATAGCAGGCTGCCTTTATAATGGCAGTCTAGCAAATATTGTCAATAGTGTAAAAACAAATAAAAATGCAAATATTGTCAGAGTGTAAAAACAAATAAAAATATATTATGTTGTTTTATTTATTGAACAAGTGAAGTAATCACTTAGTATTCCTTTAAATCTAATGTTTTCCTTTATTTTAAATTTATGATCCTTTCCTGAGGATGGCAAGTTAGTAAAGTTAATTCTCCCAACGCTTTAACATCAAAACTGCTGGACCCCAAACAGCACGAGATTTACTTATGTAAGATAAGAATTTGGAACATTAATTACAATGCTTTAAAATTATCTATATCCATCAATATTTAAATAACCTCTATCTTATCACTCCATATCTAACAGTTATTTGACTTATTTTATATTCTGAGTAATATATCAAATTTAATGTGCTTTTATGTATACTACATAATAATCTAATCTTTAAAATATTTTATAGCTTTAAGCAATATAGTGTGTGTTATTTATTAACAATAACTTTTCATGAGGATTTTTATTTCATTTATTTAATGTCGCTAGCCCCGCTGTCCTGTGAGACTAGTCTAACCTCTCCATCTTCTGGTTGGATAGATCCGCGGCAGTCAGTGTGTTTAGTAGAGCATCTCTGGGTTAATAAATTAATGGTGGGGGTGGTGAACATCACCGATCTAATAAGTAGAAATGTATGGAGTAGAAGTTGAAGATTTATTTTAAATAAACATTATAGACATTTTGAACCACTGGTTACTTAATGTAAAGAAAACAAATTACTTAGAACATGAATATGAATAAATAGTTAATGTAGTGGTCATTTATCCACATGGTCTCCATTTCCTCCCACCCATCTCTAAACCCGCTTTGAACAACACGAAAAGAACTTCTGAATATACGTCTTATTTGTTCGCATGCTAACCGGCAAGTGCCTCGAGTCTGATGCTTCCGTTCCACATAGGGTCAAACACAGACGCTTAATTATTAGATAGTCAAGATTTTCAAATAATTGAGTACAAATATATGCTCTTATTTACCCATACAATTTTTTCTCTTTTTGATAAACTCGCTTATTAATTGGGGTTGTTGGAGTATTTGAAAATAAAGCGCACACACACATTAGTAATCTGTTTATTATATTTTAAAAGCCAGTTATAAATTTTTAAGCAAATAAATTATACTACAATTTTATATCTGTCAAGGGCTGAACTTTCTTGACTGATATTTTGTAAATAAACAAATTATTTACTTAAATAGAGCCCTGACAAACGGTAACAAAATTATTGAGGCGTATGTACTTATTAAATGTTTCGCTATAGTACCTGGTTTTTCAGTTTTTTGTTCTTCAATATGCAAAATGTACAATGGCACTAATTAAGACACAAGCGTATGCCGCAAGTCTGAGACTCCAGCTTTGTTAGTCTTCACTCAAAGATTGCAGAATTTGATGAATATCATTTATGCGAAGTCAAAGTAACATTTACATCTTTTGGTGGGTCTCACAGGCCAGCTGCATGCACTGCCAGGTTAGTACATTAGATAATTCAGAATGCTGTTTTATGCTTTTAGGTCAAAAAACTCAACCCAATAAGTTGCTAATTGACGGCGTCTTTGTCCCACCTCCTGTGAAAGTATTTTGTATATATAAAAATAACTCTTTTTCTTTCTTTCAGACAGAAACAATGTTTGATCATTGAAGTCTTGACGCGAAACATTGTGAGTAGCTCCTGTTTTCCCACATTTGCAAACGTGAGCAACAGGAAACTTCAAGAAACAGTTTCCAAGTGCTTAAGATGATTTCCATGTATTTCCCCCTTTCCCCAGATAGAATTTCTTCTTTTAATTAATAAATTAGCCCAGCTTTTCTAATTTTTCATATCTTAAATTATCAGCTTGTTTTAGAAAATATTTACTATAGCAAGAGTACACATAATAATAATTTAACTCAAAATTAAGTTTGATTATTCAAAATATAGTTTTAAAATAATGTAATTGTTGATTTAGCATTTTAAATAAAAACATTCAGAGGTGGATATCAACTTTCTAATGATAAATTAACACCATTCATTAGGTTAAGGGATATTATTTAAAGCTATGCTTATGAACTCTCTTTCTTCAGCAGAGAAAACATTATTTTGTTTAAATAAAAAGTTCTTCACATCTTATAAGACTTTGATACTATAGTGAAAGAGCCAAATATTAAGTTCCCCTCAAGCAATGATCTTACTGCACTGAAGAGAATGTAAAAACGTGATCATTGCTTTGACTCTCTTGACAATTGAATTGTTCACAAGGCACTGTGCAGTCACAATATGTTGTAGTCAATCTTTTAGAGAATATTTCATTCCTTGGCGTCACTGATACCGTCCGCACTGATTGCAAACATGGCTTCAGTCTCGGGAAGACATGGTGAATCATAGATTTTACATATTCTAGTTTCACCTCGGCCTTTTCGTAAATATAACCTAAAAAGAAGAAGAAAAAAAAGTCCTAACGTAATTCACATCAGATAAGCATGCACAAAGTAGAATTGAAATTCAACTTTAGCCTAATATTAATTTTCCAAAAATGATATTCAACCAGAAACAAAACACATACAGTTCTACCCAAAACTAAGCAAATATGTTTTAAATTTTTAAGGGGCAGGGTTGATCAGCTCGATCACTGATTATTAGGTTTATTTTATTTTAAATATTACAAAGATAATATGAATTATTATTTTAAAGGAAAAAAAGAGTTCATGTATGTCATTTTGCTTAGTATAGTAAATTCTCTTTGTCCTAAACCTTAGCTCAGTCGGTAGAGTGCCTGCCCACCAAGGTAAGAATCCCGGGTTCGATTCCCGGCATGGCCGTAAATGTATCATTGATGAAAATATGGGTTTACCCTTTCACATTGATAAATTAATGGCTGGGGATTTGGTGTTGTGCCTGTCCTAGTCTTAAGATAGATTATAAGGCATATGAAGTTAAAGAGGCCTAGCTGGCCGGTAGTGGAAAAATATATGACTTAAAAAACTGACCCAGCCCACAGGCTGGAAACAGTAATGGATGTAAAAAAGTTTGCTTGCCAAGTTTTGATTGAAACTTTAGAGTTAATGTTAATATAATTTACTTATCATTGGCCCGACTACATTTTAAATAAAATTAGTTTCAGCAGGAAAATGGGTTTACAGTGGGAGTAAAGAGTAGTAGGGGTAGTGTAGAAGGAGAAGTGATAGAGGTTTGGACAAAAGGTATTATATTACCAATATTCAAAAAAGGGGATAGGAAGAGGTGTGAAAATTATTCACTCATATTTTAAGGCAGAGCCTATGATGGACGTGCGGAAATCGTCGGCTACAAGTATGTGATTATATTTCCGCACGTCCATCATAGGCTCTGCCTTAAAATATGAGCAAAGAATGACCCTGTGTACGGGACGAATCCTGGATAGCTCAGTGGTTAGAGTATTGGTGTACTAAGCCAAAGTTCCCGGGTTTGATTCCCGTGTCTAGGTGTCATTTTTCAATTTTCAGAATATTACTATATTAACTAATCTTATATTTTACAATACAGAGAAAACAATCACTATTCATATTCGGTTGGTATTGGTTTGAAATTATTTGATTAAAAAAGTGCTTTTCACACACACCTAGGTTTAAACCAACTATGATGCAAAGGGGGATAAGGGATATAATCTTAAAAATATTGCACAAGAAATAAGCTGGAAAAAAAAAATGTAGGTTCTATTTACAAATTCTGAACCCATTATTTTCTTTTGGTCAAATGTATAGCCTACCTCTCAGCTTATGATCCCACAAAAATATGCTATGCAGAGTTACAGATAAATATTAACTAATTTTGAGAATTTTTTTCAAATATTTAAAAAAAAATCCGTTCGAGAAAATTGATTTTGAAATTTTGAATGGTATTTTTGAAAAAAAAAAAAAGTATTAACTTTATTGTGTTAAATATCAAATGAAAGCTCATCAAAAGAGCTTTAAATTGAGCCTCAATTGAGCTCTGTAGACAAATTAGGTCTTAAGTTATTATAATTTGAGAAACATGGTAGACGGAACAGTGTGGTTTTTTTTAAAAATTTCAAAGTCCTGGAACTATAGAATTACTCTATGTGGGGAACTTAAATTTTGCACTGATTAAGTTTTCTATAAGGAATAAAAGTTCGCCAGGTTTCATGAAAATCAAAAGTGGTCAGGTCAAAAATGTTTCTTTTCTGTGATTATCTGAAATGGAATGACCCAATTGTAAAAAATATATTTTTATTTCTTTGCACTCTTCCAATAGGTAGTTAAATATAAAACACAATTTTCAAAAGACTGAGGCGTTGACATGGGAAAGGTAGTAACTGGTAAGTGCCAAAAATTCAACTTTTCAGAGAAAGCAAAAAATTACTTATGGTCACTTTTTATTGACTTTATAACAACAAATACTTGTAAATAGAAACTATACACTCACTTTACATGTTAAAAATTCAATTTGAAAAATTAGGCCAAGTTTTTTCTGTAAATTTCTTGACTCTAGGAAATTTAATATGGAAATCAATCCTGTGTGAAACTATATTATTCACTTTTGTTTTATGCTATGCACAGATTTTCCTGTAAAATGCATGATACTTTTCATCCAGGATATCTAAAATTGATAATAGATACTTTTTTTAGCCTCAATGATGACGAGACTTCTTCCAAGGGGCTGTAAGCTGTGCAATTTGGTGATGGCCTTGAACGACTGTCCTTTTTTGAAGATATGATGTTCCTTCCACATTTCCATGTCATTAAATGATTGTCTCATTTTAATTACAAAGAAATCGGCTCTTAAGAGTTTAATACAACTGAGGCTGCTGATTTTAAGAAGAGCAATGTTCAAAAATTTACCACATTCGGCGGCAAAGTCGAGAAAGTCCTCATACTTTATCATTATTACATGATTTGGCTCAAAAACTTTAGCACTTCGAACCATTTCAGCTACTTCTTCCGGAACCATAGTCTGACATTGTTTTTTCTCTTTTCTATGATGCCAAATTCCTTATGGACGGCATAAGAGAGTTACTACCTTCTCTGTGCCAACTGCCAGGCACTTGACACAGGAGGAATCTAGCGGCTACGTTTTGAACCTCTTCTGTATTTTCTACGGACTAACTACTTTTTCTGTGCTATTTGGGTTGGCACTTACTACCTTTTCCATGCAAAACATGAAAACTCGAATTTTTGGCACTTACTACCTTTACCATGTCAACGCCTCACTAATAAAAATAACATATTTAAATTAATTATTTAATTTATATTATTCAATATCTGTTCAAAATTTTGCTATTTGTTTCAATAAAAAAAGTTATTCTCACATCCCTTTTCTATATTAAGTTTTTATGATAGCATATCATTTGTATTTTATTTAATGATTATTGTCAAAGCTTTTAAAAATATTACCTTATTAGTTTAAAAACAATATATATTTTTAATCTAGAACTATTCTAAAGCATCATTTTTATTATTTCCCGTCCCGATCTCAATGTTTTAACTCATTTCCCATCTCGTTCCTGTTCCAATATAAAAATGTCCATCCCTACATTAAATAGTTTAAAATTATAATTTAATTTTAGCACCGCGTCTTACTACCCGTTCGGGTTATACGCTTAAGTACTAATTACACTAGTGGATTAGGAATTGGGAAGGTTGAATTTAGAGGAAGTGAACCCGCTTTTGCGTGGCGGTAGAGTGGAAAACCATTTAGGGAAAAACCACCCCCAGTTCACCCGACAGAGATTCGAACCTCGATCTCCCCGTCCTCGGTGGTCTGGCTCAACATGACTGGCGTGTTAGCCAACTACGCCACCGAGGCGGGTTTTAAAATTATAATTGAGTCACTTACCTGGTGGTGGAAGCATGAGCAATGATATTTCCCCCAATGGGCTTCTTAGGGTCAGCAGAAAAAAGTGCAGCTCCATCCACCTGGGCCACCACCTGGTTTGTGATTACTACCGCCACACCAAACTACAATATACCAATTAACCTAAGCTGGTTATAACATTCAATCAAGGTGATTGCAAGGTTTTAACCCAGTAAGATACATCATCACTTTTTTAGGGTACCCCAAAAACAACTTATGTGTTTTAGATTAGAATTATTATACATATATTTCTTTGATTTATAGTGAAGTTTTACACAAATAATTTATGTAATTTATAGCAAAATTAACTATAGAACTCAGGCTAAATGAGGATTTTCAAAGTTTGCAATTAACTTGTGCTTCAATCAGATATTCAAACTGGAAAAACATGTATGTGAGATAGTCATAAGCCTCGTTTAGTATTTAACAAGTTGGACCCAACATGTTGGGAGACAACACATCAGGAAAAGTAAGCTGTGTTTATTGTCACCAATTTGTTGGACAAACATCCCGGGTCCTCCGCTAGTTTTTAATCAGCCTACACATTTCTAGCCATGGATAATGACATATTACTTGCTTTCTCTTCATTTATTGTGTTGACAGGAATTGAAGGTGTGTACATGGGAATAATTACTTTCACTTGCAAAGGAGATTTGATAACTTTGTACGCATGTAACGTTCCAAAGAACAGAATACTTTTGATATAAATCAATTTGTTTAAAATGTAATAGTATTGTTCCAACAAGTTGGGAATGCATTTATATGGTAACACAACTTGTTGGGATCGTGATGGCCAGCAGGTTTTGTTACAAAATAAATGAGGCTATAATATAATGAGGAGGTCCAAGTGTTAATAAACCATGCTTAAAAATACATGATACAGAGTGTGACATTGTCTACCTCATCTGCTAGACGTAGCAGCATGCGTAGAAACCTAGCTAAGTGCATCTGTCTGGCGGCCAACTCTCCTCGGCCAGAGTAATCTGTGCGGTATAGTGATGTCGCACTATCCACAATCAACAGAGCATATCTGAAATAATATTGACATAAGTGTGTGAATGTTTTGTAATTTAGAAATATACTACACCCTAATTCTAAGCTGCTTATATTTTGTCTAATAAATTTAAACATCCCACCTAGATTAAAATACATTATTACTTAACAAACCGTATAAGGACTATAGGTGGCTTTAAAAGCCATATTTGTTGTATCTGTAACATAGGATTTTTAAATTTGGATTTAGGATATGAAATATTAATGGAGAAGTTACAACCTAAGATTAAAAGCCATATTTGTTGCATTTGTAACATAGTATTTCTTAGGATTTAGGATATGGAATATTAATTGCAAAGTTACAACCTCTCTTTAAGGAAAACCTCTTTTCGCTTTATGAGGGAATTGTACTATATTTGGAAGTAGGTATAGGAAAGTTGGATAGAAACATAGAAAAGAGACGAACACAATTTGGCTTTTACAATGAAACGAAGAACACAGTTCACACTTTATATTGCTGCCATTGGACAAAGAGGTAATGGTTGCCTCTTAAAGAAAATCGATCGTCACTGCCACAGCGAAAAGAGGTTTTCCTTAAAGAGAGATATATTATATACTCGCATCCAATATCCTTTTCCTGTGTTTGTCCTTTATGTTATACCTTTTACATGTTCCTATCTATGTGTCATATCATTCTTTACGATTTCCCATTTTCTCCCTTTTGTGCTTTTTTGGTTTCCTCTTTTAGGAAATTGCGTTGCGCGTTTCACACGCCCCCCCCCGATGAGTTCCGATAGAATGAAACCTGGGTCGGGGGAATGGGCGGTGATCATCGATTTTCTTTAAGAAGGAACCATTACCTCTTTGTCCAGTGGCAGCAATGTAAAGTGTAACTGTGTTCTTCTTTCCATTGTAAAATCCATAGTGTTCGTCCCTTTTATATGTTTCTACCCACCTTTCCTTGTAACCTTCTTTCAAATATAATACAATTACCTCATAAAGCGAAAAGAGGTTTTCCTTATGGAGATAAATTCTACTTCATTTTGTTATTGTTCATGACAGGATGTGGCTGAAGAGTCTGTTCATTCATTGTTTCTTATTTTAATATGATTCATCCATATGCCTGCGAGCATCTCTTTTGGAAATGTTTTAACTCTTTCATTGATGGTGGTACGCGATACGGTACACTGTAGAGTCGCGGTGTCCCACCCACCAATCAATATTCAATATTCAAAGAATCCCCAGAAATTAACTAGAAATCCTTATATGTACTTAAATCCCAGCTAAGCACACTGCATGTGATTTTACCCATCCACACTAATGGAATTAAAGCTTTCCCCTTCATTCGTACCTCTTTGATTAAGTCATTAGGAATCCACACAAAAAGAAGCTAATATACATACCTTGATTCTGCCATCATAGCAGAAGCTTGAATTAAAAGTTGAGTTTGATGGTCTGTGTTGTACGCCCTGGCATAGGCCACGTTGTCCAAAACATCATTCCCAGACAATTTGTAACGTTCTGCCACCGCTAGCAGTCTCTCAGGTCGAAATGTGCCTTCTGTGTCTATATACAGGCATTTTCCTTCGCCCCCATTCTGATCAATAGGAAGCTGAGCGGAAATAACAGTTTGTTAGCGGTCTAATATTATTAAAGATTTATTAGATGAGAGAAGTGTGCAAAGATCACTTTTTTTAGGGGTGTATTGATATTAGTTTTGAAACAAATTTGGTTAGAAAAACTATCTTAATCACTACTTGTTTTGTTACATAGTCATATGTTAGTCATGACCATTAGATACTCGAAGGAAATTGATAAAGATAAGGAAAAACAAACTAATTGAGTGAAAAGTGAGTAAAACAGGGTGTCTACCGTCTGGGAAAATCAGGGAATGCGGGAACTAGAAGTGATCAGGAAAAAACGGGAATAAGTTGGGAATTTGGTAAATTACAGTAAAAATCCGGGAAAATGTTGTTTTACTCAAAAAGTGAAATAAAATAATCATTAACTCAGTAAATTATGTAATTCAAACTGTCATTTTTTTGTTTGTAGCTGTGAAATATATTTTTAATTCCTAATAAACAATGTTAATACAAATTAAAAAAAATGTTTATTTAAATTTTAAAACTTATTATTACTCATAAAAAAGAGTTTAATAGAAAAACGAGGGCAAGGGGGGTGGGAGGGGGGGGAGTTAGAAGAATGTGACATACTTTTTAGTCGGGAATTTTAGGAATTGATCAGGGAAAAGGTTGGGGATTTCATTGGTCAAGTTGAGTAGACACCTTGGTAAAGAAGAAATAATGTGGGTAGAATCCAACGCACAATTACGGCTTTTTCCTTTCTCCGGGCTTCTAGAGTACATACAATTCTCACATACAATGAAACACTAAGTGTTTATATTTTGGCATTATTTCCTTTGTAAACCCCCCCAGTCCCAACCCCTCTAGTTTTATAAAGACAATGATTCTGAAATATAAAATCTTTGTGTATCAATGTATGCGAGACTTTTACACTCAAGAAGCCGGAATAAAGGAAGAAGATGTGACTTGTGCGTTTAATTCTACCCACATTTTTTGACGTGAATACGTCTTTAAATTTACTACCATACGGGGGCAATCCAAAAAACCTAATGATAACAAAATCGGGGGATACAGTTTGGTGTTGTAGTTTCGAAGCTTTCCTCTACATCCAAAATTAAATTATACCACTGGATAGCTAAAGGATCAAAGAATTCATTACGATAAGCGAGAACAGTGACGCATCGCGCGCGGTGGAGGGGGAAGCGCCGCCATTTTGAGGTTATTTTGCTGCGTATCGAGATTTGCAATTAGTATAACTTTTGACTCGGAGAAGCTACGATGTTCATTTGAGTTTTAATCGTCAGCTGTCGTCAAAATCTATCGATTGTATATAAAACATTAGTTTAAAGTAGTGACAGTGAATATAATAAGGTGTTAGAATAAAAAATATTATCAAAAATACATAAACATATTCACGTACAACACACGGCCGTGTCCATGACACAGCCACACCCCATTTTTTGCTATCTAGCTAGATGGGCTTTCTTCACTCAATTAGTTTATATTTCCTTATTTTTACCAATTATTATTATTATTATTGTATAATCATTTATAATAAATAAAATGATAAAATAGTGGGAAAATAAGAGCACAAATAAAAGTAAAAACAAAGTAAAACACTAACATATTTAGACACACTTCAATATTTTGATTCTATTATAGCATCTTTCTTAGGAAGGCGTAGTAGTTAGACTAAACATAATGTTGTAGAAAACCACCCAACCTAAATATTTGTTAATTTCAACCCAGAGGCTATACTAACACCACCTACTATCCACAGAGTAATAGAGGTACCTTCAGAGAATTTAAACTCCACCAGAAAAGTTTTCATCATTCCCAATCAAGATGGCATCACTGAAGACAACATCCTGCCTAAGCACAGTTGGAGAAAAAAGTTTTTTTTTTAAAAAAAGGGCAGAATGAGTGTGAAATACTTGTTGCTTGCAGTGATAATGTTCATTGTTGCCAAATTTTACATATAATTTTTTTATCAATTGACTTTATTAACATATAAATGTATTTAACTCATCTACAATCTTCAAATGATAAAGAGTTTATTTAACAAATCCAGTCTGGGACAAGAGTCTTATTTTGGGAACAATTGGTAATCTTAATCTAAATAGCAGTGGCGGCTCGTGACTTTTTTCTTGGAAGGTCATGAAAGAAATTTGTAATCTGTTTTAGGGTAGAAAAATACCTTTCACATTTACTTGTTGATATCGGTGGTGCAAAATAATGTCTATCAGTTTAAAACTTTCACATCACCCATAGAATTTGCATATCATCTTAATCTTTTTATTTTTAAACTTCTATCAAATAAACATGTTCTGCTAAGTACTAGTCTCAAATAATAGAAAGAAAATAAATGTATAGAAAAAATGTTTATAAGTCAAGTGTTTTAATTTTATTTTATAAATTTTATTCTGAGCTTTTTACAAAAACTCAAATATCATAAGTTAGGTTTTCAATGTTTTCAATGAACAATGTTACTATAAGTACAGAAGAATATTTAGGCCTATTAAAATAAAAAATATTAAACTTGAATAAAAATCAAATTTCAAGTTTATAGGGTGTTACAAAGATGGAGGTATGAGGCGTTTGAATCAAGGTTCGGGTCTTGCTCCAAATCATGCTCGAGGCGGTCCTGTTTGGACGAGTATTTAAGAAATTGGTAGATAGCCATTTATATTTGCCCGATTCACATCAAATCATAGACAAGCTAGGGAGGAATAGGATAGAAACTATTTAGAGTTGAGGTTTGGGGTTTGAGCTAGATAAAGTAATGGGAGGGTAGAGTTTTCCAAACTATCTATATAATCTCTGCTTTAATTTAGTTATAAAAACAACAAATACCATACTGACCCAAAAATAGGCCACACTTTTATCTCATAAAAAGCTTTTATGAAACCTTTTTTCATACCAACTTAGAGAATACATAACCAAAGTTGTAAGCTCCTATCACTACTACTTTTCACACATATTTTTAGAGCCTTTTTGTTGCTGTTTGTTGGTCAGTTCTGTTATTCTATTGTGAAAAGAATTGAGTATATTTGTTCACTAAGTTTGGTTTATTATGCATAGATATCAAGATTAAAAAAGCATATCTGAGCCAATGATTAAAACATAGTTTTGAAATTAAAAATTTAGTACTAAGACATATCTCATAAAAATAATTAAAATTTTTTATTAATAAGACATTTGTAAATAAGTTATTATGAATAGTAGCATACTAAGGGAAATAGTGTGTTATTAAATTATTAATGAAAGAAAAATGTCAAGTAGTTTGTTACACACTCAGTTTTAACAAAGTCAGAATTTTATTATATAAGTATGGGTAAGCCTAATATAAAAAAAAGCCGTACAACTTATCATATACCGATTTTAAACTTTACTTTACATACATTACTGTTTACAGCCTGTGGCCTGGGTCAGTTTTTTATTCAAGTCATATATGTTTTCACTACCGGCTGGCTAGGCCTGCTGTAGTTAATGATTTTAAGTTGATTTTACAAAATAAAGTTTTATTCTTGATAAATTTGTAAGAAAGTTATATTTTAAATAATACAATGTTATGTTGTGACACATTAATTACAAAATTATGAAATTAAATCATTTGAATATAAAAATTCAAGTTAAATTCGAAAATAACTTACAAAGAAATTGTACAAAAACATTTAATGTAGAATGAAAATTTAAATAAGGTAAATTGTAAACCTAGAACATGTTAAAAATATTTTAAATTAATAGACCTATTAGGATTAAAGTGGCTTTTACATAAATGTTATTTTCCTTGTCAAAGTGATCATATTTTTATAGGGTGGATTATTTTCGAGTCAATATAGTAAGACACAAAAAATAACATTAAATTATTACGTTTGTGTATGTTATTTTATATTTTTATAATTATATTAAAAGTATGGGTATGCAAGTACTTGAAGATTCAAGTTAGACTCAAGATTTAATAGTTGTTCAAACTTGACTCCTAAGGTTCTTACAAAACTCAACAAAAAAAAAAGAAAGTTGAGTACTGTATTGGCCCGAAAATAAGCCGCAATTTTTTCCAAGAAACAGCTCTCATAAAACTCTAATGCGGCCTATAATCACACTCTTAGACAAAACACATTCAGTTTTGTACCTATGGGGGACACATGTTAAATCGATATAAATTGAAGTTAATAGCCACCGCTTTTTAAAAATAAATGAACCTTGATAGTTGGCAAAATTATTTTTAAATAGATGAACCATGGCAGTTGGCAAAGTTATTTAAAAATAGATGGAGAGTGACTATCTTATTTGTGTGTACAATATTTGAGCCATAATGGCTGCCAAAATAAAATTAGTTTCTTCAGCACATTCTATCAGCAATATATTCGTTTGGTAAAGGGAGCTTAAATATTTCAAGTTAGATTTTGTTTCAATATGTTGGTCAACATTTATTCTATTGTGAAAACAATAATTTTGTGTGTGTGATGAATTATTTTTCGTCCCTCTCAAAGTGTCTCATTGTTAGCCTATTTTTTTCACTGATCACATTTTAAGTGTGTCAATTTTTTAATTTCCAAGTGATCTCATTTTTAGTATGAATAATGTACCTTTTTATCCCCCAAGAGATTTAATTTGAGTATGAATAACTTAATTTTTTATTTCCAAGTGACATCATTTTAAGTGTAAATAGTGTGGGTTTTTTCTCTGAAAGTGATTTTATATATTTAAGTAACCTAATTTTAAGTGTAGGCACCTACCGATAAATAATGTTTCTTTTCAAATGATTAAATACACACTGATCATATTTAAGTGGGAATATTGTTTTTTCTCTGAAAGTGGTTGAAAATTTAGGGTGCGGCCTATATTCGGGCCAATACAGTACTTGGAATTTCTGGTTTTATCACAAAAATTCAAAATGTAATTAATTCGATTCAATTTTAAGTTATTATTTCATCGCAGATAGAATTCCTCAATATTTATTTTTGTCTGATTTAATATATATATATATATATATATATATATATATATATAACATGTATAACTATATTAAATCCATTTAAAAATCCCAATTTGTGAATATTTAAGATGTATGCATGGATTCATAAAAAAATCAACTTGAAATATTTCTAGCAGAAATATTACTCAAACTTTAAAAAAAAAACTCTGTTTTCATTCAAACTGGATTCAAACTCGACTCGAAGTGATAAATGCTTGCTTACACATCCCTAGTAAAAGGAATTGTCCAAAACTTCAAATATATAGGTAAAATGTGTTTACTTCTGTATAGTAATAATGTAATAATGTACAGGATGTATTTTGTAGCTTTTAGATAAAAATCACCGCGGGTCAAGTGAACGGTAAATAAACAAGAAAACATACATTAATTATTTGTGCAATAAAAATACAAGTGACAAAGTCGCAGATGTGCTTTCCAAACTTATAACAGGCATGGATCAACTGTCTAATGTCTGCCAAAAATATGTGGTGCGCATCCTTAAAGATGGCTTCACTAAACAACCGCAACTTGTAACAGGCTACGAGAGACTACCAACATTACAATAGTACCTATTGTCACATATGCAGAAGAAACATGGACAGTGAATGTAAGAGAGACTAGGAATGTGGAGGCCATGGGAATGAAGTTTGTGAGGAGCATGTTAGCTATCACTGGGAGAAACAGGATTAGGAATGAAGCTATCAGGGAAAGAGTTGGGATACAGGGGGTACATGAAATAGAAGAGGAAGCAAGGCTGAGAGCATTTAATGAGGATGGAAAAAGAGAGGATGCCAAATAAAATGATGGAAATGTATGTGGGGAAAAAGACCGCAGAGGAGGCCAAGAAAGAGATGGGAGAAGCAGATAGCAGAAAGTGTGCAAGTGATAGGAGAAGAATGGAAGAAATTAAAGGAGGAAGAGTGGTGGAAGGATAGAGGAAGATGTAGGCAATTTACTATACTACCCAGCCACAGGCTGGAAACAGATGATGATGATGATGATGATGATTAGTGTGAATAAGAATAGTGAAGATATAATGGATGAATTATGAAAATAAGAAGGATGAAGAGAGAAACTTGTTTCAATTAAAGTTTAACCCCATTCATTTTCTCTAATTTACATTTGACAGTGTAGGCCTATTCATCAATATTATTAAACAAGTCATTACCTTTTTTCCCCCATTATTTTAAATATTATATTAATTTTCTGTTTACTCATAAGGAGAGCAATTCACTTTGGTGGACATGCTGACTAAATGTCAGGCTTATTTAGTCTATTTTTTCAATTTTAGGGAGGTTGAAGTTTAAATCCTGGACAAGTGTATTGAATAGTGTTTCCTCGATGGTTTTGCACTATTTCTAAGTGCAAATGCAGGTACATTTCCTTTAAATAGTACTGTTCTCTTTTCTGTCTATTAGTTTAGTTAAATTGTGTATATCCTAGATGGGTAGTAAGTAAGACACAGTCGAAAAATTAAGAAAAAAAGCACCAATGTGTTTTAAATTTCTTCACTAGAACAAAATTGTGCTTAACTATCATTATCTAAAAATAATATTTATTCTAATAAATGTTCAATCCAAATAATCTATTATTACCTGGCATGTGACTGCTAAAGTATGGCAGATCTGTGTTTTTCCTGTACGAAACTCTCCAAATATCTCTGTAATTGAACCGGTCTCAATGCCTCCTGCTAAAAGTCGATCCAGTTCTCGAGAGCCCGTTGTCAACTGAATTATTTCCGAGCGCTTCTGGTGGAACTCTGTAGCAGTTGTGAACCCCATCGGCACAAGTTTAGAGGCTTCGGCCTGTAAAATGAGACACCACATGGCAAAATATATAATAGTTAAAAATTTAATAGCTTTGAAATTATTTCGAATGGAATGATATCTATTATCACTCGGTTGATAAATTTTACTTCATGTAAAAATGAAAAAAATTTATATATAGAATAAATGTCGATCCTCATGGAAAATACAATTAGAAAATTGGTGTCAAATTTTAATCATAGTCTCAAAATATGTATAAGTTTATTTCCGGTTTGTAGTTGCAAGTTTTTATAAAATAAATGCAAGTTTGTGAAAATTATAGTCATTTACCATAAATACGACAAATATTAAGAGTTTGCTTTCCGCTGGAAGCAGTATAAAGTGTGAAAACATTTTATGTCGATGAAACAGAACTTTTATTAAATGTTTGCCAAACAAGACTCTTACTTTTAAAAACAAATACCAAGGAGGTAAAAACAGCAAAGAAAAACTGAGATTAATGGTGATAGGAAAAAGTAAGCAACCTAGATGCTTCAAAGGCATGGTTTAGTACAGTTTTAACAGAAAGCATAGTTGACAAGTGAGATCTTTGAGAAAGGGATTTTAAATCTAAATAAAAAATTACGTGGCCCACCCTAATGTATAATCAAAATCATCAACTGTGAATATAATTTTCCTCCCCCCCAAACACAACTTCAAAATTGGAGCAAATGGGCCAGAGTTATAAAAATCTGAAAATTCACTATTGAAAACGCATTCTCACAAGACTTATCTGGGTCTTAGAAAATGAGCAATCCACAGATGTGATTAATCTGAAACTTTGTATAGCTGAACTAGCTAAGGGGTGACAAAACGATGTTTTAGAATCAACAGTAAAAAAATTGCTTTACAAAATCATCAAATCAAATCGAATGCCACAAGTCAAACAATATTGGAAAGACTTGCAGACCAAAGGTCTTAAGAGAAAGAACTTCCCTTGATGAGTTCCTTGACACCGACGAAGATGTAATTGTTTCATAATATCCGACAGACGACTACATAGTAATCTCACTTGAGAGAGAACAGACTGAAGTTGAAGAGAATGACACAGAAGAATCCCCTAAATCCTTCTAAAAACGAAATGTTGTCCGCGTTTAGTACAATACGTTGTGATCTTAAATTCACTGAAAATGTTCCCGACTATGTAATTCATGGACTTAATAAGTGCGAACACTTTTACTATGATGAATCATCAAAATGTGTTGTGCAGCATTACATTAGAAAGTTTTTCACACAAGTGAATATCCACCACATAAATAATTATGTTTTTTCAAGGAATGTTCAACACATTTTTTTCTTGTTTATTTTTAATTATCTTTATGAACATAACTTGTGTCCTATAATGTGATTCATATTCACTTATGTTATTTATAAGAAAGAGTGCATTAATAAGGAAATTTGTTTCTAAATACAATTTAATACATATTATCATGTATAAAACAGATTGTTTCTATATATTGAGGTGTCTATATATCAACATTTGTTGTAGAACCATTGACTTTTATAAAAGGAGGTCCGAATTTACTTACAATAATCTTATCTGCTTTAGCCTCGCTGATGCCTTTAATTGTTAGGAGATGTTTTTTGGGAGCAAAGCTACAGCCTCCACTGTGTGATATCCTGCTTCTTGCAACTTCTTTATGTCTGGACCTCCTATACCTTGAGCCTGAAATAATACATTTGTATAATGATTAATAATGGGTTATCAACACCTGTGACCACATGGAATAAATGTCATGCTCATCTATTTAAGTTTGCTAGTGACAGGGAGGTTCCATTTCAAATCATGATTGGGTATGCTAACATGTTGGTTTATCCTAAATGGTTTCCCACCTTCCCTCCACACAAATGTGGGTACATTTCCTCTAAATTCTACCTGTTGTATTAATTAGAACAAGTATAGCCTGACAGCTTAGTGCAGTGAGTATTGTTATACACCTACGTATCTTCTAAACTAAGGGTCCCGGTTTGGATTCCATAAATAGCTGAAAATGTATTATTGATGAAATTGGGGCTTCCCCTTTAAGTGATAAATTAATAGCCAGGAGAGTGAGTGCTATCTCACTTTTAGAACCAAGCTAGCTTGTAATTGGTGTGGTATTATAATCAGTTGGTTCAGAGAGTGCATGTTAAATACAGTACAAGTTATAGCTATGGCCTAAACTAGAATTAATATTGGGATGGTTTTATTATTGTATACCCTGGTTTTGTCTGTTCTTAGCTGAAACCGGTTCTTTATTTTAAAGTTAAAAATATATTGACATATTAAATATATATACATGTAATTGACAAAAAAAATAGTTCCTAGTTTATAGTTGTCCATTTTCAACATATTCCATAGTCTACTGAGAGTGCTTTTTTTTAAAACTTTTTTCCCCCTAATGGTCTCCCAATCTCCTTATAACCTGAACAGTTAAAAGACTCGGTGATAACAGAAAAATATGATCATAGTAACATAATTTATTTTGATCAACTAAACTTTTGAATTGGTTAAAAATTTAAAGAGAAAACAAACTTTGATTGCAAAAGTAGACTCATTACATCAAAATTACTGTACAGACCTTATTTGCAAAGCTGGCCACATGGTGTGTCCATGACTTTGAGCCTATCATTCCTACCCGCTACATTGTGACAGGCTTTTATACATCAGGGTTTCCCTTTTCCATCCAGGCAAATAGGGCTGTAGTTTCTTTTGCCTTACCTTTACATTACATTCCACCTTACAGGTATCATGTTAAAACAAAAAAGTGAATATGAATATTAATTTAATATTTTCTTTATCAAGTGTGTCTTGCTACCAGTTCAGGTTATACTCATATATGATAAACTACTCTGATGAGGTAGAGATAAGTAAATAAGCATTTTTGTGGAAGGAGAGTGGAAAACCACCCAGTAAAGCTGACCGGGATTCAAACCCTGATCTCCCTATCACCAGCAGACTATTATAACATGAGATTGCCACCTTAGACCTTTCGGCCCCCTGAAGTGGGTGTGGATTTAATCTAAGCCAACCATAATATACTAATTAACATAATATATTAAAGTAATGTAACCAATGAACAACCTCCAGTTTATTAATCATTTGTGGACCAAACTCCTCCGCTTCGTCTTCTTGCTGAGCAGTGGAACTAGCAGAAGATGTAGCGGCAGCAATGGCAGCCATCTTAAAATACCGGTAGTTTATAATCTACACCTAGTAGCTTATAACAGACCTGAAATAATAATTTAATTTGATTAGGACTTAGCCTAATTATTAGATAATGACTTGTAAAATGTCCTAGTATTGTTCCAAAACTACAAAACTAATAACTAACTAACTAACTACTAAAGTTAACTATTGTAATTTGCCTAGTTACAGACTAATGAACAGTGGTGATTAAATTAAGACCTCTGTCGTTCAATACTTTAAAACATTTTTTTAACAGTTAAATAACAAACTAATTAGGTAGTTATTTATGCTATCTTATTATTGAAACTGGTAATTTGTTGGTGATTATGATTACATACAAAAAAAAATTCATGTATATTTTGAAAAGTGGCACTTTGACACAAGACTCAAACTTGAGAGATCTTTGACTAAGAGTGGCAAGGCTCTTACCATTGACAAACCATGGATTTTCTTATGCTCATAGTATTACATTACTCAAATCACCTCGAAGAGACTAAATAGAATTAATACTTGCATGGGTGATTACGTGGTCTAACGTGTCACTCTCGTGCTGAACTGAACTGCCGATAATGAGGAGATTTAGGTTTAAATCCTGGTTGTACCAAGTGTTTTTTTAGTAAATGGTTTACCCTCTTCCTCCACACAAATGTGGGTACATTCCCTCTAAAAGTCTACCTTCCTTCTTCCTACTCTATTGTATGTGTATAACTAAAGGTGTACAAAAACAAAATGAAAGATAAAACCCTAAATTATTTGAAGCATGAGTTTGGTCACGAGACGGATCTGGTTCTAACTTAGTGACAAAGCACTCCGCATACCCAATCCGTTGTTCAAAGGAGTAGGCATATTAATAATCTGTAAGTTTAATGTTATAATTTTTTTTATAATAGAGTTACAAACCAATTTATACTGTTAACTTTTTTGTTTCACTCTAACGTACAACCCGTACTGGTTGTACACATGAAAATATACCAACACTTGTGTGTAGGAAGAGTGAAAAGATGATTGAGGAACAATAACCTCCATTAAATCCAACCAGGATTCAAACCCCAGCCTCCTCCTTACAGGTAAACCAGACTAATGAGCCTGACAATTAGTCTGTCTGACCCATCAGTGTAAGTGTGAACTCTTTAAACCTTCAGAGGATTTTGTAAATCATATTTTGAAACACGCAGAGTTTGAAAAAACATATTTTAGAGTTAATTGAGATAGTCTCAGATAAGCTGACAGTAGGGTTTCCACCCGTCCAGTTTTTGGCTGGATTGTCCAGGAATTGAACACAGTGTCCAGGATCCAGGGCAAATGTCTGTGTCCAGTCCAAAGGCCTCCATCATTGAAATATTGAAAGATTGCAGTCGCTGCCTGCCACTGTGAGTTGTGACATGCCTTGTTGTAAGTGTGGTGTTGAAGACTGTTGTGGTGCTGTGCGCTAAGCTGTGCACACTTGGCTGCACACGCACACTCTTCTTCTCCTACTTTCCCTTATCGTTCGCCCGGCCGGAAAGCCAGACAGTGATTAGCTAGTATAACGTGTAGTTGAGGACGGACAGGTCGTTTCATGCTCGCTGTGTGTTGTTAGTAGACGCGATGCAATGTTTTGTCGTGCGTCCGCTGAAGAGGAAGATTTAAACGAACCTTCTTCAAGCTCTGTATTGCCGAAAAAGAAAGTTAAGCGGTACAACTACTTTTAACAAAGAATGGTTGAAAGACAAAGACTTTGCCAAATGGATTGTTAAGGAAAACGACTTCACAGTGAAATGTGTGTTTTGCCCCATCACATTTTCCATAAAATTTGAAGGAAGGAAGGCTATTGTTGGTCATAAGAATTCTCAAAAACACATTCTGTCAGAACAGCAGCGGCGTCAAAATCAAACTATGGCTACTTTCCTTGTGAAAAAAAAAAAAAAAAAAAAAATTTGAAGATGTCGTAACAAGAGCTGAAGTTGCATCAATCACTGTGTAAAACACAGTCAAAGTTACAATTCATTGGATTGCCAAATGAAATTGAACCATTCTTTGTTTGCTGATAGTAAGAGAGCAGCAAAAATTTAATGTGGTTTCAAAATGTTCTTGGGCCTTACAGTCAAGACGTTGTCATAGGAGAACTTCAGAAAGTTTTCTATTCTTCTGTGTCCTTTGATGCATCCAATCGAGGCAATATTAAAACTTTCCTATACATGCAGTACAATATGTTGATGTGAAAAAAGGAACATGTCAGAGACTTTTCGGTAACTTTTATGAAGATCCTGAAGAAACTCATGGAGACATTTTCTGTGCAGTGCAGAAAATAACGGTATCCAATGTCTTTCGCCTGAACCAGATAAGAGAATATAGCACTGACAATACACCTGTAAATTATGGTAAAAACAAGTCTGTTTTTGTATTATTTAAAAAGGAAAATCAGTATATCATAAAAGCTAACTGCAATTGCTCATTAACAACACTATCAAACAGAGACTTAAAATTTCCCCTATGAAACTGAAGCTTTGGTTCAAGATATACAGTGAGTTTGGTTCTTCAGCATCAAATGTTGAGTCAATGAAAGAATTTTCTAACTGTTTTACAGTTCAAGGAAATCCTGTGACATGTTCACACACAATGGATGTCTCTGCTTCCTCAAAAAACTATGACTTTTCTGGAAAAAATGTGTTTAATCTTCTTGCCTGTCTATCACTTAAAGAACAACAGGGAGATCTTCACCTGCAGTAAGAATATGTTTTAAAGCTCACAGATAAACTAAATCTTAATCTAGATAAAGACCAGCTGTACGACGAGTTTTGTGAATTCCGAACTGCATACCCCGGACTTGACAAAAGTAATGCAGAAGACCAGACTTCTTCAACCGTCAGGGCACCATTGATGTCTCCAATTCCCAATTGCTGAAGATGATAACATTCAAATTTTCAATTCCTATCAGTAAATCATTTGATGAAAGAATCTTCAGTGTTATTAATAACCAGTGGTTGGATGCAAGAAACTGGATGCTCATGGACTTAGTGAAGCAAGAACTGCAAATCAAAATGAACTTTTCTGAAATTTGCATCGAATTTTTCAATTTTTTGAAAGATGAACGCAGTAAAGGACTGCCAAACGCATAACACCAAATATGAATGGAAATAATTATGTGAGCATGGCAATGGTAATGTGAAGACATTTTTTCAATGTTCACCTTTTTCATATTAACACTATATATCATTGGCTTGACAATTAATTTGTACTTTATTTTAAAACTGTTAATTTATTCAATATGGTAATTGTCTCATGAATGTTTTCACGTGTTAGAATGTTAGATGATAAAATGAAGAAAGTACCCATCTTAAAAAAGTTCTCAGATCAATGTCATGTCTTTAGTCTCCCCAAAATACAAAATAAAAATAAATATAAAGAATATTTTAGATCTTACTTTATATCTTATTTCCATCATCCCAGGATGACCTTAAAAGGCCACTTTTAAGGCTTACATTTGACCCCCCCCCCCAAAAAAAAAACCATACATAGGGTGTCCAGCCCAGCAATCTTTGAGAGGTGGCAATGAAAATGTGCCTTGCAAGCGAATCTAAAACCAACTCTTTGGTTTAAAACATACCAACGTTCAATCAATGCATGAATTTTAAGTTGTAGATATATCTTTCATTTATAGGCCATAATTCAACTTACTTTCATTTATAGGCCAGAATTCAGCATAGTCCACTATTTTTTGAGGTGGTAAAACAGTGTTTGTAGATTTTCTTTGATATCAAAAAAGTCAATGATATCCATCAAAATCTTATCTCCTATTCCTTCTAGATCATTTAACCTTTGGTAAATGGGCTGTTCATCTTTTAGTAATGAGTCCATGACTTCTATAAAATTACCATAATTCTGGAATTCTCAAGCAAGTAATTTGGCGTTTTGTTCGCCACTATGTATAATTCCTAAGAAATAAATTAATCGGTATAAGGAAAGGTTTTTGACTTTGTTTATATTTGTGAATAGCTACTCTTACTTTTCACTTTACGCATTCCCTGGCACGGGCGTTGAATGTTTTTGTTTATTCGAACATTCCCTGGTGCGGGCAGGAGTCTACGTTTCATTGCAATAAGTTATAATGCCATCTATTGATGAACTAATGTACTTTTAGCCACTTTGAATACTTCATATTGAAGCTAGGCTTAGTAGATGGGGCTACGAGTTAAATTTTGTACTTTGACCATAAATCAAGCAATAAATGAGAAATTAAGTGAATAACCAAAATATGTTTCAGATAAGAGTATAGAAGTAGAAAAATGGCTACCAGTATTATATAGATCGCTGTGCTAAACATACGCCAGGGAATTGGTTAATGCACGACCCAATGTACTCTTTTCGAAATGTTTCATTGTTATTTAAAATTCTCCCCAGAAAGTGTTGCCAGTCGGGTAGGTGACATTATTATGTAGATGGGCTGACCATATTTGACAATTTGTGCACAACAAACATTGATCTGCATTCACAATAGTAAATATGTTTTAAGAAAAATTTATAGCCCCATAACCTCCCCTGTCCATCTTCATTTTTAGAATTTACTTTTTTACAGGATTCAGAGATGGTAACCCTTATGTGGGGGAAATAAATAGGCTCATATTAAAACAATGGTGATATTAAAATACCCCCCCTCTTTGTGATTCTCCAATTCTTCACTCATTAGGATAGATATATATTATAATCACAATGAAATACAAGGCCTACCTGTTCATTCCAGTCAGCTGTTGTACATTCAACAGTTTAGTCATAAATTATAATTGTAAGTTGAGCCTAATATAATAAAAATTGACACTCACTTGCACTCTTAGAAAATAATGGTTATTAAAATTTTATGGTGTTGCTAGAATATATTGCATTCCTCTGGATAAATAATTTTAATTTGACTGAAAAAATACATAATAGAACTTTTCAATTCTTCCAGTTTGGCCGCCAAAATTGGGAGGGTTTCAGAAATATGAGGAGAGTGTTCGTTTTTGAAGTAGGTATCAGTATTAGCGATCTCAGCGTTTTGGTGCTCATGTCATAGCCATTGATCTCTATAATATAACTGGATGGACATATATGGCTTAAATTTTCGAGCTGTCGTCTGCATACCATTGTGTAAAAGAGAAATAAACTTTCGGGTATCTCTTTCTCTCTTACACCCATACAAGGCAATGTGGTAATTTGACATCGTTCATTAATTTGATTGAATATATGAGATACATCAATTTGTGAATGGTTAAATTAAATAAATATGTTAGTTAAAGCTTTGAAGAGCATATAAAAGTTCAAAACTGGTTCGTTTTTTCTTTAAATAAGTTGATGTAGCCTAATATATACGATGATTTTTGAAGTAAGCTCGCTTGTAAGGCTTTATCTCGTACCAGAATTCTACTCTATAGTTGTATTTAGTTAGCATAAAAGACCTTCCAGAAGGAAATTTCTACTTCCGTTCTAAATTGCCGTTTATCCTACCAAAATATTATATATATGATAGTATTCTGGTACGAAATAAGGCCTTACAGATTGGGATTATTACTAAAATCAGGGTTTAGTAGCTACTGTACTTCCTACAAGCCAATAACCTAAATTATCATTTGAACGTAAGACTTCTACACAAAGTGTGTCATTCAAACAAATGTAATACAGTTTTTAGCTAGCTTGTTTCATTATAGTTATCGAAATTTCAACATAATATGGTTTCTGAAAGATATGAGCCAACTTAAAAAAAACAGGTATTATAATAATACTTTCCACAAGCCTATAACCTAGGTGATAGTTTGAATACATGGCAACAATACAAAGTTTGTTAGTCAAACAAATGTAATCAAGTTTTAAGATACCTTGTTCATTATATTTATCGAACTTTCAATATAATATTGTTTAGGCTTGGTTTATATTCATGCATAATTCATAACTAATAGCGAATAGTGTATAGTGTATAGTGCGCAAAAAGTTGAAATACATTATTTTAAATGATAGCGTCTATAATCGATTTATAGTGAATAGTGAAATAGTTCACAGTGCATAAAGTTGATTTAACTTTAACTTTTCTTATACGTTATGCACGAGTTGTGAAACGATATTCTCGCGAGAAAAATCTAGCCAATAGGATTTATGGAAAACATAATTCGATATTTTTCAAATATTATTTTATAAGTTAGAAGTTGGTCGCCATATTGGGCTTTAATTATCGTTAAATAGTTTTATATAGTGATTTTAACTTGAAAATGAGTGAAAATGAAAGTGGCAATGAATATACGGTTGAATTTACAGAATATGGTTTTGTGTCTGTTGCTTGGGGGAGGAATCCCGCACCTCCTATTAATGTAGTTTTTGTACTTGCCTTGGTCACTTGGGAATTTTTATGGTTTAAAACACCAGGAGTTGGAAAATTCACTAAGCCCACATAACCCCCCTTCCAAAAAATACATTTCGTGCAACGCCCTTGTACTCTAGCCTCATTTCATTCAACGACTAAACCAGATTGTCCTCAAATGAAGATAAATAATTCAAACATACTATTAAATATAGAAGGATGGGTTCTATAAAATTCATTTACCCGTGATGATAAAAAGCCAGAAATGCAATTCTAGATGGTCTGCCATTAAATGCTAAATATATAAATTAAGATTAATACTATTTAGTAAACAGTACCAATATTTATCTCTCAGCTTATAATACAGCTAGTAAAATTGGCGTGTTAAAGGGAACAAGGATTTTATATTTGTAAGTATGTAAATTATTTTGAAGACCAATGATTGACATATACATAGAGGTAGTATCCTTAAAATACCACGCGCGCAAGGAGATCACCTCTCAAACAAATGACAATCGTTATGAATGTCTTATTCACTACGTTGCATTATAAACCTTAGTAATTTTCTTATGAATTGTGCACTATACACTATGCGCTATTCACTATTAGTTATGAGTTATGCATGAATATAAACTAAGCCTAACTAAACCAATATACAAGCTAATAACCAACTAAGTATAAGTGGTCGTAGCAGACTGTAAACAACATTGATGACAACTACATAAAAATTGATATATCTAAGCTTTTATTCGTATTTGTACATTATTACCTGTAAATCTGGATCGGATATCCTTTAATGTAAATGTTTCTTCAGGAAAGTGAGGTATAATACTTCACTATTTTCAAACAATAACACTTTTATTCATCAGAGACATGTTTTCGCATAAGAACATTTAAAGAAACCGTTAAATCTGCCCCCTCCCTCAGTGTAGCAGACGATACACTTGAGCGTCACGCCTTTGTCTTTGGAATGTGCATGTGTATGTCCATCCAGTTATATTATAGAGATCATTTAGCTAGTTAGATGTAATTTTTATAAAAACGATACGGCTACGCTAGACCTTAGAGCTAAACAATCATGCTGACACAATGAATAGCTGTGCTTCATATTAAGCTCATTCCTGAAGATGGTATATACCGACCGAAACATCTAGAAATAAATCAACAGCTGGTCTTCAACCAACTTTGACATTAAGGAGCTTGATTACTTATCAAAGATAATACTTTGAAATGACAAAATGATATATATAAAAATAAATTCATTATATTTTCCAATTCTAAAACTAAAATAAAAGTTTGCTTTTTGATAAATGTTCTAATAAAGTACTAAAACACTGATACATTTTTTTTTGCAGAGTATATCTCTGTTCTATTTAATAAATCTATAACAGAAGGTTCATTTCCGGAACAGCTAAAATATCAAAAATTATTCCCGTGTATAAGGGTGGCACATTAAAATGTGATCCATCAAACTACAGGCCTATCTCACTTATTTCTTCGATATCAAAAATACTAGAAAAAATAATGAAAGTTAGATTACATAAATTTTTAGACAAAATATATTTTTTAAAACACCTCCAATATGGATCTAGGGGGGAATCTAATACACTAACTGCGGCTTTTGAATTGATTGATAAAATACAGAATGCATTGGATGACAATACTAAGCTTTCTGGAGCTTTATTTATTGATTTAAAAAAACATTTGACACTGTTAACCATTAAATTCTATTATACAAGCTGTCTAAAATAGGAATAAGAGGAGTAGCTCTTGAGTGGTTTAAGAGCTATATTACTAACATAAATCAATACACTTACATAAACAATCACGAAAGCACTGTACGTGGTGTCACATGTAGGGTCCCTCAAGGTTCGGTAATTGGGCCTGTACTTTTTCTTATTTATGTTAACATTTTCCAGGTAAATTTTCAAGGTCAGTTACAACTATATGCAGATGACACAAGTTTATTTTATATTGGACAAAATTTTAAAATTATAGCAGAGAATATTCAAACAGACCTGAAATCGTTATACCATTGGTTAAGAGTCAATAAACTGTCGTTGAATCTTGAAAAGTCTAACTACGTCATTTTGACTAAAACGGGAAACAAAGATAGAAAGAATATAGATAATTACCAGATAAGCTTTGGGAATAACGTATTTAAAAGCGTAAAGAAAGCAAAATATCTCGGTCTGACCATTGACAGCTCACTATCTTGGAGCCCAAATATAAACCATGTCACAAAAAAAAAATTAGGGGTCCAATTGGGGTGCTAAAAAAAATTTCCTACAAATTCACTCCGAACGTGTTAAAGCTCATCTACTTTGCTCTGGTTAACTCGCACTTGTCCTACTTAAATGTAATCTGGGGTAGTACTTTTAAAAGTCATTTAATACCACTAATAAGACTACAAAATACAGCACTAAAAATATTTTCGGCTGCCTAGTGGTGAGGACGGCGACATTAGGCTTAAAAGGTTAGGTATTTTAAAATTAACAGCAGCTTTTTTTTTTTGATACGGTTGTAATGGCATATAAACTTGAAAACAACCTAACTATTAGTAACCTAAAAATTGGGGAACACAAAAAGGGGAACAACTTTACAAGAAGTCTGAATAATTATTTCCAGAACAGAGTAAACACCACTACTTTTGGACTCTACTCAATAAAGATTAAGGGATTAAAATTTTTCAATTTAATACCACAAGAAATAAAGATGAAGAAACTTAATCTTTTTAAAAGGGAAACTAAGAGGTACATTCTGGAAAATAATTTTGACTAAGTGATATGTGGGGGGAAAGGTATCTGAAATTTTGTAGTAACTGTTGTGATAATTTGGGCAAAATCTGTATGTATACTGTACTTATTGTTGTTTTGTTTTTTGTAAAGTTTTTTTTATATACTATTATGTTTTTTTGTAATTTTATTATCATTGGGGTGATTGCATCTAAAATAATGTGGCCGGGTGAGGACAAATAATTTATACCCTGTAATAGATCTCACTTTCATAAATGTATGTAACAAGTTAGTGAATGAACCATGCCTACATTAGAATGTTTATATGTATACGAGCCAATTTTGGCTCTTTTTATAAACAAATTCTGAATAAATACTTGAAATTTTGCTACCAGTTCCTCCAAACCCTTCTCTTTACTTAAATGATCCAGGTATTCCTCACCTTTAACTAAATTTAATGCTATGTGTTTAATCTTCAAAATTGATTCAAATTTGATAGGGGATTAATGGATTTTAATATTCTGCCTTAAGAGGCGAAGAGTTCTACTACACTAGACATTTTAAAGGTGAGACTAAAAAATGTGTAGGTATTTAAGAAATTAGTGAAGTCAATGTTTAAATATTTATGAACAGTATAAATTAATATAGTTTTGCTTAACAAATTAAGTCATTTTGTTTTATGTGTTCCTGTTTATGTACTTTAACGATTGTTTAGTCAGGTATTTTATTTGTATTTTTATGAATTTTGTATATTGTCATCAGGATTATGCCAGTGAATGATGATAATAATAGTAATAATTTTATTATACTTCTCCATAACAATTACCAATTAAAAGTAAAAATTTCAATGTTGACCCCTTATAACACTTGGAATATATTTATTTAAAATAATTTATTAAACACCAATTTTAGTTTACAACTATTATATTCTTGTTCAAATATAGTATAACACATTATTTAAATTAATGGAAGCTACATACGGCTAATTTTGAATTAAAAGGAACATGAAGTGTATTAGCAAAAATGTTTGCGAGAGATGCATTTAGGGCCACTGTTTCAATATCAGGTTCTGTCGAGGTTAAATTATAACCTCAGCTTAGTATGTTTATTATCTGTTTCAATCTTAGGTTATCACATAACCTGAGCTTAAACTTCAGGTTTCACTAACTCGAAGAAGGTGTAGAGGTTAGGGAGTAAACCTCAAGTTAATTACGGTAGAGAACAGCATGGCCAACACTTTGTCAGATGACTGTTCAAAACATTACAATACGTGTTGTTGGATTTAGTTAAGATAAAGTTTAATGATGCTATTTGATTCCGATTCGGATATTTATAATATGCTAGAGTGTTTTAACCAGCGTAAATATCCTACATTATGAACAAGAACTAATAATTATTTTGAAGAATTTGTTGAGCTATATTAAAATAAGTTTTAGACTTATGAAAACTATTGCCACTGATTTGTTAAGAGATTATTGGAGATAGTTTTGAAAGATAAAAATTAGTGCCTAGCTATTGGATTTATAAAATTAATACCTAAATGAAAAATATATAGACTTATGTGATCGTTAGTACTAAACCAAATATTAATGCGAGATTCTTTGATGATTGAATAGTTTGGCCAAAAGAATATAAGTAGGCCTAACCTATATTTTGCCCGCCAGTCATATCAATTGAAAAGTGGGCCTTTACAATGCTTTATTTATTTAAATATCGCATAGTTATGCGGAAAAACAACTTTTACTCGCATATTTAATTCCATTTTCGAGCACTTCATAAAGGTCTAGGCATATTTGTAATAAGTCCATTACCATACAGTTATTAAAGTTTCACTTGAAACATGAACATTTTCGTTGAGAAAAAATTATTCACGCACAGCTGTGGTAGCCTAGTGTTTAAAAACTAAAATCTTAGTGGCTATGTAGGATCTTACAACTAATTGTCACGCCAATGTGCTGTGGTGTAAAATATTTCCCTTTTTTCTGTATTAGTTTTACTCTAGGGTGTCTAGGTACTTATTAGTGTATTAGTTTTGGGAGAAAATTGTCAATGTTTTCCATGAAGGCCTAGGCCTAGTTGTATTAAATAACTATACTGTAGTATCATAATTAATTTTCACTTGAGGCCTGAACCCAGTTATTGAGGAAAAAAATTTCACGCCCAACTGGTGCTTATTTAAAAATAAATAAAGTAGGCCTAGTGGTTTAAACAAATCAACATTAACACATAAAATAATGATTCAGTAGAAAAACAAATTTTACTTGTATTCTTTATTTCTTTTTTTAACACCTCATAAATACCAAGGTACAGTTGTATTACATTCCTACACTAGTTTAAGTTTCACTTAAAACCTGAACCCTGTCGTTGAAAAAATAATATTCACAAACCGCTGTGGAAACCTATATCGTGATGGTGCGTAAAATTCGGTATATATAACCCACTTTTATTCATACAAAATAGCAAGTAATAAATTATTGTATACAATAATTTCCCTCCCAAGGATACGGAGAATCAAATGATACCTTACTCATATTATAATTATTCGAAAACCTTTTTGTGTTTGCAACATTTAAACAACTCACCAAAACCATATAGAAACGTAGATATTAAACTGATGTTCGAAATTTTAATTTGAAGTTATGGTAACTACCGTGTTATTAAAGTATTATAGTATGCGATTAGTAATCCTTTTTACTATCATAAACTATTCCAAACTGTCAAAACCCAATATTTCAAGCATTATTTATACGTTTTTCTTGAAATATTAGGATCCTGCTCAGCGATATGGCAATACCCCGTGACTTAGGTGAGTTTTGATTTAGTTGTTTATCATAACAAATAACTTTATTAATTTTGGTTTTAGCTTAAATCGATTCTCCATATTCTTTTGAGTAGAAGGATGACGTTAAATTATAATTTATTTACTAGTTCATATAAAAAAAAGTGCCTTATATGTACTGGTTTTTGCGCACCATCCACCCCCTTTTTTAAACACTCTAGTTTATTCTTAAGCAGGATAAAATAAATAATTAAATCTATTAAGTAGATTTTAAAATAATGTAATAGTTTTGGAGGGAATATTATTACACAATATATTAGTAAAATGTGTCTGAAACATGCAAAAGACTCGCTAATGTATTTAAAAATAAATTAGATAATGATTAAAACGTATTTCAGCATTCATTTATTCCCATTTCTACTAACAATTTTTTTTGTCAAGTTACTTTTGAGTAAAAATATACTACCAACCTCTGCATTCAACAAATTAACTCCAAGTCAACTAACCTCCACAGAAAAAGCTATTCAAACAGTAAACTACGTTAACCTGAAGTTTTAACTCGGGGTTATATTAAAGCACAGCTTAGTTAACTAGTGGTTTAATTCGATATTGAAACAGTGGGCCTTACACAAGTACTTTCACAGGCTATGATTTTTATTTTAACCATAATTGTTTAGTTTTATCTAAAGTTTTAAATAACTAACA
The DNA here is from genome assembly GCA_033556935.1 of Timema podura. NCBI lineage: Eukaryota > Metazoa > Arthropoda > Insecta > Phasmatodea > Timematidae > Timema > Timema podura. The sequence continues at coordinate 4,419,669 of JAVRXN010000008.1, read as the reverse complement.
CACTTGTTTACAAATAATTAAACAATGATTATATTTTTAAAAGAAACTACACTATTTTTTAATTCAGAGTTTGTTTTATCTTTTAAAATTTCAACAAATTGAGTTTAATAATTCTTTCTGAACGCACCTTAAAATTACCTAATCTGAGTAATCTACTTCTGAGAATACTGTGATGTCATAATTACATAGACATTTTAAAGATGGCAACTTGCAGCAGACGGTCGACCATTTCATCAATATCTACAATATTTTTTGATTTGGACAACACACTCATTAGAACTAGAAAAGGAGATAATTTGGCATGTGACAAGGTATTGTAAAATTGGTATTTATTTGTAATAATATTTTTTCCACAATCATTATGATATTTTTTTACAGGTGACATTTCCAAGGTCTCTAAGAGGGAAAATAATCTTTCCCGAGAACGTCTACTGGTGTGATCAGCCTGCGCAGTGCATGGAAACTAGCTTTTACGTGTTTTTTTTTGTTTTTTTTTCACTTAAAGAGTGCCGAAAATAACTCAAAATGCGAGTAACGAACTCGCGCTGGAAACTCTATACAAGTTATCCCGATTTAGACTGTAAAGGGGGTTGACGCACGATGACTGAAATAACTAAAATAGCTTATGGCTGGGTGTGAACTTTAGGAAACAGTCGCTGTTCGTTACAGAGAAAAGCATATTGTAACCATAAGAAAGTGCTACGTTAGTTCGTTGTCACGTTGTGTTGTGGATTATAATAACTTGGAGGATTAAAAGTAGCCCACTGTTGAACACATTTCAAGATACATTATTTTAACTTTAAATATCTTTATATTTTTCAGTGCCATTGACGGGAGTATCAGTTGCTGTTATTTTTGACAATTTTTTTTTTTGCACTATTGATTAAAAACTTTATTTTAAAATGGTTGATGTACCAGAACCTGTCAAGAAGTGTGCAGCTATCTTGAAAGCTGCAGGAAGTGATACTGAAAAGTTTGCGGCTTTATTCATGGTGACTAAACTTGTAAAAGGAGCAGATTGCAATGCACACTCTAAAAAGATACTGTTTGAAGCAATAGGTTTTAAATTTTTGAAGAAACTTTTACTGAGCAATGATGTGCCAGAGGACTGTCCGCCGTTAGTATACAAGTCTGTGGCATTATCAGTCTTGTCCAGCTTTTGTTCCGAGCCAGAATTGGCAACTCATCCTGAAATGTTGGCGAACATCCCTGTGTTTCTTGAAATTGTTCAACAAGCTGATGATGATGATCTTGATGATAATTTAATCGTCATTAGTGAATCATATGAATGTCTCTCAAATATCGCAGCTCACATTCCTGGTCAAAAAGCTTTGTTGGAAGTTGGTGCAGTATCAAAGATGTCAGAAATATATTCTCAACAAAGTTTTCAAACTGATGAAGCATTGAACATTTTAGTAACTCTGGTAAATCGTTTCGGTCCCAATGCTTGGGGTAAAGACCCAAAACCGTTTCATGCTCTTGTGAGTAAAATAGCTTTAGATTTTGAAACTGACCACAGTGAAAGAAAGTTTGAACTGTGTGGTATCCTCCATGCTTTGCTATCATCTTGTATAAAAGATATCATATATGAAACATCTAGCGATGAAACTTGGCCCATTAGTATTTACAAAGGTCTGACAGATGTTTTGACAAGTAAGATTGGTAAAACTCAGCGTGACCCTGCTCTAAAGCTTGCCTCCGTCATGGTGGATGTCCTCGGCATAGAGTGGTGCTTCAAAGATGAAGAGAAACCAAAACAGTTTTTCTTGTTGCTAGTGCAACTTTGTTCCATAGAGGTCCGCATGCAACTCGAAGACCGTAGCTTCGATCAAATCATGGTGAATGCCGACTTGGTGACCGCATGTTTTATGGTGCTAGAACTCTCCATAGCTTATGTTGCTACAGACACTCTAGAGCTTGAACAAAAAGAAAAACAACAGCTTTACACAGCTTTAAAAGGTGCCTTTACAGCAGTCATTAATGTTCTTTCGAAAGTTTCCACTCAACCTCCTAAGAAACACGAGGTTCTGGGGGCTAAAGACAAAGTATTTATCTGTGCAATGGTCCGCGTCCTTGGTGCATGGCTAGCCCAAGAAACTTCTGCCATGAAAGGTGCAGTTCTTAACCTCTTGCCGTTCATGTTGGCACTTGCAAATGAAACTTTCTATGCATACAGAGCTCGTCGGCTGGCAGAGAAAAATAAAAGTGGAGCATCTCAATTGGACAGTGCCATGGAAACTGAGGTCGATCCTCTGAGTCATGTAGATGTGTTGCGTCTTTTGCTGCCAGCGATGTGCCATCTTACGGTAGATGAGAAATCTCGAAAAATTATGTTGGAAGCAAAGGAAGAAGAGGTTTTGTATGAATGTCTTGTTTACCACTGGTCCATCGCACACTATGTAAAACCTGTTGTACCGAAATCTGAACGAGGAAAGGTTAAAGGGCCTGAACCAGAACTTGAACCTAAGGTTTTAGAGGAAATGAAAGATTCACGTACAGCTATGGTCAGCATCTGTAACATTTTCATGAATATAACTGTACTGGAGGCAAAGCTCGTAGAGGAGAGTACTTTGTTTGCAACTCTCCTCAAATTTCTTTTCAACAATGTTCCCGAACTGAAAAATAGCGGTGAAAATATTGTTCTTCATTCTAACATGGCGATTCTTGGCCTACTGTTGCTGAAACAACAGTCAAAACGGGTGAAAAAGAACGATTTCAGCATTTGCCGTTTTATCCAGTCTACTATTCGTTTCTTATGGGACGCATACAATGTGGACGAGTCTAATGACTCGACAACCCTTGTGGTTGCCATGTCTTACAAGAAATATTGGATTGAGCTGATGGAACTATGGTTTCTGGGCATGCAGACAATGAGTGCAGTGCTAACTCTCATCCCTTGGATTTCAGAGTTCGCTATCGAAAGCGGCTGGGCCCAAGGTATTATTGATACCCTTCTCAAAGTTAAGATGGGATCATTACCACCAAACACAAAATCTGCTTATGAAGACTTTCTGTGCCATCTGGTGGAAGCAAACAACAGTGTTACGCAGGTTTTGAAAGAGCGTAATGCACTTACTGTTTGTCGAACACACCGATTCATGGAACTTGGAAAACGTCTGTTTGGAGATTAAATAAAGAGTGATTACATATTGTGGACTGGGATTGGTTATAGTGTTAGGTGCCAAAAAAAAACTAAATTTGTTAGGGAAATGCATCTAGTTTTTTAGACTCAAATTTTAGAGGCAACTCATAACCCTTGATTATTTTTATACCGCTTAAGTACTGTGTGTTAAAAGACAGTTTAAAAAAAATTTAAATGTGATTTTTTATTTTTTATGCGAAATGTGAATGAACTGACCCTGAAAAACTCATGGAAATGGATAGCAGTGCCTCCCATTTTGCCTGCAAATACATGGTGTGTATAACAACCCCCTGTGGGGCCACAACACTGTGGTTTGGAATGGCATGCGTGTTACATAGGTGTGTGTGTGTTTGAGCAGAGTTGCCAGGCTGGATGGACATAATTTGCTTAGTTTTTCCAGATTATAAAATTTTTTTTTTGTTTTAACAAATAAATTTGACAAATAATAAAGATTGTAACTTTTTTTTTCCATAACTTTCATATATAGCCTACTTTCTTGAATATTTAAAAATATTTGAAAATTGATACCTGGACATGGAAATCGAATCTGAGACCTTTGACTTAATGTGACATTGCTTTATTATTGAGCTAGGTGTATCCAGGATTCGTCCGTTAAATACTTAACCTCATTCTTAACTCATAATTTGACTTTAATGTCATAAAGGTTACATAAAAAAATATTCTCTCAAAATAAATAGGGGCTGCACAATCATATAATTAGTTGGCTTCTCATCACATTTGTTAAAACGATTTTAATTAACTTATTAAATTTTTTTAATTAACTCCTCACAATCGTCATGTGGGCTACATAAGTCTTATTTACATTTGACATGACATAATTTGATCATCCTGGCAATTCTAATGTTTGATGCATGTCACTAACTATTGAGTGGAATGATGTTGCGTACATGTGCGCGCGCGAGAGAGTGAATACGAGTTGGCGGAAACTTGTTTAGGAACAAGTTTATGTTTCTTGTTGTTTTCAGTGAAATGTCAACCAGGGGCCTCAACCTCTGCTCCTATTTTCACGACCAGCAGTTACCTCCCCCCAAGACACGCTACTCGATGGGACAGGTATAAACTAGCAAGGTGGCTCACATTGTGTCAGCGCATGCATGACATTTAGGATGAACTTCATATCACTTAATTCACTCATTCACTCATTCATACATACAATTGACACACTTATTGGTTGGTTTATGTTTTTGAAGAAAAACTTTTTTTGTTGTTGTTGATAATGGATGTGATCTACAGTGGAGTACAGGCAACTGTTCTTGACTCTGTCTCTGGAGGCTGGCGCTCGCTCTCAGAGTATTGAAGATGATGAACTTTCCTACAATGGGGTTTATCATCCTTACGTAGGTAAGGCAATCATTGACTGCCATTTATAAATCACCTGGACACCCTACTCTCTTAGACCATATCATTTGTTGCTTACAGTCAGCAAAGCTATAACTCCAACCTAAAACAAAATAGTAGTCCTATTTGTGAAAAATTATTTTTAAAGAAGGCTTCAAGTAAAGCTTTAACTTGAGTACCTATTTGGCGATTCATGATTGAAATAAGATCTTGTAATTTTCTGTACCTACAGTATGGTTTGATCTCAAGAAGAAACTTTTAAATATGACTTGAAAAATGAAATGTATGACCATCATAGAACAATGTCTTGCATTATGTAAACCTAAGTAATTAACCTTGACATTGTTAGTAATTATTATTATCTTACTACCCATTCGGGCTATACGTATGTTAGAAATTAAATTAAACATTGAAAAGAGGTTTGAAGGTCAAGATCTACACACTTACCACAAAACTGCGAGCCTCAAAATACACAATTAAAAACACAGCAGAACACACAGCCTAGTTATGAAATGTTCAGAGTAGACTACATCAGTCTCCATCTTCAGCAGACGAGAGTAAAACACCAACTTGACGGTCACTTATAATGTTGTATTTTTATTAATTATTGTATTATTAAATTATCAGTTATGTATTATTATTGTTAAGGCTATGTAGAAATGACTGACTGGTGAAAGTAGGCCTGCTTGAAAGAAAAGGAGAGATGGTTGGTTATCTAAGGTTGAGACCAGGGGGGTGCCTGGATTTAGTATGAGTCAAAACCTGTATTATGCGTTTGGACATGGAGTGCTACTGATTTGTCAGGGCTGTTGTGGTGGGTATCAAAACGGTGAACATTAATTTGTTGTCTGAGTGTTCCTGTGGTGAGGTCAATCTATGCAGTAGTTGCATTGTAATTGGTGTATAAGATTTTCTGTGGAGAAGTCATAGTCGCCTTTTCATGGGGTGTTCCATTTGTGGGAGTCTGAGCTGTTATATGAGGTGGAAGGTTGGTGAATCTTGCAGGTACTGCATCTTGGTTTGTTGCGAGGGTAGGAACCATTGCCCTGATGTTTGTGGCTTGGTCGGGCGATTTAGGGTGAACAAGAATGTTGCAGAGATTGGTGGTGGGTGGGGTTGAATGTGATTCTTGGAGCACTGTCTAGAAGATTTTGTGAAAGTTGATGTGGTTAGGATATTGTAGCTTGTGTTCAGGATAAATTTGAGGTTGTATATTCTTTCATAATACTGGGTGGTGAGCAGTTTGTCATTGGAAGCCCTTGATTGCATAGGGCTCTGTTTATTTGACTGTTGACTATCTCTTTAGGGTATCCTTGGGCTGTGAAAATCCTGGAAAGTTGTTGACATTGCTTGTTAAGGTATTCTTCCTTAGAACATGTATGTTTATCTTTGGTAGCTAGGTTGTAGGGTAGAGAGTGCTTTACATGAAGAGGACGGTTGCTTTGTAAATGGAGGTACTCTTGATGGTTGGTGGCTTTGTTGGAGACTGTGGTGTTTATATTTCCCTCGTGAAGGTTCAGTTCCACGTCCAAGAATATGGAATGGTGTTGAGAAATGTTCCAGGTGAATCCGAGGCCGCTATGGTTATGTTCAGGAACTTTAATAAACTAGTTTCAGAATCTGACCAAATCATGATGACCAACCATCCATTTCCAAAGTAACCATCTTGTTTATGTAAAACACTCTCCACCTTATAGCCTAGCTACCAAAGCCAAACTTAGGTATGTTCTGAGGAAGAAAACCTTAAGAAGCAATGTCAACTTTTCCAGGCTTTTCACAGCCCGAGGTTACCCTAAACACATAATCAACAGTTAAATAAACATAGCCATATTCAACCAAAAGCTTATCAAGAAACAACCTTCCATTGACATACCACTCACCACATAGTATTATGAAAGACTAGACATACTCAGGTTTATCCTGAACACAGGCTACAATATCTTAACCTCATCACCTCTCACAATCTTCTCAAAAGTGCTTCAAGAATCACAAATGGACCCAGCCACAAACAACAACAAACATCAGGCTAAAGGTTCCTGACCTTGCAACAAACAGAGATGCCGTACTTGCAAAATTCACCAACCTTCCACCTCATTCAACAGCAGACTCACATAAATAGAATACCCCTTGAAAGGTGACTATGACTTCTCCACAGAAAATCTTATACACCAGCTACAATGCAACTACTGCATACATTAGCCTCACCACAGGAACACTCTGACAACGAATGAATGGTCACCGTTTTGATACCAACTACAACAACCCTGACAAACCAGTAGCACTTACTGCCCAAACACATAATGCTATGGTACTAGAGCTATACGAGCCCTCCCCAATAGTTGCACCGCTTCCCAGCTTCATAGGTGGGAACTTGCTCACCAATATATTACCCCATGATTTATCTCTAGACATGCTGCTATAATCTTATTGGTGTTTTATTCTCTTCTTCTGAAGAAGGAGACTGATGTACCCTGATAATTACATAATTATATGTTTTGTTGTGTTTTTAATGGTGAACTTTGAGGACTACAATTTTCTGATAAATGTGTAGGCGTTGCTCTTCCATACTCTTTTCAATGTTCAATTTAAAATAGCAGTTTGTCACCATTTTTCCATTGATAGTAATTATTGAGCCATTGTGCTTAAGATGACCAACCTGTCAAAAATTTACTTTTTTTTTAATAATAAGTCCTGGAAGTGTTGAAATTCATAGTAGGCCTATAGCCCTAAAGCTAAGAGGGATTTGAAGTTCTTTACAAATATGGTTTCTGTCTATTACTTAGGTTTACTGATTTCTTAAGCGCCTGTAAAAAAGTATGATTTTATTTAAAAGAGTTAAATTAAGCAATTTTTATACTTTTAACTACACATTAAAGTAATAGTAGCTCCAATATTTGAATCTCTAGTTTCTTAGTCGCTAGCTACTTGTATTCATTTTAGTAGCTCCATAGTAGTTTCAAAGTATTTTAATCCTTGAAGGCCTACTGTTGTTTTCATGCATCCCCATCAATTTTTGAGAAAAAACATACTTTACCAAGGTATAGGCAATGGTTCCTATGGCCAAGGATTTGAATTACCTGACTTAGGCTTAGGACACTTAGGTTTGATAGCGATATTATGATGGCAGAGGCCTAGCCTAATTATGTTAATCGCTAGGTTTAGTTTTTATAGCCACTAATACACTACAGTAGTTCTTAGAGACTAGATTTTAGTGGCAACTTCATGTAACCTACTTAAGTTAAATGGAATGTTAAGTACCAACAACAAAATCAAAATTTAATTTTGCATTTATAAGGCTGGGTACTTGTAAAAGTAGTTAAAAACATCCTTTACAATTTATATGTTTCAAAATTAAACTTGTCTTAGCAGTCCAATACCAACAACTTTATATTAACAACAAATGTCGGTTTTAAATCATGTCTTGAGTTTTGGACTCTTGGTGCAGTATCTAAAAATATATATACAACAATGTTATCATACAGTTTTGTGATAATATAATTGCTTCACATTAATGTTATTTATATCAACCATCTAAGATTTGCATTGTGCAGTATTCAAATACTGCAGCCTAGCCCTATATGTCATTTATTCACATTAAATTAAATTAACTCTTTATTTAATAACTCATAATGGGAAGTAATTTTAATAAAATTGTGTACTTCTTTCATCAACCTTGAAACTAATCAAAATTGTTTTGATCAACATTGAAAATGTTATTAGTATTATTTTACTATCATCAGTTAATATTACTTGACTTATGAATATCAACCCGTATCTTGTTCCAGTGAATTGGTTCAAGTCATTCACGGCAGTGGCACAAAAGTCAACTAATTAAAGGATTTATTTTATTATTTGACACAATGTAGATTTTGTACAAAAAAATATCAAATTTTGTAAAATGATGGATTGAGATTTTTCTATAAATACTGCATCAAAATTCTATGTCTCATGATAATTTTAAAACGCTGTGAAGTTATTCTAATGAAACATAGACCAGTAAATAATATAAACTACCTAGTCATAGATACTTATTTTCACTAAGCGGGGAGGGGGCACTTTGATAATGTGAATTAGGCATGGACACAGCCACAATTTCACTTAAAAGAAGCCATTAAGTAATAGGAACTGGGCATGGATAAATTCACAATCTCACTTTAACAGAGGGGCCATTAGAAACTGGGCATGGATATATTCATATTCTCACTTTAGAGGGGGCTATTAAAACTGGGCATGGATATAATATTCATATTTTCATTTCACAGAAGGCCATTAGAACTGTACATGGATATACTCACGATTTCACTTTACAGAGGGCCATTAAAACTGTACAGGGATATACTCACAATCTCACTTTACAGAGGGCCATTAAAACTGGGCATGGATATATTCATATTTTAAATTTTACTCATCATTGACCGCAACATCTTTCATTTCCATTGGGTTAATTGATATAGAATGTTTGTTTATCATTATGTGTGCTTCACTACTTTTCAGAAATAATAACAAAGTGTTCTACGATGTAATCGCTTTGATGCATACCTATCCCTTTTTATGCACTAATAGAGGTGACTATGAATGGAAGACCAGGAAATTGGGTAAGAATTAAACTTTATCAAGAAAGTATGTTTTCAATGTACTTTGGCATTGATTATATTATGTTTTTAGTCTTGTATTTTTTTATTTCTAATGTGTAATAGTTGGTTTTACCATTTAGAAAATTAACGATTAAATGTTTTCAACCCACTTTTTTTTTATAAGTCAGTAAAAATGCAAATTTATCTCATTGACCTGTACATTTTAAATACATAACAAATGTCACTATTCTTGAAGTTTCAGCTATAAAACTGATACAGGATTAAAACCAAGAACCCTATACTATGAAATATTACTGAAGTGAGTTGCAAATTAGTTTTGTTCTCAAATAGAGGTATTCTCATGTTCATTTAGTTGACTAAATTCGATTGATAAAATTTACTTCTTTAGATGTTGGAAGCAGTTTCCTAAATTGACAAGGACAGCATTTGTCTAGGAAAGCTGTGAGAAAAATCGTTAGCAAACTTGCATGTTGTTTTCATGATACAAAGAGTCTTAACATATCTTGGCTTAGTAGTGTTTGTGTTGTTTTCTAAGATTGGAGTTTGACAGTAATGTTTAGTGTTTTGGAAGCCCATATGCCATTTCGGGCACTGGTTTGAACGTGTTAAAAGGAGTTTGATTTCAGTTTGCATTGTATTCTATTGCTTCTAATTTTTGTATTTGAATTACCCATTCATGTTTCAATAAAATATTTTGCTTATATAAACCTGAGGAAAGGTTTTAATTCAAACAAGTTGATTAGAAATGCCATCAACAATGATTGGTTTTGAAGTGTGGCAGCTCTTAACATTTTTATTTTTGGTGTGTGGTATTATTTACCACATAACTTTGTGAATGTGTGTGTGTTTGTGTGTGTGTGTGTGTGTGTGTGTGTGGTGTTATTTACCACATAACATTGTGAATGCGTGTGTGTTTTTTTTATATCCGTAATATTTTATGGTGACTTATTTCAGTTTTTTTTGTAATGGTCTCAGTTTACAGAAGTGAAATGTATTTGTCTTTTTTTCAGGATCTGTTAATGGTATGGCGTATTTATATGCCACAAAGTAAAGGAGGTATGATTATTAATAAACTATGTTATGGATTGAATATTTGCAGGGTTTTTTTTAGTAAAATATATATATTTCAAGATTGATGTATTCTTTGTAGATTGAGGTAGCTGCAAAACATGCTTTCACTGAATATTTCCTTACAATTTGAGCTAAAATATGCTTTGTTAATTTTTTTCTATATTCATATGTATTGATAAGTACTATTCATTTTCTGAGATTTAAATTGCATGAAGTGAGCTAGCTATTTACTTAAAGTAAAAATCTCCACTATGAAAGATTTCCTCAAAACATATTTTAATACAGAATATGATACCAGTAAATCATATAGGGCCTAATAATAAAATGGCTTATGAGTAATAAGTGCAATTCTCCAAATCATATATGAAGTAATTTCCCTGCAGAAAGAGAGATTTGCTTTGAATGAAATTAAAATGTCAAAAGCAAGTATTTTTAGCTTATTTGTTTTACATTTTAAATTTATTTTAAAAACTTTTGCAAATTGATAAATCATTTTGATTTTTGAATACATTTTATAACTGTACAATATCAATTTGTATTTTCACAAAACGTTTGCAAAGTGAAGATCTATTAAAAATTCTTTAATAAAATAAACTTCTTTTAAGTTAATAATTCAATTGGCTTGTTTTATTATCACATACAAAAATAAGTTTCAGTACATAATCAGAAAATTCAAGAGGTCTCGTTCACATAAAGTACAGGCTTTGAATGACCCAAAATTATACATCAAAGTTATAATAAAAATCCATGTTAGAAATAAACACTAAAAGGTATCATACACAGTAAGGCCAACTGACCAACAAACAAAGACCTTGAAATTGAGTTAGGCGCTACTATACAACTTATTAAACATGCCCCCTCTTTTTTTTTTTTTTTTTTTTTTTTTTACACAAAATAGATTCATAAATCAAGGCGTTCTGGTGGATGGACAACTCTACCAGACCTTGTAACCATATTAGGCAGATTAGTTCCAAGAGGCATAGTATTCGTTTCTGAATTAGGAGACTGAGAAGTTGAGGCTATCATGTCCTCTGGCTTGTTATCAGGAGAAGATGGTGGTGTTACCTTTAATCCTTCAAGATCACCCATATCCTCACCAAAGCTCCTCACCCTATCATGATTTTCACAGGAAATGTCATTACCAGAGTGCCTAGGCCTAATATGAAGTGAATTTCGTCTATAAAGTTTTCCTTTTATACACACCAGATATGATCTGTTTCTCAATCTCTTAACCACACTGCCCTCTTCCCAAAATCGCAGTTTGTTGTTCCAAATAAAGACATACTGCTCAGGGTTAAAAAATTGCTCTTGGGAACGAGCAGTTTTGTCATAATGTGACGATTGCCCTACTTTTGCAGTCACTGCATCATCAATAATTATTTCTGGCTTCAAGTGGCAATCCTGTACAGGCAATCTAGAATTAAGGGTGCGACTTTGAAGAAGCTGAGCAGGTGAGTATGGGAGCCCTGCCACTGGGCTATTTCTATAATCCAGAAGGAAAAGTGGAAAGTCTCCACGATCATATTGCGCCTTTTTTAACATCAATTTAACAATTCCAACCGCTTTCTCAGCCAAACCATTGCTGCGGGGATAGTGAGGACTGGAGGTTACTAATTCAATATTCCATGATTGGGCAAATACTTTGAATTCAAATGAGTCAAAAGGTTGGTTGTCAGACATGAATTGTTTGGGAATCCCAAAACGTGCAAAGATTGGTTTGAGCTTACTTATAGCAGTGGAAGCAGACTTACTCGGGACCTTCTCAGCCTCAATCCACCGCGAATGGTAGTCCACAATAACTAGATAGCTATCGCCATTATAATCCGCAAAATCAGCAGCAATTTTAACAAAGGGTAAATCAGGGATGTCATGAGGTTGCAGCGGGTCCTTTATTTTAGACCGTTGAAATCGATTGCATGTTGGGCACGCAAGTATAAAATTTTTCAAATCAGAGTTGATTCCTGGCCAATAGAAGCTGCGAGATGCTTGAGCCTTGACTTTATCAAAACTGAGGTGAGTTGCATGAAGGATCTCAAGGGTGAAACGCCTCAGTTTAAATGGGACTAGTAGACGCTCATCATAGTAAAGAAGCCCATCATGGACTGTGATGTCTTTTCTGAGGGAAAAATAGTGATTCAGCTCTGAGCAATCTGATGACAGTGACTTAGGCCAACCTTTAATGTAATAATTAAAGACTTTTCTCAAAACAGAGTCCACAACTGTATTTTCCTTGTACTTTGCAAGTAAGGATGGTTGAACATCGGAGGTTGTCCCTATAACATGTACTATGTCGTACATACTTTCATCTACAGATGGAGGAACATTTTTACAATTTCGAGATAATAGATCTGCTATATGCATGTATTTGCCTGCTAAATATTTGAGTGTGAATGAATAGGGCAATAGTTTCAGCCTAAGGCGGCGGAGGCGATTATTGGTAATTTTACCAATGGCTTTTACAATAATGGAGGTGAGTGGCTGATGATCTGAATGAACAGTTACAGCTTCATGACCATACACGAAGTTATGGAACCTTTTGAATGCAAATGAGACAGCAAGCAACTCTTTTTCCACCTGAGCATAATTTTGCTCAGTGGCAGTAAGCGATCGTGAAGCATATAAAATGGGCTTGCCATCTTGCATTAAAGTGGCACCAAGGGCATATTGACTACTGTCAGCATGTATGTTGATGGGTTTGGAGGGGTCAAAGGGAGTCAACAAGGCATGTTGTGCTATAGACTTTTTCAAAAGCTCTAACTGCTTACTGTGGGAGGAATTCCAAGACCACTCGGAATCTTTTTTTAGAAGTTCACGGAATGGGGTGCAAATATCTGACAGGTGGGGCACAAATGGTCTTAGGTAGTTGACTGTTCCCAAAATACGCTGCAAATCCTTCCTTGAAGCAGGTACTTCTATGTCCTGAATAGCCTGAACCCTAGTATCATCAGGACAAATTCCATCCTTATCAAATTCCAAACCTAAAAATTTAACTTTATCCACAAAGAATTGAACTTTTTCTGGGTTGAATACTATGTTGTTTTCACGAGCAGCTTGAGTAACCTGTTTAACTATTTTCCATAACTCTTCTATTGTGTCTGCTCCACATAAAACATCATCAAAATATACACATACTCCCCCAATATTCCCAAAGTATTTATGAGTCATCTTTTGGAAGTACTCAGGAAGTACACTTAGTCCAAATGGGGCACGTAAAAAACGATAACATCCAAAGGGGGTGCTGAATGTACATAGAATAGCTGATTCTTTACTCAATTTTACCTGGTAAAACCCATCTTTTAAATCAAATACACAATAATATTTTTTATTTCCCATTTTGGAACTAATCTCCTCGAGAGTGGGAATCAACACATAATCTCGGACCAAATTTTCATTAAGATCTTTAGGATCTATGCACAGCCGTATGGCCCCTGTTTTATGTTTCTCTACAATAACTAGATTGTTTACCCATTCACCGGCTTCACAACATTCAATAATGCCACGCTGTTCAAGATCATCTAAATGCACCTTAAGTTTACTTAATATTTTTAGGGGAACTCTGCGGGCTGGGCTGCTTTTAGGTATAGCACCTTTTTTTAATTTTAAATCAAGAACCTCTGGAAAACATCCAAGGCCATTAAAAACATCCTGGTTTGAATTCCAGAAATTTTGAAAATCAGGTTTACTTTGAGCATTGAGAATCCCAACAAAATTTTTTGTAATGAGATTGAGATTCACACAAGATGAAAGGCTAAGTAAGGGTACGGCTTTAACTGAATTAACAATAGTGAACACCAAACTATGTGTTTTGTTTTCATAGACAACAGGAAGACAAATTTCACCAACAGGTGTAATCTCAAAACCCCCAAAAGCTTCAATATGGGTTTTAGGAGCACTTAGCCTAGAGCTATAATCAGGTCCAATGGACTGCAAAGACCTTAAAGGAAGGATGTTAACTTCTGCCCCTGTGTCTAATTTGAAAAGTATAGGTTTGCAGTTAATTAGCAATGATATGCACCAATGACGATTGGTATTTACAGAGTTTATAATTGAAAGAGAACCTATATCTGAATAACCTGAAACAGGGGGCAAAGAGTAACCATCAGTATCTTGAAATTGACAAAAATAATTACACTCACCAACATTTGAAGTCTGGTTAACAACATTACTATCAGCGCTCATAGCTCCTAGTTCAAAAGCACTACGACCACTAGAAAAATTATTTGTGGCAACACAATTTTTGGCAAAATGGTTCATACCTCGGCATCGATTACATCGCTTATTAATAGCAGGACATGGCCGGTTTGGATGGTCATACCCACATCGATAACACGCTTTTCTAACAACCTTTTCACTAAACTTGTTTCTTGACAAACCAAGATTTTCTTTGGGGTCGGGACGTAACGGTTCAGTCTGCTGTAGATTGTTCCAACTTCTTGATTGACCTGTTTTTTGAAGGTGGTACTGATTCTGCACTTGGGAGGGTTGGGGGGTTGTTGTTTTTCTGCTAACTTTAAATATATCACTTTGCGAGGATCGCCCTCCATCTTCAATGGTTTTCAAGTTTTTGTCTGCCAGCTCCACTGATTTGCAATATTCCACAACTTTGTTTAGGGTAGTATCTTCCCTAAGAAGGTGTTGTTTTATTGACTGTGAGTTCACGCCCAATATTATTTGTGCACGCAGCAACTTATCCTCCTGGTCACCAAATTCACAAGGCGTGGCAAGAGCTCTGAGTTCTGCATAGAAGTTTTCAAACGGTTCACCGAGACATTGTTTCCTGTTAAAAAAATTGAACACAAGGATTGTTTCATTCTTCTTCGGAATACAGTGAGATTTAAGAACAGACAATATATCATTTACTGTTTCTTCTTCAGGTTTGATGGTCGTTAAGGTTTTATATAGTCGGACAGCATCTCGTCCTAATAGGTTTTTTAGCCTGGCTATTTGCACGCCTGCAGATTTTGTTCCGGTCTCTGTCGCCTCAAAATATTCTAGAACTTCTTCCTGGAATTCATTGAAATTCTTCGCCAAATCTCCGGCAAGATTAAGCGGCTTGGGTTTATTAAACTCCATTGATAACTATTTCTTTACAGGACGAGATATGAGATAGTCGTATCCACAAATCTGAATCACAGATAATTCATTGCAGACACTACCGACTGCGCCATGTTTTATTATCACATACAAAAATAAGTTTCAGTACATAATCAGAAAATTCAAGAGGTCTCGTTCACATAAAGTACAGGCTTTGAATGACCCAAAATTATACATCAAAGTTATAATAAAAATCCATGTTAGAAATAAACACTAAAAGGTATCATACACAGTAAGGCCAACTGACCAACAAACAAAGACCTTGAAATTGAGTTAGGCGCTACTATACAACTTATTAAACAGGCTTAGTTGGATTTTTTATCTAGGATAGTAGTTCTATTTGATTGGTGCTACCAATTTTTGACATTTTAATACATTTTCTGTATATATTTTATATCTGAACTATTTCCATTTGATGGAATAAACTTGTAACAACTACCTACTACCTTCAGTATATTGCCATTTTATTGTTATCTTAGAGTTAATTATAAAACAATATCATACTGCTAGTTTTCAAATTGTGTAGCCTATTGTTCTTTTAAAGTAAAAAAAAAAAAAATTTACATACAAGACTTAAGATTGTTTGCATAAACCTCAAACTAGTAGTATAACAATCAATCAAGACCAAGAGAATGGATAAAATTAATTGCATTTTACTCTGATTCTTGGTAATCCAACATAATTTTTACATGTCCTCTTAATGTGATTAAAAATAAAGAAAATGATAGTTTATAAAGTCTAGAGAATTACTTTCTTGTTTTTTTTTATTAAGTTGTTATTCTTTTAGGAAGGGCTAGTGCATTAGAATTATTATAGCCATAATTTTATCTATTCTCTTAATATGTAAATTTAACTACTGCAAGGAAACTAAGTTATGGAATTTAAAATGAGCTTGATGTCTACACAATTAATATTTTTTCAAGCCAAAATTGTTTGAATCAAAGAATGGTTTAGTTACTGGCCAAATGTTTTTTATAAAAAAGCTCTTGGCATAGATTTCTCCTATTGTCAGGCCTGCCACGTCTGTAAATACGTTAAGGCTAGACGATAAAGGTTGCCAAAAATTATGTACACAACAGTCTTTCTAATTTTGGATGCAAGTTTAAAGGGTTTGTAAAGAGTGGACTTAGATTGTAACATAGTCACAATACACGATTGTTTTAAAACTATTAGATGTATTTGAAATTTAATTTAGTTCAGTATCAGAACTTTTTAGTTGTGTGTCATTTTTTATTAAAATGTAATTGGTTCCGTATATAATCAATTTTTTTTTATTCAAATGCACACCTGGACAAAACAAGTTAATTTAAATTTAAGAGGTGATTTATATAATAGCCTACTACTGTACATCAAATGACAACCCCACAATTATGTTCCTGTTTTTTTAACATGCAAACCAAAGGGAATGTGTTTGCAAACCCTATAAATTAGACTAAACTTGGGACTTGTTTTTTTTTTACCTAGTAGGTACACGCTAGGCTTGACATACTTCTTCTCTCAAATTATCAATTGGTTCGGCTCACGCTTTTTTACTGATTGTATTGTGAAACTACCGAAACTGCTATTTGATTGGATTTTGTTATAAATATCCAGTCAATAATTTTTTTACAAAACAATGACTAGATCTTACTATCACATGTCTAGTGTGTTTTATTTAGGCCTATAGTTTGATAACCTGCTTTGCATATTCATTATTTTATTGCTGGTTAGTTTTTATCTTTTGACAAAAGTTATTATTTTAGATAAACTTGAAGTGGTACTATGGTGCTGTGTTTTGGTATTGCTACATCTCCAGTAAAAATATTTGATCTCCATGAACACATTCGTTCAACTATCATGGTTGCCATCTCTAAACCACTCTCTGCAAACTTTGAAATCAGCTTGAATCACATCAAAACTTTTGAATTCCATTTCTTTCATTGCAATACTATAATTACTATTTTGTATTTATAAAAAATACATACTTTTAATAGCATATACATAGCATTGTTTTGCAGGAATATTAAACAGATCACAAAACTAAAAAGTATTAAATTTTGTTTTAAAAAAACCATAATACAGTATGTTTTGTTAATTCATTTTGTGCATGCTGTGTTCCCATAAAAATTAAATTTCTCTCTTTCAGATTTATTTTGATGGCTTTACAAATATCCCTTTTAGTGTGAATTTATTTTGACATTGTAAACTTTTTTTAGCTGAACATTTTTTTAAACTAATATAAAATTATATATAAAATGAATATAAATTGTTTTATTGTTTGATGTACTATAATTATTCTGGTTATTTTTAAGTAATGTTATCGTTTCCAAGTGTTTGATCAATGGCCATCTCTTACAGCTTGTCGACATATTGTGCGAGCAGTATCATCTCACCCACGGTGAGGCACTCATAGCTACACAGACTTTCCTTCGACACTTTCGCCTCTGTCCTGATAATGAAGAGTTGAGTCTCGACAAATGGAGACTCCTTTTATGGACGAGGGCACTCGGAGAGAAGTACGCCAACCTAGCAGGTATAGTTAAAAAAACTCTTGGCCTCAGCATTGGAAAATATTTTAGTATAAGGTTATTACCAGCTATTTTATGGAGCCGCATACTTGAAGGGAAATATTCTCAGTTTATTTATGGGAACATCAACAACTGTTTTCAACCTGTGGCCGGGTCAGCTTAGTAATGGGTACATAAGCTATACAACTTCAAAACTTCAATTATCTTTGCATTTTTTCTTATAATAGTATACACTATCAATACAGATGTCAATATCTAAACACGTTCTTCTTAGTACAGTATTACTACCCATTATCTTGTAAACACATTTTGTAGTATAAAGCTTCAGGCTGTTTATCCAACACCGGTCAGAACACCTATATAATATAAATATTTTTCACTACTTTCCTTCAATGAGGCTGGGTTGCTGTTTAGACAAAGGTCAAGGTAGGAATTTTGGCTAGATTAATTAAGAATGATTTTCCACATGTGGTTTATTATTGTTTTCTCATCTCCATCCCATGAATTAAAGCTCTAATAGCAAAAAGTTAAACATGTTAATAAAAACACACTAGGTATACCTAGTTAAAAATCATTGTTCATGAGCTTGCCTCTAGATTACTTTTATTTATCTCACAATAAACAATGTAGTTTTTTTAAATTCAGTTAGACTTTGGACAGAAAACTTTGAAATAAAAGTGAGAAAATGTAATTTTTTTAATTTCATACTAAGATTGACCAATATACAAATATTTTTGAATCAAAGTGAGAAGTCGCCCACATTAATTGTAACTATAGCTGCCAATTTATTGGTTTTTGCTAAAAATGCTACACATTAAAAATATCTTTGAACTTATGTCAGTCACCAAATTTCTACTTGAGTTTAACTTAGTGGATACAAAATCTTGGAACTTTGGAGGGTTAAATTTGAAGTATTTTTGCCGTAAATGTTTATGGATAGTGAGCATTTTTACTTGTTTATAAGCCTAAATTTGCTACTTAAATAATATTGTTTGCCACTAACATTTATTACAAAGGTAACCACTAGATAACTTTTTTTCCTACCCTTGCTTTTTTTTTCTGGATATTCACAAATGTAAAATATTTAAAATATTGTTTATAAATGGCAATGTTGGTATTGTAAAAGTTAAATACATCTCAGCAAAAACAATGACTAGCAAAAAATTGCTTTTTAAAATTGGTTGCTTATAAACTAAAGTGCTCTTGTAACTAAGTATAGCTCTCCTTCCAACTGCACATAACCGCTGTTTGGATTGTACTGTGCATGAATATTAATAGACAAATTATGTTCTCAGGTGATGTTTACCGAAGATGGCTCCAACTTCGTTATCACTACCTAGCCCTTTCTCCTGAGGTGCTGTCCCTCCTCGCCAAACTACGAAGCCACTATCTCCTCGCACTCATTACCAACGGCCCGTCTAGAGCTCAATGGGAGAAAGTCCACTACTTGAATTTGCGCTGCCACTTCGACCTGATACTAGTCTCGGGGACCTGCCCTGGGAGAAGCCTCATAGCGCTATCTTCTTGGAGGCTTGCCATTTTCTAGGCGTGGAGCCCGCCAACTGCCTGATGGTAGGAGACAAACTAGAGACAGACGTGCAAGGTGGAATGGCAGCCGGCCTGGGAGGGACGGTTTGGATACCCCTCAGTTCGTCTGTGCTCCCCAACCTACTACAGAGTGACACTCATCCTACCTTCACTCTCAAGAGTGTCACAGACTTGCCACGCATTCTTCCTTCTCCAGTGAAGCCTGTTGTCAGGACCAAGTCCAGAGACCTACAGGTGTTCACTTCTCTTGTGCAGAATCTGAATCTTCTTTCGTTGCCAGACCTCGATGATTGTAACAGCAACAGCAGTCATAGTAGTCACTGCAGTACAAGTAGTGATGGTAGCTGATGTCTTATATAAACATTTCGTTTAGAATTATGGAGACTTGGAGTTCATAATCTTGAATAGTTACTAAAATATCGTTGTTTATCTGGTGCTCATTGAAAGCTAAGCCAGCTCCTTTCTGTGGAAATATTTTAAAATTAATCTGTTTCACAATATGATGTATTTTGTTGAACTAGATTCTATTTTTATATTTGCATGTAAAGGATATCTCATGTATATATGTTCTATAGGGTTGATCGAAAGGGGGGGGGGGAGAATCTGCAATGGCTTCTGTGTCGTCATAAGAAAAGAAGAAAACCTGGCAAGTTATCAAGTTGACTATTAAAGAATCTCGGAAAAAATCACTATTGAACAATATTTTGAATATATTAAATAGTTTTATAATGTAAATAAATGTAATGTGGATGGATTTTTTTAAAACTAATTTATTGATTAAATAAAATCGGTGACAAAAAATGGATTTTTTTTTAATATCTTCAAAAGCTTAAGTCAAATGAC
This sequence comes from Timema podura, assembly GCA_033556935.1. Lineage (NCBI taxonomy): Eukaryota > Metazoa > Arthropoda > Insecta > Phasmatodea > Timematidae > Timema > Timema podura. Next base: position 4,399,510 of record JAVRXN010000008.1, on the reverse strand, counting down.
ATTTTTGTAGAATAAACAGTAAACGCACATCTCAATTATATGAATAAAAATTGAAAATTTATAAATGGGATTATGATTTACAGTTGTAATTAAAACAAAACTAAACTAAAATTTTTTGATCTACTTTAGTAGCTGCATGGTATAACACGCTAATCTTACAGTAGACTAGACTGCCGATGATGAAGAGATCGAGGATCGAAACTGTCGAGTGTACTGAGGTCATTTATTCCAAAATGGTTTTCCACTCTCCCTCCATACAAATGTGGGCACACTTCATTTGAATATAACCTTCCCAATCCCTAAAACCATTAGCATAATAATTAGTACATAAGCATACAAAGAGGTAGTAAGACGTGGTGCTAAAAAACCTTTTAAAGATTAACTCATTAATAAGTGCCAACATTTTTAAACAATACCCTATAGCTACTGATAAACACATTAAAATATGTGGATATTGAAGCTTTGAAGCTATGACAGGCCTATCAAGCCGGCAGTGGAAAATATATGGCTCGAATGAAAAACTGACCCAGGCCACAGGCTGGAAACAGTGAATGGAAGTTGATTAGTGGTTTTAAGGTACTTAGTCAACCTTGGCTGGTTATAGTTTACCTACATATAATCTTATATCTGTATTTTTTTACATAAAAATAAGGGTGTTCAAAGCTTTAAAAAAACTAGACTTGGTTATGAATATTTGCCCCAAAAAAAATCTGTTTTAACAACCACCAAGAAATGTACTTGATCCATCAGCTTAGGCCGAAGTATGATAGTTTGATCTACTCTAAAAGGTTGTGCCATAAAATCTCAAAATACTTGCTTTTCAAGTTTTAACATTCAGTAATTAAAGTATTGTTTTGATTATTTGTACCATAATAAAATCCCTTTACTCTAGAAGTCATCCACATTAATTTATTAATGAATATGATTTTACTAAAAATAATGGTTTCTTATCTTGGCTCGGTGTGTTTTAATAGATCTAATTTACATGTTAAGACTGCGGATGTACAGCAAAACATTTAATTATCTTCTGCAAGTTTCGCTAGTTACCGGGTTAATGTTTTGATCAACCTTAGCACACACAAACTCCTTAAGTGACTTGTTTTTTGGCTTATCAATATTCTGAAGCCCAGCAAGCAAAAACATATGCAAAAAAAAATTGTTTCTAAAGTCATTAGTAATTGAAAACATAAACAAATAGGCCTAATTGTTATGGATGAGGCTCTTGACACATTGGATCCTTAAGGACATTTGAGATGCCATGATTCATGAAAATATTGGATTCAAGATTTAAAATAAGAATAATTGGTTTTTCAAAAATTCTAGTTGGAATTTGTTTTAAAGCTTATTGCATATTAGTGTGATTCATCCCCAAAATAATTATAAGAAAATAGAGGGGGACAAAAAATAAATCACAACTTACACAATGAAAAAACATTTTGCAATTTTAACTGTTACAATTAGACTAAAGTTATCTTGAAGCACATTTTAGTCACTTATTGATAACTTTTTGAGTTATATCAAGTAAAAATATTTAAACATATAATTTTCTTTGAAAATTATTATTTTTGGAATGGTTGTTTCCAACAGTGTAAAAGTTTATAGAATATTTTTCAAACCTTTTTGTTGTTTTGATAGGGCTACTAGGAATTTCCAAGGTTTTGTACTTTAAAAACAAGTTTTGCCTTTTGGATAGTTCCTAAAAGGGCTCTTATGTTGAAAATATTATGATATAATTTGAACAGTTTTTTATTTGATAAATAAAAAAGTATGTTCTTTTGAAAATCAAACATCAAACCATGAGGCATCCTTGAGCACAAGGATATTAATAGAAGTACTAATCACGCTAATGGATTAGGAATTGGGGAGGTTGAATTTCGAGGAAGTGAACCTGAATTTGCATGGAGGGAAAGTGGAAAAACATTTAGGTAAAACCACCCCCAGTTCACCCGACCGAGATTCGAACCTCGATCTCTCCATCCTCGAAAGTCTAGCTCAACATGAAACTAGCACTTTGGCTAACTACGCCACCGAGGTGGGATGGGCTTATATTATTATTTGTTTGTTTTTTAATCACTGCATCATGATGTCTTTATGAAACTTTCCAAAATAAAAATAAAAACTATATTTTTTCTTAAGCGATTTTCTAAGTACCGGTACTTACCTATTTATTATTTACACCATTATGTTTTGAAACATTTGAAAATATGTTATTACCATCTTTAAAACTATTTCCATTCCTTGATTTTTAAATTAATGCCAGATGTCAATTTTTATACTTAGATTTCAGATTAAATATGGTTGTCCTAAATTGGGTCAAATATCTATTTATAGCAAGAAACCAGTAGTTTTCCTTTATCCAATAATGTAGTCATTTTCAATGAAAATATCTGCTCATACAGGTTGTGAAATCATATACAAATGTTTTCTAGCACTACAATTCATTTTTTAAGATTTGTGTTTTTTAAAATGGGTCACTTGGCACACAATGCCAAATAAACCTCAAAACAAGCCAATTTACGTGTTGCTTGGCACGTGTGAATGTTTTGAAATTTGGCTTATATTCCCTCATGTAGGCTTCAAATTAAGATTCTGTGAAATCACTTTGTAACCATTACTGTTTTTAAGTTTTATACAATTGAACCCCAATTATCTGGATTCATATTGCAGCAACTGTTTTAAAAAAAATCAGAATACATAATTGTTTAATTGCTTTTTTTAATGAATGTTAGGTCTGTGTAATTGCTTTTTTAAGAAGTTTGAAAATTGATTTTTCTGTTGAATTTAATAAATACATATGTACATATGTATTTTTTTATTATGTGTTGTAAACACATACTGTGAATTACTTAAGTACATACTAGTTTTTAAATTAAGTCCTTTACTATGAACTTCTATATATGTAGGTCTATGTATATATAAACCAGATATTTTAATATATTGACTAACTTAGGTTCTAATATGTCTGGATGGTCTAGTTTCTACTGTAGACTGTAGACTCAAGCTCTAGGTTATATAGTTTTCAACATTTAAAAAAAAATCTTTACACAAACTTTTGGTTCTCCTATTAATACGGAAATGTGTACTGAATGAAATAAGGCAATCAAGGTAGCTATTACGTTACATCCCATTGATTCCACTGTGTTAAAAGTCGTGAATATTTTATTTAGAATAAAATAAGGTATTGGTGCTTAATTAACTTTGTTATATGTTAAACTATTCATACATTATCTATTAAAGGCCAAATAATCTAAAGATTCAAAGTAAATGTTTTTAATTGTAAACAAAGTTGTAATATTGGTATTTAACTAACACCTGATAAATAATATCTATCCTCTAATTCCGCACAAGTTTTCATGATTGTAAATATAATGTGATATAAGTTATTTACATTGTGTTTTTCATCATGACCCATCCTTTGCTGGCTTAAGTAAAAAACTTGTGTATTATAGACTTAAAAAGATTTTCTATAGCTGTCGTTCATCAAATTGTTACTGTAGAACTTTTGACTGAATAAAGGTGCTTTTAAGGGTACTCTCTAAATATCGCCATCTGTTGATAAATTAAAATATCTAATTATTATTTAAAGAAGAGATACTTCCATTTTTTGTTCCTTACTAAATTTTGGTATTGAATTGCTTGAGTTTTGGTTAACCCAAAAATTGGATTTTTATGTTTTAAATATGATTGTAAAAATTATAACAATCGTGTGGTCCCAATTATTTTTTCATGTATTCTCTGACAACAAACAAAAAAAAAATAAAAAAAAAAATTGTAATTGTTTATGGACATGTAATTTTCCTTTATTTTTATCACTAACAGGTGACCTGGCAGTCTAGGGTAAGGTGTCAGACTTCTGTACTGGGGTCCTGGCGTTCAATTCTCGGACCCGGCACAGATTTATCTGATTGCCAAACCCTCCTTCCCCTCTGACAAGATACGTATTAATCACAACTTTGAATGTGTGGAATGCCAGGCCCCACCGTGGTTTGGATCCCATGTTAAACATAACCCAAACGGGTAGTAAGGCGCTAATAATAATAATAATTTATCACTAACATTAAAGAAAATTGTTCTTGAGCCAACAAAACTATATTTTATTTTAATGCAAAGGGTACAAATTTGTTATTAAATACTAATTAATTAATTTTAACAAAAGGATTTAAATGCTGTTTTAAAAGTGGTCTCAAATGCATTGCTAGTCAAAAACCAAAGTAAAAATTGGTTCAAAGATATGGCTGAAAATACTTTCAAGCACATAATATTGTTACTTGATGAATCTAATATGACTATAACCTTTCTTAACAACTATAAAAGTTTGCTATTAAATCCATCCTAAGAGAGTGCTGATTTTAATTTTCTCTTTACATCTTTCCATTGCTTATTTATGATATAAAATGTGCAACGAATGAGAGAACACTAATTTTTAGAAGAATTTAGGGGCAGCTAATTTAGTTCAAATAATATATGCTAATCTTCAAACATTAGATAATAATCAGTTTGTCTCCATTGTTAATATTGTTGATAACTATCTAAGTGAATGTACTAAGACTGAAAACAGACTTAGAATTATTAAGCTTAGTTACAATGATTATTATTGAAATTATTTATAGTCAAACAATAAGGATATTTTAGCCTGGTTACCATAATTAATATTAAACTATAATTTTTTAAATTAAGTTTGTCTTATTAAAGCTCGAAATAGATTACATATTTAAATTCAGATCTTAACCTTAAACTTAATTTCAATGTATTATATGCTAAGGATTGCATTAATGTAACATAACTTACATATATTTAATCACGCCATTATTTTAAGGGCTATGCATATAGCTCAAAAAACTACTCCATCCTCACTAACTTTCTCCACACTTCCCCATCCTTGCGTACATCCTTCATTTCAACAACATTCATACACCAAGTCACTCTTTTAATGTGTATGGATGTTGTCGAAGCGAAGGGAGTATGCAAGGATATGGAATTGTGGAGAAAGTTAGTGAGGATGGATTAAGTAGGGAGTTGTTTTTTGAGCTATTTACACTCTGTATGGAAATGGTGTGACAAAATATATTTGCATTATGACTTAAAAATGTATGGTAGCAATGTGAAAACACTGTAAAGTAAATGATAAGGAAGGAAGACGGTCTGAAAGGAAAGTAATTCAAGGCATTGATAGAAAACTAGTTTCTTTCTTCATCACACATAACTTTACCTGGCTCTCAAACATTTGCCAAAAATGTAAAAATCACATGTGACATTAATCATGATCAGATGATGCAAGAGTATCAAAGCCTTATCATCCTTTTAGGTTGGCTTCCTGCCCTAATACTTACATGACATTATTTTTGAATACAGTAGAGCATCGAAATCTGGACGTCAAAAATCCGGAGCGTCACAAATCCGGATCGGCGGTGAGAGCAGGTCAAGTCTTGTACAAAAAACAATTAAGGACTTTTTTACCCAGTAAGTTCCATTAATTACTGTAGATTCTTGTGTTTTTTTTCTAAAAAGTATTGTAGAGTTACTAATCTAAATATACTTAATTAAAGTATTTTGTGTACTGTATTTTTCGAAGCCTTCAGCCTCTATTTTGCAATACAGTAGACTCCCGAGCGTCATGTATCCTCTAGTCAATACATTATGTATGTATACAGTTAGTGAAAGCACATTTGAAAATCCGGACAATTCAGTAATTCGGATGGGTCCCGGTCCCGATCGATCCGGATTAACGACGCTCCACTGTATATCATTTATATAAAATGAGGGGTTTATGGGACAGACAGGCTTATACCATTTTATGGTTTGGATGTCCTAAACCTTGGATATTGTTTTCCACTTGGTTGTGAAGATATTTTGCAAACCTATTTTCATAAATATTAATATAGCTTCAAATTGAATACATTTCACTTTCTTGTTGCCTTTGACATTTCCTTATTTAATGTGTAGGATGAGGTGCTGGCTAAATAATTCATCGGGGTCAGCAAAGTAAAAATGTTATAATCGGTACTTAATTTTTTTAAAATAGTTTTGCTTGCTTTCATTTAAAAGTAAAATCCTTTGAACTAGTTAATTTGTAATCAAATTATTATTTAAGGCCATTTTGTATTGCAACATATTTTTGCACATTAGTGAAATTTGCTGCATTTATGTATTACTTAATTTGTTTTTATTATATATTAAATGGTGTTCTTTGTGATTTTAAGGGAATATGTTATATACAGCAAGATTTCACAATATTATAACCTAATTTTTTACCTAAATCATATTTGAAAAATAAGCTTGGTTTCTTCAACAGCAATTAAAGAGTTCTCCACAAAAGCGGTCACATGATATTAATATTGATTTTGAGAGGAACATCATATTTGAATACTTCAAATGTAATAAAAGGGCTAATAAATTTCAACAATAATTTGCCTTTTATGAATGAAACAGGAAGTTGATAATTTTACACAATATGTAGGAAGAACTGAAGAATCTAAAATTGCAATATTGAGAAAAAGGGCTTATATGCCCGTTTTCTTAAGAGCCCCTCTATTTTTATTGAGATCAAAGGTTATGATTTATCTTTTAAAATCACTTTATGAAAAAAAAAACTGTCATTTGAAAATGACCTGTGTTGGGAGGAAAATAAATGTTTTATGGAATTAAACATAGTATTCTAAAATGTAACTATCATGAATGAATGGAATCACTAGAACTCATTTGCCCAAAATGTTATCAAGATCTTACGCTATGAATAGTAATATCTGTATTTCATTGGTTTATCATGTTTGAAAAGAACTCTAAGTAACGTCACATCTAAAATCATTTTGGTTACGAGGGTAAGGACCCCTAGCAGCTCAGTTTAGAGCATGTTCTTGATTTCAAATTACACAGGAACAGCTGTGCTTAATCGCTAGAAATAATTGTGTAAAGAAAAACCTACCTTATACCTGAACACAGTTTGAGCCCATACTAACAGAAATTAAGACATTTTCTTGGGTAGAATTTAGGTTGGGTATCATGAAAGGAAATACTAGGAATAGTTTAGGAAATTTTTTAAATGTCAACTTGTTCCTCTCATATAAAAAAATATAACTTTGATTTAAAAAGTTTCCTTCAAACAATTTAGGTTGGCAAAAAACAGACCAAAAATGTTTATGAGAAACTTGCATTTATGTTAAAAGTTGAGAGAGTTAATTTACTTCTTTAAGATTATTTCTTTGGATTTAATATTAAAAAGTATATTTCTATGAATTTTACAGATACAATAATAATGGTTTGATTTGGTGAAACAAGAAAATGACATTGCTCGTAACTTGCTAAATATGAGCATATTCCCACTTAATAATACATTTATTTTCACTTAATTCTTTACTGAAATTATTAGGATTGCATTGAATTGTATTTGTGATTTTCTTTTTCCTACTAGTGTTTAGCTATATATTAGATTGTGTTAACCATTTAAGGGCCAGTCTTATGACTCCTAGATAAATATTAATCTGGTTAATAAATATTTCTATCTGGTGGATAAGTTAAAAGTGCGTCTTGTGACTGTAAGATAGCATTTATCTGCCAGATAAAATGTATTTATCCATCACATTTAAAATCTTGGTTCACGAGTTAAGTAAGCACAGACCCGGGCTATAACTATATAAAGTGAGAACATTTAATTCACACTTTTACAAAAAATGACAAGCTATTTGTAGAGTTATAGTTGTATAAGAAGAAATTATTTAAATGTGAGTACATTAAATGACATTTTATAAACGTCGTACCAAATTATTGCCCACATTTTGGCAGACACCGAAATTAGTACTTCCAAGATTACTTAGCTTCTGCACCCATGTCACGCCAACTGTTTCCTCGAACTCGGTTAGCCAGCATTATTTAACAAATGTTAAACGATCTTGCCCCTCGCTAGGTTGTAGCGGTAGCGTCTGGGCTTATACTCATGCGTACACAAGTAAAAACAGTAGTAACATTGCATTTTATATATAAAAATATATTTACCCTACAGATAGCTATCCAGCAGATAAATTCAGTTCATAAAACGCGTAAAATATCAAAGTGGCTGATAACCTTTAACTGGTTGCTAACTTTAACCTCCCGATAGCAATAACTAACCTGTAGCCATAAGACCGGCCCTAAGTTGTTTATTGTGTTTATCATAACTTGTATCATGTAACTAATCATTGTCATATTATGTAACTTTGTGTTAAAACATATTATTTACTATATTTAAAATAAAACATATTGAATTTGTCAAGATGCATTTTAATTATTCACTCTTAAAGCTGTAACCTTACACTACTCTGTGATATCCAGCCAATTATAATGATAAGATTCAGAAACAAAGCTGCTAGATGTCTCATATTGACAACTTAGGAACGCCAGTGTTGACTACAATTTCAACATCATTATCTCCCATCATATTTTCGTCATTTAAATATAATTTTACTGTGTATTATATGTGTGGGTTACTGTGGCAGTGTATAATGCATTTAAAAACACATGTCGATTTGCCACAAATAAAGTGAAATGGGTCAAACACAATTGCTCATATGTTTATTATATAACAAGTGTTTTAGCATTAAATCTTTCTTGAAATAATTTAAATTGTTTTAGAAATAGAATTGTTATATTTGAAAGAAGGTACAGAAAAGGGAACGAACACGATATGGCTTTTGCCAAATTATAATGTTATACCTCATTTCAAAAATATTTTCAAACTAAAGCTTCTCTTCCTCCATATCCCAGAATTTCATTACAAAATTTACAATTTTCAGACTTTACGTTTATTTGGTGTGGTCCCTAAAATGAGTACATTGTCCAGGACACTAATTGCACAAGATATTGCTTTCAGTATTTTTGAATTCTAGCAATCAAACTGAAATTGGTTGCATACCAGACAAACTAGCATTCATTTCCTTAAATATGGTTAAACTTTAGAGGTGATTTGATCAATGTTGATCACAAAATATTATGGATGGATGGGAATGACATTTTTATATTGGGAACGGGACAGTAAATGAGTCAAAATATCGAGATCAGGACAGGAACGAGAAATTATAAAAATTGGTTCTTTAGAATAATTCTAGATTAAAAATATATATATATTTTTTGAACTAATATGGTAATACTTGTAAAAGCTTTGATATTAATAAATATTGTACAAATAATATATCATAAAAACATAATAGTATAGATAGGGGTGTGTGAATAGCATTTTTTACTGAAACAAGTAGTAAAAATTTGAACAAATATTGAATAATACAAATTGAATAATTAATTTAAATACATTATTTTTATTAGTTAATCTCTTTTGAAAATGGTATTTACATTTAATTGTTGGAAGATTGCAAAAAATAAAAATTGTTTACCCTTCTTTAATGTCCTATATTTTAACAACTATTAAAGACTATCTAGGTTTGAACACTTTAAATGTTTTAGGGCCAAAATCCCTTAAAGATTATCTAGGTTTAAACCCTTTTAAATGTTTCCTAGATGTGTTACCTTTTAAATATTATATTTGTTTAATGATCCTTTATTGTTCTCTAGAATTGACACCCCTCTAATCTCTACACTGTGTTTGGTTGCTAACAGCAGAGAGGCTGATGCTCATAAATAGTTGACCTTGACAAGTTACCTCCTCCCCCTTCATTTCTATGCCCCAAAAGATGGTGGATTATAATATATCTCTCCTCTAAGCTTTCAAGCTCTCTCTCTCTCTCGCTGAACCTAGCAAGTAACTGTTTATAGACAAGAGCACATCGACTCACGGCTTTCCAACTTGTTTGTCTCACCACAGGCAGCAGTACCTGCTGTAACAATAAGTGGGATTTATTTCCCGCTCGAACCCTTGATGGGAAAGGGTCCTTCACCACCCGACTCTTTGGAATGGATAAATTCCCAACATTTTCCTTGAGCGTTGGGATCCCACCCACCTCTACAAAATGTACTTTTTGTATTTTCTAAACCTTTCTTCCAATGAGATTAATTTTAAGGTATTATATTAGTACTATTTAAGTATTAAAACAAATACAAATTTGCTTTTATAAATAATGTTTATTTCACAACCAAGTATAAAGTGACCACTGGGTATGTACATATTTGTTTATTGAGTGTTTCCATTTTATATTGATGAAACATGTTTTGAAAAATATTGCTGTAGATCAGGTACAATAAGTTTGAGAAAACTTGATACACTCGAACAATAATTATTGTGACTCAATTTGTGCTAGAATAATATTGAAACATGAAAATACTGCCCAGCTCAACATATATATATAAAAAAAATTGACTTTAAAATATATTAAGTAATAATAAAAATACTTACAAAATTCATTTCACATAACACTTAAAAAATGGGAATTGATAAAACTAAAGAAAGAAATTGACTTTAAAATATAATAAGTAATAATAAAAATACTTACAAAATTCATTTCACATAACACTTAAAAAATGGGAATTGATAAAACTAAAGAAAACATTAAATTAGACTGCTAAGAGTAAATTTGATGAAGAAAGCCCACCTAAAATGTGGGAAGAATCCAATGCACAAAGGTGACATCTTCTTCCTTTCTTCTGTCTTCTATAGTAGAAGTAGTCACACACATTTTAACACAAATAGAATAATATTTCGGCATTGTTGCCTTTATCAAACACAAAGAAAGAAAAGAGAATAAATACACTTGTGTTGCTTGCTAAGTGATAAAGGGCCTACTTTTCATCTTCTCAGCTCTTAATTTTAAAAGAACCAATACAATTGTTTTAAATAAATAAAAAGGCAAAGAGTTTTCGACCATCACTTTTAGCTTACATCAACTAGGACATACCAGTAAAACAAAACATTGTCACATAAGAAACGACAAATTAAATCTGTGGAGTCTGATCTTTTATTCATTAGTTACTGATGTAGTCATTACTTAAATGTTTTATTGAAGTGTTTTTATTGGTTTTAATTTTAAATGATTTAGCTTATTTTTATTCTTGATGAATTTATAGGGAAAACCCCCAATGGGTTTCAGGCAACCTGTGCTTAATAGCTGTTTAAAGTAAACCCCAGGGATATTCAACTATAACAAATGGTTATGTAAAAAATAAAGTAGTGTTATAATATTAATAGAAGATGGGGGTATGTTTTAGGAACTAAAAACATTTGTTAGATAGCTTACGAGTACAGCGCTTGAAATCGGAACATAGCGTTGAGAGATTTGTTTGATTATGGACAATTTTGAGAAGGAAATGTTTGTTCAACTTTCTTGTCTTAAATAAGTTCAATGTGCTTTAAAAAATTATTTATTATGTAATGGTTAACTTGAATTTTTTCATGTTTATGAAATCTGTTACCTATTTGATATTTATTTTAAACACCTGTTTTGAAAGAGAAATCAATTTTAAGGGTAAATATTTAGTTATATAAATACCTATAATTTAAAAATGTTTAAACGTCACCTTTTTCTATTGTTGAGTGAAGGAAAAGATTAACTCAATACACAAACACAAATTGCGCCCTTTTTGATTTATATTTCTACAAGACTGTATTAATTTATTCCCAAAATAAACAGAGTAAATATGTCCGTGACCAAAAAAATGCAAGGTGTGTTAAGTTTCTTTACTATGCTAGTATAAATCGCAGGGCATTTATTATTTTATTCATTTTGCTATCATTGTAATCATTATCATTTTAAAACGCACTTATTTTGAAAGGAAACTAGAATAATGCATTCATTTGTTTCTGAAATCAAGACCAAAGACTTGGCAAAAGAATAGTATTTTCAGTCACGTGATAGATATGTGGGCGTGACTATGAAATGTTTGCTATACAATGGGTGGCTTTGATTCACAAGGTACAAAAATATTCTACAACTATTATTATGTATTCATACATCAACTCTCATGTTCTGCAGCTGTCACTGTCAACAAACATTATCAATGTTGATAAAAATAGTACTAATAATATAGTTACATATTAACAAGATTGACAGTGATTTTGAAAATTATTTTCTATAAACATACCACTGTAACACAATTTGTCGATTTCATGAAGTCAAGAGCAAACCTTACATAAACCAAGAATATATATTATCTCTTTCATAAACACAAATTTCACACTTGTAGAAACTACACTCTTAGAAACACTGTAATTTAAAATAAAATAAACTTATTCTATCTTTTTAATTGAATGATTATTCTATACCCCCCAAACACAATTTAATGGACACTATGAACAATGGCGCACCCCAAGAGTACTAATAATTTTAATGAAAACTTAGATCATATTAAGTATAAATAGAATAAAGAACACCAAAGAGGTGTGTGTTGAATGTATGGGCTACATTGTGATGCTGGTCAGGTTCGTGCTAGATATTCAAAAGGTACACAGTTACACATATTAAATACAACTCAAAAATTAAAAATTGTAAAAAAAAAAATTACAGCAATAATAACTTTGATACAATGTATTCAATGGCTTTTATATTATTTAAATCGCTGCTCTTAGTTATCATTAAAAAAACTCTGAATAGCATCAAAGAGGATTTATTTATTGGTTTATAGTGGGTAGGGTCCTCTGTCCTATACAGCTGGAGTTTCATCCTGGCTACAACTTTAAACGTACACCCCTCAACCCCCACCCAATTATATTTCGAGGGGCGCCACTGCCTATTAGTTAATATTTTAATACTCAAGTTGTCCATGCAAATACTTTGCCAAACCTGCGCCAAAACATCCGCTCACAACGAAATGGTTGATTATAAAGAATTGATACACTTGTATTGCCCAGACTCTAAAATCAACACCTCCATTTATTTTTTACTATTACTTTTATTAGTAATTGCTTAATTGCTTGATAAGGATGAGGAATGTAGCTTAGAGAAATTGCATCCTATTAGTGTGAAAAAGAGTGAAAAATTGTATGTGTAAAACCATTCACAGTACGCCTGGCCAAGACTTGAGCCTCAACCTAACTATATGCAACCCAACTAATTGTGAGACAGACAACTTAGAAAATGGTAATGAGCTTAACAATCTGAACGATCAGAAAGGTTGAGGACCAACTCCGAGAAGATGCCTTGGGGCAGGGTTGATTAAACTAAAATACTTAAATCATTCGCTGTCCAGGCAGATACCAGGGGGTTTCCTTACAATACAACTTCCTCCTCCTGTATGCATTGATTAAGTCACAAACTGTCTTAACAAGCAATAAGACATATTACATAAAAAAGTGTGCTTTCCTAAACGCTTTCAAAGCATCGCTTCAATCCTAATACATTGAAGAAGCATAAAAACAAACAAGTATAAATGTCACCACTTTAGTCAGAAAAATGATCACAGCACAAAATATAATTTAAAAAATTATATTTGAAAACATGTTTGTATAATTGGTGCTAAAACATTTCGACGGCCTTCCCATTCAATGCAGTTATTAATTATTCACATCTGTTTGGTAGATAAATTAGATTGAAATAAATATATATAATAGATACTTTATTTTTAGTTACAAAAATAAGTAAAACTGATTCACCAGATGAGAGCTACTGCAGAAACAAATCGAGAACAACACCTTTTCTAGCAGTCACCGTCGTTATCTGGAATTAAAAATAAGTTTTTAACTAACTAAAAGCAAGCATACAAGCCATGTACTACTAACTAACATATTGACATAAGCTCTATCAAACTAGTAAGCTTAGAGTAAACAATGGTAAACTATATCTAAACTAAGCTTCAAAAGTGACATCAGTTTGTGTGGATGTATTTTATTATCAAATACTACTTTACTTACTTACACTAAGGCATTAAAAAATCGAAAGTTCATTGCTGCACTTAAAAGAGTAAGCCAACAATCCCTATCTTGGGTTAGTTATATCCAGTTATATATCATTACACCTTATCGCTTTTAGGTCCATTCTAATGTTATCCCAATATTTGCATCTAGGTCTTTCCTGTGGTCTCTTCCCAATGGTCAATACCCTGAACAGGGTTCTAGAATCATGTATTCGCATTTCATGTGCTGCCCGCTGTAATATGTAAGATTTGATGATCCTAAAAATGTCTTGTTAAGAGTACAGGGCATGTAACTATCATTATGTAACCTCCTCCACTTCACAATTTCTTTATATCTTTTTGGACCAAATATATTCTTTAGCAACTTGTCTTTGAAATCCTTAAATTTCTTTTCATCAAATAAGGTAAGAAACCACGTTTCACAACCATAGAGAGCAACTGGTAACAACAATTTTAGGCTTACAAACTTACCAAAAAAGTGTATAGGCCCAAAAATGCTTCTTTTTAAAACTTAGCCATAGCCCAAAAGATGTAATTATTCTTTTCACTATTTTGATCTGTAGATGACTGATGAACCTAAAGTTAGATAATATTTGAGATATATTTGTGATAAAATGTTTGTTGTTTGGTGTACTGCCACCTGGCAAACAAAATGGGATCAGGTGAATATTGAAATGACTAAATGTTATTGATGTGTAACAAGTTCATTTGAAACACTAATATTTTCAAATGTTGAGCCATTTCAACGAACCATTTTCCTACCTATTTAGCAATAATTAGAATACAAAAGATAATTTTAGTATTACTTAACTACTTTTGGCATTAAGAATTCAAAAGTGCATCGCCACACTTACAAAAGTAAGCCACTTATGCCTATCTTGAGATACTTCTAAAAAGTCAACCTCATTACACACTATCTCTTTCAGGTCCATTCTACTGATAATCAAATGAATCATTGCCTAATTAGCCTGGAAATGTTTAGTGAAGGAAGCCAGCCTGAAAGGATAGTTAGGTTAGGACTAGACAGAAACAAACACACTACTCCATTTATTCTTACACTTTTACACTTCCTACTTCTTCAAACTTCCACAGCTACACAATGTTTTGAAATTTTCGGAAATATTCCTTTTTCCTAACATTTACTATACATCATTGTACAGTGTTTCTACATTGTCTTACTAAATATACCATGTCCATTCGAATGTTATCCTCCCATCAATTCTAGGTCTTCTCATTGAGTTTGCAAGTCATTAAACTGAACCAGGTTCTAGATTCTCCCATTGGCGCTGCATGTCCTGCCCATCGTAATCTATGAGACTTGATTATCCTAACAATGTCTTGTGTTGAGTATAGGATACCACTCCGGTAGCCTCATTCCTTTTTGGACCAAATATCTTCCTAAGCACCTTATTTTCAAACACCCTACATTTTTTTTCATCATGTAGGGTCAGAGACCATATATATTAAATTCTACACACAAAAGTAAATGGGCGGTAGTTGAATTAACCCAGAAAACAAATAATTACATATCAGTATTAATATTGCACAATTAGAGGTGCTATTGTGACTGAACTTTTTTTGCTCTCCAAATATTTGTTTAGGATTTTGTGTGTAACACATTATGTCTTTGAAACTTTACTGATGAATTTTACTAAACTTTTAATTCTTTTAATTTTAGAGTTTGCACATAATGCAAGGATCCTTGCTTATGATAATTATTTAAACAAAGCATACCACTTTAGAGATGTAATTAATTATTGATTATTTTTATTGACATTATAAACAATTTAAATGCATCTAACATAGGCTTTAGATAATATGTTTTAAACTATTTTTAATTAAAATATATTATATAGAAACGGTGTTGATATACTGTAAAGTAATGTAAATTATAGGGAAGGAAGATAACCTGAAAGAATAGTTAGTTAGCTTAGGCTTTGATAAAAAACAAACACTCTGTTATCAATTTCTTTATAATTTCTTCAAACTTACATCTTCTCTCCTATACGTTTAAAAATTAAAGTATAAAGAATGTATGAAGAGAGAAGTTTTCTTTCAAGACCAAACCAAACTACCTTTTCAGGTTAGATTCCTTCTCTAACCCTTACATTAAATTATTTTGCACTTTTTTTTTCCCCCTTTTTCTTTATTTTGACCAACTTACATGAGAAATGTATGCCAATTTTTTTATATTTATGTTTCGAATAAGAATTCTAACAAAAATTTAACATTTTGGTTGTATTTGAATATTTTTTCACTTATAAAAGCTATGATTATATTTACAAAGCTGGTGATGGCCAAACTAGATACTCATGTTCTTCGAGGTGTGCTTCCCATGGGCTTCAGCTCTGCCTGGTCTCTTAGAATGGAGGTATGGAGCATAGTGGGGTCCATACTGAAATTCCGCAGTCGTTCTTTAAGGATTAGCAAACTATCGACAGAATCCACATCCAAAGAGTCAACTTCAACTTCAACTTCCATTTCCATTTCCACTTCCAGATTATCTAAGAAAACGTCTTGGTCAATTTTTGTCTCAGAATGGCTCGACAGAGGTAGTGCTAAGTTGGAAGTGTTTGAGTGAGTTTGGTCTGCAACATTGTAAAGTGAATAAATCACTTTTTTAGTGGTTGAGAATTTATTTGTTTGTGGAGGGGCTAGTAATTGATAGGGCATTTTTTCCCCTGTCGTTTGATATTCTTCAATATTATCGCTTGAAACAGTGTCAACAGTTTCATCTGTTTTGTCAACATCTGGTGGAATATTTGTTACTTCAACTAGTGAAGATCCTTCAACTGCTTCTTCTTCTAAATCATGGTCCGTCTTAACAAGCTTATACGTTGTGAAGGGTATTTTAACACATACTTTTTTCATGTTGTTCAGTAAAAACTTTGAATGCCCTGTATTAACAGCTGCATTGACCATCTCAATTGAGGTCTGGCACTCTGCATCCACAAGTGAGTTCTCGGAACGTTTGGCAACTACTTTACTGGGTTGTAAATCCCCAGGTGGCATTTTGAGACATTTGACAACTTTAACGAATTGTACGTCTACTGCTTGGCATCCGACATCAATCATAAGTTTCTTAAATTCTTGACTGTAATCATGTTGATTAGCTAAGCGTCTATTTTGCTGCGCAACATCAACCATGCTAGTGGCCTTGTCGACTAATGTGATCTGTGATGTCTGAACATAAGCTGTGGATTTGTGGACTCCTCTCGTATTAGTATTCTCACAAAAACATCCATTTCCAAATATCTGAGGATGTAGTGTTCTGACGACTTTCTCGATTTGCTCTAAAAGTGTCTTGTTATCAATTTCGGCAAACTCCTTGTGTGGCAGTGAAGTATCTATCTGACTCTCTAAATATGGATTAGTGTTGGTTTGGACATCTGATTTAGGAGTACAGTCTGTCTGTGTTATTATAACCGACTTATTAACATTATCTGTCTGCATAATTGCATTTGACATCAAGGTATCAGCTTTTTTAAATTCTTCACCAGGTAGAATAAATGATTCTGGGACCCCCTTTATTGACTTCCCCATTGAGGTTTTGTCAGCAACATTTTTAGTAAATTTATCTGGAAGCTTACCTAGCTTTGGATCTCTTACTTTATAATTATCTTGTAAATTATCATCCCAAACATAAGCATTGTCGTTTGGATTTGATGATAAAAGGTCTAGGGCAACTTTTTTTCTGAAAGAAGCAGACTCGCAGGTTTTACAATTGCCCCTGTACCATCGATACTTCTGATTCTGATGTTCACGACCTGAAACAACTTTCCAATCGCACAAAGTTTTTTACAGCTCTACTTCAAATAAGGCAGGGCCTGAACAAACAATCCATCGAGAAATTTACACCAAATCCCATGTCACACGACAGGACCAATTTATGTGAATTTATGGACTTGGAATTTTGAGAATGTGTGAGAGCGAAACTTACTGTCACAGCAGTCACAGTTTGGTGCTCTCTGCTGCGCTGTGCACACAAATTGCTTAACAGCGTGGCTACGTCCTCCAGTGTCAAGGCTGAAAGGAGGGTTCGCAAGTGATTGCTCAGCCTGGCTGCACACACCCAAGTCTTGGCACAGCTTCTCAACTTCTTCCATCATCCTCTCCTTCACAAAATAAGAACAAAATATACAATATAAGGATGGATACTTTAAATATTTGTACCTTTAAGGATATTCAAGACTTTAAGATTCAAATGAATTTCAGATTTACGAATCAAAAAATATTTATATCAAATTTTTAATCCAATAATTTTATAGCTACTATATGCTTACTAGTAGTTTATCACAACATAATTATGGGACAGGTCTAATAAAAATATACCCAGATAAATAATTTACCACTTATCAAATGTGAATATACACTAGACAAATTTATATTAGTAAAATGAAGAGTTTATGTGTCTGTCATGAGCTTTGCGGCATATCTACCCCATGCAGCAGTCTGAAATTTAAATATTAGTAGCCCCTGTGTACCAACATGTGTACCTCAAACAGAATTTTGAAATTTCGATTAGAATTATTTTAATTAATTAAAAACAGAAAAAAAATTAAGAAATAATAATGTAGCGAGAAAGCTTTACTACTACATTTAATACAATTTGTAATGTAGTTTGGTGATTATGGAAGTTTGGATGCCAGGGAAAGTAAACAAGAAGAGTTTGGTATCAACAACAAACCTTTCTTCTCATGTCGCTATGATTTACTAATAATAATCTTTAAATGTTGTGATTTATTTCTAATAAATAACTTTTATGTATTAATACGTTATTAGTTGTACACCTTTTTACCCTTAAACCTTTATACCCTACACCCTTTATGCCCTTTTTATCCTAAAATATTTCTCAGGGGCAAAACCAGGTAATTAATATAAAAAGTATATCTAATAAAAAAGTGAACTAAGACCAAATATATCAAAAATGTCCAAAATTGACCAAGATGTCAAAACGGGCACAATTGAGCAGAAATGGTAAAAAGGAAAAAATTGTTCAAAAGGGCAAAAAGTAAATTATAAAAATGGTGTAAAGGTTAAAAGGGGTAAGAACTAAAAAGAGAAAGAAAAGGTAAAAGACAAATGAGGTAGAAAGTGTAAATGGGGTAGAAAGGTTAAAGAATAAGGAATAAAAGGGGAAACAAATTATTACTTTAGGGTAAAGTAGGTAAAAAGTTTAAAAAGGTACAAAATGTGCCAAATGGGTAAAAAAGTTAAATGGAGTTAGTGTGATAAAAAAATGCTAAAATACTTTTGATTGGATTTAATTACTTCCCTAACAACAATTATTTATGCTGTGACACTTCTTTCTTTCTTTTTTATTAGCATTTACAGGTGAGAGTTCAAGGTATTGTGTATGGAGAAGTTATAGCTTAAACTTTAAAGAAAGGTCAGCTTTTAAAACATGTTTTGATTATATCTTTATTTTCACATTGTTTATTATTAATCAGCCTACTTTCACGTCTTGTATCATGATTCAAACCAATAAAGGATTAATATTCAAACAGAATTTAATAATAAAATGAATTAGTGTCTAATGGCTTGGAAATATTTAATAAGATAGTATATAAACACTGTACAATGATGTAAAGTAAGTGATAATAAAGGAAGCCAACCTGAAAGGATAGTTTGGTTAGACCTAGATAGGAACAAATACAATTATCTCTTCACTTCTTGTTTAACTATTACACTATTACGCTTCACACTTCTGCATCTACACATTGTTTTGAATTTTCAGAAATATTACTTTATCATTTGAAGAGACAAATTGAAAACACACAAAACGCAAAAAAAGATCTTTCTTTTCAATGTGTCTCTTCAAATGATAAAGAAATATTTCTGAAAAATCAAAACAATGTGTAGATGCAGAAGTGTGAAGCGTAATAGTGTAATAGTTAAAGAAGAAATAAAAAGAGAAGTGTGTTTTTTTATCCAGGTCTAACCAAACTATCCTTTCAGGTTGGCTTCCTTTACTATCAATTACTTTACATCACTGTACAGTGTTTCTACACGGCTTTACTATACAAACAAAATTTAAGATTTGGTTACCATTCTCTTTGGGTTTTTTATATACTAAAAATAACAAAGCTACGATAGAGATTCCCTGTGCGAAGCTCGGGTACACCAGCTAGTAAAGAATATAACTAAAATTATATCAATATCAAAAAAGTTAACTTATAAAACATATGCTTTCTAAGATTTAAATCTTGAATTTATATTCACATATTAGACCCATTCGAAACAAAAATAGAAACTGTCACATCTCTACTACTTACTAAGATTTAACAACACCTATGACAAAAAGAGATAGAAACATATAGCAAAACAAACAATGTAAAGTGGAACACGGTTTACACTTTGCTTTGCTGTCACGACAACAATAGTTGCTTCTATGAAGAAACTCAATTGTTACTGCTCAGTCCCAAAAAGTAAGTTTCTTACCACTCACAACTCTTTAAGAGGCACGTATTACATCTATGTCCAGTAGCAGCAGTGTATGGTGTGAGCCATACTCTACTCTTCAATGCATAATCCATCTTGTTTTATTTACCTCAAAAAGTGAAAGATTTACCCTAATATATCTAAAAAAATTTTTTTGTCTTATTACTTGTCTGGGACATATATAATCACACTAAGTGAATAGAAATGAGGACAATAAAGTTAAAAAAAAGTAACCATATTTGTATGAAGAGAGTGATAGAGAGAGAGAGAGAGAGAGAGAAAGCCAATTTACATGAAACCACGCTTGGTACACCTGGTCAAGATTCAAACCCCAGCCTCGTAACCAGCCAACCTTGATCTTGACACTTAGTATGTGTGAAATTAGATATGGGTTAATTTCACCCTTCATTGATAAGGTGGGAAAAAAAAACTTACATAATTGATAAGGTTGGGCCTATCTGACCAACATCAAATTTGTGGAATTCAGTTAAAACATTTAACACAAAACTCATTTAGACTAGAAATTAATACTTTTTTATTCAAGAACAAACACTAAAATATCAAAATAAGAAACTTAGAAAAACTATTTCTAGAAAAATAAAGTCCACAGTTCCCTACCCTTTGCTTCAATAACAGCCATACACAGAGTCACACATGCTTTTTTTATCCTTAAAACTTTTAATGTTTCTCTTTTTCACACATTCGTCTACCACTAAGTTCAATATGAAAGTAATCCTGTGAAACCAACCTGGTGAACAGATAATTACCTTGTTCAGCGACCCTTCATTTTCAGCAATGTGCCTGTTGAACAGTTGTTTGAGTCCTTTGTTGGTGTAGATCCCTCGGCGCAATACATCCTCCGTGATATCATTTACAAACTTGGCATACATTGCGTCCACCCTCTTGGACATAGAAACGGTTTGCGGTTTCTTCTCAGACACATTCAGAGACTCCATGAGCATATTAATATGGTCTGGGGACGTACCCCTGCTTTCCCCGCCCGATGAAACACCGCCATTGTATGCCGAGTCACGACTTGACACCTGAAACAGTGTGTCGTCGTAACATGTTTTTTAAACAAATCTACTGCAATGAAAACTATAGTTATGAATAAATTGTACTTATCATTTGTTTGATACCAACATAATCATGTAATTGCCCCTAATAGGACTAGCTGAGATCAAGCCAGGGTACTCAAACGGCGAACCATTGGATCCCAAGCGTAGACTGGTTTACTAGTGATAGCAACACACCTTGAAACTGCTCTGTGCTACCTTCTCTCCACAATGGCAGCTTTTCGGCAAAAGGGTCTCCTTGGCTTCTTGGGTCGTACCCAGCTCCGATGCTGGCCTAGATGATCGAGCCGAGTCCTCACCTGAGGTCGCATCTTGCTTGTTCTTCTCCCACACAACCCGCGACTGCAACCATGTATTCATATTTGTGATGTTGACAAGAATTTGGTACACTTAAGAGTTCCTGATCAGACTTAACTAATACCCATTTGCCCACACCCTTTCTAAAATGTCTTCTCTTGAAAACTCAAGCCAGGATTCAAATAAGGCACTCAGAGGAAAAAAAATACAATAAATAAGCTACCTATATCAGTGGGCAGGCAGATTAAATATCAAGCTCTTCTAGTCTAATTTACTGTTGATGGGGAGGTCAAGGTTTGAATCCCGGCTGGGTTTTCCCCCTAAACAGTTTCATACAAATGCAGGTTTATTTACTCAAAATTCTACCTTCCCCATCCCTATAGCACATTAGTGTAGTTAAATGTGAATAATCCGAATGGATATTCAGACGTGATGAAAAAGAGAAAGACTTACAGCTTAGGGTTCTCATTAAAACAAAATATAATTTTACTTTCCTTTGTGTTTTTAGAGGAACTACCATGTTAACCAACACTTTAAACCTACAAATAGATGTTGAACTGGCCATTATATCCTTCTTGTAGCCCAGTTCATGGTAATTACCAGACGCAAGTCACTAATTACGAAACATAATTAAGAAATGACCCACTTATTGTGAAAAGTACACAATTTAAGATAATATAAAGACAATTAATTTATTTTCTGAAATAAAATGCAACAATAAGCTAAGCGTAAGTTAAGGGAAAAAGTTAAATAATAAAGTTATGAATAATATAACTTTTTAAAATATTATTTGGAGCCTCATAACTCTATATTAGTAGGGGGGAAAAGGGTGTGTGAGCCCTTCCAGGAAGGGAGGGTTGAACAATAATTAGGAAATAACATTTAACATCAGCTAACAATTAAAAACTTTTTTATTAAAATCCCAGTGAGATTTTTTTTTTTTTTGGTATTAGCAACACTGCCTACCAGTGGTAATTCATCTATAAGGTGCAATACCAACAAATTTTCAACTCTGACTTTCATAAAAACTAAACAGTGTTGTTAACTTTAAGTGGAAAGTGATTTGTGGTGTGCTGTCAATTATCAAACCTAATATTCAAGAACTAATTAATAAAAAAAAAGAGCATATCATCAAACTAATTTTTAGTCATTATATCTGTTTTTTGAAAAGCATTTTAATAGTTAATAAGGAACAAATTATATTATTAGTAGAAGAATTCAATTTTAGGTAAAGTTGATAACCAGAGCCCTGCGTTTGTGGAGATCGTGATAATTCGCGAATGTTAGATATGACATTTTTTCTTTCAGATGTTCACATTTCAGATTACCCTGATTGCAAATATATGCTCAGAATTGTCGCGATAATTCACGAAATCGTCGTTTTAGCGTGATATTCGCGATTTTAAACGATGTCCGCGATAATCGCGATTCAGTCGCGATTTTCGGCATTCGCGCTAATATTTTGGGATATTGAAAAATAAATATTTTAAGTTTGAAAATTGCATCGAAAGTTTAAAAATTGAGAATGTGCTGCTAGGGCTTAAGACAGACAGTATGTTCAGTGACTTCGCAACAAAGTGTTTGCAAGCGTTGTGGCTGCCAATTTCAAATGCAGATTCAGAACGATATTTTTCTAGGTATAGTTTAGTAGTAACAGACCGCAGAACCACAATGAAAGTGGATAACATTGTTACCAGCTGCATGTTGCAGTTTGGTGATGTTGAGTAGTTATTTTGTATTTTTCTAGCCTAAATTGAGATTTAAAAATATAGTCACAATTTTTGTGAATTAACAAGATTATTTTTGTGTAATATTTTGTCTTTGTGACTTGTACATACTTTTCCCAGACCAGGTGCCGCTAAATTTTACTCTTTGAATAAGTTGACAGCACATTTTTTTGCGGATTAGTGTTTTTTACTGTTTTGTCCAAACAAAATGTAATTTTTTGTTTTCATTTCAATATGTTTAGTTTACCTGTTTCAAACATTGTCCTGGAAGTCTAGTTTTAACCCAATAAAGTCACCTTAATCACGAAAGTTTGGTAAAAACCACTTTTTTAACGCTTTTATCTTAATTCGATAATTTCGTCGCAAAAATAGGATTTTTGTAATTCACCGCTTATTCACCGCTTTTGGGAAACTTAAAAACGAAATTGGGCTTTTTTATTCACCATAAAAGCAGGGCTCTGTTGATAACTATGTCAATCTAGCATTAATAAACATGGATATATATGATGCAATATAACAACCATATAGGCATCAAAATTTAAGTTTATGAAAAAGGTTGGTAATACAATCACAAGTCAATATAATTTGAAGAAATACATAATACAATGATTTAAGCCCTAACCAACATCTAAAAAGTTTTAAACATTTTAAAAAAATATTAAAAATTGTGAACTTTTGAGTTAAATTGCTTTTAGCCAGTAATATGACAAGATAATCCAAACATATATATGTTAATTGTTCCGCGTTGAAATGGGAATAAAACAAAACATCTATAAATAAATATTTTTTAACAGAAATGAAAAAGTTATTGTAAAATTGAATTAATTCCTTAGCTTGTAATCCCTTGTTCCTTTGAATGCTGCAATCCCTGTGACGTATTGAGCTTCTACATGTTTCGATGCAGCACTGGCATCATCATCAGTACAGAGTTAAAAGATGTAGGTTGAGTATTCCAAGTGTTGGAGAGAGGAAACTCAATACGTTGCAGGGATTGCAGTTAGCCAACTGCACCACTGAGGCGGGTCCCATTTTGAAAGGAAATCTCAAACAGTACCATTTTTTAAAACTAATTACAGTGAGCCTACTTAAAATAGTTAATATTTTTATTCAATTGCTACTACTTTCTGTTAAACTATACAGCTAATTTGAATGTGAATGTCTGAAAAACAATAATATTGAAATAATTTTATATGAATAACTTGAAAAAATAGTTTTATTATTTAAAATAAAACAAGCTAATAGTAAAGATACACCAAGATTACAACTTTGGTTACTTAAGAAAATTAATACTTTATAATACTTTTTAATATTAGTTACTTGATTGAAATATTTTTACATTCTTACCCTAAAATTTGTGGCTTGAGCACTACAAGGTGATGACAATTATATTTCTAACAAAAAATACTAGTAAAACAAAATAATGAGAACAAACACATCGACAGGACAACAAAAAGCAAAATGAATTGATGAGAAGTGTTCGAAGGAAAGGAGAAAACATAGGAAGACAATGGATTAAGAAGTACTTAAGACATAATTGGAAACAAACACTAAAAATTATACGAGAACAAAAAAACACTTTCCATGAATGGATATTTTATTGGAGAGGACTTAAAATTGGGAAGAAAGAAGTTGGAGATTCTATAAAACAATAAATAAAAAATCGATCACAAATGCGTATTGAAAGGTAGAGCTGGCTTGAAACATCACAACTAACCATATCATCTTTCGGCCAATCAACATTGAGAGTTGGTACACCTTCCAGGTTGATCTTTCTGCGGGGCGGGTGGTAGACCCTGAGTTCCCGCAGTTTAGACTGTGCAGATGACTTTAAGATGCGAGGTTGAAAAGCTTTACTCGGCAATACGAAGTTTTCATTGTGGCGTTCGAGGAGGTCAGGTGGTTCTTTGGGCTAAAGGCACAGGGGCATTGTTCAACACAGTTTTGCACATATTTTAACATATACATACTCAACTAACTATTATAAACCATAATTTTTTCATGTGCATATGATTCGAGTGAGGTTGTATCAAAATCTTTATTTTGCCTATTGAATTCCGATACAGATCTTAGGAGTATAAGTGAATTAAAATTAGAATTATTGGTATCTTTCCTCAGTTCTGATTTGTTTAAATGTGAAACCTCATGCAGTTAAGTGGTAAATTAATGATCAGGAGTCTAATTGTTGTGTTTGATCTGAAATTATATGTTGGAGTAAGCCTCGAGAATGCCCTAGAATGCTAAACCTCCCTGTGTGAGACATGAATGCTAAACACTCGTAAATTTTGCTACTTTACATTTTATTAGATTTAAAACATAATTTGAATACATTAGTGACGAAATGAAAACTATTCTCAACTAGTACAAATGTTTTTTTGTTGATTGTAATTTTTTTTACACAACTTCATCAAACAATACACAGGATGTTGCCCTGTGTTCGCTACAGATGGCACGAGAACATTGGTTCCAAAATTTTTTGTTTTCTGGTTTATTACCATGTTCTTATGTTTAGTAGGAAGCAAGATTACAACTTTGTTTTATTTTAGTTTGTAAGATACCATTGTCCCTACATTAGTAAAATGTTTTGTTAATGCTAAACACTCGACCTTTTACGACTGAGCTTCTCCTAGAGCACTATCAAATCTCGTGACAAGAGAAACACTATTCGGTTTAGTAAAGTTTCAAGGCCAACTGAAGGTACTGAGAGGGAAGCAATCTAGCCCCCATGTAAGGAAGGGAACATGACAATCTTGTAAACCTCGGTAGTCAAATTTTACGAAGAAATAGCATTCTAGGGATATTATGATTCCCCCTCCATCTTGAATTTTAAATACCCTTAAGGATTTTAGGATAAAGATTAGAAAGACCCATTAATGGAGAGGATGTTTCATAAAAAACTAAATTTGTATGTCATGAATTATAGTTGAAATTTATGTAAACATTTCCTGCAAAATTATCACAACCAAACAACAACCTGAAGACAAAGTTTGTAGCTCTAATTTGAGAAGACCAAAAAGCAAGAAAGCCATTAAGTGAGAAGGGCTTATTGATTAAACTCATCCTATTCATTCTGGTTAAAATGTGAGTGAAACCAATCCATACATCACAAAAAAGGTACTCTTTTTGTCGGTTGATGTTGGTAATATTGGTAAAACTGCTTAATAGACCAGAACAAAGATGTGTTAAGGTGGAAAAACAAAATATCAAGCTGAAAATTTGTGAACTTAAATAACTGGCATTATGGAATGATAATTCGTTTTGAGTCCCAAAAAAATCCCGGCTTGGCTAAATCTACAATGGCAGAAAATAGGCAGCCATATTGGATTTTTACTTTTTCAAGTATAGTGGCTGAACAAAACACGATAGAAAGATAAATTTTACATTGAAACATCACGGCACAAATTTATCTGATTGCCAAACTCTTCCTTCACCTCTGACAAGATGTGTATTAATCACAACTTGTGAATGTGAGGAATGCCAGGCCTCCACCGTGGTTCGGATTCCACGTTAAACTGTAGGTCCTCCATTTCATCTCACAATCACCCTACCATTGCACATTAGCGTAAGTGCGTATAACCCGAACGGGTAGTAAGACGCGGTGCTAATAATAATAATACATTGAAACACTAGTTACATCATTGATGACACGAATAATGTAGTGTATTATGTGTTCATGACACATTTTTATAAAACTGTACAGACTGCTTACTGTTGTATGGTTCCGAGATGAAGACTAAAATTTAGTTAAGAAACTGTTTTTGATTATTAAGACAGATGATACCAAAAAATGTTTAAAGCAAAAGTTGTGGAGGGAGAAAAATTACAAAGAAATCATCCTTAGTACATTTGTATAGTTGGACATGAGAACCAGAAATGTATACAACAATACAGAACAATCCCACGCTTGCGAGGCAACCTTACAAAACGTAGCCTGTTCCCAACGCTCGGTTTGTTTGGCGCTCAGTGAACACGTGCAAGTATGGATGTGTCATTTAGAGTCAAGTGTTGCAGTTTTGTTTTCTGTATATTACAATAAGTTTTCCGACTGTCCTTTGAGTGAAAACTTACTATAAAGTCCTATTTACGTTATAGATGGTGAGGAATTGCTTCACACAGTAGTTTGGACAAAATTAGCTATTTTCTCAAAAATTTGTTGTCACTATATTGATTTCGTAACTAAGAACTATGGCGCTAGAAGTAATATTTTATTCAATGGATAGATCTCACTGCTGAGCTAAGATCCTCCAACATTCAAGTATTTCAAGCTCCCGCTGACACATACACCATGATCGTTAACAGAGTCATAAATCTATCCCGTGAGGGCTTAAAATCAGTTGTGGCTGGAGATGACACAGACTTAATTGTGTTAGTGATTGCTCTTCCAGACAAAACCTCAGATTTTGGCTTGCTTGTTCTAGGTTCACAAATGTGCCAAAGAAAAATATTCAGTACGCTATAAGAGATGTCACTGTAAATATATTTCTTCATGCAATAACAGGATGTGATAAAACTTCTTCAATGTTTAGGAAAAGAAAATGGACTGCATTCAATTTTTTTGAAGAAGGAGAAGAAACTCAAGAAAGAATTACTTATATATCCTCTGTTGACATTATTGCTTTTTTATTATTCATATGTATGGTGGGAACTTCATTGATAGCATAGACAAGACAAGATACAAACTTCACCTTAGCACAATAGCAAAGCAGCCAATATGCACCCACGTTTGATTTGTCAGTTTCACCATCAACATCTGATGCAGCAAGATAGCACAGCCTGCGAGCTTTCCACGTGTTCAGATCTGGCTTGGCGTGGCTCTCTCCTCCCCCAACTACACGGGGTTGGGAGAATAAAGATGGCTACCTTTTACCAGTACCAACCACATTACCACTTGCCCGAGTGTTTGCTTCAACTTAAATTTGTAATTGCAAATCCAAATGTGAACGTAATTATGAATGTCATCTTAATGGTCTCCCCTGCACCAGTATGTGTGGCATTTGTGGTGGAGAAGTGTGTGGCAAACAGATAAAGACAACCAAAGTCAGTGAAGAAGAAAACGAAGATATAGTGAAAGAGCAGGATGTCGCCGCCAAAGCACTGCTATGACCACTGATGCGCCTCCTACCCGCCGAAGCACGATGCTCTTGTTGAATCATTCATTAGTTGATAATGCAGTTCTCAATTTGTATAACATTATTCTGTATTTATGACGAGCTTCAGTAACGAAGAACCTAACTATAAGCTACGCCCTGATCGTTGCCAACTAGATTCTGCTCGACCAGCCATTGACATAACCAAATTTGTTTTCTTCGCTTCTGACACTCTCCCCACACTCCATTACTTTCCTAAATATAAGTATTTATACTTAATTTTTAGCGATCTATAATTTTTATGTGAAACATTTTTTGATCCCATCCCTTATAATAAAAAGAAAACAGCTTTGTAAAATATTTGTCTGGCTTTCCGCTAGGTATAGTGTAACATTAAACTGACTGTAATCACATAAAATGTTCATACCTTCCTATGATAACTTTACCAACAGTATAAAATGTATTTTTATCCAATATGCATCTTTCTAACTACTTTTATCTAGCCGCTAACATTGAAAACACAGAAATTCAAAATGGCGGCCTGTTTTCCACCATAGGGGATTTAGTGCAACTGGGATTTTGTGGGACTCAACGGTGCTGTGTTCCATGAAATAATTTTTATATGCACACCAATTTTCAGCTTGATATTCCGTTTATCCCTCATCTTGCCTAATAATGAGTATTTGTACTGAACTATAATGATTCAAGGTCCCATCGCTAATAATAATATAATTATTGTACCTTCTTCCAAATATAACAAAAACAAATATTTTCTGACAAATGTGTATTCCATTAATAATAAAAACACCAAATTAATTATCTCAACAACGGTATTATTGATTGGTGTGCTCAACTTTGATATGAAAAGCTGGAGTCAAAATACGAGCGGAGCATATTGGGAATGGTTTTTCCATTAATTGTTTTCTACTTTATCTACAGGCTAATTCTGGTTCAATTATTTGAATTCCTCCTTCTCATTTTGCATTCTTAAATAAACTAGTGTAGTACATTCTAGATAACACAAATTGACAATAAGGAACATGTCACTTGATAATGGATACATTTTAAATGTAGGTGAAAAATTATCAAACACTATAGCACTGCATCTTACTACTCGGGCGGGTTATTCACTATCAAACTAAAACTACACTTATATTAATCTACTAGTTACTGATAATTATTTGACATCACTCTTTGAGACATAATTAAAAGAAGAAAATTAAATCAAATTTATGAATTCACCTACCTTTCTAGGTGCTGGTGACCTGCTAGTGGGATGTTTCCGTCTTGAGGGGCTGACTTCCTTGGGCTTAACGGCCTTTGCAGTGCAAACGGTAGAGGGTGGGGACCTTTTGTTGGTAGGACTGTTCTTCATCTCTCTTGAGGGTGGATACTGACACATCCATTCACTGCATATACAAACAAATTACCAGTCCATCATCCAGAATCATTCACCATAAATGTTTTAGTTTGGCTAATATAGAGCAGCGTTATTCAACCTTTTGGGCTCCACAGCAAAGTGAGTGGTGTTTGAGGCGTGTGCAAATCCGCATACTCTCCACCATTCTCTATACATACACACCATAACATCCAATAATTATTATTAGTGCAGAAGCATAAACAATGCAGTTCACATACTATTTCAGCTTATTAAACAAAATGAACAAATATTTTTTTCAAATAAATTATGCTTTTAAGCCAGCTTACAGGATTATTTGATCATAATTAAAATTGTTTGAATGTATGTTGCTAATATGCTTGATAAATATTATAGAATATATTTAATGTATCAGTTTGAAGTGCGCCTGAAACTCGCCAAGTGTCATATCATCAGAACCGTCAACACCAGGGCCTCCACCGTGGTTCGGATTCCACGTTAAACTGTAGGTCCTCCATTTCATCTCACAATCACCCTACCTTTACACATTAGCGTAAGTGCGTATAACCGGAACGGGTAGCAAGACGCGGTGCTAATAATAACAATAATAATAAAATAAGAAATTATATATCATAACATTTCTTATTTATTTATATATATAATGTTAATTTGAAAAAAAATTGAGTGTCAAAACCATAATATTATAATGTGGACCGAGTTCCAGGTGCACTCTCTACGTTAGTTACTTTGGGGCCAGAGTCCCAGTGCAATGAGCTTATAGGTCCTTTATTTCACCCACTCACAGTTATGTTCTAACTCAAGACATCATCGGCCAGTATCAGCTTACCCCCTCTCACTGTGATTCAACATTCACCATTTCTCTCAGATATCCCATCTTGGACCACTCGTTTTAACAACAAAAAACAACCCCAGTTACCGGTTGTTTTTAAATATTGCCGCACGATAGAAACAAACATTATTAGCAAAACAAATAAAATAAGAAATTTCAATAGCGCTCAAAACCTGGACACATGAAAATATAACTTAAATTGGTGACTTTTTTATTTAGGCCAATATGTTAAATAAGTAATATAAATGGCTACCTATTACCTCAAGTTGTTATTATTATTATTATTATTATTAGCACCGCGTCTTACTACCCGTTCAGGTTATACGCACTTATGCTAATGTGTAATGGTAGGGTGATTGTGAGATGAAATGGAGGACCTACAGTTTAACGTGGGATCCGAACCACGGTGGAGGCCTGGCATTCCTCACATTCACAAGTTGTGATTAATACACGTCTTGTCAGAGGTGAAGGAAGGGTTTGGCAATCAGATAAATCTGTGCCAGGACCGAGGATTGAACCCCGGACCCCCAGCACAGAAGTCCGACACCTTACCCCTAGACCACCAGGTCACCTGTAACCTCAAGTTAATAGTCTACTATAGAAACAACTAAGACTTGAACTACTCACCCCATCCATGAAAGAAATATAAAAACAAAGCCATCCGAGAGTGAAATGTTTCATAAAACAAACATGGCCATTCCCACCAGGACCTACCATAGGATTGGAATCTCAAATGGGTATCTTAGGGGTGGTTTTTCCAATCCCTTCTCCATGATAACGCAAGTGCACTTAATCTAAATTACCTTCCTCATTTCTAGCCCTTAAATTAAGCTGTTAATAGTCTTGGTGATAAATTAAATCGACTGCTAGACCATTAAGGTGGACATTATTATAATGTATCTATATGAGACATTATTTTAAGTTTAGGAACAAGAGAACACACCTGTACGTGGAAGGTGACTTCTTGGTGTCATAGACGATGTAGTGGAAAAACTCTGATTCACTTGAGGTGAGTCCCGGTACAATGCTTGCAGTAGAGGTTTGCGCCAAAAGCTGCCTATCTTTCAAAGAAGTGGCGCTGAGTGTACCAGTTGAGCACAGAAACGGTGAGTTGTGGAGCGCATCACTGTGACATACTGACACTTCATGGGACTTTCGGGATCGGTCAGTGGAGGCCTTGCGAGATTTGTGTGTGTGGTTGGTCAACAGCGAGTTGCGTGATTTGTTGATTTGAGGAGGCGAAGTGTTCACAGCCTTTTTGGCATGGTAAATTCTCTTGTAATGACTTCTCATAAGATTGTACACATTGATGTGATCATTGATGCTATCCCCGTATGGAGAAAATACTAGAAAAAACAATTCAACTATGTTAGGAGTATTGAATATCACAAAGTTTCCAGAATATATTAGTTTATGTTGTAAACAAAATATAATAGAATACATGAAAAAATATGCAAGGCCAAACAGTTTATAAATATCTGAATTAATATTTGATCAAGTGTTGGTTTAAATCACTGTGATGTTTTATATAGAATTCAAAATAAAGATTAATAAAAATGTGTTTCTTAGGCATGTTCCCAGATTAGGATGAACCAAAGAAAAATCTCAATGTAAACAAATATGATAGTGTAACCATTTAAATTAATGAAAATATTAAAATAAATGTGTTTTCTATTAAAAATATGGTAAGTTTATTTTTCTAGATGTTCACTAAATTGCTTATGATTCATTGCATGTTTCTTAGAATGAACCAAATAAAAATCTCAATGCAAACAAATATGATAGTGCAACCATTTAAATTTAGATAATTATATTGAAATGTGATTTATATTAAAAATAAGTTGTTTTGTTCTAAACATTCGCTAAATTGTGTAAGAAAGCATGTTTCTTAGAACTAACCAAATAAAAATCTCATTGTAGGCAAATATTACAGTATACTGCAACCATTTAAATTTATAATAGTATTAAAATACATTATTTATTAAAAAATAATAGGTTTTTATCTAGAATTTCACTATATTGTGTATGATTGCATGTTTCATGTCAAATTTTAGCATATTTCCTAATTAGTAAATTCCTTGGTGGTTGTCAGGTTGTTGTAATTGACCAACCAGTGGTGTTGTATTAGTTGGTGCAATAAGTCAGTGGGAAGGAAAGCAGATAATATGAAACCAATAATTAGTTTACAAGAAATGACAAAAATTTTGTTTATTGTTGAAATAAGTTTTTATCATATCCATTTACTTTACCAGTTAAACTTATTATTAAATCCTGAGACCAGTTAGAGTAGGATAACTTCATTTTTGAATTATTTTATTTTAAAGTTTTATGGACAACTGTGGATGTGACCATAAAATCGTCTCATGTGGAACATTGAGCATATTTGTCACAAGTTTTCTAGCCCTGCTCTAGGTAAACAGTTAAAAAATCACTTTTAATTATTTATTACAATCAAAGATAACTTCTAAGATGGCATTTCTGGTTTATTCCTGCCTTATGAATTAGCCAAGCAGCCAATGAGAGGAATAAACGAGAAATGTATTTTTAAAACCAAAATAGTTTGATGCTAGATAAGAGATTACATAATATAAATAGCTATATAATAATTCAGCTCACAGATAAGCCATCAACACAAAGGAGAAAGGGATATATATAAAGAAGGAGAGAGACAGAAAGATATATAGATAAAATTGGTATTTAAGTTTTGTATACTTAATTACCAATTTTATTTAAAAAACAAAAACAAATTTTCACTATAGCTTAGCCTGATCAACTTAAAATTAAGTAATCAACATCCAATACCATTTCAAACTCATTACTGTAACATCCCGACTCAGGGGCGTACTTAGCTAAAGCGCTAGTTTCGTGTTGAGCTAGACTGCAGAGGACAGGGGGATCGAAGTTCAAATCTCAGTCGGGTGAACTAGGGGTGGTTTTTCCTAAAAGGTTTTCCATTCTCCCTTCACGCAAATGTGAGTTCACTTCCTCTACATTCAACCCTTCCAATTCCTAATCCATTAGCGTAATTAGTACTTAAGTGTATAGCCCGAACAGGTAGTAAGACGAAATGCTGAATAAAATAAATAAATAAAGTACTGTAACAAATAATACACGCAGAAAGAGATTTTATACACAATGTCTAGCGATGGTTTTTTTTTAAAAATAATATGAACTTTAATCAAAGTATATTGCATACTTTATCTAATCTGTAAGGTAAAAAATGGTGGTGACCTGGCAGTCTAAGGGTATGTCAGACTTCTGTGCTGGAAGTCCGGGGTTCAATTCTCAGTCCGGGCACAGATTTATCTGATTGCCAAACCCTTCCTTCACCTCTGACAAGACGTGTATTAATCACAACTTGTGAATATGAGGAATGCCAGGCCTCCACCGTGGTTCGGATCCCACGTTAAACTGTAGGTCCTCCATTTCATCTCACAATCACCCTACCATTGCACATTAGCGTAAGTGCGTATAACCCGAACGGGTAGTAAGACGCGGTGCTAATTATAATAATAATGTAAGGTAGAAAACTTAACTTCCATTATTAAACTATGGTAGGCTATAATGTAATCCTTCAAAGTAAGACTAATACCTCTAAGAGTAAACAAAGTGTAAAACCATTAGATTTCATATATCGTCCATAAATACTCTGAACTGAAACTTTAAGTACTTGACTACTCAATGGAGTTCAAAATATGTGCAAAGCAATAAGATAAATTAGTTTATAATAATTATATCATATAGTATCTCTTATCCATCATAAAAGTTCATGCTCCTTCAGAAAATTAATTTGTTTTCTAAAATTCCCCACAATTTCTGGTCCATATACAGATTATATTTTTACATTAAAATGACCAATTCGACAAAGATATGTCAAATTAAAAACCATAAAAAATTTATGAAAAACTTACCACTGGTATTTATGTGCTTCCTATTTGTGATGGTGACATTCCTCATTGTCTGGATGAATTATACAGCACACGAATGAATTCATTATAGATTATCTTCACTATGTTGTGAATTAATTAATATTAAATGATGCCACCAATCCCTCTGCTCCATTTTACAACTGCAATGAAAATCATTGTACATACAGTAGGCGTATATTTAGTCACACTTGTAACATATTTTTATTTTTCATCCTTAGAGGTAGACTTGAGTGCAGATTATTGGTGAAACACTTTAATCTAAGAAATTAGGAAAAGGGTGAATTTTATTGACATGTCACAGCGCTAAACCAGAGTGTCAATTAGTGAGAAATATTTAAATACCAGCAAGGGAATACCAGTACCAAGTAATGTACATATTATTTACCAATTAATGAAGCAATATTTAAGCCTATTATTTGGCATTATATTTATAAATTTATTCAAAGCTATATTTAATTGTAGACAAAAACACAATGTTACTATTCAAATGGTTCGTCAGCTTAGCTCAGGTGGCAATGTATCTGCATAGTGAATAAAGGTTCCGGGTCTAATTCCTGGCTTGGCTGGGGAAAAAAATTGGTAAAATTGGGATTTCCCCTTTCACAACGATGAATTAACCGTCAGAGCATTGGGTGTTTAAACTGTTCTTTAATTAGGTTAATTTGTAAGTCATAAACTAATATAATTAGTCAGTTTAGAAAGTGCATGTTAAATATCCTGAATATATATATTTTTTTAAAGTACTCAAATGGAAGGTCAATTTTCAAACAATTCACTAAAACACAGTTAAAATACCAAAATACAAAGAGAGGATACAAACTAACGGCCTACAACACAAAGATGGACATGAGACACTCACTTCTTGGTCCGGTCTCCTTGACTGTGTCCTAACAACGGCTTGGTTCATACATTATAAATGTACATTCAGCCTGACGTCTCAACAGGTAAACAGAACTTCTATCTCCACCCCTTCTCCCTAACATCATCACAGCTACATGTGCCTCAACATATGATGGTCAGGCAGTGGTGTGTAGTGGAGTGCTCCAAGGGAATCTGACCTTGTTAAAACTGTACCTCTGATCTGCATGCCTCACAATGGGAATGTATTCCCCTCTATACCTGAACAATGGATGCTCTACTGAGGGGTGTGAACAGCTCACAGGTACGGTTTAGACTAACGCTGCTTAACCTGGCAACACTTCACGACACGACACTGCGGCCAAGTAATGTTTAACATTATTACTCCTGGACAGTAAAATGTCACTAAACATAAAATGGAAGGATACTTCCTAATTTTCAAGAATATACAACATGTAGTCAGATTCGTATATGAAGAAACAGTTTTGACAGTTATGAAATCTAATAAAGCCATCATATACTCATAATCAATGCCTGATTTACGTATGTAGGAGACTCGATGTAGCATAGAGTGCAGGGCCCCCATAAAACCAAATAAATTACATCATAGTGTGTCTGAGGAAAGTTAAAAACTAAACAACTGTTTTATCACTGAATGATCAGTGGGGAATTTCCTGGTAAATATTTTAATTGTCATCAGGATTTTTATTTTTTATTTAAACCACAGACCTATCAATTTGTTTTTACCTAATTATTTCATGAAAGAAGAACATTACTGTAAGCACAAAACAAGAAGGCATTTACAATATAAAATTAGAGTTAACATTTTCTTTCTTGTGGGAGTTTGTCGGGGTCCCTGTTTGTGGGGTGACCCCCTGGAATAATTCCCCCCTACCCCTTAGATCTGACAATGCTCAAACATAAAGTCATGTGATTTTCAGCTGTCATTTTTGATAGATAAAATCAATACCTTCAAGATAATAAAAATTGTTTGGTAAGATATTATCAACATTAATTGATGAGCACAAAAAATGTTTTTTTTTATTTATTTTTTTCAACCAGAGTCCTAATTTATACGGTATATTTTTTTAGCAATGTGTCTTACTACCCATTCAGGTCATACAATTGAACATATAAAAGTTTAGGTCAGAAACAATAATTGAATGACATGACAGTAGTAGGTAGAGGAATCAGTTAAATTGTCCCACAGAGCATTAATCTGGTATTGAATAATTAATTTCACTAACTTAAATAGTATAATAGGTTAAACTGTCTAAAAATTTTCCATATTAAATAGAATTAAACTGTAAGGGATATTTGAACTATGAAAGGAATAGCCTTAATAAAATAACACTGTAATTTAAAAGTATGGAATACAAAAAAATGTTAGTTAAAATGCAATTTTACAATCAGATTGAGTAAAAGTATGGATCGTAAATTTTAAATAGGCCTACCAATATTGAAGTGCAATTAATTTGGGTATCACTTTAGGTATTTAGTAAGAAAATCCAGTGATTGTACAGAATGATAAATACATTGTTATTATTTATTTGGAAAGCTTTTGAAAAGCTTAAATAATATAATGAAAATTAATATATGTGTCTCAACCATAATTCAAACCTTTATCAGTGAAAGGTATCTTTTTATTTTATTTATTTTTTATTTTTGAACAGCATTTCATTATTTATTCAGGCTGTCCTTATTTTAATCAAGCTTGTAGGTCAGGGATAAGGAAAGTAGAGTTTAGATAAAATGTACCTGTAGAGCAGAAAATTATTTACGAAACTCTTCTCTCAGTGCACCCACCGGGAATATGAACCCCAACCTCCTAATTAACTGTCAAACCAAATTAAACGAGCTTGATGTTTAGTCTGAGTGTCCCCAGATGCGGATTTTATCATAATCAAATATATCACTTTTTTACTTAAAGAAACTTTTGACACAGCTCACATTATAACGTGTAAATGGAGCAAATTACCCACAATATGCCATTCAACTTTTCTTACTGCGAGTATAGCTCCCTCCCAAGAGCAATCAATACATACACAAGAGGGCAGCTCAGCTAGCTAACAACATCGTACATGCCCCGCTATCAATTACTAACATCCGATCAGGATATCAATGGAACATCAATAATATAACATTAGCTAGGGCGGAGGAAGCATGGGAGAATGGAAACAAAAATCAATAACTTTAAAAACTGTAAGAAAAATATATTTACAATCAAAGCTTAAATGATGGTGTGTTCCACAAAATACTACAGGGTGTTTCACTCATGTTGGGATCAACGTTAACTTGAAGTTAACTTAACATAAAGGATCTCCTTGTGTTTCAAAATGAAAGCGATCATGATGCAATTAACTTAACGTAATAGATGTCCTGGGAGGTCTTTCATGTTAAGTGAATGTTACATGAAGGGTATCACGTGATCTGGCCAGCCAATCATTATGTGAGTGACGTAGTAATTCATTTGTTGGTATTATGACCAAGGTTTACTCTTTAGATTAAGTTCTAGTGATCAGATATTGAAACGAAATAATTAAACTAAAATAGGAAAGCTAAATTTATCAAAAAAGTGTAATAATAGATATTTATTATATCGATTGAAAACTGTAAACATTCACAGATCATCACTTTACAAATAGTACAAATCACAGATAATACTCGAGAATGCAGATGTTTGGCTCGAGTTGTTACGTTAAGCTACGTGAATTGTGATCACACTTCTGTTTTCTTAAGTTAAGTGAATGTTACATTAAGTTAAAGTTAAGTTGATCATGATCATGAAAAGAACTCCGCGTTTCAAAAATTTTGGGAACCACTGCTCTAGATGGTGATGCATGACACAATCATTATTTAACAAGTAAGTTAAAAGTGGTCCACAACTAGATGTCTCGACTAATGAGACACCATCTATGAGGGCCCAAAGTTCATGTATTCAAACGGTAACATTTAATATATTATCTAAAATCATTCATAGACTAAAATGACTAAAATTACTATTTTGTCATGAGTATGATGGGATTAAACTAACCAAAGATGGAACACAGACATAATCTCACCATCATATATCAAATAATTTTGAGAATTATTAACATTTGTTCTCATAGTTTTTTTATTTAACACCGGGTATTACTACCCATTTGGGTTATTCGCTTATGTACTAATTACGTTAATGGTTTTAGGTTATATTTAAAGGACGTGTACTCACATTTGTGTGGAGGTAGAGCAAAAAAATCATCTAGGAAAAAAGCCTTTATTATACCTAAACGAGATTTGAACCTCGACCTTCCCATCATCGGCAGTCTAGTGCACTGTGGGAGTAGCGCCTTAGACCATGTGGGCCACCAAAGCGGGTCCATAATTTATTTTGGGATCTTTAAACCTCATGTAGGTGACCTGGTGGTCTAGGGGTAAGGGTGTCAGACCTCTGTGTTGAGGGTCCGGGGTTCAATCCTAGGTCCCGGCACAGATTTATCTGATTGCCAAACTCCTTCCTTCACCTCTGACAAGACGTGTATTAATCACAACTTGTGAATGTGTGGAATGCCAGGCCTCCACCGTGGTTCGGATTCCACGTTAAACTGTAGGTCCTCCATTTCATCTCACAATCACCCTACCATTGCACATTAGCGTAAGTGTGTATAACCCGAACGGGTGGTAAGACGCCATGCTAATAATAATAATAATAATAATAATAATAATAATAATAATAATAATAATAATAATAATAATAATTTAAACTTCATTTTGACATCAACCATATTTTTAAATAACAGACTAAAGACCCAGGAGGTCTAGCCGTAATTTACTGCTCAAACTGAGCCCTTACAACATTAATTCTAAAGACCATTCATTGACTCTTCCACCCTTCATGCCTCGTGTAATAAAAGACACGATAAAACAGGGTGAATGCTACCATGAGACGAGAGGGAAGGAGTGGCGGGAATTTAACATTTACACACACTTGCCCACATAAATGAGGGGTAGCAGCACCAAGAAGGGTGGGGACCCTGCCTTTTTAGACATATGGGAAAATAGACCATCTGGGAAAGGACTTTCACAAAAGAAAAGGGAGTTACACAAAAATAAAGTGACAATTGATTTGAAGTACATTTCTATTTTAAAAGTTTTCTCTTGCTTCAGAGTAGCCATCTTTTAGTTTGTAATTGCATTCAATTGTTCAAGTTTAGGGTTAAATTTGTATGTATAAATAAACTAAGATGATAAAGTGGTTTGTTTAATAAATTAGATTGGGTTTAAATTTATTAATAATGTATTGATAATAATTAATATATAATATCTCCATTGCAAAATTCATAATAAAATACCAGCGTTTACAATAAAACATAATGATTAGAAAGTCTCAGATCGATTTTTAGAATTAGGCCTGGTAAGTTCTCTAAATACACTTCCTCCAGGGGTATACCGAGCATTTTTGTAATGACTGCACTATTGAAATCAAGGAGGTATTCTTGTTTTGATTCTGAATTTGTTACTGTCATAAATACTTGGGTAGATCTATTTCTTGACAAAAGAAAAAAAAAATATTGTTTCCATTTTATTTTCAATCTCGTTTACAAACATCATTAACCATAAAACAAAGAGGTATTGTAAATAATTACTGCCACAGCATTACAATTTTCAAGTACGAAGATAAATATTTTATAACCGTTTTGTACTATATCCTGGTATTTTAATTAGCCAAAGACTCTCTTTCTCTCGTTGCATTCTTATTAATTGATGCGTCTATTCTAGTCCATGCATAATGGGTAAATAGTTAGAATTAAATCAACTTTATAAATTGTTTAAATAAAATATAGTTGAAAAATTATGCCTCTACAGAAAAATCGAACCCAAGATTTTTGGCTAGGTGTTCTGTTCCAATGCTTTACCATTCCACGAATTAATCTATTCTCAAGAGCATTCCTCACTCATAGTTTGGCACACTAAAATAAGGGTCAATGGTTTGATTCCTGTGTCCAGGTCTTATTTTTAAACTATATCTAGTTCAAAGGAACCCCAATGTACGGCTATATCCGTACCACCTACACCGGTGGTCACATCATCATACACATCACTCTCATGCTATACTGGATTTACAGCTACAGTAAGATCAAGGTTCAATTCCTGGTCAGGTATACAAGTCCCGTCCCGTCCCATCTTCCCTTATAAATGTGGATACATTTCCTATAAAATTCTACTTTCCTCATATATCCAATTATACCTCCATAAGGAAATCCTCTTTTTGATTTATGAGGTAATTATTATATTCGGAAGAAAGTAAATGAAAGGTAGATACAAACATATAAAAGGTACAACCCAAAAATGACAGTGACAAATTTTCAAGGTGAAAGATCTGCTGTCTTACCCCATAACCTCAAAATGTTAGTGGCTTCAAATCCAAGAACAGTAACATAGAATCAATCACAGAAATCAGAATAAATGTATTAAAAACAAATCTATCTTGTTAACAAATAGTAAAAAAAAAAAAAACATTAAAAATTATTTTGTTAGTTAAACATTAATTTTAAACATATGAAATGTTCTCTACAACATTGGAGTTTTAATAGAGGAACAGCCGATTAGTAGTTTTTTACTACAGCCCCATTTAAATAGCTGATGCTTTATCAATATTGTCAACTAAGGTAACAAAAGAACTCAAAATATAATAAAAGTTATTTTAATAATTTTTAATATTAATACTTTCCACTTAAAGTAAAAATGGGACTGTGCAAAGCTGTTTTTGTGTATAGTTGAGAAAAAATCATAGTCTTAGTATAGTCTAATAATCTGTCCTGCCGCTGTAGTTTCAGTAATTTTTGTAATTCAGATACTGTCCTTCCTCCCAGAATTATACCATAGGATCACTGATGAACATGGTGTGTAAAGGAACCGAACAAGTAATCATCTGTATTTTTAATTTTAGTAGCTTTTGTCATTCAGACTTGCTATTTTTCAAAAACAAAAGTCCGCTCTCCTGAACCTAAACCGGCAGTGTTAGATCAGCTCGAGCCCAGGAATCTGTATTTTTAATTAAATTTCTTACAAAAGTGCACTTGGAGTGGATTTAAATACAATGATTTCCCCGATATCGCCATCGTCTCACCAAATGAATGATGGTACATTTCCTCAAAGTTAACCTTCCTTGACATAAGTCGTAAACATCCTGAATGGGCAGAAAGGTGTTGACTAATTAGCAGAGTTCAAACCAAAATGCCTTTTTGAGAAGGGTCATGTTAACTCTGAAGAGCAAGTTAAAAGTGACTCATGTCCAAGAATTACATATGTGTGTGTTAGTCCCATTTTTATTGAGCTTCAAATAACATGAGAAATAGTAGCCCCAAAAAAAGATGAATCAGGCCACCACACTCATTTTAAAGTGAAGGACAACTCTATCAGATGAGTTTGATAGTCCTTACCTTAACTTTTTACTTTATTAACTTATTTACAACTAACCAGAATAAAAGGTTCTCAATGAAAAACCCACGATTAAATTAGAAGACAATCCATATGTTTCTAATTGAATGTATAAAGTGTATCTGTTCAGCCCCCCCCCCCCCCCCGACCCTCAAAGTTAGAGAGAGCCAGGCTACTACACTCCAGTAACAACAAAAAGGTTGTCAGGGCAACACCCTATATTCACCTGGACATAACAGATCAATATTACTAGGGCGGTGATAAACTTGACTCACCACAGATCACTTCAAGCACAAGTGTGAGACAAACATGCACATAGCCAGATTACACTCCCATTCACATACGTCACTGAGCAGGGAAGAAATATGAGAAGGAGCTTTGGTTCAGTTACAAGAACACTCTAAAATAGGTTTATTTTTTTCTTAGGCTCTTTTTTTTTAATTGGTATATTTTAACAGTAGGGTTATTTGAGTTTACCTTGGCAATAAGGAGTGTAATTTTTTATTTATTCAGTTTTTTACAGGCCCGGTATCTTACAAACTTTAAATCCGGGCCGTTTTTTCCCCATAACTTTGACTTTTCTCTTACAATTTCAATATGAATTTCCTTTTTAACATTACAAAACAGATTTTGGCTCTTAACTTAAATGAAATTCAACCACCCCCTAGCTCCATTTGGTCCGCCCCGCCCCGCCTCGAGTAACGCCCCCGGTACACTCCCCCGCTGGGCCCTTCACAATGCCCGGGATTTAACAAGGAGTGAGAAAGAGAATTTAGAAGAATGACCTGTACTATTGTGGAGAGAGGATGGGAAAACTAGAGTGATAAAATCACCCGGCCAGTATCTAACTCCTTGAAAGAATTTGAAAAATTCAAATTTCAACCTTCTTAAATTGATCTCTTCTCATCTATATACAGTCGTTATTCTGTTACGGTAGAGCCCTAAAATACTAAAGCACCCTCAGGCCTCAGCAACGTCTTCCAATTGATCTGCTTCTGTGGTTGTATGGTCTAAGGTGTCACTCTTGCAATGACAGGGAGATAAGGGTTGTGTTGAGCCAGACCACCGAGGACAGTAAAATCGAGGTTTGAATCTCGGTCGAGTGAACTGGGGGTGGTTTTCCCTAAATGGTTTTCCACTCTCCCTCCACGCAAATGCGGGTTCACTTCCTCTATATTCAACCTTTCCAATTCCTAATCCATTAGTGTAATTAGTACTTA
The DNA here is from genome assembly GCA_033556935.1 of Timema podura. Taxonomy (NCBI): domain Eukaryota; kingdom Metazoa; phylum Arthropoda; class Insecta; order Phasmatodea; family Timematidae; genus Timema; species Timema podura. Next base: position 4,356,466 of record JAVRXN010000008.1, on the reverse strand, counting down.
AGCATATAACCCGAACGGGTAGTAAGACGCGGCGCTAAATAAAAATAAATAAATGTATCCCCTTATGCAAAGAGATAGTGTAATCAGAAAATTTAAAAATAGCACCTGGACAAGGGAATCGAACTCGGGACCTTTGGCTTAGTACGCCAATGTTCTAATCACTGATCTATCCAGGAATTGTCCCATGCCCAGGATCATTCTTCACTCATATTTTAATTCGTACTAAAACATACATAATAAGGAGCGTTCCTGTTTGGGGTTCATGGACTATGAGTATGTGACAACTTCTCGCTCATTTCTATAAAACTAAACCTCTCGAAACTTCCGTGTTCAACAACAACAATTTGAACGACGGTTGACTCCACTATCAAATACTTTAAGTTAGTAAAATTAGGGAGGGAAAAACAACATATGTTAGTATAAGTCTATATCTAGCATGCAGCAGTTACGTTGCTCAATAAAAGAAAAGATAAGGAGGGACTTAAATATCTTATTGTCTGTGTATTGCATCTTACTGTTTAGACTATACACATATTTAAACTAATTAGTTAGGGATGAGGGAGGTTGAATTTAGAGAAGATAGAGTGGAAAACCATTTAAGGAAATAAAATATTCAGGACACTAGATCAAGATTTGAGCTCCAGCCTAGTCACAGGCAAGGCCGTAGTCGGCGGTGAGGGGGGGGGGGGGGTTCAACCCCCCTCACCCCTGAAATTTTATGAACAAAATATATATGGCTTTATTTATGGTTCAAACCATATAAAAATTAAGGTAAAAGTACAAATTAGGGGGGGGGGGTCTGTGTTACCATAAAAAAACACTTCAGATAGCTTCTAGAACAGTTTTTTATTTAGAATTTTTTCTAGCCTCCGTCAATTGGGGTATGGGCCCACCAAACCCCCCCCCCCCCCCCCCCGAAATTATTGGCTGGCTACGGCCTTGGTCACAGGCAAGCCATACTAAGCAAGAAAAAAGCCTGAATCTGTTTGCCATTTCCCTACAAAGTTTATTGCTAGTTTATTTGTAATTATGTAAAAAATTTTTGTAAAGCGTTGACAGACTCAAAGAACAAAGCGAGTTTCAAGTATTTTTTTTAATAAAATGTTTAGTCTCTGTAGTTATAATACAGTACTGAGTGAGCTAATGGTTTTTAAAATCTGTCTCAAATTAATTGTTTATAAATATAAATGTGGAAATTAAGTTTATTTGCAAAAGCATTCTAAAGTGCGCCGTGGAGTTTGGGAACCATGCTTTTAAGTTATTGGTTCGAATTTTACTGTCAAAAAATCAACATAAAAGTCAATGAGTGCACATTTAATTAATTATATTAAAATTACAATACTAATATTCATGTCATAGAGTGGTTCGGTAATACTTTGACAATTTCAATTTTAACAACCAAGTTGAATAAAGAGTCAAAGAAAGAAATATTCAAGAAATTGCCCTTGGATTTAAAATGAGATGATCTCGGGTGTATTCTTGCACACAACAACTTTTATTTTTATAAAAATTGGTCTTAGATATGGGAGGTCATATTTGTATCAATATTTTAAGCGTACCACAGATTCTGACAATGTTGACCGTTAGAAAATGGGAATATTTTTATCAATTTTTGAATAAACTTTTCTCATTTAAGAACATTACACATCCTGAAAACTTATTGAAACTATAATTAACATTACATCTAGGAACACACAATTTTCTTGGCATTTTATTTAGTTGTCATAACATTATTATTTTTACCTTCAGTATGTGTGGATTTGTAATTAATTGAAAACTATTAATTATTATATACCATAGGAAAGTTAAAGGTCCATAGTTTTAAGAATGGTTAATGGTTAGTCCAGAATATTAATATAAACTACTTATTTTTTAGGAAACATTATATATATATATATATATATATATATATATATATATATATATATATATATATTATATATATAGTAGTGTGTGTGTTATGGAAATAAAATAGTTTTTTTTTAAATTTCTTGCAATAACTCAGGTCAAAAATTGGTATTTTCCTCAATTTTATAACTTACTAACCAAGAGTTATTCCCCATAATTTGGTTTGTTACCTTTCATCTAACTTTTGGGAGCAATCCCCCTCTCCTAAATTTGAAATTTCCTTTCGTAACAATTTGGAATTTAATTTTTGGTATTTTTGTTACACATTACAAGTGTAGATTTTGTGCCTCCTCCTTTACTCTAAGGTACTATATTAGCTCCTTTAATTTTAGGGTCAGAGATTTATTATTAACTTAAAAAATAGTTACTAAAATTTGTGTTACTGAAGTAAAATAGTGTTACGGAAGGAAATCACAAATTTTTTTGGGTTGATAAACATTGTTTTAGGTCTACCTAGTTAAAAACAGTTTGTTTTTGCCATGGCCTAAAAATAAAAAATAAATCTTAACTCATATATAGGAATTTTAAAAATAATAATAAAAAAGCCTAATTTTGAGAATTTTTTTTGCTGCATTAAAAGAGTTGGTTAACTACATTCACCTTATGTTTAGTTTACCTCCATTTTTTGTTTTAATGTGTTCACTGGGTGCTTAGCAAGTAGTATTGAAATCTGGTGGAGCTTGTTAAAATAAAGAAAACGTTTTTGTAGTACATATTTTCTGTTACTTTCGCTACATTTTTGCCATAAAATTGCTCAAAATACTCTCTCCATCGCTCTCTTATACCATTTTTATCCCAGATCATCTCACCATGTTCATTATGAATGCCATACGTCTTTCCTTGCACTCCTTGTTTCGTTCTCTTTACCCACTTCCAGAGCAGCTTCTTATTTCATTCAAAATCATTCTGTATTCTTTTCTCCTTTTGATCTAATTTGCTCTTTACTCTCCTTAATACTTTTTTGCATTCGTCTTTTTCTCTTTGTATATACATGCTCACAACATCTTATGTTCTGCTTCACAATAATCATTCCTTTGTGTGCTTCTTTCTTTTCTCTCGCAGATCCTTTCATCTGTTCATTCCACCATGTACCTCTTTTTAAGTTTCCCACCACTGCGGATCCACACACAACTTTCGTGCACTCAACTACAGCCTATTCTATTTTGTTCCAAACCCGCCTCGGTGGCGTAGTTGGCTAACGCGCTAGTCGTGTTGAGCTCGACTGCCGAGGACGGGGAGATCGAGGTTCGAATCTCGGTCGGGTGAACTGGGGGGGGGGTTTTCCTAAATGGTTTTCCACTCTTTTCCTCCACGCAAATGCGGGTTCACCTCCTCTAGTAGGTAGTAAGACGTGGTGCTAAATATTATATTATTATTATTATTATTATTATTTTGTTCCAAGCATTTTCAATATCATTGATTTTTATTTTGACATTCCATTCATACTCATATAAAGTTAATTTTTCTCCCAGCTTTCTTTCATATTGTGTTTCCGCCTTTTAGCCTGCAACATTCCCACTTTCACTCTTACTTGCTTAATACTCTTGCGCTGCTTCCTCACAAAATTCCTACCTACGTCAACAACTGAGATCACTAGGAAGTTATTTGTTCCAAATTCAGCTCCACGCACAGCCCTACTATTATTTAACACCACAAAATCAATCATCCTTCTCAAATTGTCTCTTTGCCATGTATACGAGTGAATATCTTGGTGCTTAAACCATGTGTTCGACACAATTAAACCTTTTTATAAGCACAGGCTCACTAATTCATTACCATTTTCGTCTACCCTGTCATCACCATATTTTCCTAACACTCTTTCTGAATTCTCTCTTTGGATCCCTACTCCCCACCCAACCATTAATATCTCCTAACAAAATAATTCTTTCACTCGGTTCACATACAGTACATTCAAGAATTCAATGAGATCATTCCGAAACTCCGCTCTCACATTCTCATCTCCACCCCCCCCCCCATCCCCCAAGCATAACCAGCAATCAACATAATTCTACAACTACCTATTTTCATATGTACCCATAGAAGTCTAGAAGACATCAAATCATACCTTCTTACAAAGAGCTTAGCTGTTGGGCTAAGGATTAAACCTACGTCCCCTTACCCATTCATCTACACCTGACCACAGTGCCAGGCTACTACCACTTGTCATCAAAAATTTTGAACCATTTCCACAATCATTTCCTATAACAATTCATTCTATTTACCACATATTCTCATATTCCACATTCCAAAAGTTCATATTCTCACCAGTTTGTCAACTGATGGGTCTTTCAGTTTTAACCTCAGCTGCCCACCATAGCTTTGGTCATTCCAGGCTATTCTTTCACAGTTTCTTATACTAGATACTGCCTTGCCGGCCAGTATACCTTTGCCCATGTCACTATCATTAGGAGGTAGGCGATACACCAACACATGCTAACAGAGCAAAAATGTAAAACTTATATTTTTTTTACTTACATAATTTTAATATTATTATTTTCTAATTTGTTGAATAGCACACCACAGTTAATTTAGAAAATGTATAACTTTTAGATCTTTATCCGATAAATACTATGACATTATGACATCTTGTAGGCCATTTAAACAAATGACAAATTTATTGTTAAATGTTAATAACATTTATGCAGGGTTCGCAAACACATTGATAAATGGAATACTTGTTAAAACGATCCCTCTGCTTTAGCATTCATCCAAACATTTTTTATTTGCAAAAAATTATAGATAGATAGATAATTAGATAGATAGAAAAATACATATAATATAACGATCCTTTGAAAATCCTTCATGATATCTTAGACTCTGTTTAAGACACAGGACGAAGAAAAAATGCTTTCAAAATAGTCGCGTTTTGGTGAGTGACTTTGTTATGTCTTGGTATCGAGTGTTTTCGACCAAGTGGTTCTGACCAATAATCTCTGGGTTTGAACGGAAGTCGCAAGAAAGTTGCATCGGAGTAAATTTTCAGTGCCATTAAAGAAAGTAAAAATAAATTTGACAGAATTTAGTTTTTACTCTGTTGGTTAACTTGCATTCCTATGAGTTTAATTAAAAATGGCGGTCTCCACGAGCAAAGTTGTTATTTTGGGAGAAAATATTTCCGAACCTGTTTTAAGGCAAGGTACATATTAATGTATTTTCAAAACATACTCACTCTTGATATTTACAGGTGTGGCTTAATGTTGTAGATGCATTTGTGAAAAAAGTGTTTTAAGCATAAAAGCGCATGTATGACACGGTGTAGTAGCCCTATGGTCCGGCTCTCTCGGTCGGACTCGCAATTAAGCAATTGTTAACACAGTCGTAATTACACTTCTCTTAAATACAAAATAATAATATACTATCTACAAATACCTTATGAAACAAATACTGGACAATCGGCTAGTTTTCGTGCGAAAAAGCGAAGGTGCTGCGCTCTCACGGCCCGGTGTTACGAATTGTCTGCGTTAACATATATTGCAATGGTTAAATTATGTAAATGATTTAAAAACTATATTTTCCCGATAGAATTATAATTACTATCCCAAATAATATGGCTGGTGGTATCTGTGCAATATATAATTGCTACAATCACAGCATTTCAAACTGCTCTAAATCATACAAAACTTGGGAATCCTTGATGCAATCCTTGAGGCTTTTTGAAGCTGCAATATAGGCTTAGCTCTTTAAAAACAATTATACTTAAAGAGTAATTTACTCATCTTTAAATGATTCTGGTACATAAAAAGTTACCGAACTGTTGAAAGTTTGGTCTCAAAGCTTTTATTATGTACAAAGATATTAAATCACTAATTTATCAACACACATCTGGACCACAGGTTGTACTTGCCTGGTATAAGGCGTCTCACTTGCAGTAGACTGGTCTACCGTTAATGGGGAGACATCCCAGTCTGAACTGTGGGTTGTTTTTCCTAATCATTTCTTCAATCTCCCTCCATGCAAATGCTGGTGTACTTCCTCTAAATTTAATATTTCTCACTACCCGCCTCGGTGGCTAACGCACTTGTTTCATGTTGAGCTAGACTGCCGAGGACTGGTAGATTGAGGTTCGAATCTAGTCAGGTGAACAGGGGATGGTTTTTCTTAAATGGTTTTCCACTCTCCTTCCACGCAAATACGGGTTCATTTCCTATAAGTTCAACCTTTTCCATTCCTAACCCATTAGCATAATTAGTACTTAAGCATATAATAATGGGTAGTTAGACTCTGTGCTAAATAAAAAAAACATTTATCATTCCTAACATGTTATCATACATAGTTCATAACAAATAGCACAGAACAGGTTGGCTAATGAGATATGGTGAAATAATAATACTATTTAGTAAATTTTAAGGTAATAATGCCCTAAACTTGCGAAATTTAACCCCTCCCCAAAATTAAATTCTCCCTACACCTATGAATCTATCTAAAATGAATAAAAAAATTAACTAGCGAGGAGGTAAATTCCCTATCACCACCCTTTAACTCATGTCCACAATTCTATACCAGACAGTTTTATAATGAAAATTAAGTTGTGTCAAATGCAAACAATTTTAGTGGAAAATTCATCTTTCCAGCTCTGCAAATTCAAAAATTCGCGAAGGTAGAAAACCACCAATCATAACGATTCGTTGGTATGTATAGTAGTTTAAGTATAGGAGAAAATAATTTAAAAAACAATCTTCAACGGGCATTACTAATAATTTTACCAGGGGCCTGGGTCTCCAAACCAAATAAAAATAATGTCGATAAAATAGCCTACAAAATTTCGAACTGTTAGGTGGGAATAAATCCTTGAAAACTGAGCCAGTAGGTATCTCATATGTTTTAAGGTATCGAGCTTGCTATATACTGGATTGACTGTGATGAGAAGCTCAGGGTTCAAATCTTGACCATGTTCATCACCTTTTCTCCAGTAATTTTGATGCATTTCCTCAAAACCTTCCTCCTCCCTATTCATAAGGTAAAGCCAGAGGTTCCTAAATCTTTACACACTGAATCTTTCAAAACCTGAGAATTTAATACATATTTTTTTCTTTTGAACATGTTTTGAAGAAATTGTTTGAGAATCGATTATGGTACAAAAACTAAACAAAAATATTTATGCCGTCCTTGACGACACCTTGCACAACCCCTTGGAGAGGGGAGGTGGGGGGTTCAGTTAGGCAACTACTAGGTTAAGCTGCTAGTAACCCTTTTAAATATAATTACAATTTTAAAAATTCCCAAATTGGTGGTGTTAAACACTGGGAAATTTGGCTTGTTCATGTCTCATAATTGGGAACTTAATGTTACTCCAATGATATTTTCAGACATATTAAGGATAAATGTGGGTTCGCACAAGTGTCTCCAGCTCTCGTTCTTTTTTCTGTATTATTTAACAAAATGGTGACCTGGCTGTCTAGGGGTAAGGTGTCGTACTTCTGTGCTGGGGTTTCGAGGTTCAATCCTTGGTCCTGGCACAGATTTATCTGATTGCCAAACCCTTCTCTCACCTCTGACAAGACGTGTATTAATCACAATTTGTAAATGTGAGGAATGCCAGGCTTCCACCGTGGTTCGGATTCCACGTTAAACTGTAGGTCCTCCATTTCATCTCACAATCACCCTACCATTGCACATCAGCGTAAGTGCATATAACCCGAACGGGTAGTAAGACGCGGTGCTAAATATTATTATTATTATTATTATTATATTATTATTATTATTATTATTTATACAACTTGAACTTATATTTAAATTATAATTTGTGTACAGTCATAATTTTTTACATTAGATACGTTTTAATATAACGTTAATCTTAAACTAAAAAATGCTAAATATATTTGAAAAAAATGACACCTTGACATGGGACCCATGGCCTTAGAATTTACTTGTTAATGTTCTACCAATAGGATATCCAGAATTAATCCCACCCTCAAAGTAATTCCTCACTCAAATCGTTTAGGGCTAAGTCTGTGATGGATGTGTGGGATTACTTTTTAGAGCTTCCAGAGACACTCTACCAGTGACTTTGGAGTCGGCGTTTATACTAAGTTATTTGTACAAGGTTTAATTTTAAATGGTTACACTAGACACAATGAATTGGGGACAATCACTAGTGATGGCATTTACTGTCACCAATGATTATTCAAACTACCAATGTTGTAAAATTAATATGTCTTAACTTATTACTCAATTATATTTTTGATACAGGAAGTGAAAACGACAGCGACTCGGAATCTTTTGAAGAAATTGGCAGCTCTGACGATGAAGATAGCGATGATATCAAGGATGAGGATGTTTCAGATGTGGAAGATAGTGATGACATCAAGGATGAGGACGTTTCAGACGTGGAAGTTAGCGAAGGCAAAATTGTCCCAGATACCAACCCCGGGTGGGCTGATGCCATGGCAAAGATTCTCAAAACTAACAAACCAAAAAGGAAAAAGTCAATTGTCCTGGCCAAAGCCAAAAAATTGAGTGATTTTACCAAGAAAATAAAAGTTGAAGACCCTGGCTTCGAGGTTGACGGAATAAAGGAAGAGAAACCTGATCTTGAAGATTTGGACACTAAACCAAAATTTGAACCTATTAAAAGACGGGTAACTATAGGATATATGTACACACTAATTGGGGGGTATCAATTAAATAGGCTAATTATAGTGTGACTTGGTTTGTGTGGGAAGGGTTTGGTCAGCTTTGTATGACATTCCTACTATTTACGCCTATTATATATGTGTTGAGTTGATTATTTTGTTAAAAAAAATGCGAATTTTTCTTCTATGCATTTTCTTGCAACAAACTAATTATGTTATTGTGAAAAGTCATATCTTATAAAACTTATTCTTCCATGCAAATAAATGAACGGGAGTATTTGCACATTAAAAAATAAATAAATAAAAGTTTAGGTGCTTTGTAACATGTGGATGCATGACATCAAAAGCATTATGTAGCTATTTGAGGGCACAGGAATCTAAAAAAATACAGGGAGTATTATTACATACACAATACACATTCATTCTTCACAGAAAGATTACTTACTAGGCCTATTCCTGTGATGGACAATAGTTTTTACTGTACAGCTAACGTTTACCGATATGATCAGGACTTGCTAGTTTTATTATATCAAACTGGCATTGTCTGTCTTGTCTGCAGACAGTTTAAGGGACTAGGGACTAGAAAGTCAAGGTTCAAATCTCAGCTGGGTGCATTTTATATTTCCCATCTCCTCTTCATGTTAATGTGGACGCATTTCCTGTAAAGCCTAAGTTATCCTCCTAATCCTTTAAATTAAGTTGTTAATAACCTTGGGCTTGAAAGGGCATTACAGTACCTACTAGCAATAAAGAAAAGTAGCACACGGTATGTAAAAAGTGAACGTTACAGGACATTGCTTTACTTATAAAAACATGAAAGTGTAACTTTTTGAACCATCAAATGTGGTTTTTTACTATTAAAATTAATTATAGATATACTTTCTTATTTTCTAATCCTATAATCTACAGAGTGCTTTAAACAATGATAACAAACGCCAGTGGTTTAAACCACACTGGCTTACATTTTTTCATACCAGGTATTGATACTAGTACTACTTATTACTTGAATGTATAGAAATAAAAATAATAATACAATTTAAAAAATAATTTAATTTTCCTTTATTTAAGTGCAAGCCAACTGCAATCAAGAACTCTTTAACAGGTTAGCACTGAGAAAATACAGATAACAAGGCTTACAATAAAATAATGTACAATAAATTACAATGCTATAGATTTAGGCCAGGGCTCCACAGACAGGAATTTACTGCTTCAAAGAACAGGTTTTTACTACTAGAAAATAGACTCAACAGTAAATGTTGGGAGTTGGCCACATGCGCTGTAATCTCCTGCGTCAGTCCAAACAACGCGGCAGTTTCAAGGTATTACTGCCTGAAAATAGGGCTGGTTCCGAGCGGTATCTTGACGCTCGTCTCTGGCTCCACATGCGTTCAATTACTGCCTGAGAATAGGGCTGGTTCCAAGCAGTATCTTGACGCTCGTCTCTGGCTCCACATGCGTTCAATTACTGCCTGAGAATAGGGCTGGTTCCAAGCAGTATCTTGACGCTCGTCTCTGGCTCCACATGCGTTCAATTACTGCCTGAGAATAGGGCTGGTTCCAAGCAGTATCTTGACGCTTGTCTCTGGCTCCACATGCGTTCAATTACTGCCTGAGAATAGGACTGGTTCCAAGCAGTATCTTGACGCTCGTCTCTGGCTCCACATGCGTTCAATTACTGCCTGAGAATAGGGCTGGTTCCGAGCAGTATCTTGACGCTCGTCTCTGGCTCCACATACATTCAATTACTGCCTGAGAATAGGGCTGGTTCCAAGCAGTATCTTGACGCTCGTCTCTGGCTCCACATGCGTTCAATTACTGCCTGAGAATAGGGCTGGTTCCAAGCAGTATCTTGACGCTTGTCTCTGGTTCCACATGCGTTCAATTACTGCCTGAGAATAGGGCTGGTTCCGAGCAGTATCTTGACGCTTGTCTCTGGCTCCACATGCGTTCAATTACTGCCTGAGAATAGGGCTGGTTCCAAGCAGTATCTTGACACTCGTCTCTGGCTCCACATGCATTCAATTACTGCCTGAGAATAGGACTGGTTCCAAGCAGTATCTTGACGCTTGTCTCTGGCTCCACACACATTCAATTACTGCCTGAGAATAGGGCTGGTTCCAAGCAGTATCTTGACACTCGTCTCTGGCTCCACATGCATTCAATTACTGCCTGAGAATAGGACTGGTTCCAAGCAGTATCTTGACACTCGTCTCTGGCTCCACATGCGTTCAATTACTGCCTGAGAATAGGGCTGGTTCCAAGCAGTATCTTGACGCTTGTCTCTGGCTCCACACACATTCAATTACTGCCTGAGAATAGGGCTGGTTCCAAGCAGTATCTTGACACTCGTCTCTGGCTCCACATGCATTCAATTACTGCCTGAGAATAGGGCTGGTTCCAAGCAGTATCTTGACACTCGTCTCTGGCTCCACATGCGTTCAATTACTGCCTGAGAATAGGGCTGGTTCCAAGCAGTATCTTGACGCTTGTCTCTGGCTCCACACACATTCAATTACTGCCTGAGAATAGGGCTGGTTCCAAGCAGTATCTTGACACTCGTCTCTGGCTCCACATGCGTTCAATTACTGCCTGAGAATAGGACTGGTTCCAAGCAGTATCTTGACACTCGTCTCTGGCTCCACATGCGTTCAATTACTGCCTGAGAATAGGGCTGGTTCCAAGCAGTATCTTGACGCTTGTCTCTGGCTCCACACACATTCAATTACTGCCTGAGAATAGGGCTGGTTCCAAGCAGTATCTTGACACTCGTCTCTGGCTCCACATGCATTCAATTACTGCCTGAGAATAGGACTGGTTCCAAGCAGTATCTTGACACTCGTCTCTGGCTCCACATGCATTCAATTACTGCCTGAGAATAGGGCTGGTTCCAAGCAGTATCTTGACGCTTGTCTCTGGCTCCACACACATTCAATTACTGCCTGAGAATAGGACTGGTTCCAAGCAGTATCTTGACGCTCGTCTCTGGCTCCACATGCGTTCAATTACTGCCTGAGAATAGGACTGGTTCCAAGCAGTATCTTGACGCTCGTCTCTGGCTCCACATGCGTTCAATTACTGCCTGAGAATAGGGCTGGTTACGAGCAGTATCTTGACGCTCGTCTCTGGCTCCACACACATTCAATTACTGCCTGAGAATAGGACTGGTTCCAAGCAGTATCTTGACGCTCGTCTCTGGCTCCACATGCGTTCAATTACTGCCTGAGAATAGGGCTGGTTCCAAGCAGTATCTTGACGCTCGTCTCTGGCTCCACACACATTCAATTACTGCCTGAGAATAGGACTGGTTCAAAGCAGTATCTTGACGCTCGTCTCTGGCTCCACATGCGTTCAATTACTGCCTGAGAATAGGACTGGTTCCAAGCAGTATCTTGACGCTCGTCTCTGGCTCCACATGCGTTCAATTACTGCCTGAGAATAGGGCTGGTTCAAGCAGTATCTTGACGCTCGTTTCTGGCTCCACACACATTCAATTACTGCCTGAGAATAGGACTGGTTCCAAGCAGTATCTTGACGCTCGTCTCTGGCTCCACATGCGTTCAATTACTGCCTGAGAATAGGACTGGTTCCAAGCAGTATCTTGACGCTCGTCTCTGGCTCCACATGCGTTCAATTACTGCCTGAGAATAGGGCTGGTTACAGAGCAGTATCTGACGCTCGTCTCTGGCTCCACACACATTCAATTACTGCCTGAGAATAGGGCTGGTTCCGAGCAGTATCTTGACGCTCGTCTCTGGCTCCACACACATTCAATTACTGCCTGAGAATAGGGCTGGTTCCGAGCAGTATCTTGACGCTGTCTCTGGCTCCACACACATTCAATTACTGCCTGAGAATAGGACTGGTTCCAGCAGTATCTTGACGCTCGTCTCTGGCTCCAAATGCGTTCAATTACTGCCTGAGAATAGGACTGGTTCCAGCAGTATCTTGACGCTCGTCTCTGGCTCCACATGCGTTCAATTACTGCCTGAGAATAGGACTGGTTCCAAGCAGTATCTTGACGCTCGTCTCTGGCTCCACATGCGTTCAATTACTGCCTGAGAATAGGGCTGGTTACGAGCAGTATCTTGACGCTCGTCTCTGGCTCACACACATTCTCAATTACTGCCTGAGAATAGGGCTGGTTCCGAGCAGTATCTTGACGCTTGTCTCTGGCTCCACACACATTCAATTACTGCCTGAGAATAGGACTGGTTCCAAGCAGTATCTTGACGCTCGTTTCTGGCTCCACACACATTCAATTACTGCCTGAGAATAGGGCTGGTTCCGAGCAGTATCTTGACGCTCGTCTCTGGCTCCACACACATTCAATTACTGCCTGAGAATAGGACTGGTTCCAAGCAGTATCTTGACGCTGTCTCTGGCTCCACAAGCGTTCAATTACTGCCTGAGAATAGGGCTGGTTCCAAGCAGTATCTTGACGCTCGTCTCTGGCTCCACATGCGTTCAATTACTGCCTGAGAATAGGGCTGGTTCCGAGCAGTATCTTGACGCTTGTCTCTGGCTCCACACACATTCAATTACTGCCTGAGAATAGGACTGGTTCCAAGCAGTATCTTGACGCTCGTCTCTGGCTCCACACACATTCAATTACTGCCTGAGAATAGGGCTGGTTCCGAGCGTATCTTGACGCTTGTCTCTGGCTCCACACACATTCAATTACTGCCTGAGAATAGGACTGGTTCCAAGCAGTATCTTGACGCTCGTCTCTGGCTCCACACACATTCAATTACTGCCTGAGAATAGGACTGGTTCCAAGCAGTATCTTGACGCTTGTCTCTGGCTCCACACACATTCAATTACTGCCTGAGAATAGGACTGGTTCCAAGCAGTATCTTGACGCTCGTCTCTGGCTCACACACACATTCAATTACTGCCTGAGAATAGGACTGGTTCCAAGCAGTATCTTGACGCTCGTCTCTGGCTCCAAATGCGTTCAATTACTGCCTGAGAATAGGACTGGTTCCAAGCAGTATCTTGACGCTCGTCTCTGGCTCCACACATGCGTTCAATTACTGCCTGAGAATAGGACTGGTTCCAAGCAGTATCTTGACGCTCGTCTCTGGCTCCACATGCGTTCAATTACTGCCTGAGAATAGGACTGGTTCCAAGCAGTATCTTGACGCTCGTCTCTGGCTCCACATGCGTTCAATTACTGCCTGAGAATAGGGCTGGTTCGCGCAGTATCTTGACGCTCGTCTCTGGCTCCACACACTTCAATTACTGCCTGAGAATAGGACTGGTTCCAAGCAGTATCTTGACGCTCGTCTCTGGCTCCACATGCGTTCAATTACTGCCTGAGAATAGGGCTGGTTACGAGCAGTATCTTGACGCTCGTCTCTGGCTCCACACACATTCAATTACTGCCTGAGAATAGGGCTGGTTCCGAGCAGTATCTTGACGCTTGTCTTTGGCTCCACACACATTCAATTACTGCCTGAGAATAGGACTGGTTCCAAGCAGTATCTTGACGCTCGTCTCTGGCTCCACACACATTCAATTACTGCCTGAGAATAGGGCTGGTTCCGAGCGGTATCTTGACGCTTGTCTCTGGCTCCACACACATTCAATTACTGCCTGAGAATAGGACTGGTTCCAAGCAGTATCTTGACGCTCGTCTCTTGGCTCCACACACATTCAATTACTGCCTGAGAATAGGGCTGGTTCCGAGCAGTATCTTGACGCTCGTCTCTGGCTCCACATGCGTTCAATTACTGCCTGAGAATAGGGCTGGTTCCAAGCAGTATCTTGACGCTCGTCTCTGGCTCCACACACATTCAATTACTGCCTGGGAATAGGGCTGGTTCCAAGCAGTATCTTGACGCTCGTCTCTGGCTCCACATGCGTTCAATTACTGCCTGAGAATAGGGCTGGTTCCAAGCAGTATCTTTGACGCTCGTCTCTGCGTCCACATGTGTTCAATTACTGCCTGAAAATAGGGCTGGTTCCGAGCGGTATCTTGACGCTCGTCTCTGGCTCCACATGCGTTCAATTACTGCTGAGAATATGGCTGCGTTCCGAGCGGTATCTTGACGCTCGTCTCTAGCTCCACATGCGTTCAATTACTGCCTGAGAATAGGGCTGGTTCCAAGCAGTATCTTGACGCTCGTCTCTGGCTCCACATGCGTTCAATTACTGCCCGCGGTTGTATAAGCAAATAACTTAAAATATAATTTATTTAGATAACAATATGTGCTATTAAAATAGTTATCAGTAATAACTATATTATAAGACACAACATAATGGTTAGTCTTAACACGCATCAGTGAGCATATCTTACCAAATCATCACTCTTGTCTAGTTTGCCTTTGGCAGGGAGGTAGAGGTTTGAATCCTTGTCAGGTGTAATCAGGTATATTTTGCTAAATGGATTCTCACTCTCCCATCTTAAAATGCAGGTATATTTACTCCAAATTTTTCCTTTCTCGTTCTTATTCCCCTAGTGTAAATATATTGCTAGCCCTGATGGGTAAACCTAGCAAGAAGTGAGGTACGTAAGAAAATTCTTATATAGTCAATTGTTACTCTAAACTATTCCTGATTTCAGAGAAGAGAATGGTATCTTCGAGGAAGAGTTAAGCCAAGTATCCTTGACGCAGATAGAGAAAAAACATTGGGCAAAATAGCAACCAAGTATGTACAAAATCACATGGGTTTTTCGTATTTTTCTTTAGACAACAGTGAAATTGATATCAGTAAAATAGTTATTTATTTAATTTAATGCTTCATTAGTGGTCACATGGTATAATTCATTACTCTTGTATTAGACTGGGTTTCTGGTGGTGACGACATTATCTGTAAGTTGAGGTCGGCTTTCAGGTTTGTTGGTGTTGGACTAAACGATAAAAGCCTCTCGTGTATTTGGCATTAAACACTATTTATCTCTGTCAATAATTTAATGAAAATAACAGGTTTCTCACACATATTATTCAGCTGGAATTAGAACCAAGTATTTGCGCAAAGGGAAGTTTTCTCATTTAAGTTAGTTTGTAAGCCTTTATCTTGTTACAGACAAAGTGTAAACTCGCATATTAAACAAATAGCTATGAGTTTAAAATGTATAGTTATAATATTTTGAATACACAAGGGGGAATAAAACTCTGTACAATGCTTGGCTATGTTATTTTGGCAAACCTAGTATCAAAGACATTTTCTTTTCTTTTCTTTTAGGGGTGTCGTGCAATTATTTAACGCTGTGCGACAACAACAGAAGAGCATTGACAACAAACTGAAAAAAGCGGGGTCGTCCATTCGAAAGAGAGAACAAGCTATGAAGTCTATTGATAAAAACACCTTCCTTGATATCCTCATGGGTTCAAAAGGGGCCAAAAGTGAATTGGTGGATAACTCCGTCAAACACGAGTCTTCATTTAAAGTAAGTTTTAATTCATGTTCAAACAGTGGCTGAATAAATTTAAGATCACAAATGCTATTATTAACAAACTTACTACTGGTGAGTGTGTATAACCCGAATGGGTAGTAAGACACGATGCTAACAACAACAATAACTACTGGCGAGGTTTTACATGGATCTCGAGCACACAGGCAGGTGTGAAAGAGATGAGGTAGGGGGATATGGTGGAGGTAGAAGAATGTTTCTTTCTCAGGTAAGAGACATTCTCTGCTGCTACCACAGACACCATGTGCTACCTATCCTAAATATCTTCAAAAATGTCCATGCTATTTATATTATTGCCATCATCACCCAAAGTGTTTTTGTTGGAGCTGTCGTCTGACAAATCATCCTCCAAGTTGATAATAATACTTTCGGATACTTCATCAAGTATTTGCTACAGTTTCAAGTTTTCTTCCTCAATTTTTATAAACAGTCCCTTACCAGTGCTCATATCAATTCTCTGAGGCTGAGATCGGGATGTTATGGGAGTAGACACAGAACATAATAATTACCCTACTTTGCTGGTAGTGTATCAATCCTTTGTATCTTAAATCGGGGTTTGTAAAGTCAAACGGTGAATATAATTCAGGTTTGAGTATATTATTACTGAAGGTAATATTGTGTTGTTTCAACAAATAAATAATGACTATTTTATGGGAAGATGTTGGTGGTGGGTTTAATTAAACATTGTGTTAGGGTGCGTTGTCAATAACTAGTACACTGTCAGGTGGCAAGTTGTGGGATCGATTTGTTTGCCATCCATTTTTCATAGAATAAATATGTTTTTAAAAAGACGGTAAGCACCACACGGTTCCTCACTTGTCACTACTCCCCTGCGTTACTTATACCCTTGGCTTGTACTTGAACTAGCCTGTGCATGTGTACATGGTGTTTTGCCACTGCATAATCACTACCGTTTCATGTTAGACCGAGTTTGACAGCCCTACTCTAAACCCATAGTACCATAGTAGGCCAATGATTGGTTTGTTAATCGACATCTGCTCAGCCCTAATAGATGATAATTGTGTTGCAGACCTATATATTTCAATAACATATTGGCATGTAATTGAGTTTTAATCACCATGCTTGTGTGTTTAGGATAAAGTCAAAGATAAAAAGGACAGCTCATCAACCCCGGTGTGGAATGTTCTTCGTGATGACTTCATGATGGGAGCCAAGCTTAAGAACTGGGACAAAGACGATAACATGGATGAACCACAGGTCGACACTATAGAGAGTGATTCGGGAAGTGATGAATCTGGGACGTGATACCTTAATTTACCCACAAATGTATATATTGTTCTTCTCTATTTTTTAAATAAACGCATTGATTTTTATTTATTGCATTGTCTGATTGTTAAATTTAAGAGTTTGTTTGAAAGCTGAATTATGAGGATGTAATGATATTGATTTTTCCGTCTGTATTAATATTTAAAATCACATTCTAAAGTAAACATTTTCAGAATTCTTCTTTACAGTTAATTTAAATTAAACTCATCTTTTCTAAATGACAGCCATGTTTCTATTTTTCTTTTATTTAGCTGCACGTGTTAGAAGCATGGTTTATTTCCGGGTTGTATTACGTATTATTTAAGAACAGGTGCAGAGTAAAGCCGTGTCTATTTTTAGTTTTCGCGCTTAGAAAGAATAACCCCATTGGTCGATGGAAAGAAATTAAGTAGTGATCTGGGTCCGAGAGTCGCCTAGCCACGGGGTTGACAGACCCAAGCTTAGCAAGATGCTAGTTTTGTAAAGGACTCTTCTTTTCTAAAATGTCGAATCGAGTAGACGTGTTTCGAACGATTGTAACACTATGTACGAATATATGTGCATACTGTGTGTATTTAATGTATAGTATGCATACTGTTTACATGTTTGACAAAAGTGGTTCAACTGTAATTTAAAATTTGTGAAAATAAACTATCTACATGCTGAATCATCGTATGGAAAAGTTATTAGTATTCGTAGCGCTCACCGAAGGAGTATTGTTACAAATAACGCCCATCGTGGCTCATAGTATTACTACATACAGCGACTGGACCTAGAGGTTTAGTTACAAGGAATAGTGTAATGGTAAAAAGCATAGCTATTCGAAAGGAGCACGAGTACTCTCATGGGCAGTATTAGAACTTGTAGGGAGGGTATTACCATGTTATCCATACACAAGAGATTAGGATTTTGGCTACATTGATAAAGCTATCGTGTTTTTGGTAAATCTTTCAAAGGACTGCAAACAAGACATGTTTTAATACCAAGTCTATGAATGGCTTAATATAAAGGTTAAAGATGGAGAAAAAAAAAACTCCCCTCAGTTCTTGAGTCCGAAATGGCAAGTTCGATTCCTTAAACATGTCAAAGCTCTTAGAAAAGGAAAAGTGGAGGATGTCTTCTATTAGGATTCGCTCAGATTGTTGTAAAATTAACATTCTATTCTAAACTTCAATATATATTTTTTTGTTTTCTTATTTCAGAATTATTGTTTATTTAACTGGGGGTGGTTTTTCCTAAATGATTTTCCACTCTCCCTCCACGCAAATGCGGGTTCACTTCCTCTATATTCAACCTTCCCAATTCCTAACCCATTAGTGTAAATAGTACTTAAGCGTATAACCCGAATGGGTAGTAAGACGCGGTGCTAAATTATTATTATTTGCCACTATCGCGCTAGACTATAAATAGTCCCTGTTATAGGCGGTTTCACTTTACGCGTCACTTTGCCGGAACGCAGCTACCGCTTGTAACGGGGACTACCTGTAATTTGTCTAAGGCTTCACACACCTCTATTTGATTTGCATAGCTTTAAAAATAAAAATGTTAGAATCTTCCCTCTTCTATTTCTTTAAGAAAAACCTCATTTCACTCTTTGCAATGTTTAAAAATGAGGTGGCCCAATGGCTAAATAATTTTATAATAATGAAAATTGATAAAAACAAAACAAAAAACTAATAAATGTAAATTTAATGAAGAAAGCCCACCTAGGGGAAAGGAAAAATGTGGTAAGAATCCAATACAAAGTAACATCTTTCTATCTTCTATGGTAGTAATAGTCAAACACAAATTTAAACATTAATTTTAGCACAAAATGGGTAATATTTTGGCATTGTTGCCTTTATCAAACAAAAAGAGAAGAGGTAAAGTGTATTTCCTCTTCTCTTTTTGTTTGATAAAGGCAACAATGCTGAAATATCTCTCAATTTGTGTTAACATTATTGTTTAACTATTTCTAATATAGAAGATAGAAGAAAGATTTCACCTTTGTGCATTGGATTCTTCCCACATTTTTACTTTTTTTTTATTGTTCATCAATTTTCATTATATTATTTTCACTCTTTGAGGTATTTGGGGAAAGGTACAAGAAAAGTGAGAAAAGTTTACCTCAATCATTATGCAGATAGCTTCTTTTAAAAGTTTTATATAAGGAAAGATTTTGTCCCTACAAGATCATATTTTAAAAGAGTAATTACTCTTTAATCACTTCATTTGGTCGCCTTCAGTAGATATATAAATATATATTGGTATTCCAGTTTAAGGTGTTATCTGCATAGTCGGTAAGTTCTTAATGATCTTAATAATTTATTCACAGGGGTATAGGGTCAATATAGGTCTGATCACATTATTGCATAAAGGGTGCAACAAGCTATAAATGTTTGTGATATCTTATTAGGAGATTTAAATTAAACACAGAAACAAGAGGGGAGAGAGTTGGGAAGGCAATTGCAACCAGCCACACATATGTACATCACACTTTTGAAAACTAAACATTTATTTTTATTTATGTTCATAAATTAAATTATATATATTCATAAAGAGACAATATGGGTCAAAAATCAAAATGATATATAAGATGGTTTAGATTAGGAGGGATAGCCAGCACACTCCTTGGTGATACTAGAGTAGAAATTGTTTAGATAGAACACTAAAAAAAAACAACACATTTTTAAGGACAAGCTTTCACTGTCACAGACAGCTTCATCAGGTCAAGAGAGTAGACTGATGCTTGTGGTTGAACTGCACAGCTGACTGTTTTTCAGTTATGATATCACTGTATAGATGGCAGCACTTTGAATAAATAGATATATAGATAGATAGAAAAACTAAAAATTGTATTATATTCTGTATTATTATTATTTTTATTATTATTGTGACATTGAATGTAATAATAAGTGTGCTGGTAGGTCAACCTTAGGGGCTTGTCTGGATTTGATGATATATTGATGGGCCAGTTTCCATATCATTAGTTGTGAAGTTATGTTAACATGACACAAAAATGAAAAATAAAGATAAGCCTGTAGCATTACATACCGAAACCCATATTCTGGACTTTAATCAGTGTTACACAACCAAGGTGATCATCCCCTTTTATATGTTTCTATCCACCTTGCCTGTACCTTCTTCCAAATATAATACAATGATATATAAAAGTAATTTTTAAGGAGGCACAAAAGTTAATTGGACAGCATAAGAACCAAGTTTTTATGCCATTTTTACTGGTTTCATTTAATTGTCAGGCGTTGAGTCAGTAACACTGACGGTCTCTACATTTCGTGGGCTATGTTTATACATTTATAAAATATAGTAGTAAAAATTAATAAAATAATGTAAAAAAACTTTACCATAGAATATACTCATTTATGATTAGTTATCTCTGTGATGATCACCAAGTGATATTTCTTAGTAATTTATCTTTTGCTCCCCATCAAGATACAGAAGAGGTATATAAAATCCAATTATTGGAATTGAAATTAAATATTCTTGTTTTATATAGACTATTATATTGTGTTCATTAATCTATTTTTACACTCAATATGATTTCTAGAATTCATTTAAAAAAATAAGCTTTCATCTTAAGCTGATAAGAAACACATTTCCTCACAGCAAATTGCAACAAGTTTCTGGAATCTAGAATTTAAATTTTTGATTAGATTTTTTTAAATTGATTAAGAATTGGGGTCAGAGGAACTAAAATGAAGATTTTTTTTCTGTCTGTTTGAAACATAGAAAAGTATTGCCTGGGGTAACTACGCTATTTATTGCATGGTTACCCTGTGCAACGCCAGGTGTTTCTACTAGTTGAGAATATTATATGAACACACTTTACATAATCACATTATTTTTCATGCTTTCACCGTCACGAACAATTTCATCACGCATAGGTTAACACAGTGGCTGACTATATATTGTTGCTCATTGCTCTTAGTCAGGCTGTTTAGTCGACTCTTAAGGGTTTATTTACATTTTTCTAAATTTTATATTTAGCATTGCGTCTTACTACCTGTTCGGGTTATACGCATAAGTACTAATTAAGTTATGCGTTAGGGATGAATGAGTTTGAATTTAGAGGAAGCGTACCCACATTTACCCACCTCAGTGGCATAGTTAGCTAACGCGCTTGTTTCGTGTTGAACTAGACTGCCAAGGACGGGCAGATCGAGGTTTGAATCTTGCTCAGGTGAACTGGGGGGGGGGGGGGGGGTTTCCTAAATGGTTTTCCATTCTCTCTCCACGAAAGTGCGAGTTCCCTTCCTCTATATTCAACCTTTCAAATTCCTAACCCAATAGTGTAATCAGTGCCTAAGTGTATAACCTGAAAAGGTAGTAAGACACGGTGCTAGGTATTATTATTATTGTACCCACATTTGTGTGGAGATATAGGGTAGAAAACCATTTAGGAAAAAACTACCCTCAGTACAGCCGACCGGGATTCAAACTCTGATCTCCCTGTCATCGGTAGTATAGTCTATTGCATGAGTGGTGCCTTAGACCATGCAGTCAGTGAAGCCTATGTTTATTTACTTCTCCTGTAAAGTTTCAACCTATATATAACTGATCCACGTCATACTATTTGTGTAGTGCCACTTAAGTTAAACAAGAGCATTAAATAAACACTAAACACTTGACCATGCGGCCCAACCAAGAACATCAACACGTTATGCCCCATTGCGGTACATTGGACTACAAGTGAACTTTCCACAAGACAAACGTGGGCTCTAGGAGCTTGCATTCATGTGGATGTGGCTATCGAGTGGGACTGTGTTGCTCTCTAAAACATACCTGCACTCTTAATCTGGGCAAATTTTTTGTGGTCCGTTAGGGCTACCAATGGGCTGTGGACAGCGCAAAAAAATTTTCAGATTGCACTAAAAAAATATTGTTTTTGGTCACATTACATAAAAATATTTTTTGTTAGCTATTTTTCCATGTATGTGGACTTTGTTACGAAATGATTGTGGGCAAATGTTAATTTAGTCTGAGGAGCAAATTTGATTATTCCAGTTAGGGCTCAACTTGTTAAGAGGCAAGAGGCAAGTCAGCCACTGAATTCACCCTGATGAAGCTCTTTCTGAAGGTGAAAGCTTGAATAATGTGTGTGTGTGTACAAATACTATCAAACCCTCACAAAGGTAATATAGGATTCTATACTTTCAATTACATAGTTTTAATATTTGTATGTTTATCCAAGATAAAACATTCCACTTAATCTAAATATTTTTACTTTTCTTTATTTTAAATTATCCTTTTCATATTCATATTTTTTTGTTGGTGAGAAGACTGAACATTTCATAAAATAAAATTTATAATTATTATATTTTTGAAGACTTTGTGGTGGTAGAACTAGTTGCACGATGAAATGTTGACTAGTTAATAGTTATGTAACCTGCTTCAGTGGCTGCATGGTCTAAGGCTTTATTCTCGCCATAGAATAGACTGCTGAAGACGGAGAGACCGGAGTTTGATCCTGGTCGGGTGTACTAAGGGTTTTTTTTTTCTAAAATAAAATCCACTCTTCCTCCATGCAAATATAGGTAATCAACAAATCGGACTAGATGAGCCCGGCATTTAATCTGCGTAATCACCGCCGATGGTAGACACTGATTTATCTGATTATTTATAATATATACCAAAGAGGACACTTTTTTTAGTAGAGTTGGGACTAATCAACTATTCTATGCATCCGAATCTCTAATTTACTTTTGAATCCCAAATTTTTAATCCAAACCGTGGAAAAAATTACGCTAAAAAAAACTTTCTTATAATTGATTCATTATAACATTCAATCATTCAGTTAAGTGTTAAGTTACTGATCTGGGGCCTGGTTGTTAAGTTAATCCTATAATTATAATTGATTCTGAACCATCAATAAGCAATATTAGCGCTATAAAACAAATTTCACTTAAAAATTGAATATTTTTTTAAGGATTAAAGTCTCCGATTCGGGGGCCCATCCCTAGTTTTGAGTAAACTAAGGATTTTATTTGATTTTGTACTTTTTTTGTGATTTCATTCATTTATCTTTTTAACAAAATCAAACAAAAAATAACTTGTTTTTACAATAATTTTATGTACAGTAATTAATTCTACCTATTCTATAAAATTACGACTTCCGGTCTAGGCTTCAGAGTAAGATTATAGAAATTTTTGGAATATTTTAGAAATTCGAGCATTCTATCTCTATTGCACAAATTATTAAAAACATGCTTCATTCTTAGTTTATATGACAGTGGGAGTGCCATAATGTGTTTCAATTAACTAATTAATTATTTATTTAGATAATATGTTTTAATCCAATTTTTATTGAAATTAATTCAAACATGAAAGAATAAATTCCTAGGAGCTAAATACAGTACATTCTCTATATTATTTTACATTTGGATAGAAAATAGATTTGTAAAAACATGTTATAAATACATTACAAATAAGTAGGGAAAAAAAGCAGTCAGGCACCTTCATTTAAGCAGAAGTAACAACTTTCCTAACATTAAAAAGTAATACCCTCTAGCTTCCCAATAATTTGTTGTAAAACATACAAAATGTATTGATTAGATTTTAAAATAATTTGATAACTCAAAAGTAGACATGTATCTTAGATAAATTTCACACAAAAAATATTATTTTTCTTAAATAAAATAACTTGAAACAGTAATCTTCCTCATAGATTATGGTATATTTATGAAGTTTACAAAATACAATATTTACTTAGTAATACATTTGAAGTACAGATTCCCCAATGTGTGTCTTTAATACTAGCTATTCACCTTTTTTACCCTACATCCATTGCTGTTTCCAGCCTGTGGTCTGGGTAAGTTTTTTATTCAAGCCATATATTTTTACACTACCGGCTTGCTAAGCCTGTCGTAGCTTCATATACCTTATAATCTAACTTAAGACTAGACAGGCACAACATCCAGTCCCCGGCTGTTAATTTATCTATGTGAAAAGGTTAAACCCATATTTCACCAATGATACATTTTTCAGCCATGCCGGGAATCGAACCCAGGGCCCTTAGCTCAGTAGGCAGACACGCTACCTACTGAGCTAAGGTGTCAGATATCTTTTCACTTTATGGTCTTCTATTAGACCAGCAATTCCCAACCTTTCCTTAGTTGTGGGTTACATCAAACTTTAAACCAAACATATTTCTTATGAGAGCCCCTAAGCAAGAATACAACAAAATATTTATATTGGAGTTACATTACTGTGCATTTTAAATAAGTAAAATAATTTATTTATTCGTAGTTTACTTTTATTTTGATAAAATTAACCATTTTATTCAAACACATTTTTAAAATAAAATACAGTTTGATATGTAAATATCAATTTTTTTTAAAAACCTACAAGCTAAAGAACTATAGAAAATTACAAATTAACATCACTGTACAAATCATCAACTAAATTTGTCCTAAAATAATGTCAATTTTTTTTTTTAAATGAGGAGCTAGAGGACACAATCAAACAAAGATAAAATGACTTTGAAAATGTGATGTGGTTTAGATTCATCCTCTTTACTACCCTACCTATATCATATCAACAAATCTCTAGATGCGACGGTGTATTCATAATGAAAGCTATGAAGATTCCAAACATCAGTTGCAGATTCACTACATTCGACTATTTAACACTATTGAAGAAAGCATATTCTCAATTTATTAATATTTCTGTTACAAGACATTCTTTGCTAAGTTTTCACAACACACTTTAAATTCCTCATGGGTACTTCCTTAATGCACCTAATGCTGAGATCACGATCAACTTAACATAACGTTCACTTAAAGTTAACTTAAAGTTAACTAAACGTAAGTGTGATCACGATTCATGTAACTTAACGTAAAAACTCGAGCCAAACATCTTCATTTTCGAGTATGATCTGTGATTTGTACTAGTTTTACATTGATGATCTGTGAATGTTTACAGTTTTCAATCGAAATAATAAATATCTATAACAAAACTTTTTTGATAAATTTAGCTTCCCTATTTTAGTTTAATTATTTTTTTTAAATGTCTGATCACTATAACTTACGCTAAAGAGTAAACATTGGTCATAATACCAACAAATGAATTACTACTAAATAGCCTTGTTGACGTCACTCGCATAATGATTGGCTGGCTAGATCACGTGATACCCTTCAAGTAACGTTCACTTAAAGTAAAAGACCTCCCAGGATATCTCTTACGTTAAGCTAACTGCAAGTCAACGTTAAGTTAGCTGCATCGTGATCGCCTCCATTTAAACACACGAGGAGGTCCTTTACATTAAGTTACGTTAAGTTAACTTTAAGTTAACGTTAAGTTGATCGTGATCCCGGCATAACACACAACCTTTTTTTGTACTTAAATCATTACTGGAGCTTGTAATACTGAACATATGCCGGCAAACCCCACACACTAGCTAGCTGTCTGGAAACTATGATATTCATACACAGTAGAGACTCGGAAACTCGACCTAATGTGGACCGAGATAGTGTCGAGTTTTACAAATGTATGTTTACTAAACAAGGATGAATCACAGTACATTATTGAATATTATAGGTACAGTGGTAGTGTACTGTAGCATTGTATGGTACAGTAGCAGTAATATATGTACAGTACAATATATTACGTGTTAATATAATGGTATACATACATATGTGTAATATACAGAAATGCAGTACAGTACTGTACATATATTATTGTATTGATTCAAATAATACGTTACTGAATTGTAAAACTAACAAACACAACACTTGTAAAAACACCACAGCACAACTGTTCCACTCGAGTTACACAAACAAACTGAGAGGTTATACAGTTGAATGACCTTGGATTGTGAGGAATGACACCAACAACTATGTGCACGTGTGTCGAGTTACACAGAATATTGAGTTTCTGAGACTTTACTGTACATGGTATTTACTTGGGGTATTTAACCTATACTTTCTGGACCAACTAATTATTTCAGCATACGAGAATTTATATGAGCGAGAGAAAAAGGCCCTACCAATTTTGCCGTAAAGGTATTTTCACATATATTCCCGGCTTCTTTTACATGCCACAATCAACATGAGACCGACGGTTTTACTTCCCCTACAAAGTAAGTCATGCTATGAATGTTTATCTCTCAAGAAACATCCATTGACCCAATCTTAGTTTGAGCCTACTAACATCGGGTTTGAACGCCATCGGGTAATGAGGCGAGCGTTTACCCCAAGACCACTGAGGTTGACATTTTACACGGTAATTATTTTACTTATGTTTTGGGAATATAACAATTTTAATAACAACAAAAAAGTCATATTTTTAAAATGATTATATACTTTTTCGCAAAGTAAAAATGTTTCATCGTTAGTGTTTTAAAAGATAAAATAACTAACTTTTCACTGTGAATTATGAGATAATTTTATCACTTTTATGCATGTGAGTACTCTGTTGTCACCATGTTAATAGGCTACTTGTAGTTGATTAAGTATGAAAAAAGATTTGTGTGCATGTTGCATAACACTTGCTAATTATTTCCCTGATATCCATTGCTAGAGGTTAAGTATAATTTTTGTATTACATGAAATTTTTCAAATTTGTTTCCTTCTAGCAAATAAAAATAGCTAATTTGGTCTAATAAACACACTGAAAGTTAATAAAAAAAAACTTCTTCAAATGTAGTTGGATGGAACCAAATTCGTTGTGCAATAATTTTTTTCACATTTTCTTTACTTCAAAGTACTTTTTTACAATTGTTTTACGAAATGTTTTCCTTTCAAACTCATACATGCTGTGCTATTCAAAAATACCCCAAGAATTATTTACATTTATTGTATTTCAAACTACTGCATTGTATTGTCACAACATCAAAATTATAAAATGGACTAATTTTACTATAGTATATTAGAATGACACCTAATATAGGAATTTGTTTAGTTGAAAAAAAATTGCAAATGCACTTTTTTTTATATCTATATATTATTGTGTTCAAACTTTGAGCAACACCTTTCTAATGATGTATTTGTAAAGCTATTATTTTTAAGAAAATATTAGTGAAGCACAAGAAAAATCTTTTCTAAAGATTATTTTCTACTTTTGTTTTTTTAAAGTTAATTTAAGATTTTGTAGCTTACTCAATTCAGTAAGCAGGCACAGATGATTTTACTTGTCAGAGCTGAATGTTATTATCATTATTAAGAGGCAGTGACAGCCAAAGAAAGACGTATACCACAATATAATTTGTTGCTAGCAAACAGGGACATAATAAGTGTGTTGCAGAAAGGGTAGGTAATCCCCCTTTTACTAACATTTGGATAGAACAGGCACTTCTATCACTAAAATGTTAGGTAAAATTTGGGCAAAAAATCAATTTTCAATATTTATAATAGTTATGGTTCTATAAATGTTAGTTCTTAGTGTTTATTGTTCAAAACCTCATAATATATGAGTATATATTTACTTAAAGTGAAACATAAATGGCTACCTTAAGTTCTCTATAAAGTTTTATAACTATTTGGTTTAGATGTTAGGCTATTTGATATTTAATTGATTCCTTATTATTCTGATCGAACTAACAAATTAATGTATAATATAAGGAACGTACTTTGGTAGAACAGCAATTAAATTGATTTGTACACTTCTTTAGTCAGTTAAACAATATAATTATAAATATAACAAGGAATTAATTTATTCAAAGAAAAATGGTTAAATCAAGAAACTAGATTAATTAAAACAGACATAATAACATTCCTAAGAAATCACCTTAGAGATTGTTAAAGAACAAAAATTGATTTCCATAAATAGCTAAGACTGTAGAGCTGTGCGGGATACTATTAAGCATTAGCAGAATATTGTAGAGAATTAACTGATAAGCTATAAAAAGTGTGAATTGTCAAATGTATAGATTGGAGCCGTTAATACCACAACTAAAGATTCAACAACAACCCATCGGTTGAATGATTAATTATACCAATAACAGCCCAAAAAATGTTGATAAGGAATATTTAAACAATTACAATAAAATTACAATAAAAAGGTGATTGATAGATAGTTAACTAATTGACTAGATACTTAATTTGTGAAACTTCCACACATAAAAATTGCTGACAATATATGAGGAACGCCAGGCCTCCACCGTGGTTCGGATTCCACGTTAAACTGTAGGTCCTCCATTTCATCTCAC
The DNA here is from genome assembly GCA_033556935.1 of Timema podura. Taxonomy (NCBI): domain Eukaryota; kingdom Metazoa; phylum Arthropoda; class Insecta; order Phasmatodea; family Timematidae; genus Timema; species Timema podura. Next base: position 4,328,160 of record JAVRXN010000008.1, on the reverse strand, counting down.
AATCACCCTACCATTACACATTAGCGTAAGTGTGTATAACCCGAATGGGTAGTAAGACGCGGTGCTAATAAAAATAATAATAATAATATTGTTTAACTGACTAAAGAAGTGTACCAATCAATTTAATTGCTGTTCTACCAAAGTATGTTATAAATCTCATATTTCTCCTCACTACAAGTAAAATTACTATAACGAAAATTAGCAAACTAAGCCCAGCTTTCATTTAAATTCTGCACAATGTAAGTTGACTTAAGAATGCATTATTTGAATATCTATATTATGAAATAAAAATTTTACTTGTATAGTTATTTTTTTAATTTATAATATTCACCTTCTCTTTTTAGCTCAGACTCACCTTAACCTAAGGCAATTCTAGATATATAGTTTTAAAATATTGGAAGAGGCATCAAACCTGCATATGTTATACTAAGTTATATTAAATATTTATTTGTAGATATATGTACTCTAAACTATGCTTGATAAGCTTTCTACCTTTGTATCTTTTATCAAATATGAAATTGTGAACATAGACGAATCAAAAATCAAGACAATAAAAAGATTAAATTTTATTTTATCGGGCAAATAAACTCATTATTATTGAGAATTGTACCGTTTGTACTGAATTACTTTTGGTTTGGGCTTTTGTGACGTCACTTTCAGAACCAGCTAGTGTAGTGTAGCGTGGCGTGGCTTGGAGGGTCGGCTGTCCGAGCCCAGTCCCTTAACGTAATGAGAGTCGTGCCGATCAGAGGTACTAGCCTCGGGCCAGAAGTGGTGGCCAGTGGGAAGGAAGGCAATTTGGTGTTTGTACAACATGGCAATATAAATGGGCCTGAACGCACTTAAGTATTAATTGTGTCTTTCTTTGGTAATCCCTACATCTGGACAACGCAAAAGCACATTGCAAGGCTGAGGTGGTTGTCGGCCAGGTGTTATACCTGGGACCATGCAATCCAGGGGTTTGGCACAGAATATTGCCTCCATTTATATGTTATTGACAAAAAAAATTTACGTTCTAACACTACAAATGCCATTATTGATAAACTCATAATATGGGCCTCAATTTTAAGGTTTTTATTTTGTATTGAAAATAAAGAAATTATATTTTACTTTCCTTCTACACTAACTTATGTCTCCTGTTTGGTTATAATTAAATGGAAAACGTTAAGTCACATTATATTTGTTGACTTCCTTTTATCTCATCTTCAACAGTTGCCACCCGCCTCGGTGGCGTGGTTGGCTAACGCGCCAGTCGTTTTGAGTCAGACCACCGAGGATGGGGAGATCGAGGTTCGAATCTCGGTCGGGTGAATTGGGGGTGGTTTTCCCTAAATGGTTTTCCACTCTCCCTCCACGCAAATGTGGGTTCACTTCCTCTAAATTCAACCTTCCCAATTCCTAATCCATTAGTGTAATTAGTACTTAAGCGTATAACCCGAACGGGTAGTAAGACGCGGTGCTAAAATTAAATTAAAAATTCAACAGTTGCCATCGATTTGTTTGGCTAAATATAATACATGAAGGAAAACAAAACAAATTACTTATTTAAAATTGTCAAAGAAGCTAAGAAAAAAAATCCTGTTTATCGCCTGTAAAATGTGCCAAGTAATAGTTACAAAACGTATGAACCAACACTTTCTATACATGGATGTCACTGCTCAAGGGGAATTTTACTGTAGTTTGCCCATAAAAAAAATTATTTATGCATGTGGGCATAACATGGGACGGAGAAAACATTTTATATTTTCAAAAGATTGCTAAAAACTACATCATTAAATACTTTCATTTGCGAAAAGGCGGCATTGAAACACTAATATTTTAATATCATTTTTATATGTAAATTATTTTTCTTTAATACACTTACATATTATCATGCCTCATAAATAAGAAGATGAATATTTAAACAATGTTTTGATGCAGGCAAATTTGGTCTTAAATCTTTGCTTTTAGACTATCGTCCAAGATCTAAAAATATTTTATGCAATCAATACAATGTTCCACACAGTTTCAGCTTGGAGCAATAATGGTATTTGGCTCAATAACAAAGATAATATTAATTACACTATAAGCTGTATTAAAAAAAAGTATATATCTTGAAAACTCCTATGGCAAAAACAAATTTCATCAATTTTGTCTAGAAAAATCACGTCCTTTCTTGAAATTTACACACTTATGTCAATTATAGTTTATACATAAATAAAACATTTGTACTTGTCTCATTGTATATATTGCATAATTTTTTATTAGAGTAAAATGTCAGAGTTTAGTGTCCTTCCTGCCCTAATATGAAGCCCTGTATTCTGCTATATTATGTATTATGACAAAAATTGGAAACACAACATTGTCAAAAAGACCAATGTGCCTTTCCATACTCTCGGCCCGTTGACAACACAAAGTTAGATGGAAATCTGAGCCTCTACGCTCACTCCATTTCTTGTATACTTTTTAAAGTAGCACAATAATTACTGGAATTATTTTGAATCTTTAATTTGTGCGATTAGTATAATTATAAAATTTAGAATTACACTGTCCTTTCAACTGACCCTATCTTGGTTCACGTATGCTAAACTGCAACATCGTTAGTTGACTCGACTTGTGACTTTCGAAACCCGCCACAATATTACCAACTTTCACAACACACGACTAAAGCTCTGATCTACCCAGGCGATATTTAACACCTCCAGGGTGGGGAAGGAGGTTTCCCTAATAATTAATTAGATGAACTATCTTGACGACTCCCAAAAGTACTCACAATATTACCAACTCTTGCAACATATTACTTACACCCTACTCTCCCTGATCTCCCCAGGTTGGTACTCCTCACCTCCAGGGATCGGTGAAGGGGGCCCCATCGTCTCATCCTCGCTCTCCTCAGCCAAGGACTGCAACTGCCGCAGGATTTCAGAGTAGGACGGAGGGAGGTCTGCGGTTCCTCGCAGTCCCCACCAAAGATCGAGTCGTACGTGGGCGGGGGAAACCCTCCAGAACAGGTGAGGCGCACCCATTCTTGCTGTCGTGTCAGAGTCGACTTCCAGGATGCTGGGTGTGCTGATGGAGAGCGCCGGGGTGTCTCGACGTTGGTGCGCCCTGACGACGTTCTCGCCCAGCTCGATGAGGTCGAGCCCGCTTGTGTCGGCCTGTAGCTGCGCGAACACGGACCCGTCCACCACGAGCATTCTGCCATAAGGGAGAAGGATGATGGTAGGGGTGGCCACCATACCCTGGTCCACGCTGAGACCGATGTCGGATGGGGACACCTCCATGTCCCGGGCGCCACTCCCGCGACAGCAGCGCCGCCGACAGAAGGCGCGGCAGCAAGGAGCACCCCAACAGCAGTAGCCGACAATGAAGCAGAGGACGGCAATCATGACGAGCAGGGCGGCCATGCCCTGGCCTTGCTGGGCTTGCACGGCATTGTTGCCACCTGGCGAGTTGATGGACTTTCCTGCAGCAACATCACAGGCTCTCAAGGAGGATATAGCTTGAACTGGCAGATAGCACTCTTACCTTGATACATTACATTACATATTATTAACGTACATAGGTCCATGGTGAAATTAAGGAAGGGTAAATTCAGGGTAGAATAATTGTACATCTGGAGCAGGGTTTTTTTCTTACCACCGTTGTAATACTACCCATTTGGGTTATACCCTTGTGTACTAATTACGCTAAATGGGTTCAGGATGATGAAGGTTGAATTTAGAAGAAGTGTACCCACATTTGCATTGAGAGAGTAGAAACCATTTAGGAAAAACACCCTCAGTACACCTGATTGAGATCGAACGACGATCTTACCGTCATCGGCAGTCTAGTATATTGCGAGAGTGACGCCTTAGACCATGCGACCACAGATGTGGTTGAGTGTGTTGTTCATAACGGGAATGTGGCAAGGTGGTTGTATACAGTGTACATGTAGGAGTGAAGCAAAGAGGTTGTATTCAATGAGCATGTGGGAGTTTATCAAGGAGGTTGTAAAGAGCTATGTACTGATAGCTCACATGCCAAATTAGTGTTCCTGCTTTGGAGTATATCAGAAGCACACCTTTGTAGTTTCCGAGCCCCATATAGCACCACCACTTGTTGGTTCGTTCACGAACGACACATTTCAATTTGATTTGTGTTTGCATTCTAATTGACCTAACCTAACTCTGTAGCTTTATTATTTTATTGTAATTATTGTAAAGAGTACAAGGGTTGTTTACAATACATTTTTGCTATGTTGCCACGTTATTTAGGTTTTTTTTCTCTGTGCGCTTTTGATACAAGGTCTAGTTATGCTCTTGATCCATAGCTTTGTGCACTTTTGATACAAGGTCTAGTTATGCTCTTGATCCATAGCTTTGTGCACTTTTGATACAAGGTCTAGTTATGCTCTTGATCCATAGCTTTGTGCACTTTTGATACAAGGTCTAGTTATGCTCTTGATCCATAGCTTTGTGCACTTTTGATACAAGGTCTAGTTATGCTCTTGATCCATAGCTTTGTGCACTTTTGATACAAGGTCTAGTTGTGCTCTTGATCCATAGCTTTGTGCACTTTTGATACAAGGTCTAGTTACGCTCTTGATCCATAGCTTTGTACGCTTTTGATACAAGGTCTAGTTGTGCTCTTGATCCATAGCTTTGTGCACTTTTGATACATGGTCTAGTTGCGCTCTTGATCCATAGCTTTGTGCACTTTTGATACATGGTCTAGTTGCGCTCTTGATCCATAACTTTGTGCGCTTTTGATACAAAGTCTAGTTGTGCTCTTGATCCATAACTTTGTGCGCTTTTGATACAAGGTCTAGTTGTGCTCTTGATCCATAGCTTTGGGCACTTTTGATACAAGGTCTAGTTATGCTCTTGATCCATAACTTTGTGCACTTTTGATACATTGTCTAGTTGTGCTCTTGATCCATAGCTTTGTGCACTTTTGATACAAGGTCTAGTTATGCTCTTGATCCATAACTTTGTGCGCTTTTGATACAAGGTCTAGTTGTGCTCTTGATCCATAGCTTTGTGCACTTTTGATACCAGTTTTTCCCTCTTGTGCGCTTTCAATGTTCTCCTGCTGTATAGGTACAACGAGCGTCTGGACAGTCCTATCTGTGATCCCTTCATCATGAACAACACAGCATCAACACTTTTAACCAGTATAAAAGATTTTGTTGAAAACATAGTAACAAAGAATTTTCTGGTGTTTAAAATTGCAGGAAGAAACAAATTGCTTATTTGGATAAATAAAAGAGTGAACATTTAATAAAAAAATAATTCTGGGTTAAGTATTTCAGTAACTCTAGTTTACTAACTAATCCCACTTTTAAATATACATTGAATATTATGTATTCTAAATCTTCAGAATAGATAATTTTGAATTCAAAAACTTGCTAAGTAAAAATTAGCCATTGAAAAGAAAATAAGTCTATTAGTATCAAATATTGACCTTGGACTGAGAATTTTTTTTAACATTGTGTGTTTAGAGCACATAACTTTATGGATGTGAAGCTTGGATGCTGGGAAAGCCAGAAAGAAGCAAAATAGAAGCATTCGAAATGTGGTGTTATAGAAAGATGCTCAAGATTAGGTGGAGTGATAAAGTGTGAAATGATCAGATTCTTTAAATGACAGGTAGTGAATGAAATCGATTGAAAGATTTTACAAAAAGGAGCTATAGAATGCTGTGGCAGTGAAAGAAGTATATTGAGAAATTTTACAAAAAGGAGATAAAGAATGGTGGGGCACATTTTGAGGTATACAGGATTGGTTAATTTGTTAATTCAAAGTACAGTGGAAGGTAAAAATTGCAGAGGAAGATCAAGATAGTAAGTGAAGCAGATAATTGAGGATGTGAGATGTATTAAGTACGTAGAGATGAAGAGCTTGACACAGGATAGAAATAAATAGAGGATTGCATCAAATCAGTTGAGAGACTGATGATAAAAAAGGCTATTTTAATTTTAAAAGCTGCGCACACTGAATATAATCAATATATAGACAATATTTAATGGTCTTGTTCTAAAACCAATTAATATATTTAACCTCTTTTTGATTCTGATAGAGCTTATTGCTTTCTTTAAAAATAGGTGAGAACTCTCAAAATGGGGGGAGTTAAAAAAAATATATTGTAAATATTTTGAAAACTATGTGAAAAAATATAAATAAATATTAGATCTATATAAAGAAAGTTGGCATATTTGTAGAGATTTTTCGGGAGAACAGTTTGGTTCTTCTTAAATTTTCTTTATATCTCACTTCATTATAAAAATCAATTAAATTTTAGGATTTTAGAGGAAAAAAAACCTTCTCCTACCCTCCATTTGTGGGCACCCATGAAATTATATGGGATATAATCGCCATATCAGTACAAATGTCAAAAAAGATATATATATATATATATAATTTTTTTTAGAAAATATACAGTGCTTTATTTTAATCTTCAGAAAAACCATCTCCATTTTGTACATTTTAAACTTTTGTTTTTTCCAGTAGAAAGGGGAAGGCAGGGGGCATCCATTTTAAGTTTTTGCACATGGCTACATAAACCCTAAGGGCAACCCTGTAATAACTTGAACACAGGTAATTTATTTCTCAATTAGTAAACACAATGATCACAACCCTGCCAGAAATTGATCCAAGGATCCATGTATAACCAAGCGGACTTAACCAAGACCCTAGTTTGGTTCATAACCAATAGGCTTCTCCATCGCTACTGTTTCGGGTTTGAGTCCCAGCTGGCAAGTGTGAGTGTATTGGATTGTGATTTGAAGATGTCTGGTTGAAATCCCACTAATTGTCATATGTACTACTGACCATGCTGATTGGTCTGCCTCAAAGCCTCCATGACTGACCCGTTTGACCGCATCGAGCCCATACACAACTGCTTTCTACCGCTGTCACCTGGAACAGCACAAAAAAAAAGTTCAAATTACGGAATGCTGGTTATAACAAGAAACCTACTGCTCCTAGACCAAACCAGCCCCTGCGCCAAAGGTGACCAACATTTTATTGTGGTCTGTGCATGCACACTACTACTACTACTAAGGGAGAGCACACAAGTAGACAAACTACTACTAAAGGAGCATTAATGAGCAAACATCATTATTAAAAGATAGTGCATGAGCAGACAAATCACTACTTAATAGCGCATGTAGGGGTTTGCTTAATTTAATCAACTACTGACAGTCAATTATTTATCCATCACTATATTACAAATAATGTTTATATGGTAAATAGAGCCAACACTATACAATAAGCATTGGCACATCTAAAGGCTAATACAATGTGGTATGTCTGTAAGCTACTCCTTCAATGTGATTTAATTTATTATTACCCACTTTGGTGGCCACACTGTCTAAGCCGTCACTCTCACAATAGACTACCGATGATGGGGTTTGTATCTCAGTAGGGTGTACTGAGGTTTTTACTGAAATGGTTTTCCACTCGGGCTTCATGCAAATGCGGGTACACTTTCTCTAAATATAAACTTCATCCCTAAAACTATTAGCGTAATTAGTACATGAGTGTACAACCCGAACTGGTACTAAGACGCAGGGTTTAAAAAATATTATTAATAAGCCCAATGATCAGGAACGTATCTGGGATTCAATTCACGGAAAACCGGGATGAGCAGGTGGGACCAAAGCAGTCACCTTTGTTTAGGTTTTTGATCTGTGGTTCGCCCACATCCATGGACACGCTGACAAAGGTGTCAGTGTCACCTGGCATCAAAACACCACCCATTCTTCATGCCCAATTATAGTAATGATCTATTAAATAATGATGTAAGCCTACTAATTTGTGGCCCAGCATTTTAAACCTTGGTTTTGAAATATTATTTATAGTAAAATCAATTTTTTTCATTAGATCTTTTTGAAATCGATTGAATCAGATCGAGACCTTTGAATCTATCTGAAAATGTATTTATTAAGGGTAAAGTATCAATTTTCATAAATATTTATCAAAAATCGAGCATGCTTAGACTTTTACATAGCCGGTAATGAGCTTTAGAAAAAGAAATTTATCAATATTGACTAGGATTTAGTTGTTAATGACCTAAGATTTGGGTCACTTTCGCAAACATGTTTTGTTAAAACTATCTGGAAATCCAACAAAAAAAAAAAACCCAACCTTTTGAGTCCTGGTTTCGTTGGAGGCTAGACAGTTTATCTTTCCGTGTATCCACCGATTAGATTAAATTAGAATAAAACCATTTTGTTCCTCGATACTCAGATATAAAAAAATACACCACTATGATATGATTATATAAAGTGAGATTTTAACATAAGATAACATAAATTATGAACATGGAATACAGGGTGTTTAACATTTTCTCACAATATAATCACTTTTTATTCAAAATGTTATATAAAGTACAGTAAGCATGATTCTTGTCACATAAGTTTAATATTTTCATGCAGAGTTATACATATACACAAGGACATAGAAAGCTAATTTTTCTATAAGGGGGTCCATTAGAAAATTTTACTATACTAGAACCTTTAGCATATAGAAGCTTTTATACATATCTATAGACCCCCCTAAGGGGGGTTCGCCCCCTATTCCCAGCCTTTCTACACCCCTGTTATCCATAATGAAAAACACTCCTATGATAAACATTTAAAACAAAATCGTAGAGCAATTTATGAAAAACATCTCATTTTCAAAAGTTATTTGTACTACCCTTAATCGAATTTTCTTCCAAAAAATGGGTGTACAGTATCATTTGTTATGTCAAATACACCCCAGATATCTTTTTTAAACAAAATATTTGGAGCCATTCTCGACAAATTTCTGATTTTTAAAAAATAGTAATAAATAAACAACTTATTTTAAGGGCTAGAATTAAAATTAAAAAAACAGCCTTAGATAATACCATATAACACATAAATATCAAGTTTGAACAAAATCCATAAAACCTTCTCGGTTGTGGCACCAGGTATAGACAATCAAACCGAGGGACACACAGAATTTCCAGATATGCTAACCCTATTTTTTGGGTTTGGGGGGGCACATTGAATATCAATATCAAACATAATCTTAAGGTCCCGTGGTCGTGGACATATTCGGGCACAGAGTAGTACAAAATGAGGACAATGATAGACTGACACATTAAATGTTCTCTAAAAGGGCCTAATTTTACAGCACAAATGTTCACGATCAGGGACATAAGAGCACAAATGTTCATGTTCGGAAAGATTTGAGCACAAATGGAGCATGAACTATAGAACAAAAAAATATTTTTTTTAGGCATTGTGGTGGGCCAACTTGGTTACGTTCTTATTAACTCTCAAAATACCCTAATAAGAGAGAGAAATAGGAGAGAAAAAGAGTAGAAAGTGAGAAGGAAAAGCTAGAAAGAAAGAGAGAGAAAGAGAGCGAGAGAAAGGGAGGAGGATATATAGAGCGAAAGGGAAAGATCAAGAAATATATAGAAAAAGAGAAAGGTAGAAAGAAAGAAACGAAAGAGAGAGAGAGAAATAGAGACTCGAGCCCTTAACTTGAACATCACCAGCAATCTACGCAAGACGAGACTGACGCCTTAGCCCACATGCCCACCACCGTTGCCCATGTATCTGATAGCCAGTACTGGCACTGAACGTCGCGTGACCAGATCAACAAGGTCGCACTAACCCCCTTGACTATCTCATACAGCAACTCACGATATTATGATACAATCTGTCCGGTCAAGGTCATCAGACTTTTTGCTGCAGTGTAAAATACCTTTTGGCGGGTTGTGCTAATGTGCCGCCGTTATTAGTATCAAAGTTTGTTTTATATATAAAAAAAAACTAAGCACAATTATATGGAATTGTGACCTCTAAAAATATAAAATTTTATAAAAAGCAAAATAAATAGTTCACTTTTAAAAAAATAACAAGTATTGCGTTTATTATTATTATTATCACCTCGTCTTACTACCCGTTCGGTTTATACGCACTTACGCTGACGCGTAATGGTAGGGTGATTGTGAGATGAAATGGGGGACCTACATTTTAACGTGGAATCCGAACCACGGTGGAGGCCTGGCATTCCTCATATCTACAAGTTGTGATTAATACACGTCTTGTCAGAGGTGAAGGAAGGGTTTGGCAATCTAAATCTGTGCCGGGACCGAGGATTGAACCCCGAACCTCCAGCACAGAAGTCCGACACCTTACCCCTAGACCACCAGGTCACCTAGTATTGCGTTTAATAAGATTGCTTTTATCCCAGTAATCTATATTAATAAAAGAGTTTGTGTCTGTCTGTCTGTCAAGAGCATTGTGCGATGTTTGGCGCAAGCTGTGTTTTGTTAATGTAATAGTAGCTCCTGTGCATGAACATGGGCACCTCAAAGACACACTTTTAAAATTTGGATATTTTTAATTAATTAAAAACTGGGTTGGACGAATTAAAACGAAGTTTTTTCTTTCTTTGTGTTTGAAGCAAAAATAAAGCGTTTCCAGCCAAGAAATCCATTGCGTGGTTATCTCGGGCAAAGCTGGGTACTTCTGCTAGTATTTTATAATCTCAATAGACTGGGATACCAGTATTCCAATATTTTTATAGACGGTATTGTATTAATTTGCGTATCCAATTTTTTAAATAAGTTCGGAATTAATTTGTAATCAAATTAAATGTGAAAATGAAGTTAATTTGCTGAAGCGCGTGTTTGAAGATGTATATAGTTGAAAGGCGCCGCTTGCTGTAGCGCGTGTTTGAAGAAGTATATAGTTGAAAGGAGCCGCTTGCTGTAGCGCGTGTTTGAAGAAGTATATAGTTGAAAGACGCCGCTTGCGCTAGCGTTAAGACGCGTTGCAGACGTTCAGAAATCACGCATTATTTTGCTATTTTGACTTGATTCGTGCCAAAATTATTGGAGACGAAAGGTATAGTTGGTTCATAGTAGCTTTGACTTATTCGGAATATTGTAAAGTTACTTAAGACCTTTTGTGTTCATTCACCTTTCATAAAATAATAATAATAATAATAATATAACTTGCTTCGGTGGCTGCATGGTCTAAGACGTCACTCTCATGTTACACTAGACTGTCTATAACAGGGAGATCGAGATTCGAATTCCTGTCGGGTGTATTTAGGGTGGTTTTACCAAATGTTTTTACCCCTCTTCCTCCACGCAAATGCGAGTGCACTTCCTCTAAATTCAGCCTTACTCATCCCTAACTCCATAATTAGTACATAAGCATATAACCCGAACGGGTAGTAAGACGCGGTGCTAAATAAAAACCATCCAGGTGTAACAATACGGTATGTTTTAATTAATTCTACATTTGATAGAAAAAGCCCAAATTACCACAAAAGTACTTTACCAATATGTCACATCCAATCAAATAACATTAGAAACATTTCGTAAATATAACCAAAAAAAAGCTTTTTTTAAAAATGTATGAATAGAGGAAATTATACGGAATACGGATTTTTACGTGAAATGTCGCAATTCTCAAAACAAATGGTTATAATAAAAACAAAGACTTTTTGACAAGCTCACAACCATTATTTTTTAAATAACTGAAAATCGTTTACTAAGCTTCGTAGCTTAGTTATTATTATTATTATTTTAATTATCATAAGAGCTTCTTCAGTGTGGGATAATGTCCCTTTATGTGGGCGGCGCCAAGAGCTCGTTTCGACAGATAATTTTAAAATTAAATTAAATGTTATTCTTAAACATAAATTGAGACAATTTTTTTAAAACTGACAACGCACATTAATACAAAATAACATTTTATTAAGGGTGTAATAAATTACCCTAGTCTTTAAAATTATATTAGTTAGAAAGTGGGATTCTTCGTAATTTTTTTTAAACACCTCATCTTTCTACACGTTCGGGCTATACGCTTATTTACTAATCACGTTAATGGCTTTAGGGATTTGGTAGGTTATATTTAGAAGAAGTGTATCCACATTTGCACGGAAGCAGAGTGAAAAACAGTTTTGTAAAAAACCACTCTCGGTACAGCTGACCGAGATTCGAACCTCTATCTCTACGTTATTGACAGTCTAGTCTACTGCGAGAGCAGCGCGTTAGGCCACGCAGCCACCGAAGCGGGTGAAGTAATCAATTATCATCCATCCGAATTCCGACCTACAGTGCCGTTCAGTTTTAGTTAGAATAGCTTTCATGGTCTTGCGGGAACATATTTATATACATATAGAATGTTCAGCAATTCAACGCCCAAACCGCACATATAGTTTGTTTGAATCAAAAGTAATACAAAATCACTATATACTTATATCCGGAAAACTCTGCTAATACCATAAAACTGTGTTCAAAGTTTCGGCGTACAGCGCCGGCAGATTAAAGCTGTGCAAACATGCGTGTACAACAAGTTGCATAAGGACCTAGGCGTGTGGCACTGCACATGTAATAATGGCAAGTAATTGCTGTGATATTTGACCATTAATGATGACCGTCAGAACGTATTCCTATTTCTAGATGGACTGGTGTGCTGTTTATTATAAAATGTGGTATGTTCTACTGCCGTGCTCCAAGATGTCGAGGTGTGTAGTACCACGCGCCTAGCTCCTATGAAACCTGTTATACACGTATGTTTGCACAGCTTTGCTCTCCCGGCGCAGTACGTCGAAACTTTGAAAACATTTTAGTGGTATTAGCTGGGTTTGCCGGATGTAAGTGACTTTGGGATTTAATTTTGGTTCAAACAAATTATATGTGCAGTTTGGGCGTTGAGTTTCCGAACACTCTGTATATTTGCTAATACACAGTGCAACACGTCCGGTTCATCCATATATTCACACTAATGGGGTTAGGGATGAGGAGGGAGTTTTAGTAGAAAAGTTCCAAAAATTGTGTGGAATAAGAACGGATTTTTATTTTAGGAAAATTAACCACAGCACATCCACCAGGACTCAAAGCCCAACCTCCTCTAAATCCAGACAAGAAGTGGCTAGCACTTTATTCTTGTGTTCACCAGTGAGGGTAAAAGTATTCCGCTTACCCTGTAAAGTAGTGTTCATTCGCCATAGAAGTGGTGTTAGCTGACAGCTAAAAGAAAATGTAAAAACGGTTAAAAGAAAAAACATAATTAAAAACAAATTGTTTAATTGTGAAAGTTTTGACTGCCAAAAGTGACAACAAATCAACATAATATGGTCTTTGAAATAATCTCGTTTGGCGAATGGATACCCGAGAGTAGATATGGTAACTTTTACTAGCTATCACTTAGCTACACTCCTACCGTAGTTGGTGTATAGTGAGCTTACCCTATAAACTTACACTATGGCATAGATTTTAAGGTAGGGACAGTGTAATCCGTCATGGAAAGACTGATTTGTCAGGGTTAAGATAGTGTATAGTAAGGGTTAAGATAGTGTACAGTAAGGGTTAAGATAGTGTATAGTAAGGGTTAAGATAGTGTACAGTAAGGGTTAAGATAGTGTACAGTAAGGGTTAAGATAGTGTATAGTAAGGGTTAAGATAGTGTATAGTAGTACGCTGTCCAACATTTGATCTCAACACACGAACAGCCATGCCTTACATGAGGAATGGAGAACCTGTGGCCTTTTCACATAATCTGTATATATATATATATATATATATATATATATATATATATATATATATATACATATATGAGCGTGTCTGGGCTACGTCACTCGTAGCCCCGTTTATGGAAATACTAGCCAGTACTAATGTACCTTTACCCAGGGGACGCACGAATGTACTAATCGTACATCCTCTCCGTGGAAGCTCTTTCCATGTCCCGACGATATGAGATGATGGTGGTAGTGAGTATGTAATAAGAGGGTGTGGGACCAGTAGGAACTCTTAAACCTAACTTAATACTACAGTAGCCCCATGACTTCTTTGGTGCTGACTGACAGCTCACAGCTGACAGCTGACAGTCAACATTTAGGTATATACCTAAATTTTGACTGTCAGAAGTGACAGCTGCTAAACATATGTTTTTGCAGATCATATGGTTCAGCGTAGGGATACATAATTTGGCCTGGTAACTTTTCAAAGCCGTCAGCTGTCAGTCAGCACCAAAGAAATCATGGAGCTACTGTAATTAACCAAACCCTAGTTCCCATTGGGACAATTTTTCTTTAAGTAAAATTACCGAAAGTACCAGCCGGGTATCGAACCAGTGATCCCTAGGTTCGTAGCCAGCGCATATACAACAGGGTAGGTTTCTCTGTTAAGCATATCTCTTCATAATTTATAAATGATACAATCTCAAACTCAAATTATATTTTCACAATATAATAAACTGAAGTGTTTTGTTAACTGTTGAGATGTTTATTTTGTAGAGCTCCATTATTGAGTAATTTTCAATTAGATTTTATAGTCCTTATTACATGCTGAAATGAATTTTTAAGCATGCTTGCACAATACATATAAGATACAGTTAAATTTAAAAACTAACCAATATTCATGGAGAACAAACCTGAGAAAAAGTGGACAAAACTGTTTGTCAAATATTTTATAAAATATTTATTATTTTTATCAAAAAAAAGTATTCCTCTATGAATATATAATAAATAAATAAATTAAATTTGTCCTCGTTGAATGAAAAGGAAAAAAAGTAGAGTGAAAAACCGTTCGCTCCTTTATGGGTTCCCAAAAAGCATTTAACTTATACTTAATTAAAGCACGTCCTTATAATTTTGGTGAAACTTACTGTACATAAAGTGTGTGGCCTTATGAGGAATCCGCGAAGTGGCAAACGACCTTCCAATGTCTTAGACCATCAATTCATATCAGAACAAGCTAATCACCAAATATACAGACCGTGCCAGGAATTGAACCCGGAATCCCTCAACCCATTAGCCAGAGGCACAACTAAGGTGTCAGACAATGTGGTCGAGATGGGTTGAATGGGCCATGCGTGTCGAGGTCTACAGTGCGTTGGATCGATAACTCCACCCTTCCAAAGTGCGTGTGCCGCCTCCTTGTTCAGACAAACGGAAACAGACCCGCAATTCTTGACCCTGGGACGCCGTCAACCGATCAATTACAAACCGCTCTTTCATTTACCTCCCGTCCACTCGTCAGACTCACGACAGGGCCTATGGTGAGCTCCTCTGGTTGGTTTGTCGTTCGGAACTAAAATATTTGATTGGTTTCATGACAGCGTTTCCCAACCGGCAGCTGCCAGTCCGTAAAGTAATTCTTGATAATTGTATCCATAGGCCTACTTATATTTTAACGTTACGTTCGAAAATGTTAGGTTTTTAATAGAAATCAATTTTTTTAATATAACTTACGTCAAAGATTATTGTGATTCATTAGTGAGAAAACTGGTCCATTCGTTGTAGAGTAACATTCAACCCATAGGCCCACCTCAATTACGTATTTGTGACATTTATTTACTTAGTTATATTTTATTTGTTAGTATGTGCATATGTAAAATAAAACTGAACCTAAACAACGAATCAATTAGTTAATCAGATTAAAAACTGTCAGAAATAATTCAGAGGCGTAGGAAAGTTTTCGGTCGGGGGAAGCGGGGGCTGGAGCAAAAACTAACTTGTGATATCCTCATAAATTAAATTGAACCCCTTTATATAAATTTATAAATTACTGCCAACGATGACACCACTCATAAGTAATGCGTAAGGCAATTTAATCGGAGATTTCATTAATATCCACCCCGTTTATGACGCGATACTAATTAATATACGCCTAGCACACAATTACAAAAATTGACTGATGAAAAGTTGCAAATTTTTATTAAAATTAGGAATTGTTTGTGAAATAAAGTCAAAAATATAAAGTTGAACAAAATAAGTTTTGCTATGGAAAATTGTAGGCTTGCCCCCCCAATCCTTGTGCCTTTCCGAATTTTTAAAAGAACGAATATTTATGGCAGTCCATTTATTAGAAAATGGGAGCCAATGGACCATGGAACTTCCTTAGTGATAATTTAATTACTGTAAAATTCCTTCCCGAGATATAATATTATGAACTGCTTTTGTATGAATAATTTTTTCCAAAATTAGTTAGTAATGGCCAGCGCATAGGCTACGAAAACAACCAAGTTTAAAAACGCCAAAATTAATGGTAAACAAGTAAAAGTTTTTATTTTATTTTATACAGTATGAGTAAAGTGAGTGGTTAGACAGTTTATTTATTGTACATTCGCCCAGAGAGAAAAAAAGAGCAAACTTATGCAAGTGTAGAACTATCCTCAGTATGAGAAATGAACCTACCAGTCATACCCGCTAGTGCTGGGCTAACCCTACCAGCAAACCCAGTCAGAAAATGTTGGTGCCCGATACACTGATGGTTTCGGGATCCCCTCCCAAGACTAGCACAAAGCTGCAGTTTAAGAAAAAAATTGTTCGTGTGGCCAGTAATACTACTACTACTACTACTACTACTACTACTACTACTACTACTACTACTACTACTACTACTACTACTACTACTACTACTACTACTACTACTACTAATAATAATAATAATAATAATAATAATAAATCATGTATTGGTCATGTTTGTCAAATTTTATCAGCACTAAAATACGGACACTAACGCATATGTAGATTGTGAGGTAAAAGAAAGCTAAATTCACAGTGTAGTTGTCATCGCGTACCAGACTGTAGCTATTAAACTCACAGATTGAATGGCAGTCTGCTGTCTGATCTTTGGTAAATCTAGATAAATCTAGAGATTCACTATTATCAAATAATTATATAAAAAATATGTTGCTACGATCTTAATTATTTTCGAAAAAGTAGATCACTTTTGTGCTGTGTAGTTTTGTTTAAAAATTAATTACCTAGATATAAGTGTTTACGTTTTAATTATAAATAGAATATAGCTATTAAAAACTGTTTAGTTCGTTACTGTTCTTCACTTTCATAATATAAAAGGCAAGATGTAACGATAATGATTTGGACCCCTCTCATATATTTAAAAATGTCATGGATGAAGGTATTTTTCTTTAATAAATTGTATGTAAATTATCCTTTTAAGACTTCATTCATGGAGAATCACGCGCTTTTCAGAAATAATGTAGAAGGATTGCACCATTAAAACTTATTTTTTTATTTCAAAATTTAACTCCGTAGTATTTACCAAACAAGCAAGTGACGATAGCTCCCTCTACCCAATAGGAAGCTAGCCTTTAAGACACCTGTCACAGGTACGCTTTCGATTTGTTGGTTTTGACACTGGTCACGAGAGGTCCAAGGGGTAAGGGGTAGGTCATATATAAGTTGTTTGTGCGTATGAACACACAGAGTGCCGGGGACATAAACCTAGAGTACGTGTAATATCACGACAGTACTACTAACTTATATACAAAGAATACACAGAAAATAACCTGTATTTCAAGTAAAATTGTATAAGAAGATAAAATCACTCCAATAAATCGTGTGCGACATCAACAGTTGTATTTATTCAAATAAAATATAATAATTGGCGCTCGATCACGATAACCAATTATCTCACAATCAATTCAAGAAAGTTGTAATTGGCTCCCAATCGCAGGACAATTATATCTTAATAACACCGTATTGTAATAATTGGCGCTCGATCACGGGCTATAAATACCAACTGTCACAAAATAAACCGTAACACTTTAACTGGCGCCCAATCGCAGGACAATTATATCTCAATAACACCGTATTGTAATAATTGGCGCTCGATCACGAGGCTATCAATACCAACTTTCACTAAATAAACCGTAACACTTTAACTGGCGCCCAATCGCAGGACAATTATATCTCAATAACACCGTATTGTAATAATTGGCGCTCGATCACGGGGCTATAAATACCAACTATCAAAAATAAACCGTAACACTTTAACTGGCGCCCAATCGCAGGACAATTATACCTTAATAACACCGTATTGTAATAATTGGAGCTCGATCACGGGGCTATAAATACCAATTATCACAAAATAAACCGTAACACTTTAATTGGCGTCCAATCGCAGGACAATTATATCTCAATAACACCGTATTGTAATAATTGGCGCTCGATCACGGGGCTATAAATACCAACTATCAAAAATAAACCGTAACACTTTAACTGGCGCCTAATCACAGGACAATTATACCTTAATAACACCGTATTGTAATAATTGGCGCTCGATCACGGGGCTATAAATACCAATTATCACAAAATAAACCGTAACACTTTAATTGGCGTCCAACGCGCAACCGTAACCTCATAATTGACGCTCGATCACGGGGCTATAAATACCAATTTTATCTCAATAATTCCGTATCTTCATACAGATCTTTAAAGGGGTCGCCTACCATAGCAGTGAAATGCCTTATAAACTTTCACAAATTAAGTGTTATTCAAGAATGAGTGGGTTAGCTCAAAATATGGTTTATGTCAAAAATAATGGGAGCAAAAGGCCGTGTAGAATGGAAAACCACATATTTAAATTTTTATAACCAAACAAATCTGGAATAGGTGAAATTAGCTCATTTTCAACGAAGTTTCATATAAAATGTCGCAATTCTGAGGTAAAAATGAATGACTATTTAAGCAAAAGATCTAGTCTTCCTCAAACGAATAAAGTATTTTAATGGGGTCGAAAGAAACAATTAAAAAATAATTTGAGAGTGGTTTTAGTCTTTTTGAAGCTTCATAGCTGCTATTCCCACGAGAAATATCGCAGTGCGGGGTTATTTCCCTTTAAGCAGGCAGCACCCTTAAAAAAAAAAACTATTTTTTTTTATCAGAGCTAGTAGATAATTTGTTAAGTTGAAACTTTAATCAACGTATTGTAGGTAATTGCAAGAGAAACACAAAGCAATCTCTCTCTCCTTATACTAGGCGGAATTGCTAGTCTTTCTAGTAAAAATACTTTCTTATCTGAACACAACATTGCCTTACCCAAGCTTCCTTTTATATCCAATCCATTTTAGTAATTTAATGGAAATTAAGTTTTCCATTTCATTTAGATTATGTATCCATGTAACACGCAATACCTGGTGTGGCATGAAAGTAGAAACACAAGAGCTAGTTTTAATTACCTTAATTACCGTCCCAATGTTTCCAAATTTAAATTAAATTTGTTTAGTTACAAATATTTAAAATAATTTAGATATAGTTAATTGAAAAACAACTTATATTTATTTATCAGTTAGCTCGAAAAAAAGAGTGAGATAAGTTTATCTAGCTGCTGGACATCTTACTAAACGTCCAGGCTATACGCATTTTTCTTTAATTAAGTAGGGGTGAGGAAGGTAGTGTTTAGAATAAATGTATCAGCATTTCCTTGAATGGAATGTTAAAAAAAAAACTTCAACACACCCGACCGAGATCCGAAACCCAACTTTCTGGTCACTGGCACACCAGGTCAGATGGGCTTAACATGTATTCCCCGCGCCCATCGCGTGTATCGGCGTGGGTCATATTGTTTTTAACCCAGCGTTCAAAGAACCTAGTAGATCACGCACTGCCCAAACGATTCCTCTCCATCTCTTCCAGTCCTGAGTCCTGAGGGAACACTCAGGGGTGTGCGAACGGTGTAGCCCCACAGGGCTCTACGCCTACTTAGGTGACAATGGGTGGGGGGGGGGGCGCGGGGGGGGGGAACAAGTTGGGGCGGACAATCTTTAATTGCGCGTTCCGAGTATAAGCGTTCTAGCAAATGTGGTCAGAGTGTAAAATCAAATAAAAACAAGTGAAGAGAGCTCTCAATTTTAACTCCACCGATATGCATTTGTCTGTTTGTCTATGGTGGATAAGTTTCACAATAACTTTTTTTAACACATTAACTGAATTAATTCAAACTTGGCACAGTTGAACCTTTATACAGATCAAGTTCGTTGTGGAATAAAATGTAATGGAGGGTTTGGGAGAAATCCACCCTTATACAGCGCCGGTGCAAGGTAACTTGGCTCCCTAGGCTAGATAATATTTAGCACCGCGTCTTACTACCCGTTCGGGTTATACGCTTAAGTACTAATTACTCTAATGGATTAGGAATTGTGAGGGTTGAATTTAGAGGAAGTGAACCCGCATTTGCGTGGAGGGAGAGTGGAAAACCACCTAGGCTAGAGACCTGTGAGTCCCCCCCCCTCCCCGCAACCACTCATTTCATTTCTACCATTAGTCAAAAGTCATATGAACCTTCATAAACCATCATAAAATTAAATCTAAAATCATTAAACTTCACGACATAGCTGAACATAACAGTGATAGTTCTACAACAGGTATTGCTTCAACCTGAAGCCTGTGAAGAAATGTTTGACTATATAAGACGCAGTGGAATTGTATTTTACTAGTGGGTTGTTGCAACGATGGCTGCAAAGTATTGCACTAAAATGTATTTTAAACTTTTTATTGAGAAAGAATCTATATAATAAGCCCTCACTCACTTTTTAGCTAAAGTTTTACTCGTCAAAGGCTATCAACTTTACTTAGATATTGAGTTTTCGGTGTGTAATTGGAATCAAAACGTATATTTTCCCCCTTCTACGCCCCGATGAGAACTTTAAAATGACCCCTCTTCCAGATCTGTATCTATTCGTTGCACAAACCACTCAAGTAACGATTGAGCTGATATTATTTTCAAACAGAGACAAATATTTTATTTATCAATATACAGTTGGTAGCCGGCGAGTTTACCGAATAGCAATTTTTCGAGATTCAGTTATTAGAAATTTTATGTTTTGAAAACAAATTTTTCGACATAGAAATTTTCCGAACTAATAGTTTTTCGACAGTCAATTAGGCGAAAATAAATTTTTGAAATGCACTTTTTCGAAAACCAATTTTTAGATCTAGAAATTCTTCGAACGAGAAGTTTTTCGAAAACTTATTTTTCGAAAATAAATGTACCTTAAATATATTTTTCAAAAAGGATATTTTCGAAAATAAGTTTTTCGAACGATTAGTTTGAAGTAAAATATAATTCTAACTTTCTGTGTAAGGCTTAGTAATTTTAAATCATTTAATAATGATATTAAGAAATAATTTACTAAAAGTTGTGATTGATCTTAACGAAAGTTAAAGTGCGCTGCTCATTAAAACATTATCATTTTACTTTAAACCAACTATACTTTCCCTGGAAAATTACTGTAGGGTACTGTAGGTAATCTCCCCCTCTCTTACATGGGCTACCCCTTCCTTTTGATTCACACACTCTACCTTCATATATTTGCTTTGTCACTCGATCCAAACCAGCCTAAGACGCTTCTTTCACATCAACATATTGGATTCCCTTTCAAACCATACTCCTTCAGCACCCATTCATTACTGACTCTGTCAATTCAAGTTTTTTCCACATTAATTTCTTAGATATTTCATTCCAACTGAATTCACCTTGCTCTTGTGTTTCTCCTGACTAACTCACACTTTACATCCATAAAACAATGTTGGCATTAATATACTTTTATAAACTGCCATCTTTGCATATTTCGATACTAGCTCCTTCTTTGTAATAGTCCACATACATCCACTACTCCCCGAGATGCATTCAACCGTCTGTCGATTTCACCATCTTTTCTTATATTTTTATATAACATTCTGCCCAGATACACAAAACTATTTACTTGTTCTAACAGTTTTACTTTTATATTAAAGTGACAATCAATTCCTGAACCGTCCTCATCAAAAACTATCGATTTAGTTAAGGAGACATTTATACGAAGATCTATTCTGCCTGTCGCCACATTCAAACGATTTAATGCATTCTGCAACTCACTTTCATTCTCAGCCATTAATACGGCATAATATGCATATAAGACATTCACATTGTCCATTTGTACACCAACCGCGTCCTCACAACAAATATTGATATTATTAATAACATTATAACTATTATAAATATTTAATTGTGTACAGCTCATATGAATGTCTGGTTATACTAAATTTCAGCCCCATTACATTAATTATTCTAGTTTTTTTGTTACAGTGAGGTCAAGGTTCAAATTCTAGATAGGTGCAATGAGAGTGTGTTTTCTAAATTGTTTCCCACTTATCCTCCACGCAAATTTGGGTACATTTAATTACAATTCCATCTTTATCTCCAGATACTCAATAAGCGTTATTAAATGCGATAACCCAAGTGGGTGATAAGACTTGGTTGGGAAAATTGTTTAAGGGACCTATTATGTAGGCCTATATTATTGCGCAAAGCTAAAAGTTTATGAAACAAAGTTTTTTATCAGCCACATTGAATACGTAAGAAAATGTTATAGTTTTTGAAATTATTTATTCAGTTAATAAGAGCCACAAATAAAAATCAATTATTTTATGTCTATAACTTATAAGGCTAACTATGAGTAATCTGAATTTTCTTTGGATATGACAGTATATTTTTTCGGACTTGGTATTTTGTGACCAGTTTCACAGAAACTATGGCTAAAATAGTTCGGAAGAAACGGATTCAAACAAATAACTTTTTGGTGTTAGGATACATATTTCGTAGATTTTTCTGAAAATAAAATGATACGGTTTAATATTAGTATTTATAGCACCGCGATCGAGTGCCAATTAGAATGATACGGTTTAATATTAGTATTTATAGCGCCGCGATCGAGTGCCAATTAAAATGATACGGTTTAATATTAGTAATTATAGCGCCGCGATCGAGCGCCAATTAAAATGATACGGTTTAATATTAGTATTTATACCGCCGCGATCGAGTGCCAATTAAAATGATACGGTTTAATATTAATATTTATAGCGCCGTGATCGAGCACCAATTAAAATGATACGGTTTAATATTAGTATTTATAGCGCCGCGATCGAGCGCCAATTAAAATGATACGGTTTAATATTAGTATTTATACCGCCGCGATCGAGCGCCAATTAAAATGATACGGTTTAATATTAGTATTTATACCGCCGCGATCGAGTGCCAATTAAAATGATACGGTTTAATATTAATATTTATAGCGCCGTGATCGAGCACCAATTAAAATGATGAGGGGTTTTACGATGATGACGAAGCGAGCATGCCTTACTGCGCACTCACGCGGGTATGCAATATGTTTTTATTCTAATAAAAATAAATAAGACTTTCAATGTTGCACACGATTTATTAAGATGATTTAATCTTCGGCACTGAAGATATAATATTAGATGATACTGTTTTAGTTGAACTACAGATTATTTTTCTGTAATTTTACTCGCAAACATTTTCTGTGTATTCTATAGATTTATTTTATTGGCACTCTAATGTGACAACGCTTTGTGCCATCAGAGCTGCTAATAGTCTACATACAGGCGTCCGAACTGGAAGTCATGTCCCTTCAGGTCAGTAGTGCCATACGCTATATAAAAAAAAGGTCGATATCTTGGTGGGATTCTTCACCACCGCTATCGTATTACTATCCATCTTCTGGGCTATTCGGATATTAACATTAATGAGGTAGAAATAAGGAGGGTATGTTTTAGTGAAAATGTACCTGCATCCACGTGCAGGGAGGGAGGCTAGGCAGTAGTTTAGGGAAAACTATGTCAGTAAACCTAAATTAGGAATAGAGTCCAACCTCCCCGTTCATGTAGAACAGACAAGAAGAGACTGAGCTTTTTTCCATGAGCCCATTAGTGCGGATAATATATTATTGTTAGGTCTAGAGAAGCATTTCATTTGAACCATTCTCTTTCTTACCCCCTTTCTCCCCCATTGAAAGCTGCTAAAAATAAAATATTGTGTGGTTTCAAAGCTATCGGGGATTCAGGGCTAGAATCTCAGCTGGGCGTGATGAGATTATTTCCCAAATGTGTTTGATAACTGTGCGTTTTCCCGTCTATCTCCACGCTATTGCGGGTGCTTATTCTTTTAGTTTGGCTCCTCATCTTTAACCGTTTTATTAGGTCATTAAAATACCATGTGTGTTTGACAACTTCTCTTCTTATGAAGGGACAATATCTCAGCTGTTGTCAAACCTCTCGGACCACAGTTGCTAAAACGGCAGGTAAGATACTAGTACAATAGAATGCTGGAAACACAGGTAAAGTTTCAAGATGCATCGAACCCACTTCGGTGGCCTCATGGTCTAGGGCGCTAGTCTCATGTTAGATTAGACTGCCGAAGACTGAGATTTAGGGATTTGATACCGATTGTATGCACTGAGAGGGTTTTTTCCTGAATGTTTGTTATACCCCTCTACTCAAATGCGGGTGCACTTCTTTAAATTAAACAATAAGCCTAACACATTTGTGTTATTAGTGTAAATGCGTATAATCCGAATGGGTAGTAAGATGCGAAGCTTATTACCTACACTGATCCTGCCACAGTCATGTATTTTAAAAGTATTTCAGGAAAATTAAGAGATTTTGTGATTGATCAGGAAAAATGATATGTTTGTCTCTGTGTCTTTATTTCATCTAATTCACACACGATTTTTAATAAAGTTTATGTTCGTTTTTGAACATTCCAAAAGTAATTATTTATAATACCCTTATCAATTCCATTATGGGTTAAGAGAAACTAAGAATTTGTGAATTATGGAAAAGTTGGATATTTTCTTTCCTGAAATATTGTGGTCAGCCTGCTAAGGCTTTTGCTGTAACATTTCTCGTACAGCGGCACACTTGCATCTACACCCATACAAGGTAACATTATTGCACAAACTGAAATAAATAGACCACGCTAAGTGTGTTTAGTATTGAAGATGGTTCAGATAAGAGACTTTATTACCGCCAATAAAGAGGATAAGTAATTCTGTACTATTTGTTTTAGCATCGGTAGGTGCACAGTAACTTTTGGCTCACCCTGTATGTTAATTGTTACAACATTATTGCATAATAATGCTATAGAAAATAACACATTATATGTATACATACAGAAGGAAGCAAAAGTAGGCACATAGTATACAAGTTTTAACTAGTCTTTAAGAAATTTTGTTCATTCTCAAATTTAGAAGTGCCAATTAATTCTTAAGGTGTTGGAATTGTTTGCCCCAATTGTTAACACATTCCTGGTGTATGTCTGCTACAATGAGGTATACATCACTCTGCTACAATGAGGTACACAATTATCATATGCATGGGGAAATATTGGGACTCCATACCGTATACCTGCTTTAGCACACCTCTCTATATACACATAAAAAATAAAACAATTTTGGAGGCTAAGAAGTTTTATAGTGCAACGTGTAAACACTGTTCGTTAGGCTTATCCGAAACTTAAGCTAACCATCCACACTAATGTTAACACAGTTTAGGGCGTCTGGTACACACGCAATTGATAGGATTAACTGTAAAGAGGAGATAGAGGTTCAAATCCTGGACGGATACAATGTTGAATGGTTTCTCCCATGTTGGTTTACTCGTCCTCTCTCCATGTTGATGAAGGTGCATTACTTCCAACTAACCTGCTCATACCTAGACTTCAGATTAGGCGGTTAAATGGATTTAGTGTAAAAACGCACTAGCTAAAACACAGGCCTACCGGTAAATTTAAGGACATGGAATGAAGAAAGTTAATTTTTTATTAAATGCACCAGTATTTTCATGAGAGGATGAACCACTAGTAACCCTCACTGCCAGTGCATCCAGTCGGGATTGAACCCCAGCCTCGCCAAGGTCGAGTCACCGAGTGGAGGAGCTGTGGTTAATTGGTCGGTTTGATTACTGCTCCAAGCCGCAATGCAGACTTTCCAAACCCCCCCAACTCGAGAGGTCAGAGTCTGGCCGCATTCCAAAATGTTGGCAAGTAGCTCTCCGACAGTAAAACATGCTATGGATGCGTCCCAAGAGATAAGATCTGCACGAAACATCCGACGTAAGTCCGGTTTATCGGATACAAGTGAAGGTTTTTATAACACCACGTCTTACTACCCGTGGGGTTTATTTACATATGTACTAACTACGTTAGTGAGTTAGGGATGAGGAAGGTTGCATTTAGAGGAAGTGTACCCGCATTTACATTGAGGGATAGTGGAAGACAACCCGCCTCGGTGGCGTAGTTGGCTAACGCGCCAGTCGTGTTGAGCCAGACCACCGAGGACGGGGAGATCGAGGTTCGAATCTCGCTCGGGTGAACTGGAGGTGGTTTTTCCTAAATGGTTTTCCACTCTCTCTACACGCAAATGCGAGTTCACTTCCTCTAAATTCAACCTTCCCAATTCCTAATCCATTAGTGTAATTAGTACTTAAGCGTATAACTCGAACGGGTAGTAAGACGCGGTGCTAAAAATTAATTAATTAATTGATTAGATAGTGGAAGACCATTTAGTAAAAAGGACCCTCATTACACCCGACCGGGATTCAAACTCTGATCTCCCCGTGATCGGCAGTATAGTCTATTACGAAAGTGACGCTTTATAGTTTAGACCATACGGCCACCGAAGCGGGTAAGTTAAAGAGTTTAATTTAAATTAAGCTAAGAAGTGATAATCAGTAAATGTTGATATTTACATTATGCGCACGTTGTTTGTGCATTGCATTTTGTACAGACGCATTCGCAGACGATATAACTAGCACTTACTAGTCATACATCAGCGAATTGAGCTGTGATTTACCTCTGTATTTAAAACACAAGTTAAAATAAATATCTTTGTTTTTTAACAAAGTTTTGAGAGAAATAGTTTAAATTAAATGTACTGTATAGCTATATTCACAATTCAAACATAATGCCAGATTGATTCAAAGTATACATTAACTTCTTAATCTATGCACGCACAAACCATTTTCTGAAAGGACCTTTTTTGTTGTTACCAACAAACTATTCATAATATAAGGATGCAAAACAATAAAGTTTGAATACATGTCATATATTTAGTATTAACTAATTTACTGCTTATTTCGTGATAGTCACTATTATTATTTCGGTATAAGTGTATTTACTAAATTAAGTAGGAAAACATCTGCCGTATGTATTGGACAGACCAAGTCCCTCCAAGGGGTTGGCGACCAATCAAAACAGGCCCTATGCTGGTTTATAGGCTGCGTTCAGGTGCCAATCAATAATATGTTAGCATGTCCACTATCTGGAGGACTATATTTAAGTCGAGAAGATGAGGGACAGACCTTGTTATTTATAAACCATGACGTGGTCAGGGAAACTCTAGAATACGATATTGTACATTACATGACGTCGACTTGGAGATAGAGCATGCAACTGATGTAGGTTGCTATACATTGTCGACTTTCTTGAAAAGTACAATTTAATGTGAAACTTTTATGTGAAGTATTCAACGTGTAATATATAAACATACAGATTATACCTACATATTATCACGTCTTACAAACTTTCTTAACTTGATATTACATATTCATCCTTAGCCCCTTAGAAATATCTTGATTTTCTTAAGAATAGACAGTTGGAGCACCTTCTAGAAAATAAAAACAAGGTTTTTTTTTTGCGATCAATAGTGATAACTTACGTTTATTATTAGTGATATTTTTGAGGTATTGATATTTC
Source organism: Timema podura (assembly GCA_033556935.1). Lineage (NCBI taxonomy): Eukaryota > Metazoa > Arthropoda > Insecta > Phasmatodea > Timematidae > Timema > Timema podura. The sequence continues at coordinate 4,300,863 of JAVRXN010000008.1, read as the reverse complement.
TTTAAAAAGTGACAGCTACACATAATATGAATACGTAAAATTAGGTCCAATAGAGTTTTCAAGCTGTCATACTGTGATTAAATTGAGGTAAACTTATCAAATGAATACTGAATAGTGGAAAGATCCGCTTTAGTGGCCGAGTGGTCTAAGGCGTCACTTTCGTGTTCGACTGGGCTGCTGAAGACTGGGATATCGGGGTTCAAATTCCGGTCGTGTCTACTGAGGGTAGTTTATCCTAAATGGTTTCCCACTTGCCTTTCAAGCAAATTATGGTAAGTGGAATGTTTCCTTCCTCGTCCCTACCCCATTAGAATAATTATAATACATGCATGTAAACTGAACGGGTAGTAAGAAGCGATGATAGTAGGAAAGGAGCAGAAAGAACCAAACGCTCCGTGATTACGTGGCCTTGGGCGTCAGGATCACTGTTGACTGTAGTCAAGGCCGCAGTCGGGAGGGAGGGGGGGTTCAGGGTTCAACCCCTCCCCCCCCCCCCCCGAAATTTTATAGGGGGCTGTGTTACCATAAAAAGCACTTCAGAGAGCTTCCAGAGGTGTTTGTTATTTAGAATTTTTTCTAGCCTTTGGCAGTTATGATGTTATGTTGTCATTAAAAAAAATTCAGATAGCTTCTAGAGGTGCTTAATATTTATAATTGTTCCTATTTTTCGGTGGTTAGGGGGTTATGTTGCCATAAATAATTACTTTAGAGAACTTCTAGAGCTGTTTAATATCTGGAATTTGTCCTAGCCTTTAGCAGTTAATGGGTTATGTTACCATAAAAAAACACTTTAGAGAGCTTCTAGAGCCGTTTAATAATTAAAATTTGTCCTAGCCTCCGATAGTTAGGGAGTAGTGTTGCCATAAAAAACACTTCAGATGGCTTCTAGAACAGTTTTTTATTTAGAATTTTTTCTAGCCTCCGTCAATTGGGGGATGTGCCCACCAAAGCCCCCCCCCCCCCCCCCCCCCGAAATTATTGGCTGGCTACGGCCTTGACTGTAGTATTGCTAGTGAAGGGATTATTTAGGTTCGGATATCTCCCGGGTGTATTAAGACCTAATTCTCCACAAGTGATCTATCAATAAGACTCTCCCATCCTCGTCCCAAGCTAATGTTGACATATTTAATCTAAAAATATCCATCTTCAAGATCATATCCATAAATTTACGTCTGAGGGGGGGGGGGGGGAGACAAAACTAAAGTTAAAGGAATTATACTCACATTTGCATGGAGGGAGAGGGAGAAACCCTTTAGGAAAAAACAATCCCAGTACACCCAACAGGGATCGGAACCCCGATCTTACCATCTTCGGGAGTCTGGTCTATTGCGAGAATATCGCGTAAGAACATACGGCCACCGTAGCGGGTACCCAGATTAATATTGTGAACCAATTAAATGAGTATCTGTTTGAGGAAGTCTGTACTTTTTTTCTAACCATTTATTTTTTAACTTAGAACTAAAATTTCGCTTGAAGCGGTCGGTGAAAACAAGCTAGTTTCACAATTTCGTTATTTTTTTTAAATGATAAAACCTAAAATACAATGTTTTTAATAATATAGGAATATGTTTAAAAATATTTGCCTACATTTTGGTGTTCAGATTATGTTTCATCACTTCAATCACCAGTAACTACAGTTTCCTAATTAGAACTGTGTTTACTGTTTCATAAATTCAACGTAGGGTCTAATACACTCTTAGTTAGGATAAACACTTGTACATGCACAATGTTATTGCCATGAGTACACATGTGTGGTTTGTAACAACATTATCTTCTGTGTAACAGATAGGACTGTCAGCGAGGCATAGGTCAAGTTTGCGATATAGGCCGGGCGCATTCGATATGGTTTTATACATAGTATGTTGGTCATCCTACCTTCCCTCGACGCTAATGCTAGTGCATTTATTTTGAACTCACCTCCTCATCCTTACTCACCTGTGTTAATATTTCAATTGACTCAACGAATCAATAAAAGAGCGGTATTGCTATCTTTAAATGGCCGAAGAGATTTACCCAAGACATTTACTGCAAATCGTATAGTAGATTTTATAACTTACAGGTACTTACTATTGTTTGGAAATCACACTTTATGGACCAATCATCGTGTGATATTCCCAATACACACCTATACCGCATGACAGTTCTTGTTTGTATAACTATGATATCATTGAGACATGATATAAGCTATATGGCACATTGAACAGTAGACGTTTACTGCGATCTAAGTCTGGAATGCTCTATAGCAAGGCCGTAGCCAGCCAATAATTTCAGGGGGGGTTTGGTGGGCCCATCCCCCAATTGACGGAGGCTAGAAAAAATTCTAAATAAAAAACTGTTCTAGAAGCTATCTAAAGTGTTTTTTTTTATGGCAACACTACCCCCAACTATTGGAGGCTAGGACAAATTCTAATTATTAAACAGATCTAGAAATTCTCTTAAGTGCTTTTTTTATATGGTACCATAACCCCCTAAATGCCGGAGGCTAGGAAAAATATCTATATCTAAACAATTCTAGAAGTTCTTTAAAGTGTTTTTATGGTAACATGACCCCCTAACTGCCGGAGGCTAGGAAAATTCTATATATTTAAACACCTCTAGATGCTCTCTAAAATTTTTTTTTATAATAGCATAGCTGTTGAAGTTAAGGAAAAATTATAAATATTAAACACCTCTGTAAGCTCTCTGAAGTGCTTTTTATGGTAACACAGCCCCCTAATTTGTATTTGTACCTTAATTTTTATATTGTTTGAACCATAAATAAAGCCATACATATTTTGTTCATAAAATTGGGGGGGGGGGGGGTTTGAACCCCGAAACCCCCCTGACTACGGCCTTACTCTATAGTATATTTGTGAACTGTTAAAATGTTTTAATGTTTTAATGGAGTCGAGCTAAGCTAACTGTGAGGTTAGAGTCGGGTTTAAATGTCGTGCAGATTTCCCCTGAGATATGTGACGGTATCAACTTAAAAGGAAAAGTGAAAATATAGTAATTTTATTCATTTATAGTGTAACTTAAAAGATCCACTATATTGTAAAAAAACATTGCGAGAAATACTTACACGAATGGTCTAATGGTTTAACGCTTCAGACTTTCAAAATATTAGGTTGCTGAAAGGTATAGGTTCAAATATCGGAAGGGGTGCTCTAAATTATAGTTTTCCAACTGTTTCCTTATTGTTTTAATATCCCCTTTAAACACTAATGTAGGTGCACTTTACACAAACAACCTTACTCTTCCCCAGCCCTTATACTAAGCCATTTATAGCCATGGTGTAAAACGTAGCAATAATTATCACGAGCAAGTAATTAAGTTGGTCATCCACCCTCGAGTCACACAAACTAATTAAAGGTAATTTGCTATCCCGAATAAATGTAAATTTAACATCACTAATTAAAAGATAGTAAATACGTCAATCAATAAATTATTTTAAGCTATATCATTAATTAATTGTAAACTTTAAAACAGATTTCCTAACATAAAAAGTATATACAATAAAACATATACTACAAGCAAAATAAAATTAAAATGGTATTTTAAGAAATGAAAAAAATACTAACGTCAATAATTGAACTTAATCGCTAATCAAAACATAATATCATATTATTATTATTATTATTATTATTAGAGAAAGTGTATGTAACAAAAACTGAATTTTCTAGGGTTACCAATAATATCACGAAATAGTTGTAAAAAAAATGCATGAAATAATTTATTATCTCGCAAAACTGGAAACAGTGTGATTTAAGCATTTGACAACAAGACTAACATAAGCATGATTTAGTGGAACAAATTTTATTACATAGATTTAATTTAAAGTAGGTTTAAATTGTATATAATTTATTTTTTAAGTTTAGTTTTCTGAAATTCAAAATGATACGTCCTTATTTAAGCTTTAATGTAAACTTTCCAAGCACCGGATTATATCTGCATATTTTTGTTAGTTAAATTTAAATTCAAATATATTTTTTAATCCTAGAATCTCCTGAAGGATTCTAAGATTAAAAGGAACCATCCCTGATTGAAACTAAGCCTCTTCTTCTACTCCCTCAGCGCAAGGGATTAGAATATATGGATAGAAAGAAACCATTCTTAGTTATTCTGAAAAGTGAAAAATGACACCAAGACACGGGAATCGAACCCGGTACTTTTGGCTTAGTACGCCAATGCTCTAACCACTGAGCTATCCAGGATTCGTCCCGTGCCCAGGGCAGAGTCTATGATGGAATTAGCGGAAATCGTCGGCTACAAGTATGTGATTATATTAATATCACGAGCCATCTATCAGATAACGCAGCCATCTGCGACTCGGTAGTTGGTTTATTGCTGCCATTTATACAATTATTAAACTGTACGGGATTGCATATTAAGAATTAAATAGCCAAAGCTATTCTTTATGCTATTAGTGGGAATTAGACCATCTAAATATCATATTCTGAAAATTGAAAAATGACACCTGGACACGGGAATCGAATCCGGGACCTTTGGCTTAGTACGCCAAGGCTCTAACCACTGAGCTATTCAGAATATGATATCTAGATGGTGTAGTTCCGACTAATAGCATAAATAATAGCTTTGGCTATTTAATTCATTCTTAGTTACTTAATTGTTTTTCCCGCCATTTGGAATTGAACCAGGACTTATTATATTTATATCCCAAACCTCTCAGTCCTGACGACTGAGATAAGCTACAATTAACAACATCATCCCAAACCTCTCAGTCCTGACGACTGAGATAAGCTACAATTAACAACATAATCCCAAACCTCTCAGTCCAGACGACTGAGATAAGCTAAAATTAACAACATCATCCCAAACCTCTCAGTCCTGACGACTGAGATAAGCTACAATTAACAACATAATCCCAAAGCTCTCAGTCCTGACGACTGAGATAAGCTACAATTAACAACATAATCCCAAAGCTCTCAGTCCTGACGACTGAGATAAGCTACAATTAACAACATAATCCCAAACCTCTCAGTCCTGACGACTGAGATAAGCTACAATTAACAACATAATCCCAAACCTATCAGTCCTGACGACTGAGATAAGCTACAATTAACAACATCATCCCAAACCTCTCAGTCCTGACGACTGAGATAAGCTACAATTAACAACATAATCCCAAACCTCTCAGTCCTGACGACTGAGATAAGCTACAATTAACAACATAATCCCAAAGCTCTCAGTCCTGACGACTGAGATAAGCTACAATTAACAACATAATCCCAAACCTCTCAGTCCAGACGACTGAGATAAGCTACAATTAACAACATCATCCCAAACCTCTCAGTCCTGACGACTGAGATAAGCTACAATTAACAACATAATCCCAAACCTCTCAGTCCTGACGACTGAGATAAGCTACAATTAACAACATAATCCCAAACCTCTCAGTCCAGACGACTGAGATAAGCTACAATTAACAACATCATCCCAAACCTCTCAGTCCTGACGACTGAGATAAGCTACAATTAACAACATAATCCCAAAGCTCTCAGTCCTGACGACTGAGATAAGCTACAATTAACAACATAATCCCAAAGCTCTCAGTCCTGACGACTGAGATAAGCTACAATTAACAACATAATCCCAAACCTCTCAGTCCTGACGACTGAGATAAGCTACAATTAACAACATAATCCCAAAGCTCTCAGTCCTGACGACTGAGATAAGCTACAATTAACAACATAATCCCAAAGCTCTCAGTCCTGACGACTGAGATAAGCTACAATTAACAACATAATCCCAAACCTATCAGTCCTGACGACTGAGATAAGCTACAATTAACAACATCATCCCAAACCTCTCAGTCCTGACGACTGAGATAAGCTACAATTAACAACATAATCCCAAACCTCTCAGTCCAGACGACTGAGATAAGCTACAATTAACAACATCATCCCAAACCTCTCAGTCCTGACGACTGAGATAAGCTACAATTAACAACATCATCCCAAACCTCTCAGTCCAGACGACTGAGATAAGCTACAATTAACAACATAATCCCAAACCTCTCAGTCCAGACGACTGAGATAAGCTACAATTAACAACATCATCCCAAACCTCTCAGTCCAGACGACTGAGATAAGCTACAATTAACAACATAATCCCAAACCTCTCAGTCCTGACGACTGAGATAAGCTACAATTAACAACATAATCCCAAACCTCTCAGTCCAGACGACTGAGATAAGCTACAATTAACAACATAATCCCAAAGCTCTTCCATTGCGCTCTTCAGAAACAGACGAAGACGTCGTTTTATTCCTGATCAAGTCCACAGTCACCCGAGCCACCCACTTCACTCAACATCTGGTATTGAACGGAAAATCAATAGGAATGAGTTTGTGGAATGTTTTAGAAGGTTGGTATTCCACCAGAAACATTCCTCATTTCCAAGTGAGGGAATAATTCATTGCGTCAGATGAAGTAAATCATTTTGCTAATATGCTAGTTTGAAGAAAAGAACTCTTCACATTTACTTAAAAACGGTCATTTTATTCGGGTATTTTTACTCGCATCATCGTTGATCTAAGCCAAGGCATTTCTAAGCTGTGATTTGAACTAAACATAAATGATAGGAGCTGCACTTTATAATAATGAATGTAATAACTGTTCAAGTTATGCGCATATATTATAATTACTCTACTGGTGTAGGGATGAGGGAGGAAGTGCTTTAGAGGTAATCTGGCCATATTTGTGTGAAAAAGTGGGAAACCCTTTAATAAAAACTATCCTCAGTAGACACGACCGGGATTCAAACCTCTAATATTCCTATCTCCGGTAGGCTAATCCAAAAGGGTCCAGGTTAATTTTTCGAAAACAAGTTATTCGAAAATCAGTTTATCGAAATCAATTCACCGAATATAAAACCATCGAAAGTAATTTTGTAGAAAGTCAATTTTTTCGAACCATCAATTTTCCGAACGATATGTTTGTTGAAATCACATTTTTCTAAAATAAATTGCCCGAAAATCAATTTCCCGAAGTGAATTTAACGAAAATCAATTGTTCGACAGCCAAATAATCGAAAATAAATTTTTCGAACAATCAATTTTTTTTAAGAATCAATTTTGCGAACTGCAAATTGATTATATTTTTCGGAAAATCAATTTAGTGACTTGCGAGTTTTCCGGAGATATTTTATCGAGGACTATTTTTTCGAAAATATTATCTATTGAAAAAATTATCGAAAAATGCTATCGTAAAACAAGTTTAAAAAAAATATAAATCGAAATATTAAACTTTTTTTAAAACATTAAAGCAACAACAACGATTTTATTTAAACGTGTTCTATAATTTTTATATTTATTGATTATTTATTTTAATAGTCATTAATATTACTAACACTTTCAAAATAACTAATGTGAAACAAGTTTTTTTCAAAATATATTTTTCGTAAATAATTTTTTTAAACTCTAGGAATACACAAACCGTTTTTAAAACACTAAACAAAATAATCAAAATAATTTTTTATACTTCAACACAGCACAACTTAGCAAATTGAAATAAATTTATTGTTATTTTTATTGGCTATTTATTTGAATGTTAATATTTTTTATAGATGAAAAAGATTAAATACATTTTCAAGGTGGTAAATTTCATTAAAAACTAGTTCGCAAATAGTCACACACGTTCCCATGATGGGTCCAGCCACCAACAATTCGACTCAACCTTTCCAAGCTGTTTCGGTATTTCATACGTTGACAAGGAGGTTCCTGCCCGCTGGTGTACTCCTCAATTCGGACCTCATTGAGAGATTCTCCATCTTGATTGCTGAGACGAATTCACAAATACTGGGATAATTTGCAGTGATATGTTGTTGGAACCCTTTGCGCCATCTTTCTATATTGTTGCTGGTCTTGGGTAGCCCCTGAAGAACACTATCATAACAGTTCCAAATTTGGTGTGCGTAAATTGGAGGGCGGCGGCCCAAACGGCAATTTGGACGACTGACCCATGCATCTTCAAAATAATCTATAATAGGTTGTGCTTCTTGGAGCAATACATTGCTATTGCACGAGGAATCAAAAGTGTACACGACTTCTTCAGTAGGAAAAACGCAAGAGCGGATAACATGCGAAGCTTTAGTGAAAATTCGGCATCATTCCCATAGCGTTGTTACAAACCATTTGTTTGAATTTTACGAAAAATACAGGATACTCATCCTTAAATACATTTATAAATGACATGGGAAAGATAGTCATTAAGGTCCGAGGGTTAGGAGGTTATGTGTCTTAAGCTTGATACCCTGTTGAACACATTTATTGGCGTATGAGATCAAAGTAGATTTTGTAGCTTTTCCTATTTCCAGATACATCCCTACAGCGTGAGTAATAGTGTGGATGGTTTCTGATAGCAGATGTCTAGGATGTAAAACTCACAATATATTCGATTGCATATGACAGGTGCACAAAGGTGGGAGGTGGGGAGGGGGGGCTGTCTCCTTGTATGTGATTTATCATTGTGGATTTTTTCTATCTCTCCTCCACGCTAATGGGGGTACATTTATATACCCACATATCGTATAACCCAAAGATAAGGATGTTAAATATTTTTTTACGTAAACACTTTTCAAATTTTAAAAAGGCAGTCTCAGTGTTTCCCCTAGAGAAGGGGCGCATACTGTCCCGTCATACTCAGCTGCATTACCGGTAACCTCTCGCCCGCGTTCTCCTGTTTGATCGCGCTAAGTAGTTGACTACAATGACAGGGATGAGGAAGGACTGAACGAATCAAGGCTATCCCTCAGTCCAGCCGGGAGAGATGAAAGGTAAATCTAGGAATCGAATCAATTAACATAATTCTAAATCAACCAATCCACGATAGCAAATCCCATTTACAAAAGTGCACTTGAGAATCTGGAAAATTATAGTATGATTTTTGTTGGGAAAACAGTTTAGAAAATTCAAAACTTTCTGTACAGCCAATATTGATAACATATTACTATATAGTATATGTTATTTTATATATATTAATAATATCTATCAAAAGTGATAGTTGCAAATAATAATACTTAGCACCGCGTCTTACTACCCGTTCGGGTTATACGCTTAAGTACAAATTATGCTAATGGGTTAAGGATGAGGAAGGTTGAATTTCTAGGATGTGTACTCGCATTTGCGTGAAGAGAGAGAGAGAGAAAGAGAGAGTGGGAAACCATTTAGAAAAAAAACCACCCTCAATACACCCGACCACGTTTGGATTTAATTTAATTGAAGCGTTAATAAATTATTTATCATTCGCTTCGGATGGCATGCGGGATAATCTCTCATCTGGTTTGGTTTGCCAAGGACGGGGAGTTCAGCTTTCGAATCCCGCCTAGGAGTAGCGAGGAGCTTACTCCAAGATGGTTCCCCACTCTTCCTTCATATAAATGAGGTTACCTTTACTCTACATGCTCACCTACTCATCCCTACCACATTAGTGTGAATACGGAAATATCCCGGACGGGTAGTAATGCGAGGTGCATAAAAAAAGAAAATATCAAATCCTACAAACAGAAAAATTAGGTCGTCTCTTATATTTATTTAAAAAAATATAACATATAGTAAAACTAATTGAATTAAATTATATCGATCGTTAAATAAAACACATTTTAGAGCAAAATCTATTATAAATTAGTATTGCCTAACTTTTAAAACGGTCTATTATATAATGTGCCAGTATTAGTTTATTGGCAACGTATTTTTCAATTTAGCTCAAACAAAAGTTTAAATACAGTTAAAATATTACTAGTTTGAAACAACAATAAAAGTACCTAAGCTGGAGCTTTAGCTTAATCTTTCCAAAGCCTGACAATGAAACAGAAGTCGGACTACTTTACTTAAAGCGTACAACACAATCAAACATACTTTCTGATTAGTTTAAAATAAAGTTTATAAAACTTTATATCAGTAATAATCTTGGATCCACCCCCTCCCCCGCCAAGTAAACAAGATTACAATGTAATTTAACATGCTAAACAGATACTCATTTTGAACTAATTCGTAGGAGCCATTTTAAAAATATTTCAAATGCTCAAAATTCAGTTTTTTGTAAATTACCCTTAAATAATTTTTACTTAAAAAACCAGTAAACAGTGTTATTTAAAATAAAAAAACACTCCCCAGATAACTATTTTGAACAAAAAATTGTTGTAACAATTTTCTAAAAAAAGAATTATAACCATACACTATCTAAATATTAAATTTGAACGAAATTCATCAAACCGCTTTAGCTGTAATCCCAAGTACAAACAAAAGCAGAATTATTGTTAAACCCATCTTTATTTTTAGTTCGGGACCACATAAAACGTAAATATCTGGATTAATATTAAGTTCGAAAGTATTCACGATTACAATACTTATCTACTAAAATATAAACATGAATGAGAATATCAACCTATTAAATAATTTTCCTTTATTATATTATTACAGGATATCATAAGACGGCACAGAATACCGAGAATGTTACATTTAAACAGTCAATATTTCTCCCTTTTTTCCCCCAAGTTTATAGGAGTCAAAGCTATGAAGGTTCAAAGTGAAGTTGAAGTTTTCGAAGCACACCCTAGTAGATTCAATTCAAATTTAAATATAGCTGATGGACCTTACATAAAATTATAATCTTCATATTGATATGTCTGTAAATACAGTTTATCGGTTAATTTTCCTGTTATATACGAAATATATTTAAAAAAGTGTTTGCATAGCGGTTCTTTTCCAGCCCGTTATGTTTGGATAGCGATCTAAAAAAAAAGAGCTAAGACGTGTTCATGTGTGTGCACACATTACACATTAGGTTTTATTCTGTGTTTTTTTTCTAGTTTAAAAATTCACACCTTAAAATTAACATGACAAGTCCAACCAATTACACATGCCGGTATCAGAGTCCTCTATCATAAAGTAGTTAGCTAAACTATAAAAGGACCAAGTTATTATTTCAAAAATATTAAAATCTTATAAAGTTAATTAAAATTAATCACGTTAATACCTATAAGCTACGTTAGTTAAAATCAATAAACAGTATTAAAAGGACGCAAAATCAAATAGGCATATGAAACAAACACAATTTAAATTAACAGAAACTACCTTCCGATTAGTTGGAACGATTGCTTCCGGTCGTAGCAAAACTAAAGAATATAAAATAAAGTAAAATTCAACAGCGTTACTGCTACATGACACACAACACGTTCACAAACTATTATGAACTGGTACATAACATAGCATTTCCTAAACACTCGCCTTAACGCATACGTTAACTCTTAAGTTTTCAATTGTGACCCTAGCTTAAGTATGTTCCTAAATAAGAAGACACTCTGTTCAATTAAAATACTAGTCCCTTGATCACAGATGTGGTGGTTTCATTCCCTACAACACGACTGTCCTATGGGTATCTTGACCTAGCCCTGAACTTTTAATTCCCTACAACACGACTGTCCTATGGGTATCTTGACCTAGCCCTGAACTTATAACGAGATGACGTGGTTCCTTAGCTCGTTCATATCGGACTAAAATATTTTTATTTTTTAAGCATATGCTATAATGACTTAAAGACTTAATTTAAATTTAATTAATTTACCACTTATGGAAAGATAAAAAAAATCACAGCTAGGAATTTTTTAACTTTCCCGGGGATAGTTTAAACATTAATATTTTTACAATTTTCAACTATGTCCATTTCTATTCAATCAGAGTGTCCATTAATCAACGTTCACACGTCTCTAGAAGATATAGCGGACTTTATTATAGACACGTGACCTCCGAGAGAAATAAGTTCTCGCCATCATTACACGTGCAGAATAACAATAGCCGTCACTAAGCCTTTGTGAGCTCTGCGTGAACTACAAGAGCACAGCTGTTGTCTAGCGGCGTTCCATCTTATTTGAGACTAAAAGCTAAAAGTAGGAGGGAAGAGATTCTTGCGACTGACGTAACAGCCTCTTGGGTTTCAACCAGCACCAGTGGGCACGAGGACTCGTGCGTGTGTTGACCTCGTTTGGTCTGGTTTGTCGGTGAGGTTGGGGTTCAAATCCCAGATGGGTGTACAGAAGGTGTTTTTTTTCCTAAATAGTTTTCTAATCTCTCTACCCTAGCATATGAGGACACATTTACTCTAAATTCTACTTTCCTCATCCTTAACCCATTAATGAAATTAAATGTGAATAGCCCAAATGGCTGCAAGAAACCCTAAAGTTGGTTTCAATTAATCAATTACTTCAAATAATGTTAATATTATTAGCACTGCGTCTTACTACCCGTTCGGGTTATACACACTCTAATGTGCAATGGTAGGGTGATTGTGAGATGAAATGGAGGACCTACAGTTTAACGTGGAATCCGAACCACGGTGGAGGCTTGGCATTCCTCACATTAACAAGTTGTGATTAATACACGTCTTGTCAGAGGTGAAGGAAGGGTTTGGCAATCAGAGAAATCTGTGCCCGGACGGAGGATTGAACCCCAGAACCCTAGCACAGAAGTCCGACACCTTACCCCTAGACCACCAGGTCACCAATAAATAAGTTAGTGTTTGATTTTATTTGATTGAAAGTAGAGGGAGGGCACAAGTTTATGAAACAGTCTGACAGATGTGAAGCATCATAAAATGACCGTTACTTATAACTATGGCACTCATACGTATTCAGTTCGTTGAGGAAGAGAGGAGGAGAAGGGGGTATGATCAAGGCCGTAGCCAGCCAATAATTTCGGGGGGGGGGGGGGGGGGGTTTGGTGGGCACATCCCCCAATTTCTGGAAGCTAGAAACAATTCTAAATGATAAACAGTTCTAGAAGCTCTCTGAAGTGGGTTTTTTTCATGGTAAAATAACTCATTAACTGCCGAAGGCTAGGAAAATTTCTAAATATTTAACACCTCTTGAAGCTCTCTGAAGTGCTTTTTATGGTAACACAGCCCCCTAATTTGTATTTGTATCTTAATTTTAATATTGTTTGAACCATAAATAAAGCCATATATATTCTGTTCATAAAATTTCGCGGGTGGTTTAAACCCCCAAAACACCTCCCTGGCTAAGGCCTTGGTTATGATACTCACTCATACTTTTAACAATGATTTGTTCCTTCTTTTTTTGAACAGAACAAGTTTGTGCCGTTTTATTTGTGAGAAAACAATCCACAGAAATAGTCGGCCGCACCCGACACGCAATACCTTTGACTCAAGGTGACCCCTCACGTTACATGTAGCATAGATAAAAGTAAGTGATTATTTTATTAAACTAATTATTTAGTACTAAATAATAGCATAAGACTACAATTTTTTTTTAATTTGTTTTGAAAAGGTGAATTTTTAAATTTCCTTTCATGCCCCGCGTCTTTTACTACCCATGCACGTAGTTAGACTAATGTGATAAATGACGAAGGTAGAATTTAGATTAAATGTACCACCATTTACGTAGAGAGGGAAAGGGTAAATATTTAGTAACCTCAGTATACCAGGCCGGGATTTGCGCCTCAACCTCCTCCTACCGGAAAATAAGACTATAGGAGACTGGTGCCGTCAACTACGCGGATATGTTGCCTATCTAACTTATCCGAGGGTGGGAGAGTAGAGGGGAGGAGGGGGTTGTAGTGAACATTTTCTCCAAAGCTCGTCTCTGACCCGGAGGCCGATGTTCAATTCTGACGGGGTGCACTGGAGGTGCTCCCACCCCGTTAATAGTTTCCATCCTCAATTCAGATGAAACGCTGAAACATTATCTTAAAAAGTCCCCTTCGTCTTATGTCCTTGGGAAAGGTTAGTAAAACACGAATCCAGCCAGAGCAGGAACGAAGCAAATAACGCAAACAGTTATCTCTCGTTCTACAACGGTATTTTTAGAACTCACCAGTTCAACACAACCTTCGACCGAACTTGTTTATCACAAAATGCTAATGTTTGATGAGCTCGTTACAGTATGGTCACAGACAGAAACGTTTTCAATTCTCTAGTCTTGAGGTTGATTTTAGTCCATAGACAAGAGACGTAACTAGGCAGTAAGGGGCCCGTGCCAAAACTTTAAAGGTGGGCCCCCTCCCAAAAAAGAAAGACTCCCTCACCCCCTAAAAATAATCTTACGTGTGATTGTCTATTATAATAAATTACATAAGCATTTATTATTGGTATTCTTTTATAAATTTTCGTAAAACTGGTCAACATTTTTGTCTAATAAAATTGCTACTGAAAAGTAGAAACTAACAATATAATGTAAATAATGGATCTGAATTGAATAAGACTACATTAACGTTGTTTGAACAGAGCTAATGTTGAGAAAAATCTTTAAGATAGCGTTTGTGTCGCTGAGAAAAATGTGAAAGTGGATGCTAACGGTCCGTTCCGCTGAGAACCGAAAATCCAAAAAACCTATCTTCGTCAGCGGTGGGGTAACTGGAAAGTCTTGGGCTGAAGTTGTTGGTAGGGCAGAGAGGGTGGGGGAGGGCGGATTAGCAGGTAGACAGTTTTCTTCTCTGGCTATTATGAATGAAAACTGTAAGTAAGGGACCTAACTATTATTATTATTATTATTATTATTATTATTATTATTATTATTATTATTATTATTATTATTAGCACCGCGTCTTACTACCCGTTCGGGTTATACGCACTTACGCTAATGTGCAATGGTAGGGTGATTGTGAGATGAAAGGGAGGACCTACAGTTTAACGTGGAATCCGAACCACGGTGGAGGCCTGGCATTCCTCACATTCACAAGTTGTGATTAATACACATCTTGTCAGAGGTGAAGGAAGGGTTTGGCAATCAGATAGATCTGTGCCGGGACGGAGCATTGAACCCCGGACCCCAGCAGAGAACTATGACACCTTACCCCTAGACTGCCAGGTCACCCTTGGACCGAACTGAACCGTCGGTTAATTTTTAAAGTTAACCTTAACTTGATTTAAACACTAAGCTAATTTAGTTTATTTAACGATGAATGGTGGTCAGGGTTCAAATCCCGAATGGGTAAACACAGGGTGCATCTTTCTAAATAGTTTCCCTTTGTCCCTCCACAAAAATGTGGGTACATTTCCTCTGTTTTAGATATTACTCATTATTAACACAATAGTGTAATTAATAAAAATATTAATATTAATTACACTAAATGTGCTATATACAGATATGCCGAACTAATAGATTAAGTATTTAAAGTATTTAAGGCATTATCTCTACATGATATCGAATATGAGTATTTGTTAGTTATGGTTATAGCCTCATCTATATATTATTTAATATAAAAATGACATCTGGAAACGGGAATTGAACTTGGGACCTACAAACTCTGTTTTGATTGTTGTTATAAATTAATTCGTTACGTCTGAACAAAGAAGATAAAATACATTTTAAAAGCATTTGATGAGAAAGGACATAAAAAGAGACTATGACTGTGGATAGGTAAAGGGGGAGGTGAAATATTAATGTAGACATTCTGTGCACAAATGCACATATTGTTAGTGTCCATCTGGACACGCCTGTAACCTGAACCAGCTAATACAGTAGTGGCTCGCAAATTATGTTACTGTTGTTATTGTAGGTTGTTGGTGCTAATGTTTTTTTAAACTTTTATTTTAGCGCCACATATCTTACTACCTGTTCAGGTTAAACGCCTTTGTACTAACTACTCCAATCTTAAATTTAGGATAGACACAAAATCCATCCCCCGGCCATCAATTCATCATTGTGAAAGGGTAAACCCATATTCCAACAATGATAAATTTCTCAACCATGCCAGGGATCGAGCCCGAGACCCTTAGCTTCGTGGGTGGACGCACTACCGACGTAGCTAAGCTTCGTAATTTTCTAGCATGATGATTTTTTTTCTAAGTTATATCTATAAACAAATTTATAGTTTTTTTGTGCAAAAGGGGGGGAGGGTGCACAGCATATACTTTCTCGCAATAAATAAAAACAAAATTTACTAAAAACTTGTAAGATATATGAAACAAGATAATAAACATCCTTGCACATTCTACCAAAGAGCATAAACAAAATAATATACACTGTTAGAGAAAAGAGGAATATCACACCCACAGAACATTACAGCAATTTACAAATTTAAAGACTTGAATAATATACAATTATAATGTATGTATATAATTTACATGCATATATATTTATATGTATAGATTATATAAGTGTATTATATTTATAGTATATATGTCGTAGGCGAATTGTAAAATCCGGCTTAATGCAAAAGGCACCATCAATTTATAATGAGCCAGGCTAATTGGAATATAATATAATATTTAAAATATTTTTTTTATTATTATTATTATTTAGCACCGCGTCTTACTACCCGTTCGGGTTATACGCTTAAGTACTAATTACGCTAATGGATTAGGAATTGGGAAGGTTGAATTTAGAGGAGGTGAACCCGCATTTGCGTGGAGGGAGAGTGGAAAACCATTTAGGAAAAACCACTCTCAGTTCACCCGACCGAGATTCGAACCTCGATCTCCCCGTCCTCAGCAGTCGGTCTCAACACGACTAGCGCGTTAGCCAACTACGCCACCGAGGCGGGTCTATATATTTAAAATAAAATATCAATATAAAGATAAAATTAGATAGAGCGAATAGAGACAATAGAATTAGAGAAGAATTTCAATTAAGAGAGGAATCTATGGAAGAAATAAAGGGAAGATTGTGAGAGAGAGGTGGGGATTGAAGAAAGGGAGATAAATAAAGCTAGAGAGGAGAAAGAAAATGGAGAGCTAGAGAGAACAGTAAAGAGTATCAAGAGATAAAACAGATGGTGAGAGAGAAAGAGGGTTAAGAGATAACGAGAGATGAGGTGATAGCGGGATTTAAGTTAGTGAGAGAAAAGGGAAACCACTATAGAGAGCCCTCACCTCCCACTTTTCCCAAGTGCACCTAGTCGAGATCGAATTCAAAACTTACGGTCTTCATGGGAGAAGTATTCATTAATATCTTGGTTTAGTCAATATTTGTGGAGGGTGATTTACAAAGTAATAGTTTATATGTCAAATGTGTGCGAACAAATTCTTGATTACTTAAAACGTGATGTTTTATATCATTTACGTTCATCGGTGAATGTATAAACGCATTTATTACAGGGTTCCTGATTTCAGCAAAAAGTGGTTTTACCAATAGAAATAAACGTGTGTGAAAATGTGACATTAGATTATTTTAAAACGACTTTTTAAGCATATTTGAGGAATTATGAGAACAAGAGTTGATGGAAAAAGGGCTCTATCTTTAGTCTTCCTCCAACAAATACAGTAATTTCACATAAGAAAATGTTAAAGATATTTGAGAACTAGCAGCGAACTTTCCTCTTTACCTTTAGATAAGAAATTTCGTAGTTTTCTTTCCCCTATTTCTTATTTGCATGAAAAGAGGCGGTTGTAGGTTGATGGGCCAAAGGGAGTATAACCTTGGACAGAATAAATAAGTCGTTCCAGAAAACGATAGAGAGCATTGCATTTTGAGACTTATGGCCTGACAGCAATTGATACTTTCTCGCTGACCAAGGTGGCTGCCTATAAGGTGGGGTGCTAGTGAGCGTGAGTTTAGGGCAGTATTTTTTAAGTTTTGATAGCATAAACATTTTTCGGCCAAAATAAATCAAATATTTCTTCTATAGAAACATAGAGATTAGTTTTCTGCACATCCTGATCTCAACAGTTCTTGAATATCTGTCCAGAGTGTCCTGGAATTTAATGACAACTTTGTCTCTTCATTTAAAAAGTTTGTCACCAAATGTCGCTATGCTCATGACACATTAAAGAACTGTTGAGATTAGCATGTGCAGAAAACTAAACTCTATGTTTATATAGAAGAAATATTTGATTTATTTTGGAAAAAAAAAATTATGCTAAAAAAACTGCAAAATCAATACCCTAAACTCGCGCTCACTAGCACCCAACCTTAAGATGTAGAAACTAATAAAGCGTCTGAGCTATCTCTGGGATTTACTACAAACCCCGTGCTTTGAACACGCGAGAAAGTTGACTGATTATTATACCCTCAACGGTTTACATGCGTTCTAAGGAGGACATTTTGTTTCACTTACAGTAGTATGTTTCATAGCAAGGTTACTAACAAATTATTCTAAGGGGTGATAATAAGAAGGGTGGCTTATTAAAAATGAACCTGCATTAGCGCGGAGAGTTATGAGAAAACCACAGTAATAAATAAAATGTATTAAAAAAACCTCAAGGGACCCTGCTGAAATACGAACCTTGACCTCCTCGTCACTAGAAAATACACATTCTTTATTTAAACAAACAAATAAACGAAAACACAAAAATATGTTACAGGATGTCTACCAATAAGACTCCAATATTTTAAGCAAATACAGTTTAGTAAAGTGGAGTTTCTTAGCGGACACCCTGTATATTGAAAAGTGATTCCAATTTTTATTAAATTTAATATATTTATAGCGATATGGTAAACAGTAATATCATATAAGTCAAACGCGATCAATTTTAACAAAATGGAATTCATTTGGTTGTTTTTAAAGTCGTAGGGCATAATTCTCTAATCCATAAACGGTTTGACTTTTTTTAAATATCTAGTAGGTTTTATTTATAATTTATAGTAGAACAACTTAAAATAAATATATGAACACAACAACTTAACAGATAAATTAAATGGAGTCCACCCAAAGTAGCAAACACTAACCATTATCGGTGGGCACACGAACTAAACGTCAGGCTCATCTAGTCCGATCTACCAGTACCAATCCGATGGTGAGGGTAGTTTTCCCTGGATGGTTTTCCACTCGGCCCCCACGTGAATGTGGGTGCATTACAGTTTAACTTGATTGAACTCGTTACCGCAATTAAAATGTGTGAAGTCTAGATAATTAGGTGACCTGGTGGTCTAGGGGTAAGGTGTCGGACTTCTGTGCTGGGGGTCCGGGGTTCAATCCTCGGTCCCGGCACAGATTTATCTGATTGCCAAACCCTTCCTTCACCTCTGACAAGACGTGTATTAATCACAACTTGTGAATGTGAGGAATGCCAGGCCTCCACCGTGGTTCGGATTCCATGCTAAACTGTAGGTCCTCCATTTCATCTCACAATCACCCTACCATTACACATTAGCGTAAGTGTTTATAACCCAAACGGGTAGTAAGACGCGGTGCTAATAATAATAATCTAGATGATTAGTAAGACGCGGTGGTTGATGAAATACAAAAGAGAAATAAGTTAAGCTGTAGTTTTTATAGGCTGTAAAAGTCCTAATACTTTCTACAATTTTCTCGTGTCGGTGAAAGAATTTATGGCCTGCAAGTTTCTAAGACCTTCTCAACTGAAGTCTTAAAGAGCCCCACGTTTTATAGATATTTTTATTAAAGCCTTGAGAGAGTAATTATCAACCTGGGTTCACGCTTAACTTAGGACACAAGTTATATTATGTTTATTTAACTTTTACCCCTCTCGGTGGCGTAGTTATCTAACGAGCTAGATTCATGTTGAACTATACTGACGAGGACGGGGAGCTCGAGGTTCGAATCTCGCTCGGGTGAACTGGGGTGGTTTTTCCTAAATCTTTTTCCACTCTTCCTCCACGCAAATGTGGGCTTACTTCATCTATATTCAACCTTCCCGATTCCTAACTCACTAGAATAATTAGTACTTAAGCGTATAGCCCGAACGAGTAGTAAGACGCGGTGCTAAATAAATAATTTAAAAAAATTAGCTTTTCATGCGGCCTTTTTTTTAGATAGACTGCGAACTGAACTCTATGACACGAGCCTCAACTCAAAGGTTGTAATCATACATTTTTTGAAAAGTCATTCTAATACAATAGCAAAAACTGTGACCATATTTTTGTTATTATTATATCTAAATGTATTAATTAATATATAATGTAATAGTCAAGTTTTTTATTCCATAATTGGAATATGGCTAAACGACTGACATTTTTGCTAGGTGGGTATAAAGTTTTAGTATAAGATGGAGATTAATACATTCTTAATGTGTAACCTAAACAAGCTTTTTTAAAAAAAATAAAAAGTAAATCCAATGTATTATTGTAAACAGCTTGAAGCAATGTTGTCTTAGGTGATGTGTTTATGTCGGATCACGTCTCGAAACCGGCAAGAGTTTATCTGTATTAGGGTCAGACAAGATTAAGTAAAGTCTTCCGGACCAACCGATTGGTGTTTACTAATATCTTATTTGATAAAAACTGATCCTCTCTCGTCATACAAACAACAAAAATAGTTTATTAAGAGATAGATATTTATGTTAAGTTCTAATCGTGTTTTAACAGTTAAACGTGCCGGTCTTTGGGAAGTCTGGAAGACCGTTGGGGGTGCGAGAAAGAGGCCAGTGTTTTAAGCAGCTTTTTATAGCAAGCTTTTTTTTAGCCAAATTAAAAAAATGTTGCCTCGGTACAAATATAGAGTTTAATTGTCATCACATGGTGATATCAACAGTTGTTGAATATCTGTCATGAGCATAAGGGTATTTATTAAATGACTAACTTTTTAAATGAAGAGAAAATGTTATCATTAAACTCCAGGACAACCACGAGAGATATTCAAGAAATGTTGATGTGATGAAAATTGAACTATACCTCAGTTTTAGCTTCTGTGGTGCTGACTGACAGCTCACAGCTGACTTCTGACGGCTTTGAAAAGCTACCAGACCAAATTATGTATGCCTACGCCGAACCATATGATCTGCAAAAACCATGTCTTATCAGTTGTCACTTCTGACAGTCAAAATTTAGGTATATACTAACTATTGACTGTCAGAAGTCAGCTGTGAGCTGTCAGTCAGCACCACAGAAGATAAAACTGAGGTATATATATTATTATTAATATTTATTTAGTTTTGACCCAAAAAAATTTGATATAAACATTGCAAAACACATTTTCTCACCTTTCCTACATCCCAACCATAAATTTCTGCCACGCGCTGCCTAAAATTGAATAAGTGTATATACACGGAAACTACATAAGTAATCAATTTTTAGTTTATCATGTGTCCTCCCCGAGTTCAAAAATGTCTATCTTACAATTTGTCTTCCCAACTGTCTATCTGCCCATGCCTGGGATACAGCTGAAATGGTTTAATGGTTTTTCGATCAAACTTAATATTTAGATGTTAAATGGTCGAGACAAAATTGTGATTTTAATTCTAACTCTAAAATTAGGAAATTGTTTATTGAGGATTGATTTTTGAAAATATCTATTTTATTCAGAATGGGTGTCTGAGTAGTGTTTGCTATGTAACAAATAGCACTGTATACTTGTTTTTTGAAGAAAAATTAATCTAAAGGTAATTTAATAAGAACAGATTTTTGAAAATTTTGTTCCAAATTAAGATATAAAATATGAGAAAGTCACTTTTTGTGGAGTAGAGATCGTTCCTCAGCTATGAGGATTTTTCATTTGTGTTTTCTTTAACATTCCGTGTTATTTTGTTATTAAAGTTACTAAAACCATTTTAATATATTCATACATCAAGTCTTGCTACTTGCAGCTGTCCCTTTTGATAGATAGTATCAATACCTATGGAATAACACAAATAGTAAAGTAAAATGTTAAAGTTGACCGCAAAGAAATATGTTTAAATTTTCTCTACTGTTCTTACAACCAAAATCAGAGTATAATTTCGCTTTTGAGACGATGACCAATCATGCAATTCCCACCCTTAACTTTAAATCTGAAAACACACACGTAATTCGGAGCTCACTATAGTTAATAGTCCCAACCGTTAATACCCCCCCATGTGTCAAATGTTTAAAGGGTCGTTTCACCACCAGCTGTCTATTTGCAATATTTATTGACAAAGTTTGTCATTTATAGTAAAATAAGGAAATGTGATTACACATAATTGTTTGAAATGGCTATAAAATGGAAACACAGTTTCAATTCAAAGTAATTACAGAATCAATATTTTAGAAGAAAATACCTAGTCTCGGCAATATATCGTTACTTTAAGAAACTGAAGTCATATATTTAATGTGAGATTATTAACATTTTAATACTGTACTTATGTGTATTTTATGTTTTTTTGGACAAGAGTCTTAGATTTGGGGTACAGTTAAAAATAATCATCCAGCAGCCATTTTTTTTTAATTTAAGGAAAAAGTACATATTTTTGCAGAAGGAATCAAAAAGCCATCGATTTTTTTCCCAAGTATGATATGACGTATATCTAGGCTCAATTAAAAAAATTAGGGTGATACCTTTCTCTCACAATGAAAATTCAGTTTTTAGTAAACCATGTTTTCATTTTTTTTTAAAGTAGGTAAAAATTGCTTTCTTAATTTTTTATGTGGCTAAAACAGACATTTTGAGCGTTCATATGTTTTTCTAAAATCCTCATGCTTTTATTGACAAGGCTATTACATTTCAAAGAGATTGAATGATTTGTGAGTGAGATAAAAAAATTGGTAAGCAAGTACAGCTTGCATAGAAGGCCTCGGGATCAGTAAATAACAAGTACTCAATGAAAGTTTGAAGGGATATAAGAAAAACTAGAGCTAGAGGGAGGTACACTTTATGTGGTCACTTATTAACATGGAGGGATTGAGTTTACCAAGTTTCATCAGCATCTGAGACCTTGGGTGTTTTTTTTTTTAATTGAGGTGGAACTCCCCTTATTAGTTTCAAATTAAATAAGTTTATCTGCTTGCGTACTCTTGAGAGCTAATAAAAAAATGAAGTATTTCAGCTTATCAGGCTATCAAATATGGTTCAAGATTTTAGTTGATAAGATTACCCATCAACCAAATTACCAAACACAATAATTCACAGTCCAACATCTAAGGCTGGGTTTATATTCATGCATAAAGCATAATAGCGAATATTGGCGTATAGCCCGAACGGATAGTAAAACGCGGTGCTAGTGTTTACAATCGCTGCGTAGTGAATAGTGTATAATGCATAAAGTTGATTTAACGTTAACTTCTTATTTACGTTATGCATGAAGTGTAGTAAAGATAGTATCAGCTAATGAGAATGCGCGAAGAGAAAGTATCCAATTAAACGCCAGTATAAAAAAAGACAAAAATAATTAGCTTCTGTATTCATCTTCATGTTTGAAATGTCTTGTGGTAGTCATACTTGTTTGTTATTCACGAATTAACTGTTTTAGCGTCAGTGACTATGATTGTATATATTATTGAAAATAAAGGGGAGATATTTCATTATTTTATCGAGAAGTAGGTCTACTATAATATTCATGAAAATAATAAAATCGGAACTAAATAAAAACAGAATTTTACTTAATAGTTTGGACAAAATTTAAATGTTGTTAAATTCAAGATTCAAAAGATACAATTTAACTTACGGTGCTTTTCGTCTGAACTCTTTATTGAAGTATTTTTAGATACATTATCTAGAAGTGGAAACTATTTAGTATTAGCCATGCGTTATGCATGAAGAGAAACCCAGCCTAAGCTAAGTCAGTAACGCGCTTGTCTAATGAATCCCGAGTTTGATTCCCAGCACGGTTAGCAAATAAATAATAAAGGACATTTGGATTTCACCCAAGGCCGTAGTCAGGGGTTGATTTTGGGGGTTCAACCCCCCCCCCCCTAAATTTTATAAGTAAAATATATATGGCTTTATTGTGGTTCAAACAGTATCAAAATTCAGGTACAGGTACAAATTAGAGGGCTGTGTTCCATAAAACGCATTTCAGAAAGCTTCTAGAGGAATTTATTATTTAAAATTTGTCCTAGCCTCCGGCAATTGGGGGATGTGCCCACCAAACTCCCCCCCTCCCCCACCCATTGAAGTTATTGCCTGGCTACTGCCTTGATTTCACCTTTCCTAACGATAAATTAACGGTCGGGGGATTAGGTGTTGAATCTGTTCTAAAGTTATGTTAATTTGTAAGTTGTGTGCTAAGATAATTATTTAGTTCGGAAAATACAGGCTAAATATCACAAATAAAATCAATGTGTTAGGCATTACATTTTTAAATATAATTATTAGGTTTAATAAATTATCTACAATGAGACATATAAAGATATTAACTCCACGCCAGTGGTCACGTGATTTAAGGCATGAGGCACGTTTTAAAGTGGATTTTATATTACGGTAAATGGCGGTTCTAATTCAGACGGGATGTTTTCTACAGATAATTTATAGATTTTGTTTCTACATTCCTTCTAAACACTAACGCGGGTACAATTAGTTTAAACTACCTTATTTATCCTTTACCCTTGGATTTAGTCGTTAAATAAACCATGTGTTAAAAAGCATGAACTAAAAGAAATACTTTTTTACTGATATTAAAAGTTAGTTAATTGTCAACGTGTTCGATGTGCTCAATTCTTCACCCGAGTGGTTTGTATTAGGTTCAACCCCTGGACGGGGATATTCCTTGACCCGGAAATAAATAAATGAAGAGACCTTGAAAGAAACCGAACTAAATCATCATTTCCCTAGAGCTGCAGTTAACTAAGTCACCCAGAGTTGGACCAGTTTTCCCTTAGACCAGTTTTCTCGGGGACTTCCAACAGCAAGTTTTGCCGCTTTAACAATACACATATAAAAATAATTTTCATTAGTTACCAATTTTCCGATGCCAGCTCTTTTGAAGTTTGTTAACTTTATATTATTATTATTATTATTATTATTATTATTATTATTATTATTAGCACCGCGTCTTACTACCCGTTCGGGTTATACGCACTTACGCTAATGTGTGATGGTAGGGTGATTGTGAGATTAAATAGAGAACCTACAGTTTGACGTGGAATCCGAACCACGGTGGAGACCAGGCATTCCTCACATTCACAAGTTGTGATTAATACACGTCTTGTCAGAGGTGAAGGAAGGGTTTGGAACTCAGATAAATCTGTGCCGGGACCAAGGATTGAACCCCGGACCCCAGCACAGAAGTCTGACACCTTACCCCTAGACGTTAGCTTTATAAGGATAAGAATAATGTATCTGAATAATGTAACGAAAATGTTATCTTTATTTCATGCACATAGTTTAAATTAAAATACTATGGCAAAAGAATAAATCACAGAAATTAAGGTTATTGGTTTGTGTAAAATTGGGCCCTTAGGACCCCACTGTCCCTGGCCCCGCTGGTCCTCTGGGCGGTCCTGGTTAGCCTCTCTTGCCAAAGAACTGCGAGTGACTTATGTTGGCCGTGTCAATTAACCGTCTCATCAGCAATGAATATTGTATTGTAAACATGTTAACTCTCTACTAGCTGTAACTGTTCAATGTTTAGTGTACTGGAGATAACAGAGGTGGAGAAACCTGCGTTTTGCTTCTGTAACTAGGTCAAACTTACAGCGCGCAAGCACGTAACATCGACCTCGTAGTTAGGATGGCTCATCCACAAGTCTAAGGAGCTCTGGTTCAATTCCGGATGGTGACGGCCGAAATATTAAATACTTGTAAAATATAGCTTCGCACAGTTATTCAATTAATCTAAAACTGTCTCTCTTCGGTGGACATGTGTTCTAACGCACAACTCTCGCGGTATATTAGACTGCCGAGGATGGGGAGCTCCAGGTTAGAGCTCGGTCGGATGTAAAAAATAAATATATTTAATTTTTTTGGTAGGAAGAACAGTTTAAACATTGTATTTTTTCAGTCAACATTGATCACATGAATTGACATATGAGTCCTTTACCGGCGGTCAGTATCTATCAAATCACTGACTTGACGTATGAATATATTTAATTTATTTGGTAGGAAGAACAGTTTATAAAATTCACACATAATTTGCTGTCAAGTGTCTGCTACAGATCACATGACTCTTGACGTTGTTGTTAAATAGGTGTTTTCCTGGCAAAATCCTACTATAGCCGTCCTTTACCGTAGATTAGAATCACATCGTTAATGATACAGAGTAGTGGGTTAAGGTGTGGGAGACAATTAGCGCACATGTACAGCTAAGTCTAATCAAATATAATGGTGTGACACAAAGATCCGCGTCATTAGGATGTACACGCTGCGTGATAATTAGTGTCATTGATGTCCCTTGAGCTTTACCACCCAGGCAGAGTAATGACATGGGGCCCCCGGGGAATAACGGTAAATTTCTCGCGGATGTGAAAAGGGATTCAAACTTGGAGGGGTGGAAAATCACAGCGAGATATCACTTTGTATTTGAAAGTCATCGAGAAAGGTTGCTCCCCCGCCCCTCAAGGGAGGAGTGCCGACACGTCGCGGGAGAAGTGCTCGACGCCAGAGAATGCACACTCCCCACCAATAAATAAAATAAAACTCCCACCCAAAACCCTGGGACACACATTAAAAACTAATGGGCACGTATTAAGAACTAATGGGCACACATTAAAATCTAATGAACACACATAAAAAATCAGGAACGAACAATTTAGGGGTGCGGGGAGTAAATTACAGATGTGGAAAGGGGGTCAAAATTGGAGGGGGGAAATCACAGCGCTGTTATGAACGATGTAAGGCAATTATGACGGTAATTCTATCAAACAGGATGTAGTGAGTATTTTTTGTCGTCATAGGAACTGGGGTTCCCGGCGGTCGATCACGCTACTAATGAGCAATCAAAAGCCGACCACTTTTGATGGCAGGTTGGAAATACAAAAAACAAATTTGGACACACATGTTTTAGGGACTCAAGTTTATCTTATCGATTGTGATTTTTTTTTATGTGTTACCACACCTGTCGGGTAACTGACGTCGATTTTCTTGTCACCCACTTCCAAGCTTTAATTGAAAATATTTTTCTGGATAGTAGATTGTTGACGCAGTTATAGTTTTATTCCTTTAATCGATTTGAATATTGATTTGGAAAAAACATGAAGAGGGGAGGAAGGGAGGGACATCAAAACAAGTCACTACAAACCTGGGAGTAAAAGGATGGTCTAAGGAGAGGGAGGGGGGAGCCCGAAGGGTGATTGGATCCTTAAAATAATAGAAAGTAAAAGAAAAGTAATGGGAAAAAAAGTCATACTAGAGATTTGATATAGTGTGTAACATTTTAATAAGGGATAAGCGCACTTACACCTACCTTGATTTGTGCAAAGTGCACGCATTCATCATTTCCCTCGTTTGTTTGGTTGTACATACCCTGATTTTGGTTGGAAGAACAGTAAAAAAAATTCAAACATATTTATTTTCAGACAACATTGCTAACATTTAGCTATATTATTTGCGTTATTCTCTAGGTATTGATAATATCTATCAAAAGTGACAGCTGCAGATAACATGACGATGTATAAATATATTAAAATTATTTTAGTAACTTTAGTAATTCGCTTCTACTGTTCTTCCTACCAAAATCATACTACCTCAAACAAATTGTATCAATGATAAACTCTCTAACCTACTGAGACAGGAAGGAAAAGGTAACTTTTAAAAAGTAGCATCATCTCACCGTCGCTATAATATATGGGCGGTTGTCTTTCCATCGAGGGTGGTATACACACATTTAATGACGACATGAGAGATGTGCTCTAAACTACTTTCGTTTCACAATAGGATATTTACACTAATGTACAAAAACTGAAGTTTGTGACCTGATTCAGTGGCCGCATGGTCTAACGCGCTACTCTCACATTAGACCAGACTGCCAATGATTGGGAGATCGAGGTTCGAATCTCGGTCGGGTGTACCGAGGGTGGTTTTTCCAAAATGGTTTTCCACTCTCCGTCCACGCAAATGCGGGTACACTTCCTCTAAATATAACAGTCCTAATCCCTTAAACCGTTAGCGTAATTAGTACATAAGCGTATAACCCGAACGGGTAGTAAGAAGCGGTGCTAAAAATAAGTTTGTGCATTATATGTCTATGAATAAAATATTATAATCCCAAATTTGCAAAGACAATGCAGAGTTTCTATTTTGAATTACATCCTGTAATGAAGTGCCGGACACAACTGAACTGTTAGAAACTGTAAGGGTTCGTCCAAACTGACAAGCGTGCGAGCGAGCGCGCAAGCGACTGGGTGGCCAGACTGGCGAGCGAGCGCGTGATTAGCAGATAGCTCTTGAGTTGTTGACGAGGAGGCTCCGAATCTTGGCTGAGTGAACTGAGGGGGGTTTTAACAAGTGATTTATTGTTGTGGTTTTCTCATCCTCTCTCCACGCTAATGGTGATTCTTATTTGTAAAGGCCTACTTTGATAATATTGAAGTATTTTAACATATCAAGTTATATATATATAACACATACATATAGGTATGGTTTATGATCTTACCAATTAAATTAGGCCGTTAGTAGCAAGTGTGCTAAACCTATCGCTAGTAATAAAAATGTCAAATTGAGAAGTTTCCCTACCACTCAATGAACCAACATACAATAATATTGCCTAGCGCCTGTAAACTAGACTGTACCGGATCGAGCGCGCGCGCTTGAAAAATAGAACCAGTTCTATCTTTCAAGCGTGCGCGCTCAGTCGCTCGCACGCTCCAGTCTGGCCGCCCCCTTACTCAGTTCGTCGCCGGATCAACTCTGAGTTTGGAAACTGCATGTCCACATAATATAATGCAGTGTTTCAGCAAAACACGTCATCGTAAGTTAGGCGGCCCTCCTATGACATCCAGTAGTTCAAAGTTGAAACTGTTTCTGTATCTGTAGAGCTTGAAAACCTTTTGTTTAAACAAAGTGTACAATTCTGGCACAACTCAAATCGCTAAAGTCGGCTGTTATTATTTCAACAAACCACCGCTCGCCGCGTAGTGATTGTTATTAATAAGGACGTGTTTTGCCGATTAGTAAAACAAACCAGTTGTACTAACGACCAACTCAAAGGGGGAGAAAAGGCCTAGTTTTGTACTATATAAACCCTGAGTTTTTGGCCATTGTGGGAGGACAGGGAAGAAGGACCGGATAGTCGTATCAAGGGGTCCTTACTAGTGTCTTGTATAATCAAAATGCCTGGTGGACGATCGGTCAGAGAAATATCATGAATATAAGGGTCCTTTTATACAGGCGTTACGTGACGCTCGTTCTCAAAATACACAGGAGACACAGGAGTGCTTTTAGGCCTACAGACTGTCGCGCGTCTAGATATGAAAAGTGTGTCGCCGTTACCTAGAGAACGCCGCGTCAAAAATGACGTAAGACAGGATATTCAATGGGGTATTTAATATACAGGCGTCAGCTTTTGTTTCGCCGCGCCGGCGAGACTACAGGGCAACCAACCTTTACATCACGGATGTTGGAACGTCAGTTTATCTCAGTATCAGTATCAATGTACTTCGGTAGCAGGAGTTTATTTATATATTAATTGTAATCAAATAGACGAAGCTGTTATTAATTTTAGAGAGGAATTCACAATCTAGATATCATATTCTGAAAATTGAAAAATGCCCTGGGCACGGGATGACTCCTGGATAGCTCAGTGGTTAGAGCATAGGCGTACTAAGTCAAAGGTCCCGGGTTCAATTCCCGTGTCCAGGTATCATTTTTCAATTTTCAGAATATGATATCTAGATGGTGAATTCCTTTCTAAAATTAATAACAGCTTCGGCTATTTGATTCTTAATATTATCCGTACAGTTATAATAATAATTGTACAAGTGGCAGTAACAAGCCAACTACAGAGTCGAAGATGGCTGCGTTATCTGATGGCTCGTGAATAAAACTGACGATTTCCGCACGTCCATCATAGACTCTGCCTTAAAATATGAGTGAAGAATGACCCTGGGCACGGGACGACTCCTGGATAGCTCAGTGGTAGAGCATTGGCGTACTAAGCAAAAAGTCCCGGGTTCGATTCCCGTGTCCAGGTGTCATTTTTCAATTTTTCAGAATATTAAATGTAGTTGGGTATTTATTGTCTACCGCTTTATTTATTCCTGAAATAAACGGATCCATCACGAGTGATAGAAAAGAAAAGATTGGCAACCCTGAGCTCTGTTGTTTTTTTTATTTCCTCTCACCCTTTTCATGACGCGCTTGTATAAAAGCAAACGCCCAGAACGCGCTTCACGACTCACGAAACGCCCGTATAAAAGTGATTGGTGAGTGAAAGGTCAAGATATAAATAGCGTATTTTCGGGGTGTACCAATTTTACAGGTTAGTGCGTGTGTATTTTATCTTAAACTATCCTTTAAATCCCTTGCACCTGTTCTGTTTCCAACCCTGTGAGGACTTTGGGAACTGAATCAGCTATTTCTCTCAGAGGGAAGGGTCATAGTCTGAAGCAAATTGGTTCAATAATATTGACTGTCCAAGAGCATTTTTATATTTACTTTATATGATAATAGACACGCATGTCATGAACTATTTGAATATATCACTACATGCCTAGAAACAACATTCCTTCCAGAACAGACATAGCACCTTGCCTCCTCTGTCATCAATTTATGGTTAATTTCATCAACGTTGAAATATATTTCAGCCATTCCCGGAATTGAACCTGAAGTAACGACTTAATAAGAACAATATACAATAAGACAATATTATACCACCAATTTAATGTGTGAATACATATTTGATAGTTTTTCCTAACTTGATGTGTTTAAATCTAAAACATTTGAAAGCGGAACATTTTTATCATTTTTATAATAACTTGTCTTGTACAATTTGGTTAAAACCCCACCTAATATTTAATGTCCCAATCTCGATATATTTTGACGTTTTAAGTAATATTTTACCAAAAATGCGCCGATTCCTTATATCAGTTTAAGCGAATGTTTCCTTTGTCAGGCGCTGCAATTGGTGGGTTGTTAAAATTTACGTGATCATATTCACTTCTTTTCTCTTAGTTTGCATTCTGTCCGCATATAATACAGTATCAGTCTATCCACCTTCTCCAATTCAACCTCAGTTCACTTTTTTTCTGCATACAATGTTAACATGGTTGAGTGGTGGTAGTAGAGCTGATAACATTATTATAATTTGCTCTCTGTTCCCTTTTCTATTTTATTCTTATTTCGCATTATTTCTATATACAATGTAAACGTAGCTGGTTGACACTATTATCGGTGAACCAGCAGCTTGGTATGTTCCGCCCTGTTCCCTTTTTATTTTACTCTTAATTGGCATTAGGTCCACGTGGAATGTTATCGTAGCCAAAAAGTACACGTCTGTCTTCTATCAGGGTGGCTACAAAACATATTTTACAAAATTCCCTGACTTTTCCAGGTTTTCCAGGCAACATTTTTCAATTTTCCCTGACTACTTTTTTTCAGTTTTAATGATGGATGATGACTTTTGTTTTATTTATTATTGATCACATGTTAAAAAAGTTTGTATCTACTAAACATAGACCCGCCTCTGTGGCGTAGTTGGCTAACGCGCTAGTCGTGTTGAGCTCAACCACCGAGGACGGGGAGATCGAGGTTCGAATCTCGGTCGGGTGAATTGGGGGTGGTTTTTCCCTACATGGTTTTCCACTCTCCCTCCACGCAAATGCGGGTTCACTTCCTCTAAATGTAACCCTCCCAATCCCTATTCCATTCGTGTAATTAGTACTTAAGCGTATAACCCGAACGGGTAGTAAGACGCGGTGCTAAATATTATTATTATAATACTAAACATAAACGGTTTGATCAGTTATTTAAGAAATTAAAATGTTATTTTATCTAGGTATTATTAACTTTTGTTTTAGTGTTTAGTTGCGAAATTAATGGGATATTTTAGATATATTTTTTAATTCCCTGACTTTTCCTTATTTTTAGTTAAATTCCCTGACATTTCCCTGTTTTCCCTTTCATCCAAAAATTCCCTGACTTTTCCAGGTTTTCCCTGTTTTCCCTGTCTGTAGCCACCATGTCTATTTATATCATCCTCCAAACAAATACTATTGTAAATCCCTCTTATTCGATTCATAGGGTGTTACCAATTTTGACTCATAAATTATTAGACTTTTACTAGTGTTTGGTGTGTGTTCGCTGTGTTTTGTTTTATTTCAGAGGCGGAGAGTGGGGGAAAGCGGGGTGTTAGTGATTGCCATTACTTGACGCTCGATGTTCCTTGGAAGTTGGAGATCTGGGCCTCTCTTCTCGCGCTATCAATCTGGCTTTCGTGAACCATCCCAGTGTGGGTCGTTTGGGGACGCGTTCATCCATACATTTAGGGGGATGTCTTCTTTGTAGCGGGGGTCCAAAAACATATGCCATAGGTACGTCTGAAAGGAGAGCTGGGTTCGTTCAGATCTTCGGAATAGAGCGTGCTGCTTGACTGTCGACAGAGGGTGTTAGGGAGAAGCTGTGTCAAAACCCAGAAATATGAGTTTCTGTTGCAGACGAGGATCTTGAAGGAAGCGCAAATGTTATTTCCTTGGGTCGGATGAGTGCAGGTAGTAAGCGGCTACTGGAGGAGAGATCGGGTTGATTTGGTACTTCAAGGGGATACTGGGTTTTGTGGTTGAGGTTACCTCTTCTGAGAGTCGTATGCTACTGATAAAGGATGCTGAAGAAAAAGGAGCTCATGAATTCGGGTCGTTTTGGGAAAAGAGGTGTCGGAACGTTTCATGGGGAGGAGTAAGAGAGAGGGAGGATTTGGGTGGAAGAGCAGCACAATTGGATAATAGACGCCGAGGAGTGTAGGAGGAAGTGAGCAGCCCGAACGGTTGATAGGCGCTGACGGAAAGGAGAGAGAAATAAAAAAGCAAGAGTTATTTTGGGACCAACTACGAACCGACTTAAGAGTCGAATTGAATAGTATTGTATCGGATTTCATCTAGTTTATGTATTTCCTTTACAAAAATATCAACAACATACAAATCTGTTCCGCCAGTGAGGAGTGACTTCTACTTTCCCCACTGGCTGCTCATATCATTATTTATCTTAAATTATTAGCATAATAGTAAATACCCTCTTATACCCTAAACATTATTATACATACACCTTTATTCGAGATGAACAGGAACAAACTTATTTGTTGTTTTTAGTAAAAAAAAAGTAGTGTTCTCAGTTAATGTTCCATTGCTGCCATCTAGGTAATAGTACTGTACTAATTTGCACTTTGCTCAGTGGCTTACTCAGTGAAGCCTCTTTTTTTTCTTTTTTTTTTGTGATTAGAGGTACGGTCACTGAAGACACTTGACTTTGAAGTCCACGCATGACACCGTATAATCTTAGGATAGGTTGTTGTATGAGGGTTCTTTCATAAACGAAAGTAATAATGTAAATAGTCATCAGTCAAACAGCTTCAATATTTTGATTTTCTATTGTTGATTTGAGAAAAAATCTGCACACCCTCTCTTTCAATTTACTTCTCTCGATCTTTCTGAATCGATCGATCAAACTAGCAGCCGCGATAGACCGGTAGATCACCATCGAGAGTTTGGCCACCTCTGGTGAATCGACTTATAATAGAAATTACATCAAATATAAAGTCTACATATTTAATACGTAGCCTACTACGTTCTTCATACTTTTGCCCTTAATGACGTAACGGCCACAGATAGCTATCGGCAGAGTCCGACACAGGGGATGTGCAGGCATGCGTTGTCTAGTAGCAAAAGTATGGGCGGGTGTAGGTCAAATGACGTTACAACCACGCATAGTCAGTGTCTAGCCATTACTCAATAGAAACAAACACTCCTATTACCCTGAAACTGAAAAAAAAAAACATGCTTTACTTGGTTCCACTATGGCGCAGCTTATAAGATACGGCCATTGTGTGGTGAGTCAAGGTAAATTCGTTACCCTTCAGAGCACACTGAGTAACTTACTGTGTCCATCCAGCTTTGGCGCATCATGAAGAACCGCCTTGTCTTGGGGGGGGGGGGGGGGTTAATCTAAAGCCGCGTTTAGACTGTGCGTAGTTTTCGATACGTAATTCGTGTTCGCGATAGTTCATCATAAATTCGTCATTCGTCTATTTGCTCGAACTAGAGTTGTTCCACTATGCGCTGATTCACAATCCTCCGCATGGTAGTTTGTGGGGCTGAAGCACGCCAGAAACCTTTAACTTCAGTTGATCCTGAGCGACGTTAGTTGGAAGTAGTATGTCTATTTTGTGAGGATTTGAGGAGCGACGTTGTTTGAGGATTCTTGTCTACATCTTCATATCCCACAAACTCCGAATATCGATTAAATCCAGAACGCTTTCCTCTGGTCCCTCAGAATCCATGACTGCACCTGACCTGCAGTGATGGGCAGAACAATTAATTGATCCTTTTTATTCTTTTATTTGATATTTTTCTTAATATTTAAATATAATAGACCTTAATCGTTGGTAAAGTTACCGTGCTGTTCCAATACAATACCTTTTCTCCCATAGAGTTCATTATTAAACTCAACTTTATGGGTAGATGGTTTCGCTTGCTATTTCAATATTACTACAGCCCACAATCGAAGATCAATCCTGAAGCAAATTCCATTGATAACTTCGACCCCTCGCTTGCGTTGTTTCCCTCAACGAATCAAAATCAATCACGAACCTACGCGCATAATGTAAGCCCCGCACAGCTCACTCACGCATAACGCGTGATTCGTTTCCTTCGATCTCTGCTCAAAAACAGCTCCCTCGGCGAATCACCACGAACGCGAATGACGTATAACGGATCACGCATTGAAAACGAATGACGAATAACGAATAACGAATTACGAACCATGAATTGACGGATAATGTAAATCCAGATTAAGAGAACATTTTGGGCTACCACAAGTTCTCTTTCACCCAAACATGTCCTCTTTTAAAGACATACGTGTCCGGGAGAATTTTTTTTTAACGCAAGACTGTCCAGATTTAAAAGCCTATATTAGCGACAATGCCAAGAAGAAAACAAAATCAGATTGGGAATTGGCTAATATTTCAGATTATATATGGTTGATTTAAAAAAGACATCAACCTACGTCGGGGGTGATCTTATCGGCGTTCTAATGGCTCGTCCACAATCTGTTGCTCCCGCTTGACAAGCGCGCTACTCGCAATATTATGCATTGTGTTTATTTTCTGCTTAGCAGGAACTGTCTCCATTTGAATGTCGGTAGACATAGGTTCAACCAATACGACTACATTATCAAAGTATTATTATTATTATTATTATTATTATTATTATTATTTAGCACCGCGTCTTACTACCCGTTCGGGTTATACGCTTAAGTACTAATTACACTAATGGATTAGGAATTGGGAAGGTTGAATTTAGAGGAAGTGAACCCGCATTTGCGTGGAGGGAGAGTGGAAAACCATTTAGGAAAAACCACCCCAGTTCACCCGACCGAGATTCGAACCTCGATCTCCCCGTCCTCGGTGGTCTGGCTCAGCATTACCGGCGCGTTAGCCAACTACGCCACCGAGGCGGGTATTATCAAAGTAAAATTAGAGTTTACAAATAAGAGTTATAGAATGAAATGAATATATACATGGTTAAATATTATTATTACTATTTTTAAAAAGTTTAAAAAGAAAATCTGGCAGAAACGGGAAGACCAAGTGTTATACGTGATATAAGTGATCGACACGTAGAAGAAATATGAACCAAGTGGTCGACACGAGTAGGACCATGTGATAAGACAACCAACTCGTCGACAAAATGTAAACAAATATTTGGAAGGTTTTGGGTATCAACTAGTTAAAATAAACTCATGCATAGAAGGTCCTAAGTGATAGACAGCCCACTGGTCGACAAAATGAAAAACAAATATTTCAAAGGTTTGGTGGTTTAGGTGGTCGACACGAGTAAATACCATGTGATAGACAACCAACTTATCGACAAAACGTAGACAGATATTTGTAAGTCGGGGGTGTCAGGTGACTTGGACCAACTGGTCGATAAACTCATACAGAGGAGGGCAAAGCTATAAACTGCCAACTGGTCTACACGAAAGGACCAATTGGAAGATAAACGTCGATATGTATCCAGTTAAGAGTGGAACAGGTGACAAGTTAACAAAGTGCTCGCTAAACCAAAGCTTCTGGGTTTGATTCCCATATCTAGGCGTTCTTTTTCAACTATATGCCCACGTTTATACATACATTCGTGTGAACGACTCATCCATTATTAATGATAGTTTCAACCAACTAAATTAGTTCGAGATATACGTATATATATGTAGGAATGAGGATATAATTTAGAGTAAATCCTGAAAAAGCATTTAGGGAAAAAAAACTTGATACATCCGGCAGGGATTCAAGCCCCGATCTCCCCATCACCAGCAATCCACCATAATGCGAGAGAAATTAACGCATCAGGCCTTGCGAATGCCGATGCACTTATTTAGTAGATATACATCAAATTAAAAAAAAAGTGTTATAGAAAGGTTGTATATGTTCTTCCTCGTTTACAACTTCGTTATTGAGCACTTTGTTCGCAATTTATTAACTTGTCTGTCACTTAGCCCACTCTTAACTGGATCCATATCAACGTCTATCTACCAGCTGGTCTTCTCGTGTTGATCAATCGGATTATAATGTCCCTTTATGAATGAGTTTGTCGACCAGTTGCTCCAATTCACGTTCAATTTTGTTTTTCACAGCTTGTCGACCAGTTTGTATGGTATCCTCAACTAAACGGACCATTGTAGTAGAAGAGGAACCATATTTCTTTCATAATCGAAAATAATAAGTTGATAGTAAAATATTTGTTCAGTAAACAAGCCAGAAAAATATTCCGATGGCTTATTTAAATTAGGTTTAATTTCTATTTGCAAGCCTGTTGATACGTGTTTAAACTCCTTTTTTTATTTTCAAGTGGATCACTCAG
This sequence comes from Timema podura, assembly GCA_033556935.1. Lineage (NCBI taxonomy): Eukaryota > Metazoa > Arthropoda > Insecta > Phasmatodea > Timematidae > Timema > Timema podura. The sequence goes on along the minus strand of JAVRXN010000008.1, from coordinate 4,264,338 downwards.
ATGTAAACAAGATAGCAACTGAGCCTTAGCAGATTAATATAGACAATAATCCAAGATGCCAGATAATAAATACTTTTGGTGGGGGGGGGGGGTAGCTGGGGGAAATAAACAAAGCTAAGGAGAGTTAATACACAACTTGAACCTTTCATAAGCAGTTTTTTTTTCTGAACGTTCTACAAGTTATTGAACTAGTGACGTAACCTCTATCTCCGCAACTAACGTGTCATATCAAGAAATTTACAAAATTACTTAAAATGCTAAATACCTATAATACTAACTATGTTTATTTCCTTAACTAAATTTAAACGATAACAATGAATTTTAACAGATTTGTTTATGTAGGATTATTATAGCGCTATATTGAGGTTCATTACCCACCAGATTTGATTTAATTAAAAAACAACAAACTGTCAATTTATCTCTTATTAAACTGTAGGTATCCTAATCCAACTTTAGATTCGTATACAAGTTATATGATTGAATATTAGAACGTAAAATGTATGAAAATATCTTAAACTCAATTACATTATTTAAGTTAATTAATTTAATAAACCAGGCTTTTTTTTTGTTGAATTAATAAAAACCTATTGGATAGAATATTTACATTTATAATAAGGTAGAACAATGCTGTGTTAAGAATTAACATTCTACGTTAAGCAAATTATACTGTCTTCGTGCAACCGAAATCAATAGTTTAACATTAGATATACAAAAAAGAAAATTAATTTTGTGATATTTTATGCTTTTTACCTTGTAATTAGGATGAGATTGCGAAGTAATCCAATGATCCAAACGCATGGTAATTCTCATAAAACCAAAGAGAAAAGAGCAGAGTCTAAACTTCAATGACACAACAAAGCACAAATTCTAACTTGTCCGCACATTCAATTCAAACATATATTTTTCTCCGATCACTTATCACCACGCATAAGAAACACAAGTAAGGGTGTTGCTAACAAGGTGTTTGTAAACAAATTATATTTTTAGTACGTGCATATGTCAAGCTTTCTAAAAACATCTTATCACTCAAACGGAGCTCAATTCAGTAAATTCGCCGTCAATTTGAATAAGTTATATTACATCTAACCGTCGTCAACATTGTATCGCTACAGCAGAGGGTTGAAGAATGTTTCTTCTCTGCATCGCGAATCTCACTTGACTTGTGAGTTGCGCATGCGCCCTGAGGACATTTACCCGTCCTTTCACCCTTCACCGCCATACCTCCTACGACTGCGGCAACCATAATGACTTCCCTGTCGTCAGGAGAAGTGGACTCGACCGGAGACGGCTGACGGGTTGACACCGTTGCGTAGATTTATCTCGCCGAAGAAAGTTATTTATCAGTCACGAATTCAAGAATACTATCGCAAGTTTTATTCTAGTGTTATGGCAACAATTTTGGTAAAAACCCGACTTAACCGTATAATCTATGGAAATAGGATGAAGTTAGCTTTAAAATCATTTTATAATTTCGTTTAAAACTAAAGTTATTTATTGACTGTTTAATATCTGCTCCTATCTGAACAAGGATAAAGGCGTCACAATCATATATCACTTGTTTAGTGCATCTGTCTGCAGAGATAAGAGTCCCTGGAGCGATTCCCAACGCGCCTAAAAATGTATAGTTACATTGAGGCTTTCCTTTTCACAACTATTTGGACTGTGGGTCCTATAGAAGTTAGTTTTAAAGTCTTGTGCTGGTATGATCAGTTGGTTCAAAAAGTGAAAGCTAGATACTCTTTATTTATTACCGCGTCTTATTACCCGTTTGTGCTCTACCAATAAACATACATATTAAGTACGTTACTGTAGTAGGAATTAGGGTAGACTTTAAGGAAATGTACCAGCAACTGCGTGGGGGAGAGTAAAAACATTGGCAGATATATCTAACTACCTTTTATATTTTTTTCATGAATATAACATTGCTATTTTAGATTTTATAGAAGTTTTTTTAAATATTTTTACTTTATAATAATATGTATTTAGATAGAGAGAAAACCGCTTTATTGATTTTTTTGTAGAATTAAATAGGTATTCCAAACCAGTTCTCACACCTTTTAAGAAGCATAGTCATAACCAGAGCCCTGCGTTTGTGGAGATCGCGATAATTCGCGAATGTTAGATATGGCATTTTTTCTTTCAGATGTTCACATTTCAGGTTACCCTGATTGCAAATATATGCTCAGAATTGTCGCGATAATTCGCGAAATAGGCGTTTTAGCGCGATATTCGCGATTTTAAACGATGTCCGCGATAATCGCGATTTAGTCTAGGTATAGTTTAGTAGTAACAAACCGCAGAACCACAATGAAAGTGAATAACATTGTTACCAGCTGCATGTTGCAGTTTGGTGATGTTGAATAGTTATTTTGTATTTTTCTAGCCTAAATTGAGATTTAAAATATAGTCACAATTTTTGTGAAGTAACAAGATGATTTTTGTGTAATATTTTGTCTTTGTGACTTGTACATACTTTTCCCGGACCAGCTGCCGCTAAATCTTACTTTTTTAATAAGTTGGCAGCACAATTTTTTGCGGACTAGTGTTTTTTACCGTTTTGTCCGAAAAAAATGTAATTTTTGGTTTTCACTTCAATATGTTTAGTTTACCTGTTTCAAACATTGTCCTGGAAGTCTAGTTTTAACCAAACAAAGTCACCTTAATCACGAAAGTTTGGTAAAAACACTTTTTTAACGCTTTTGTCTTAATTCGATAATTTCGTCGCAAAAATAGGATTTTTATAATTCACCGCTTATTCACCGCTTTTGCGAAACTTAAAAACGAAATTGGGCTTTTTTATTCACCATAAAAGCAGGGCTCTGGTCATAACTGTTTCAAACTATGCGTTCAAAAATGTTCTGAACTATGTAATAAGTACCAGGTTATCTAGAAAAATATGTAAGATAAGTATTTTTTTTTTTACACCATCGAGCTCTGTGGTCTTGGGTAAATTACTCGCCACAAGACTCGATGATCGTGGGCTCAAACCCAGACGGGGTGAATGAATTTTTCTTGAGCGATAAAAATTCGTATCACAACTGCCTTCGGTGGGGTGGTAAAAAGTAAATCCGTCGGTCCCATGTCGAGTGTGGCTTGTAAAAGAAACCTGGTATAAGAATTAAAACTTAAGGTTTGCCATTTTTTGACATAATTCCAGTTTCTCATTAGGTTGATTGAGAAATATTGGAATGGGTATCAATCCAAATTAATCCAATTTTAGTGGATATAATTCCAGTAGGTAAAATCCCGATTTTTCATTAAGGTCACTTTTTTGAATATTACTGGAATGTCTACCATTCCAAAGGATACATTTCCAATTTTTGTGGATATAATTCCAGTGGGTTAATTCCAATTTTTCACTAAGGTCACTTGTTCGAGAAATACTGGAATGGCTACCATTTAAAATAGATTCAATTCCGATTTTAATGGGTAAAATTCCAGTGGGTACAATTCCGATTTCTCAATAAGGTAATCTAAATAGAAAACTAGAATGTTAATTTGTGATAGTAAAGATGGAAGCGACTGACTAGTAAGTAAACTATTCAGTAACTTGAAACTGCTCATGTACAACTAAAAACATGGTTTCCTTAGCGCATGCGCACTTAAACTAGACGCAGACGCAGATTAGTATGCTCTAATGCACCCTGAGGGGGAGCACGAGAGCAAATTCCAACACGTACCGACCAATTGGTCACACCGTGTGGTTTCAGATCCTAAAAGAGACGGGTTGTCGCATTTCGCGAAGTTACTGAAACAAGATAGTATTCAAAAATGCACCATGCTACATATTAAGCTATGCTCACATAAAACATTGTAAACCTAAATGTCTCCAACACAATATTGAATGTGCCTTTCCTGTTTATATTTGTAACATTAATGGTCACAAATTGCGTAGCTGAGAGTTCATTTTCTCAGTTGAAACATACTACAAATCTCAACAGAACAATTATGCGACCAGACAAGCTGGATGCCTTGTTTCTGCTAAGTTTACAAGCAGATTTGTTACGTAAGATTAGTTTTGAGCAATTATAAAATACTTTGAGATTTAAAAACGCAGGAGAATTTTTTTTAAGTATAAATAAGTTATAAGTAGGCAATAATAAACATTATTTTGCAACTTTTGATCCTATCTTCTAGATTAGGAAGCAATGGAATCAAATATATTTGTTTCGTACAAACCATTATATTTCTACATTACAATGTCTCATAAAACTACTAACCCACCTATATTTATTTCAATAAAAGGAATATATTACATGTGAATATTTCCCCTATTACATTTTTTTTCAAATAAATAAAAAAAGGTTTGAAAATTTGTATTTTTCTGTTGCCCTAGTTATAAGAAACTAATGTTCTTATATGACTTACTGCTATTTATTGTTAAATGACATAATCAATGACTTAGCTATTAGAAAATTGTGGAACAAGCATTTAATTTATTGTAATTGTTTTTAAAATAATTATCTTATAAAAATAGTTTTTTTCCTGTTTCAATATATAAATGATTTATACATAATATTATGTGTTTATAAATTGGAAAAAGGGAAGAAGGGCGATTATATTTTTTAGAGACCTGGGGGGGGGGGGAGGGGGGCACCATAAAATTTTGAGCGCTTAGGGCCTGAAAAGGTATTAATCCAGCCCTGTTGAAGAACATAACTACGCTCGACACTCGTGACTTGTTAGTTTAAATAAGTTGATGTTGGCTCACATATTAATACTTCCTTCAAGCTTATAACCTAAATGATTATTTGAAAGTTTGATATTAGAACAAATTAATGTAATAAAGTTGTTAGCTACCTTATTTCATTATAGTTATCGCACTTTCAATATAATATGATTTCTGAAACCAATATAAAAGCTAACAGCAAACTTTAAAATGTACATGTATTACAGTTCCAGCAGAATGTAGCCACATGGGACTGATAACTGCATATTTTATTAAATTAAAGATTTAGTTTGTATTTGTACAATATTACCTGTGAAACTGAATGATATATTTTTTAACATATATGTTCTTTCACCCAAGTGTGGTATAATACTTTACTATTTTCCGGTTTTATTCACCAGAGACATATTTTCTCGGAAAAACATTAAAAAAAACAGTTGAATCTGTCCCCCCACAATCAAGCAGACAACAAATTTGGGCGTCACGCTTTAGCCCTTTGCAAGAGGTGTGTTTATGACCATCGAGTTTAGTATAGAGATCACTGATTGAATCATACAGACTCGAAAGGGGAACTACCCTTAACACACTTCTTGAGCTTGCACTTCGTCTGATGTGTGTACTCTGCCAGGGGCATCCCTTGTGACAGACAGTCCAGAAATAGTTTGCTAGCATAGCACAGCTCCACTTGCCTTGGTATCTCTTCTACATTGTAGATATGTCCTGATAGAATCGCTCGCCATGATATTCGCTGACAGCACCACATTAATTTTGCAGGAAAATTTAGAGATGGACAGGGCCGTTTTAAGGTAAAAGATGCCCATTGGAAAATGCTGGCTGGGCGCCCCTGCCACCCCCTCTCTTTTACCAACATTCACATGCATCCCACACAAATTTCATTCCTTCCAGCTTCCGTCCCAGTTATTGATTCATGCTACTATGTAAAGTGAAAAAATAGTAATAATAAATCAAAAGGTTTACTTTAATGGGTTTTTGCTGGGTTTACTTGCCAAAACAATGAATGAATTCAAGCCAAATTTACTACTCCTACTTATAAATAACATTAGGTAATCAAAAAAATGTAATCACTTTTTAAAATAGATAATATTTAAAATTGTAGTTAAAAGATAAACCGTAAGAATAATTGATCATTCCACACTCACTATTTGTATATTATAATCTTATCGATCTTTATTTACAAATCCACTTTCCACGATTTTACTGCAGCAAAATTGTGAATTAAACTGTCAAGCGAAACGGTATCCAGCAATTCAGCATTTATAGCAAAAGAAGCCATCCCCCAAAGTCTCTCTTCACTTGTTGAGTTTCGTAAGTAGTTCCTCACCATTCTCAGAACTGAGAAAGACCTTTCAGAACTTGCATTGGTAGAAGGAATAAATAAAATCCAGAGGAAAGTGTCTACATTTATATAGATACTAATGATTAGGCCTTTGTTTCAAATAGTTTTCAAAAAATTTCCAAGTGACTCTTCATCCAGTTAGTTCTTTGAGGAACTCCTGGAAATGGACAAACTCTTCAATTAATTCCATATCCCTATCGTAGGGATATGCTTCAACAACTTTCCTGGCACATTCTGTAATGTCATGGAGTGGCATCGAAGATAATTTACTAAGAAAGCCAAATCTTAAGTCTAAATTTGAATATTCAGATATTCTGGATGAAAGTTCCAGAACCAGTTAATCAATGGTAGACAAAAATGTACGTATCCTGATATCTTCCCTACAGTCAAAAATCATGTCATTGTCTCTATTGACTTCATCACACTGCAATCTTCTACTATTGACTATTTTTCTTTCATCTCTATAGTCTCATCATCCAGATATTTTTTTTCTCCCGTCCCATTCATAGTAGTCGAATCTATCTCGGAGCCCTTCCACATAATTTCTTTGTGAATTATACATCAGGATTACGCCATTCAAATTAGTAGTAATACTTTGAAGATTCTCGTTCACTTTGTCAAACCGGATAGAATCTGTGTCCAAGATTGTTTAATATTTTGGTCTCCAACTTAGAAAGTTAGCACACAAACCTTCAGCTTCAGCTCGTGTTTCAGGTATTTTGCTTGGGTTATTGGCAATTTTCGTTGCAGCCGAAAGAAAAGTGTGGTAGAATGCCATCAGTGCTCTGTATGCATTATGTCATGCAAACCACCGTGTTGTTGACAAAGGCTTTGGCAGCAGTTTGATGTCAGCATTACCTGTTTTAATATAACCTAGGATAATTTCTCATCTGCCTGTCGACTCATTGAAGAGTGAGCATACCATCCAGTCACGGTATTCAAGAGATTTTATGACCATTGATTAATTCAGAAATTCAATTACTTCCACAAAGCGCCCCTGGGCAATTGTCCCATTTGCCACTTATGTTAAGATAGCCCTGGAGAGGAAAGTGATAAAAAGTGAGTTTTCAGTTACATGTTATAGCCTAATTTGAAATAACTTTGTATAAGGATTTTCCCAGTTCTTCATAGCTATTGACTATTTTGTTCTCGGGAAAGTTATTCACAACAAACTTGAAAGAATCCCAAGCTTCTTTTTTATCTAAATAATTTGGTCAAAGTGATTATTCTTAATAAGGTTTTGTATTTGTTGGTCAATAAAAACAGTAAAACTTGGTTTATCCCCGCTGCATTCGAAACAGGAAAGAAATAACTTCCAAGTCACTGCAGTTCTCCCATTGGAACTTGTTATAGTGGATGGCTTCAAGGCGCAGATTCATATTGTCATATGGCCTATAGGGATTGTTGGTAGTGTGTTGCCAATGTACAGTAGAACTGCTTAATTTGGAACGTTTATAAACAGTATCCACTCTTAAGGGTTGTGATCAATGTTAAGTTACTGCATTAATCCTTTAATATTTGTACAAGCGACAAAGTTATTTCCCACATTAAAAAAAATTTAGTTAAATCCTTATGGTGGCTATGGTATACACACTTTAACGTAATCTTAAAGATGATTTCACTTTTACGATCTTGAACCTTAAGGTTCTGGTTTACTTTAGGATGGATCGAGAAGTCTGATAAGCTAATTTAATTCTTCTTGCGTTATCCTGTGGGCCTTTTTCGACTAACAATCAGGAATAAAATAAGTATTTGTTAATGTTGAGGGTCCAGGTCTTCTCTTGGCTGTCTTCAATCTCATTATCTGTATCTAGTGTATATTGTGATTATGGAACAGGAATTAGAAGGCCTTCTCCATGGGGATTTTGTCGAATAGCTGAACAAATGTTCGGGAAACTCAAGGTCCATTTTTTCTTTTGTAGAGGTAGTACCATGCAAAGTAAGAGTTGGTTAAAAATTGTTTGTTGGGGCTCTCCATACCATAGGAACGGTGATAGGCATTGAGTGGTCTTCGTTGTTCAACCAGATGTTGATATTTGAAGCACAAGTATTGCAGAAAGCATGAGGAACCCAACTTTTGTCTTATCCAATCTTGAAACCAAAATAACATTCATATGTTTTTCTTACTATTTTAGTAATGGAACGCTTCTGTGGTGCAAGTGTCAGTTTAACACACACCACACACACCAAACATCTTCCGCAACTCAAGCCAATATGAACTCTGTTTGACATATTGGTTATCTTGAAAACTATAGTTAAGAATTTAATTTTAAGTTTATTTTCTATTTCAACTCAATAAAATTAGTCAAAATTTACTCATTTGTTTGTGTTTTGCCTGAACAGGTAGTAAGACGTGGTGCAAAAAAAAATATCTTTTGTTGTTTTCCAATTATGGTTGTTATGATTGATTGATTATGCTCACTGTATCTTGTGAATACATGTATCTATTTGTCTTGGTTAATTGTGCTGTATGAAACATCTCTTCCGCTATATAATGTATATATATTTTCTTACTCAGGTATGCACAAATATCTTTTACAATATGTATGTATTTTGGACTTAATCTTTTTTAATTAACTGAATTTGTTTTTGTAACTTTAATGTAACGATCTAACTGGTCATTTTAGACAAACAAACAAACAAATCCTTCGATTCAGACTTATAAATTAGTATAATGTCTCCAGCCAATCATAAAAATAAGTGGCAGAGTCCTCTAGTGCAGCGTTTCCCAAAAGGTGTTCCGCGGAACCCTGGGGTTCCGTGGAAGGGTCAAAGGGGTTCCGAGTTCTGTCTGAGAATTAACTAAAACGTTCGTAGAAAACAGTCATAACATAGCCGCGCCGCTGTAAGTATATCTAGTATCAAACAGCGCGGGCGGAGCGGGGTGGCGGGGCGGTGCACCTGTCGAGACAGCGCTATTAGTGCTATTACAAGTAAATATGTGAAAAAATTTCATTCTTCACATTAAATAGTTACTTTCTTTTGTACGAAAAATGTTTTATAATAGTTATAATAATAATTTTTTATTTAAAATTATTCTTTCTTTTCATGTCAAACATGAAAATATTCAAACTACACTACAAGGCACTTAGATTAGATTAGATTGTTACAGGGAGACAAAACAGGAGGGTCCATTCCCCTGCCTGCCCACACCGAAGCCTCAGCTTATTGTGCGGTATCTCTCCCTGTTATCCTAGTCAAGCCATCCTGTGTTCCTAAAAAGCCCAAGGAGTCCCTCAACTAGATGATCACTAGATACAATTCCATTTGGGTCCAGAGTTCCAAATTGGTTGTATCTTCTTAGTTCCAATGTTTTACATTGGAATATGAGGTGTGATGCTGTTTCATCTTCCTCATTGCACTTTCTACATTTCATGGTCTCTCTCTCTACCCCCATGTTGTATAGGTGTTTCCTGAAATTCCCATGGCCAGTCATTAGACTCACCATTAGTCTCATCTGCTTCCTGTTAAGGTTCAGTATAGCAGTGCTTCTCTTTGGACATGGTCTTGGCATCATTAGCTTCCCATGCCTTTGCTTCTGGGTGTTTGCCCAGTATTCTGCATGCTGTCTTTTAATCCAGTCATGCAGTTCCTTCCTTACTGTCCGCTTAGTAATACCCAGAACAGGTTCTGGTCCTATGAAGGGATTCTGTGCCCCTGTTCTGGCTAGTCTATCTGCGTTCTCATTACCGCTGATTCCAACATGGCCAGGAACCCATGTTAGGATCACCTTATTGTGCTTCCCTAGCTTCTCTAGGGCTTCATAGCATTCTTTGACGATCTTTGATCTCGTATTTGGTGCTCTTAATGCCTTCAGAGCCGCCTGGCTGTCTGAATATATGTAGATACTGTGATTAACGTACCCCCTACCTATATTCTCCTCCACACACGCCCTGACTGCATACACTTCCGCCTGGAATACTGTGGCCAGACCCCCTAGAGAATACCACTTCTCCAGTCTAGGCTGAACCCCATATACTCCCGCTCCAGTGCCTTCTTCCATCTTTGACCCGTCAGTGAACCATATTATATCCCCTGATCGGTGCTGAGGCTCCATCTTCCACTGCTCCTTACTTCCAATCTTTACGTCGAAAGACTTCTTGAAGCAGAACGATGGCTTCATGTAGTCTCCCGGCATCTCTACCACGGGTCCTACTTTAACCACATCCAAAATGTTTGTGTGTGATCCTGGATATCCTGTATGTATCCAGTTGCCATTACTTCTCAATCTATATGCTCCTGCTGCTGCCTCCATTTTTACCCACAGGTGTAGTGGAGGTATGCCAGCATAGTTTCCATTCCTGCAGAGGGTACGCTGTTAATTCCGCCGGTCATAGCTATACATGCTAGTCTTTGCACTTTTCCCAGCTCCTTAACAGCCCCCACCTGATCTGCCTTCCTCCACCATATTGCAGCCCCATAACCAATTATGGGTCTTACTACTATGGTGTATATCCAGTACACACTCCTGGGATTCAGCCCCCAGTTCTTTCCACAGGCCCTCCTCGTGCTCATAAGAGCACTCTTGGCTCTGGAACATACCTTATTTATTTGAGGGGTCCATGTTAACTTAGAGTCCAAAATCACCCCAAGATATTTCACCGCCCCTTTAACTGGTATCTCTTCCTCAAACAACTTGAGTTTCCAGTACGTGATCTGGATTCTTTTCCTTGTAAATGGTACCACCACTGTCTTCTTGGGATTGACTCCAAGGTCCTGTTTCTGGCACCATTCCTGTACAATATACAGAGCGTCTTGTGCAAGAGCTCTGACTATATTGCCCCATTTGCCAAGTATTAGGATGACTAAATCATCTGCATATCCTTGACAGTAGAACCCCTTGTTATTCAGCTCCTTAACAAGGTCATTCACTACTAGATTCCAAAACATTGGAGACAATACACCTCCTTGTGGACATCCTCTAGTGGTCTTAATCACTACTGTTTCATCTAACATAGTGGCTGCGACTCTCCGAGTCTCTAGCATAGTCCTTACCCACTTACATAAAGTGTTCTCCATCCCATGCCTTTTTGCTGCTTCATCCATGGATTTAAAGGTCGTATTGCTAAAGGCCCCCTCTATATCCAGGAAAATACCCAGTGCACTACAAGGCACAATCACTTTTGTTATTATCAAAATGGGGTTCCGCCAAAAAAAGTATGATCAATTAGGGTTCCGTGGCAAAAAAAAATTGGGAACCTCTGCTCTAGTGTATAATAATTTAACTTTAACGGGTGTGATCATTTTAATATAAATATTAAAACATTATAATTACAATTACTCAAAAATTTAGTTTAAATAAATGTATAATGGATATAATATAAATACGTGAGATGATTTTCAAACAAATGCTTACAACATTTTGTTTGGATGAAAAATATTATCACTTCACATTTAGAAATTCCTACATTTTGGTTCAGATCGATTTCATTTATATCTATCAGTTGCCAAAGTTATTGCTCCACCACACACAACCTGTTAAACAGAGACAAGTAATGTTAACATTTAAGTATGAAATAATAAGAGAACACGATCACTAATTTAAATATTTTATATAAAAAACATTATAATCATATTATAAACATCAGTCTTTGGTAACTTTTATTTTCTGTTGTTGGTGATGAACATGAACAAAACCGCTGTTTTGAAACATTTGGTTTCTAGAGTAATTCGTGTTTCGTGTTAACATGATCTGTGGAGAGTAATGTGATCTGTGATTTGGCTTGTAGCTCGTAGCACCGACTGTGAATAAGATTATCTCGTATTGTTTTTCTGGAGATAAAATGGACAGTGACCACGATGATTCCTTCAATTTTCAAATTAAAATTAAAAATGAGGCAAGCATGTACACATATGTCTATACAAACATATTTCGTTTAAAAATTTCAACACATTAGTGGTGCCCCAATGTTTTTATTAGATGGGGGTGTTAATTCCTAATAGTTAAAATGTTTAACCCTCTAGAACTCTATCGTCATTAAAAGACGGGTTTATTGATATCGATACATAAAGCTGATGTAATAACAGATAAAACCTTTCACTAACTTATGTAATTTGAGTTTAATTTTTAATATGTTTTTGGTTTGATTTGTTTTAGGCCCTATTTAATTTTTCATGTTTTTAATTACATCAAAATCCATATGCATCAAACACAAAAATCAAATAGGTACATCAAACTACAAAACAAAATAATTTGGGTCTTATAAACCTGTGTAAATACGATTAAACGTTAAATGTTTATGTAATAGCTGGAACTATTTAGTTATTAGTTAAAAAAAAATTAAAAAATTAACATTTCATATAACTTTTAACAGTTAAAGTCTGTTCAGCGTATGCATTTTTTTTCTGAAAGGCCTTTTTCCCTACCAAAAATATTATATATAGTAGGATATTGGTAACATCTGTTGATATTATTGGTACATAAGTCTGGCTTCTACTTCCTAATAACATAATGTTCAAAATGCAACCATCAGTCACAATAGCTAATTCTTAGCAGATAACCTGAATGGGTAGTAAAACACTGTTCTAAAAATGGCTAATAGTTGACTTAAGCCGGGATCACGATCAACTTAACGTTAACTTAACGTAAAGGATCTCATATTTTTAAATGGAAGCGATCACAATGCAGTCACCTAACGTTGACTTTCAGTTAATTTAATGTAAGAGATGTCCAGGAAGGTCTTTTTTACTTTAAGGGAATGTTACTTGAAGGGTATCGCATGATCAAGCCAGTTAATAATTATGTGATTGATGTCTACAGAGCTATTTAGTAACTCATTTGTTGGTTTTAAGACCAAGGTCTACTCTTTAGCTTAAGTTCTAGTGATCATACATTGAAACAAAGTAATTAAACTAAACTAGGAAAGGTAAATAACTGTATATTATACTCGACTTTCAAGGTGGTTAAAGACCATTAAAGAGGTTTTACAAGGGATTGTATTTAAGGTACACTCTCAGCTTCTTGTACCTGGGGCCTAACACCTCACCAAGGACCTGTGAGAGAACATTGTTTCCATCCTTGATTGCAAGGATAATAAAGTGTTTGAATTCACCTAAAAACTTAGGTCTAATAATCTTTGTACTGAAGTGCCTTTAAACTACATAAATAATAGTAAATTCTTTTATCCCCTAGGTAATCTAGCTAACAAGGAACCGATGTGAAGGGAAAATGTTTAAGGGAGTATTTGAACACACCCCTAGATTTTTATACACTGGTTTTGGCTTGGACTTTTAACACAACATAGTTTGAATCGTGTCTATGCCTGTTTCTGTTACAAAGTGCAATGCCTTTTTTTCCTGTGCCACTTCAAGTTAAAATAACATTAACTCATTACTATCCATTCTATAATTTAAGGGAACTTTCTGATCTCATAACCAAGTTTGTCTTGTATGAATACTTACATTTTCACTTTTTTCCTTGCTCTGCTACAATTTATATTAGGATTGTTTTAGATTTGCAATTGAAATTAAATACACCCTTGCTTCCTTCTGTTTCATTCAAGTCGGAGAAGGTATACTCATGCCGTAATAGGTCTATAGCTGAATAATTATTTTGTTTCCTACCATTTTAAAGGATAGATGAGGATTGGTTTGATACCCTGCTCTACCCAATGTTAAACTAATATTTCTATATTTATTTTTGATCCAACTTTTTCAAAAAATATAGTTTAGGTTTGTTAAAGTGACCTCATGTTTTCTGTAATGGTCCAAACACAATTTTGCGGTAGATGGTATATGTGCTGGCATAGTTGCAATAAACTCTGATGGTACATACAAATTGGAATACTAAATTGGAAACATTTGCTAGTTAAAACTACTACGGTATATTTATTTATTTTTTATTTAGCACCGCGTCCTACTACCCGTTCGGGTTATACGCTTAAGTACTAATTACACTAATTGATTAGGAATTGGGACGGTTGAATTTAGAGGAAGTGAACCCGCATTTGCGTGGAGGGAGAGTGGAAAACCATTTAGGAAAATACTACGGTATAGAATACATTATTCAGTGTTCTGTTAGACATTTTTTGTTTTAAATAATGTTTTTTATTTTATTATTCATTGATATGATTTTTGGCGAATAAATTAATACACAAAGTTTGAAAAATGATTACTAACTATTTGTTTTTTTATTATACTATTATAAACCATTTGGCACAAAAAATAATAAGCGGAACAACTCCAATAAAAATAATTGTCTAGTCAAAGCTATGAACTAAATTAATCTCACATTATTTATATGCTTCCCCTATGTTATTTTGTGGATTACTTCATGACACTTCTGTTTGGCCCACGGTCAACACCCGTTGTGGTCAATTACTGTGAGAGTGCGCTTGCAATTGTATGAAAAGAACTGCAATATTTTGAATTTTTTATACTATATGTTTGTTTGCACATGTGAGTTTATTGTATATGTTTATTCACTCATATAGTGTGTTTTTATTTATGACTCTAGGTTGAGTGGAACACAGAAGTTAAAAATGAAATTGTAACAACAGACGTACAGTTTTATGATTCGTCCCTGAGAAAAATGGTGTCTATTCCAGACACATTTACTCCAGAAAAGGAAGTTTTCAAGGTATTTAGTTGCACTCTTTACAAAAATTTAACAGTCCATCACATTTATATATGACATTATTTTTATACCACATTGGCTTTGTAAAAAATGGATTAGCCATTAGTTTTTTCTAAAGAAGTGTACAAAATCGTATGACATAGAAAAATGTAAATTGTGATTGTGATTTGAAGTTAACTGAAAGGGTTCATTTCAGTGATATTTTGTAAAATTCTTGTCACACAGTTTTAATATAGGCACCGTGCCTAGATGTATGTAGCACTGATAGTGGCAGGAACTTTAAACACTTGAATGAAAGTGATTGCCGAAACACATCGCTAATCATTGCTCATATATTTGTTACAAACATGTTTAAACTTTGTTTAGATATGTTAATTTTGAAGGAAAAAAAAAATCAAATAAAAGGTGTTACAATTTTAAATAAGAGATTTTGTAAATGTTGGATGTTCAAATTGATATAAAAACATTATTAAATACACTACATTTGACTATTATTTTGTCCAAATATATTGTGATAGTAGGGTGTTTACTATCAACTCTATCATCTAAAAGTTTCAAAATTTTGCCTCATCGGTGCCTCATACGAGTTTTCACTTAATCGCTACCAATGTCTAAACACAGTGTTGATAGTAAATTCATTTAGTACTGGTATTTGTTTAGTAGTGGCCGATAGCTTCTTTACGAGTGTCTAAACTTTTAAAAAGATTGTCTCAGACTTTTTATCTAAAAATATGTCTATGGGTGCTACACCACTAAATAAACACGCTGAAAGAATACATTGTAAATATATAAAAATGTGTTCACACTGTTCAAAAACTGGTATCTAAAACCTAAATAGTGCTAATGAATAAATACTTTAATTAATATATTTAAATATACAGTTTTCAATAATATTATGAAATAATATATATTTTAATAATTTACAAAATATAGCACATTAAACTCCAGTGGAGTAACCAGAAGAGGGTTGTTCAGCGGCTCTGGATCCACCCCCCTCTCCCCCCTTTTACGAACTCTGCTCCTAAGTATTAGGCCCCTCCAAATGCTGCCAGTTTAAACTTAAAACAGTTACTTAAGCCTGTTCTTATGCTATTTTGAACTTTTACTTATGTTATTTGTGTGTTTTAGTTTATATAAATAATAATTTTTTGTTTTTTCTTTGGTATTTCGGTGTTAAGCTCTCAATTTAATGAGACTAAACAAGAATAAGACTTAGATTCTATACTTAAACTTATATTAATTGCCAAAGTTTTAATCACAGTAAATACCTTACAATTACATTCTTTTGTATCACTTTGAAAGACGAGATACCTACGAGGTTAATTGTATTTAACTATTCAACATCTTGTTGAATGTAAACTATGTGCTATCCTCAATTTTTGATCTAGATATTTTAATTATATTTTAATATGTTGTATATGTTTTTTTTGACTTGTCGTCAACTTATGGTCTAATAATTGTTGTTGATGATATTATTGATACTTTTTTAAACTTAAAAACTTAAACATTTTTTAACTTAAATTTTAAACTTAAATTTTTTAAACTTTAAACATATTAATGCTTGTTGAAAGCACAGTTTAATCGGTTTTTGAACATTAAAGTATATCAATGTCAACCTTTTAATAATTTTTAACATTTTATTAATTCATCAGTGTATTATATCCTTTCACTTTATATTGCGAGTCTTAAGTTACTTATTACTTAATACTACTAATATTACTTATGAGTAAACATCCTAAATCGATTTCTTGCCTGTTTCTTGATGAGTTCATGTTTTAAGAGTATCCTTTAGGATATATTTTTTGTGCTTTTAAATTTTAATTATTTTGTTTATTTTGGGATTTAGTTATTTATTTTGGAAATCCCTATCAGGTTTATATAATGAGGGCACGAGGACAGCCGTCAAACACATGTGAGTTTATTGTATATGTTTATTCACTCATATAGTGTGTTTATATTTTTATTTATGACTCTAGGTTGAGTGTGACACAGAATTTAAAAATGAAATTGTAACAACAGATGTACAGTTTTATGATTCGTCCCTGAGAAAAATGGTGTCTATGCCAGACACATTTACTCCAGAAAAGGAAGCGTTCACATTTACTCCAGAAAAGGAAGTTTTCACTTTTATTCCAGAAAAGGAAGTTTTCAAGGTAATCCTTTGCCTTATTCACAAATAATTTAGCAGTCCATTACATTTCATTATGATGATTATATTTTTATACCAATAGTTGACTTAATAAAAAATTAATAAACCATGTTTTTTTTAAAGTAGTATAAGAAATTGCATGACATAAAAAATGAAAATTGTTATTGTAATTTGAAGTTACTGAAAGTATTGATTTTTAAGAATTTTTGTTTAATTTTACTCTCATAATTTTAATATAATTACAGTGTGTTGATGTATGTGGCGCTGTTCGTGAATGGATCTTGAAATACTTGAATGAAGGTGATTGTCAAATATATTATCATAGCTTATTGATGTTCCAAAAATGTTTAGAGATGTTAATTCTGAAAAAAAAAATGAAAAAAAAAAGAAATGTATTAGAATTTGAAATAAGAGTTGTTGTAAATGTTGGATCTTCAAATCGATAAAAAAAAACACTAATAAATACACAACATTTAATATAGATTCCTTGATAGGAATGGAGTGACGAAAAACGATAAATGGGTTCCAATACGCAACATAAATATTATATCAGCTCTGTTATCTATATTTATCCTGACTCTTTCTCAAATTTTATGAGTAAAGCAAAGAACTATATCAAGAAACCAATCAATTTCAGTAGTTCTAGTCAACATTTATAGTTCCTAAAGGACGAGTCCTAGTCACTATGGCACTTGGAAATTTAATCTTTTTATCTTGTATTTTTGACAAACTAATGATTAGCATATCAGGTCTTTTTCTATTGCCTATTTGTAAATCTTTGTCTAGTACGTATGAGCCAAACGATAAATAAAAAATAACATTTGTCATTTCACATCTGTAGGGACTTCTTACTTTGATTACATGACATAGCACTTTCTGCAATAAGAGCTTGTCACTACTTTTATACCAAATACATTAATTATAGGTCTTTTATTCAATGGTGGTAAGGTAATATAAAATACACAATCTTAAAATGTAACTATTCCTAAACTAACCTAGATTTGGTTGATATTTCAATTGTTTTTGGCTATATTTGTAAAATAAACTAAATTCTGCATATATTAACATTCAAAATTCCTAAAGAACTAGTTGAAATTCCATCTTTGTACCTTGTAATTTTGACAAACTTATGATTAGCTTATCTCAGGTTTTGTTATTGCTGACTTTTATATCTTTGTTATCATGATAGATTTTCTTTTATTATTAACCTATTAACCATTTGTTCCACACTGAACAAAAATTTACAAATCGGCAATAACAAAACCTGAGATGAGCTAGTCATTGGTTGATCAAAAATACAAGGTACAAAGATAGAATTTTAAATCGTCATAATGACTAGGAATAGGACTTTAGGAACTACCATGGTTAATATATGCCGAGTTTAGTTTACAAATATAGCCTAAAATTATTAAAATTGATCGATTTCTTTACATTGTTCTGGTTTTAATTCATGTTTGAGAAAGAATCTGGATAAATATAGATAGTAACAGATCTACTATATTATTTCTGTTGCCTAATTGAACCCACTTGCTATGTTTTTCTTCACTTTATTCTTATCAAGGAAAATGTCAAATGTAATGTATTTATTAGTGTTTTTATCTTGATTTGAACATCCCACACTACAACAACTATTATTTCATATTGTTATGCTATTAACTTAACTCGTATTGAAATTAGCATATTTAAACAAAGTTTAAACATATTTGGAACATAAATAAGCTATGATTAGCTATGTATCTCAGCAATCATCTTCATGATGCAAGAGTTTCAAGATTCTGCTACTACCAGCACCACATACACATGGTGCCTATAATTGGTATTTGTAAAAGCTACATTTTATTTTCAACAAAAAATTTCCTTGATGGATATGGTGATATAGTGTCTTTGACTTTTGAAATAAATCTCTGGTATTAATGCTGTAAACTACTTTCCTATAAAGCAATAATTTTTTTTTTTAAATAGTTTTATCGAGAAAATAAATGTATAGTCTTTCTTTTTAATGTTTTTAATATTCACTTTAAACAAATGTGTTTGTGTCTATATCATGAACGGGCACCTAAAAAATCAACATAAACATTTGGTTACTTCAAATTCATTTGACTAAACAACAACAATGTGAAATTAGTAAAATATTTTTTAATTCAATATGTACGCAAAGTGTTTCTCTAAGAAAATATTTACATTTTGTGCGGTTCAGGTCAACCAGGAATAGGGTCCACCATTTGTCAATACAATATTGACTACTCAATAGTTACATTTTGCTAAACATAATATACACATTTTTATACACCTATAAAAAAAATCCTTGATATCAGAAGAAAGTTTTCAAAATGTTGGTGGTCTGTGGCTCAAAATTTAAAAAAGTAATTATTGCACTTAACTTTGATCAAGCAAATTATGCAAACAAGACTTCTTTGAAATGTAGTTAATATATTGTAAAACCTCCCTTTTCGCACGGCGGTCCAATGGTCTCCATTATAACCCACCGATTCCTGGATAGCTCAGTGGTTAGAGCATTGGCGTACTAAGCCAGAAGTCCCGGGTTCGATTCCCGTGTCCAGGTGTCATTTTTCAATTTTTAGAATATTTTCTTTATTATTATTATTATTATTAGCACCGCGTCTTACTACCCATTCAGGTTATACGCACTTACGCTAATGTGTAATGGTAGGGTGATTGTGAGATGAAATGGAGGACCTACAGTTTAACGTGGGATCCGAACCACGGTGGAGGCCTGGCATTCCTCACATTCACAAGTTGTGATTAATACACATCTTGTCAGAATATTTTCATGATGGTGATAAACAATAAACTTATCTAAAACAAATTGTACCTATATTATATTACACAAATAAAAGATTATTAAAGAAATATATCAACTAAGTGGTTTTGGTAGTATTAAAAAAAAAATTGACAAAAAAGGGCCACACTTCCTACTTGATAAATGAAGGCCCTCTTGTTAGTTGCCACACTTAACGAACTAATGTAATCTAATTCAACTAACCCGTTCTCGACACATCTCACATTTCCCTGAATTCATTTTTGTCAAAAGGTCGTTATAGTGGCCGTGTCAGAATTAGCCCAGTTATCCAATATGATTTGAAATACCCACTGTTTGAATTTTAAAAATACACACATTTCGAAAAGGTACTTGGTGAGAAATATTCCCCACTGGGGATTCTTTGAACTTTCACCAGCGTGTCCAGATCTACTCAATACCTTCCTACGTCAGCCTTGGAACCAGTTCTGTTCACTGTAATCTAATGGGATAGCGGTCCGTTGGGGAGTTCCACCGAGTTCAAGATCCAACACTACACTGGTATTGGCTTTGACCTTAACACAAAATAGTTTGAAGCATACTTATGCTTGTTTCAATTAATAAGTTCAATACCTTTTTTTTCCTGGACCACTTTAAGTTAAAATATCACCAACACATTTCTATCCAGGCTTTTTTTTTTGTCCTAACCAAGTTTGTCTTGCTTGAATACCAACATTTTCACTTATTTCCTTTGCTGTACCACAATTTGGATTAGGATTGTTTTAGACTTATAATTAAAAATAAATAAACCCTTGTTTCCTTCTGTTTTATTTAAGTCGGAGAAGGATTACTCGTGCTGCAGTAGGTCTATAGCTGAATAGTAATTTTGTGTCTTACCATTTTGGAGGCTAGATGAGGAGTGGTTTGTTACCCTGTTCTTCCCTACGTGAAACTAATATTTATATTATTTTTGAACCCACATTTCCAAAAAATATGGTTTAGGTTAAGTAAAAGAGGGCTCTTTTTTACTGTAATGGTCCAAACACAATTTTGCAGTAGATGGTATTTGTGCTGGCATAGTTACATTGACAAGCAATAAATATTGACTGTCCACACTGCACTAAATTGGAAATATTTGCTAGTTAAAACTACTACTATGATATAAACGACAATATTTAGTGTCCTCTTAGCCATTTTTTGTTTTAAATAATGTTCTTTATTTTATTATTTAATGATATGATTGGAAAATGGTTACTAATTATTTGTTTTTTAATATACTATTATAAACCATTTTGCCCAAAATGACTAAGCGGAACAACTCCAATAAAAAATAATTGTCTATTCAAAGTTATAAACAAAAGTATTCTCACACTGTTTATATTCTTTCCATATGTTATTTTGTAAATTACTTCACCACACTTCTGAATGGTTCACATTCAACACCCGATTGGCGGACACTCACTCCGGAAGTGTATTAAAAAACTGCAATATTTTGAAATTTTTACTGTGTATACACACGTGAAATTATTGTATGTGTTTATTCACTCATATATTGTGTTTATATTTTTATTTATAACCCTAGGTTGAGTGTGACACAAAAGTTAAAAATGAATTTGTAAAAACAGAAGTACAGTTTTATGATTCGTCCTTAAGAAAGATTCTGTCTATTCCAGACACATTTATTCCAGAAAAGGAAGCTTTCAAGGTATTCATTTGCATTATTTACAAATAATTTAGAAGTCCATTACATTTCATTAGGATGATTCATATTTTTATACCAATAGTTATCTTTATGAAATCAATCTTTGTCTAGTTTGGGCCAAACAATAAATAATTAAAGAACATCTGGCATTTCCCATCCAGTAGTGCCTTGCTACTTTGTAGTAGCCTACATGAATACTAGTTATATTAAATTTTTAATCTAAGATTGTAAAGTGATTCTATTTAATTTTGAATCTAGTAATATTATCGTAAAGTGTTTTAAATTGTTTATAGGAATGCATGAATAAATCTAAATATTACAATGAACTGGAATATAAGTATAATCCAGTTTTTGATGATAAACTGAAACCTCAGGACAAATCAGAATATTTAGTTCAGCCAAAATGTCAGAATGAACTCCTTAAAAATAATCTACAAAGGCAAAATTGCATTACTCAACATTACAATAATCTGAATCCATTGACCACAATCTCACCAGCATTGACCGCTAAGAATTGTGAGGCAACTCAAATCTCTCCAAAAAAGGTTTGTGAATATTTATCATCATTTTACAATTTCATAGCTTTCAACTTTCTTGGACTTTCTGTAAAATGTATAAAAATATAACCATTTTTATAATTTGATTGTATCTTTAATTATTTGTGGTTAGTCCCTTCTTCACCACTTCTCTTCTTTATGTCCATTTTGAAAGTATTCGTTGAGCCACGGCAGTCGGTAAGTTCAGTAAATAAAGCATCAAAGATATTGTCACTTGTGGGGGGTGGGGAAGTGAGGTTAAAAAATAACAGGGCTGATGATTTGAGCAATATTTTTTAATATTTGAACCCAATACAGTAGGTATAATTTGAATATTTGACATAGTTATAGTGTCAGAAACAACATTGTTAGATAAATTCATTTGAAGGATGAGACGCCACAACCTCTATAGATTCCCCTACTATCGTACATACCCTAATAGCATACTTTAAAGCTAGATTAAATGTACTGGGAAATATCCATCTCCTTGTTTCAACCCATTCAGTATTACAAAAGTTTCTAATAATTTACATAAAACTGTACCTTGCCACATCTATCAATCAAACATACCTCAATGAGCTTGACAAGTTTTTTTATGTAGGCCTGTCCCAAAACTTAACCAAAATTTCAAATAATTGGTTTCTTTTAACTGAATCATAGACCTTTTTTAAATCTATGTATATTGAATGAACCGTTATGTTGTATTCCCACTTTTTTTAAATAATATTTGCCGAATAGTGAAAATATGATCTCTTTCTTCGAAATATACACACTGATGATCCCCAATTATTTTTTCACCTTATGGCGTCAATTTCATTAAAATTATGTTAGATAAAATTTTATAATAGCATGTTGGTAGGTTTTTTAAGTACATGTCATACTATTCGTTCAGAGAATATGCTTATGTACTGATTACATATTGGGCTAGGAACGAGAAAGGTTGAATTTATAGGAGGTGTACCCATGTTTGCATTGAGTGAGAGTGGGAAACGTTTAGGAAAACCACCCTCGGAACACCTGATCTGGATCGAACTACGATCTCCTCGTCATCAGCAGTCTAATGTTTTGAGAGAGTAGAGCCTTAGACTATGCAACCAGCGAAGCGGGTATGTTGCTAGTAAATGTAATAGTTAATAAACAAACATGATTAACAAAATCTCAATTCTAGCTTTATTAAATAATAAGAACAAGTTTCCAACATATTTCAAAACAAGCTGAATAAATAATTTTCAAAATTCCTGGATTAACCAAAATGATTTAGAAGAATTATATTCTTAATTCTATAATCTAACTTTTTTTATGGCATTTGAAAGCGCTTATTTTCTTTTTGTGACG
Organism: Timema podura; assembly: GCA_033556935.1. NCBI lineage: Eukaryota > Metazoa > Arthropoda > Insecta > Phasmatodea > Timematidae > Timema > Timema podura. The sequence goes on along the minus strand of JAVRXN010000008.1, from coordinate 4,241,257 downwards.
AGCTCTTACAAAATTAAGTTATTTTCTTAATTTTTAAAATAAAAAAGAAGTTAACATTGCAAAATGTAATCCCAAAAATACTGCTGTACCCTCATGCATTCTTTATAAAGAGAAACTAATAAATAAGAAAACTATTTTCATGTTGATAAAATGTTTTCTTAGTATGGTATATTAGACTCTTCATATTTTCACAAGTTTTTTTTTTCTTGCTGGCCCTATTTTAGTTTATTTTGTACCTTACAGAACTTGAAGAGGCTACTACCACATGGATCTGAGACATTGTGTACTGCACCAATGCATGAAACGTGTAAGTTAACAGCATGCCTTGTTTAATGTTTAAAGATTCTATTGCCATATGATTATTTCTAGCATAAATATGACAAAAATCTAGACTAACTTTGTCCCTTGTAAGGTATAAAACAGTGTCTAAGTTTGTCCTACTACTCGTTACTAAAGTTCTTGGAACTAATGTTGGGATGTGCAGGGCTAACTATGTTGTTTTATGTTATCAAGGGTATACTGGGTCACGAAAGTCACCAGTCACGAAAAAGTTAGTAATTGCAAAAAAGGTCACGAAAGTTCCTGAAAAGTCAAGAATGTTCAATATTTTAGTCAAAAGTCACGAAAATATTGTTTGAATTTCCCGCTCATCGTAACAACGCAAACTCGTCGAATGTCAAGCTACCCACTACCCATGATGCCATGCGCTAGCCGCCTTATTGTTTTTACCATGATACGTCTTCATCATCTAGTTAAAGTTTAATGTTGCGTGTGAGTGCATTATGCCTATTTATGCATTATATAATGTTCAATAGCTTACCGAAGAAATCTTTTGGTCATAAAAGGTCACCAAAAAGTCACTAATTTTGGTTTGTCCAACTCAGTAGACACCCTGGTTATGTTTGTTTATGAGTCATGTGCTGAGTGCTAGGAGAGGAACGTGGATGTGCTTGGAGTGAGTGAGAGAAAGTAGAGAGGGAGTGAAGGGGTGGAGTTAAGAAAAGGATATAAATATGAAAACATAACTATTACAGGGATTGGAATGGATGGTTCATAAAGAATACAAAGATATGATTCCATGTATAGAGTTCTTGAACTAAAGAGATGCCATGATGATGTCTTAAAAAACTATACGACCAATCTTGCAACCTGATTTCTATCCTCAAACTCGAAAAGATAGGGATTAAGTTCTTCTGAGATTTTAGGTTTCATGAGAAATGGAGGGTATTTTTTTAAACTGTATCTCAATATCGACTGCTTTTTGGAATTACTTAAATTTTGCAAATTTTATTTTTGCTTATAATGCAAACGTTGTTGGGGTTTTTCCGCTGATAAATGCTTGGTAGATCCAAGGAGTGGAATAGACTTTATGTGGTGTTAGTGAAGGCCCTGATACTCACCCAATACAATTTTAAGAATATGACTTGCATGGATTTGTATCGAGATCTGTTAAGAAACTAAAAACTTTTGTCTAAAATAGGCATCTCTGAAAAGTATGCCTACATAGGTAGTATTAACACTATGTTATAAGATTATTTCAATGTTGACAGTAATGTTTTATTTCGTAATAAAAGTTTATATCTTAAATATAGTTTTATTTTTAAATGTCTTATTGTTTCAGTTGATTTCAGAATAGATTGTCCTCCTTTTTAATTTGTGGATCTGGTAACCCTAACTGAAGGTGTTTGGCCGGTATGCAAGAATGAAGCTGAGAGGACCAGTGTGAGGGGAATGACAGTGGCGTTGATTTGCTGCCAAGCACAGTAATTTGTCCAACAAGTGGTATTGAGTGCGCAGAATCGCAGTCCCAAGCACACTACTGCGGCACCACTGGCCCATTCACATTATTTTTTCACTACTAATCCATTCACACTAATGTGACACTAAGGGGGGCCAGTTTCATAGTCAGATTTAGTACGCCTCAAGTGCGAGTCGATACTAAATACAGGACGACACCTACCTAGACCAAAATGGAATGGGCCAGTTTCACATATGAAACTGGCCCATTCCATTCAATTTCACGTAGGTGACGTCTTGTATTTAGTATCGACTCGCACTTGAGGCGTACTAAATATGACTATGAAACTGGCCCTAAGACTTCACTCACACTACTGTACTGGCCCGCTCAGGTTTGTTCTTGCATACCAACGTCACTCTATCAACACAAATTGGGGTACAATCTCCTTTAAATTCTACCTTCCTCGTTGCTAGCATTTTTGAGTCAATATGTGGATAACCCGGTTGAAATGTAAGACACGATACACAATAAATATGAGTATGTATTTAAAATGTTGAAATTGAAAGCGATGTTTGTTTAAAATAACACTATTTGTTTGCCGGTTAGCATTTTACCTCTCATTTACACTTTCTCTAAACAATATTTTGCTGGGAGTGAATTATGTATGGTACTTTTCAGATTAAAAACATTGTATAATATTGCTAGTTCAATGAGTACATAATATCTGGAAATAATCCATTAGTGGTCTTCAACCATCTGGATCCCAAGAAACAAAAGACGTTATTCTTCACCTGATAAGACTTTGCCTTTTTAATTACACAAATTATGAAATGTTTTTCTAAATATTTTCCATTTATATAAAATTTCTCAAATCCCTGCTGGTTAAATTAATTGATATTTACTTACTCTATATTCACTTAATCTGTAGTTCAAGTAATTTTACTATAACACTTTCCATATTATTCTTATATTTTATTACTTGGTTTTATTAAAATATCTTAATATGTTATATTACCAACACTTTTTATTTGACAAATTTGTTTAGAACTGTTCTTTGATACAATTCAATAAAATCATTTTCACTATATAAAAGAAAATCAAACTTGAGATTTTGATAGATGTCGTCGTTTCATAACCCACTTAAACCGAAAAAGTGATTTTCGTGATGCCCTTTGTCTTTGTATCTCGACCTAAAGCCAAAACCATTTTACCGATTGGGCTAACACTTTGTATATAGGGTATTCATAACTTTCCCCCTAGGGTTTTTTGGAATTAGATATCCAACCTTAAAATTAAGGGTAATTTATTGAAGAGTAAAAAGAGAAAAAATCGATTTTCTCAAAGCCGGCGCTAACAATTTTGATTTAACTTTGTATGTAGACATTAGTCAACATTACAAACAAAATGCCAACTCTCATTTTCCCATGAAAATGATGAGTACTTTACATAAGCAGAAATTTTCAATTTTGATCATATCTTCGCAATTATTTGAGATACAAAATAACTTATTATAGTAAAGTTATAGTACTAATAAAAATAAAAATATTTTCTTATGCAGCTCTTTGAAAACAGAAATTGATTATTGTGCTTTTTGTTCCTCTTTTCTCAATGTTTCTCTTACATTGTATATTATTTCATTTATGCTCTTTGATGGAGTTTCTGCAATAAAATTACACCTAGACAGCTCAGTGGTTAGAGCATTGGCGTACTAAGCCAAAGGTCCCGGGTTCGATTCCCGTGTCCAGGTGTCATTTTTCAATTTTCAGAATATATCTAGATGGAGTAATTCCCACTAATAATCATAAATAATAGCTCTGGCTATTAATTCTTCTTCTTCTTTTTATTATATTATTGAAAAAAAATTATTTAAATTAGAAAATTCTGGGAGTGATTGTAATTTAAAAAATGATTGCATTGTTGATACAGCTGAAATAAATATTGGTAGTGGGACATTGCTGAGAATTTTGCAATAATTGGTTTATTAAACTTAAGTTTACAACCAATGGGAGAGTCAACAATTGAGAAAAAAAAGACTGTGTGAAGTAAAATATCCAATGTCAAAGATCAAAAGAATACATAGAGCTATTAAAACTGCTTTATTTATTGACTCAAGTGATAGTGAATCTTCAACAATGTCACATGCTGATGAAATGATTTCCCAGTTGAAAGAGAAGTTTCATTCTTGTAATCCCAAAAGAGTACAGCTACAAATACTGACAGTGTTGCCTATGAGTTGGAGTATTAATAAAATACAGAGCGAATTTGGCACATCTGCGATATTAACAAGATAAATATTGATAAAATTCCAATTTAAGTTTGTTTATTTAAATAAAATACACATTAACATCAGGAAATTAACATGCTCATTTTCATTGTATTTCTTATTTTGACACAAAAAATATTTGTCGAGTATTTTTGTTTTAAAAAAAGGCAAAACTTATACAAAAACTACCTGTGTGACACAAGTTTTAAAAACAAGTATATATTTTGTCTTCTAAATAATTATATAGTGTATGTTTTCCATTTTGTATTTTTTCTATTTTTTCAACTTTATTCCTACATTGCACTTTTCATACGCTTCCTTGAGGAACTCTAATGTTTTAATTATAGTTTGCTTTAATAAGCATTTATTAACTCTTTGTCCAGTAGTAACATTTTGGGTTAAGTGTTAAAGTGTTTGACATTTTATATTAGTTTGTTTTTTAAATAAAGTTTGTAATACATCTCGTTTTATTTTCAGCATCCGAAGTAAGGACAGTACCATGTTTCATTTTATTGGACCGTAGAGAAGTTCTTACAAGTAAATACATGACATCTGTGTTTACTCATCCAGGTAGCTCAAGAAACAATACCGCTCCAAAATCTATCAAACATAGATGGAAAAGTGATGATGTTCGCCCGCCAAAAACACTTGTCAAAGTTAAACAGAGTTACAACAATGTTAAGGATTCTGATAAATTAGGGAGCAGTGAACAAGTGAGTTTATCACCAAAACGTGGGCATTTAAGTACTGTTGCTTTGGCAAGTGATAAATCTGTGCCTATAAAAATAAAAATCGTCAACATTCTTGGCTCAACCTCTGATGACAAAACTGTTAAAACTACCAAAAAGGATGCCACCAAATTAGATCAGAAATCCCCATATAACCTACAAAAGGGAAAGCCTACGATAACTAAAGTTAATGGCACACAATCACACGGACAAAATAACAAAACTCTTTCGATTCCAAGTGATATAAATGAAAATCAAGGAGTTAATCCTCACATTGTGTTAGGACTGCGTAGGAGTCCTAGAGAATATCAAGCAGCTAAAGTTAATACCAGTAGCAGGTGTGAGAATAAAAGTAGTGACTGTGTTATTTCACATAAAAACAGTGTACCAAAGTCTGATGTCAGGTCAAGATCTCTCAACTTACGTTGTGATAGGAGGCTTCGTGCCCGTAAGAATAAGTCTAAAATCCTCTTAACTGAGGCAATTTCCTACAGTGTACTCCAGCATGAAATTAAAACAATCCACAGTAAAATTAATTTTTCTAAATACCAAGTTGAAAATCAAATTATAAATTGTGAACCAATCACAATCATAGAAAGGAATCACTATTAGCCTATTAGTGATGAAAAGAGAGAATAGTTTCGTAACATTTTTAAAAGTAATTTTGCTGATACATTTTTAAATTTTAGGCTAAAAGAACTTTTATTTGACCATTTTTAACACAATTGTAAATAATATCATACATCACCAAATAATAATTGTTCTTGTTGGTTCATCTAAACCTTTTAAAATTATTAAATAAATTATGACTTGACATTTTAAAATTAATCACATGTTCTACTTTAAATCGTGAACAATTTTCCCCTTTATTTATGAAGTTTTCATTACAAGGTCCATGTAAAAAAAATATTCATTTTCTCACTTTAATATGTGTGTCTAAATAAAATTAAGACAACTTTGTGTGCTAGCTACACAAAATAACTTTAGGAGCACTTATATTTAAGTTAGAAAAAATTTACTAATTTTAATTCGAAAATTTGATTTACTCATGAATATATTTATTTAAATTTTAACAAAGTGTTATTATTTTATGTTATATTGTTTGAAATATTAGCTCAAATGGTAGGGCTTTGCCTTATTATCTAAGGATTCTAATGAAGTTGCTTGGAAAATATATTTTATATAATATAAATGATTTTAAGCAAAATAATTTTGCGTGTGTATATCCTTTAAGTTAAGCATTCCTTTTATATGTCCTATTTGTTTACCAATTTCCTCTTATATGTAAAGTTGTATTGTGTATTTCAAACTTCCTCTTGATGCATTCTTATGGACTTAAACAGGTCTTGTCTTCAAGTGGCAGCCATTACCTCTCTTTCAAGCGGCAGCAATATAATGTGTGAATCATATAATTTTTATTGTGTTAAAACCTATCACTCATTTCTGTACTATCCCCCATATGCAACAAATTGTATTTCACTTAAATAGGCTATTAAAAACTGTTTCACAACAACAGACGCCTTTTCTAGCATCGGACAACAACAAAAGGCCATCCAAAATTTGATCTGTTATAGATCATTTTAAAATAAGTTCACAGTTTGTATTAATTTGAGATACAAACTGATTCCTTTTGTATCTTCGTGCTTTGATTATATTCTGGTAAGGTGATTGCAAGTTCATTTTGCATCCAATATAGCTGGTAAATACTTTCTTACCACTACAAAAAAAAACTATTGTTTGTAAGGAAACAACACTCATATATAATATTTTTTAATCCCCTTGGATGGTAAAATAAAAAATTGTCCGTAAGGTTTTGAACTGTCCTTAACTTCTTATAAGCCATTTTGTTGCTATTAAATTTGTCCCCACTAATTTAATTAGTTGAATAAAAGATTCTGGTCGAGGTATGTGAAGGTCAATATGGATGGAGTGACTTGTATTGATGGTAAAAATTCTTTAAGGCAGGGGTAGATGACATCGGGCACATACGTTACAAAATCCACTCTACTTTGGATTTGTTGGCTATATATTTTATATTGGTGATAGACTACTATCTCATGGATAAAGAAATGAAAAGGCAGACCATAAAAATCAAGGTAATACCAAATATGTCCTTAGATAATGACCACAGGTTGTTGGTGACAGACATAAAGGGATGGGAATGTAGGTGGAAGGTAGTATGACAAGAAAGAAGAATAAGGACGTGGAGGCTAAAAAATGAAGAAGAAAAAGCTGTACTTAAGAAAGGCAAGAAACTAAATGCCCAAAGATGAGCTGCAAAGTGTAGAGGCAGAAAGGGAAAGGTTTAGGAACAGTTTGTGCAAAGGAGGTATGTGGGAGGGCAAGTGTTAAGAGGAAGTGGAAGGAGACACCCTGGTAGAAAGATGATGGAGGCAATGGAGGAGGAGAATAAAGCATTCAGAAGGAGTTTTTGGAATAGAAATGAGGAAATAAGAGAACGAATATAGGGAGAAGAAGAAAAGAGTAAAGTGAGTGGCCGGGAATCCAGGGAGGATTGGATGTGAAAATGGACAGAGTTGCTGGAACAGGATGTGGAAGGAAGTAAGTAGGTGTTAAAAAGACAGATAAGACATAGGAGAGAGAGAAAAGACAAGAAGTTAAAATGATGGATGAAGAAGGAAGAACGCCAAAAACAGTAAAGGAAGAAAAGGAATTGTGGATTAAATATTTTGAGATGATGTTCAACCTGTAAGAAGAAAGGGATGATAGTGAAATAAAGGAGCAGGAAGAAATATCAGAAGAGGAGGAAAGAGGTGGAGGACAATTAAAGAAGATGAAACAAAGCAACGCACTGAGTGTGTATGACTGACTATTGGAATGATAGGAACTGCAAGAGAAGGTATACAATGGTGATACAGAGTGCTGGGCGTGATTTGGAAGGAGAACAAGTTACTGGAAACCTGAAAAAAAGGGAGTAATAATACCTTTTTTTTTTAAAAAAGGGAGACAGGCAAGAGGTGTACAAATTGTATGGGTATAATGCTGATGTGCCACTATACAAAAATACATGAGAGAGATGGTACTGGAAAAGAGAATAAGAAATTAAATGAAAGGAAGGTGGAGAGAGGAACAGCACAGATAATGGAACAGAGGTCTACGATAGACTTAATCTTTGCTAACAACAGTTGACGAAAAGAAGGTATGAATTTGGGAAAGACTTGGTAATGGTATTTATAAATGTGGAAAAGGCTTATGATAGCGTGGATAAAAATAAAGTTTGGAAAACGATGGAGGTGGCGAAGTGGAAAAGGACTTGTAAGGAGAGTTAAAAGCATGTATGAGGATAACAGGAGTTGTGTTAAGATGGAGAATGAGAGGACAGTGATTCAAATTTTTTTTAATTATGATGCAGAGGAGTGCTCTCTTTTGTATGGAAATGGTCATGAATAAAGTGGCAGGAAAACTCGGGAAGGAAAGAATGAAAGCCATGAGGTTTGCTGATGACTTAATATTATGGGGCAGTAGAAAAGGATGTGCAGGAGCAGCTCTATGAATAGAATGAGGAAGTGAAAGAGAGTGGAATGAAATTTATCATGGTAGAATGAAAAATGATGGTATAGACAAGGAAGAGGATAAGGGCCAGTAAAGCTATAAGTTTAGATGGAATAGAGCTGAGAAAAGTACAAAACATAAAATATCTTGGAAGCTTGATTAAGGCCAAAGGTGGAATTAGAGAGGATTTGATGAGAAGAGGACATCAGGGAGAGTTGTCATATAGGTGTGTAAGAGATCTGCTATGGAGAAGAGAAGTGTTCTTGAAGTTCAAGGAAGTGTTGTACAGGGTGTACTTTTCTGTACCCACTGTCACAAATGCAGCAGAAACATGGATATTGAATGTAAGAGATACTAGTAAAGTGGGGTGGAAACGTTTCTATGGTGATACTGGTACCTATTGGATGTGCTACTCTTCTAAGTTTTGTTTAACAAACGTTTTGTTATGATGAAGAGTTTATGGGAGAAAAAGGGTCCACCATGGTGACTTTAATAACAACTTACCTTAATATCATGCTATTTCATGTTCATTATGTGGTTCGAGAGTGATTGGTATAACGGTTACTTGTTAAACTGAGCATGCCTTAAGGAAGTTTGGACATATATATGGACACTATATAAAATAGGGATCACATTCTTTACGTCAGAATATCATCTCTCTAGGAGTTTTGGATGTTGTAATTATTTCTTATATGTAAATTATAACTCAAATACACTTTTCTTAAAAATTAATTCTAGACACTCTAACTATTTCAACCTTTATTAATACAATGCAAGTCATTAACGATTACAATTTTTCTTTGTCTTTAATTGTCAAACCCCACAAGCATTCTTTATGGTTAATTTTGCCGGTGTCGTCAAGAAAAGAGGGTACAAAATTACACAACAAATAACGCAGTTCAGCAACCTTATGATTTGATCTGTCCTTGATTTCCCCTTCCCCCCGACGAGATCTCTACTGCTCTACCGAGAATACTGGCTGCCATGGACCAAATGACTACTGTCGAGGGGGTAATAAACGTGAAGAAGCAACTAGGTACATTTTAAGTTAGTATTTTTATTATTTTTATTTCCTTGTGAATTTTATTGAGAAGATATAGTGAGTTGTATCATTTTGTTTAGGAGACCATGCAGCATAAAAGAGATGGAGGAGGGGTAAAATTGGCTAACTGCACAAAATCTAAAATATTTCCTTAAAATAAACTTACATAAAAATTACTTCCAACCAAAATGAAAGATAATAAAAAATGTACCCATATCAGTCAGGTTGCAAAATATTTGCAGAATTTGATATCAAAACTAATATATTTATAAAAATTTCCATTATTACATGGTGGAATTTTGGTGCTATGCTTTTTTATTACAAAATATGCTAAAAGGGGTAAAGGTTTATTTTAATTTAACACTTTGACATGCCATTTAAATTAACTCTAGATTCAACCAAAAAAATAATAAGCAACCACCTAAATTCATAAAAAAAAAACCTGATATTATGTAAATACGAAATTCACAAATACCACGACACTGAAGGGGTTAGTATATTTTTGGAAAAATATTTGTAGTTGCCCAAGTACAAATAACATTAAACTTTTTTTTTTTCAGAAAAAGTCAAATATGTGGAAGCTTTGCACTTTCTTATTTTTTACATATCAATATGTATATTCATGTGTAAATATTTTAAAGAACAAAGGATGAATTAATTTTGTAATACATTTTCAATTTTTTTCATTATACTTAGATACATCATCAAAAGTACAAGACAAAGCTACAATTTCACCCTATTTTGAGGTATAACTTTTATTATGTGCTTTATCTCTTCAGGTAAATCTTTTTTCACTTTTAAGGTATTGCTTGGAAAAAAATATAGCTTTAATAAATTGAGCAATACAATTCACACTTTTGCCAAATTAAAAAGAGGGGCAATGGTCGACCTCTTCAAGAAAGTCACCTGTTACTGTCAAAGAAAGATTTCATTCTGTCACATGCACTTTGATTCAGTAACAAAAAAAAAAAAAAAAACACATAGGGGTAAAAGAGAGATAATATATATGTAAACAAAGAGTCCTTTTATTTTTCTAAACATGTTTCTCATGTCTTTATCATTAATAAAACATCTATTTATTAAACTAAAAATGGATAACTTCCCAGTTTCTTAATATTTGTAAAAATAGGTTATTTCTCTGCCTGCTAAAGGTCATCCTGTGTCGGAGGTAGTCTAGTCTTCACCCAGTCGTATAATTGTTTTAGTTCCGTTCTCTTCAACTCATGCAGAGCGTTGGTAACTTTATGAAACTGGGTGTCCAACCCAACTTGCTGAGTTTATCACAAGTCTCCCGACCCCACTTTATGGGCACCAGCGTGTCCCTGTCACCGTGGCACATAAACAAGGGTGGAAGGTTCGGCTGCTTTGCCTCAATGGTTCTTCTAGATAAAACCTAAAGGAAGTTACAAATTGATTACTATAGACTTTATAACAACTTTACAACAAGAACAATATTAAACTTAGTAAGCCCTGCAAGTGTTTAAACAGGTTTTTTTTTATCTAAGGCCTATGACATGTATAACCCTTTTTATTATTTTGTCCGATTTATAAATAAAATAAAAATACAAGGTATATTTGAAATAATAATTAAAATATTTGGAATAGATAAATGGGTTGAATCGTGGTTAAAAGTAGAGGAAGGATAACAAAAACACTGACCTCAGTGATGGCACAAAACACTAACACACATAAAACACATTTTGAACATAAGGTCATGATGATATAAGAGTAAGGAAATTAAAGACAGGGAGATTTAAAAAATAATAATCAATTTCAGATTTGGAATAGGTTTTTAGAGCTGGTTTGGTCCAACATAATTATGGGGAAAACTTAGTAACCAGACCCCCAAACCCATAATTTAAACTAAAGAGAACAAAACAAGGATTGCAAGGAAAGATTTATGGCATTCAGAATGAACGTGGTGAAATGATCTGAGATGAAAACGGTATACAAGAGTGATGGGGGGAGTATTTTGAGCAATTGTATGGTGAAAATGTAAAGAAAGTGGCAGGAAATAGGGAAAATGTTATGATGAGTGAAAGAATTAATAAGGCTAAAGTGTTAAATAACGGCAAAGTTGCGGGCATAGACAGGATCACAAGTGAAATGCTTAGGCATGTAGGCATGGTACTCCTTGCCAGATTGTGTGAGTTGTTCAATTTGTGTGCTGGGATTTCAAACGTAATGACAGGAAGAATGCTGTCATTTTTACTTTGTATAAATGCAAAGGCAGTAAGAATGAATGTAAGAATTATAGGGAAATTAGTTTGTTGAGTTTTCCAGGCAAAGTTTTTGGGAAGAGTTTTAATTGAAGGGTTCGTGAAAAAACTGAGGACAATATTTGGGGTATGCAATGTGGTTTCAAGCCAGGTAGAGGTTGCATAGACCAAATATTGTTCTTAGAGAGTATGGTGTGTATGCGTGGGTAAATGCAACTATGGCAGTTTATGATAGAAGTAAAGAGTGTGTTAGGGTTGCTGGAGCTTTGAGCGAATGGTTTGTCGATGGTTGAATAGGGTGTTAGACAGGTTGTGTCGTGTCCGCCTTGGTTGTTTAGTATTTTCATGGATAAGTGTATGAGGGATGCTTGTGAGGAAGCTGTTATTTACAAACGGACAAAGTGAATGTGAGAGTGCTGTTATATGATGCAGATGATGCTGTATTAATGGCTGAGAATGGAAGGGACTTACAGAATGCATTAAATTGTATGAATGTCTCCAAAACTAAGGTATGGTTTTTTGATAAGGAGGGATCAGGAAATGATTATCAACTTAGTACAGTATAAATCTGTTAGAACAAGTGATAATTTTGTATGTCTGGGCAGAATGTTCTGCAAAAATGGAAGGATAGATGGTGAAATCGACAGACGGGTAAATGAGAGGGTGAGTGAGGATTGAGGGAAGAAGCAAATAAATGAATGTAAAATGTATGAATCAAAAGGAAGGGGGTGGGCCATGTAAAACATGACTAAATGTTGTATACGAAAAAATGAAACACTAAGGGCCGGTCTTATGACTACGGGCTAAATATTGCTATCAGGAGGTTAAAGTTAGCTACCAGTTAAAGATTATCAGCCACTTTAATATTTTATGTGTTTCATGAACTGAATTTATCTGCTAGATAGCTATCTGTAGGATAAATATATTTTTATGTAGAAAGAGAAATGTTGGTACTCTTTTTACTGGTGGTGAGAACACTCAACATTTGTTAAATAATGGCGGTTAAATAAGTCCGAGGAAACAGATGGCGTGACGTGAGCGCAGAAGCTAAAAGATGTCGTATAGGTACTAATTTCGATGTCTGCCAAAATGTGGTCGATAGTTGGGTACAACTTTTACAAAATTTGAGAGAAACTTGGCATTTACAAATATGTTATGCAATGGTCAAGGGCGGATCTAGGGATCAATTTTGGGGAGGAAGGACTCATACCGATACCTAGTATAGGGATTTTTTTAAATTTATTTAACCCTCAAAAGTGGTGTTTTAAGGCCACTCTGGACTCCTGGAAGAAAGAGAGAAATAAATGGAAATAAATAATTATTTTTATGATAAAATTTTTATAATATTTCTTAAATGTATGCTACATGTTATTTATACAATCAATCTGTTTTTGCTCATTTTGGCAAACCACTCAATTACTTATTGCGGGTCTAAAATTATGTTGTGGGAACATGAAGAAGATCCAATCCAACAAGTCTACTTTCCACCAGAGTTGTCTTCAGCCATGTCTTTATTAGAGCCAAGGTAACAAGCCTGCTTTCCACCAGAGTTGTCTTCAGCCATGTCTTTATTAGAGCCAAGGTAACAAGTCTACTTTCCACCAGAGTTGTCTTCAGCCATGTCTTTATTAGAACCAAGACAACAAGCCTGCTTTCCACCAGAGTTGTCTTCAGCCATGTCTTTATTAGAGCCAAGGTAACAAGTCTGCTTTCCACCAGAGTTGTCTTCAGCCATGTCTTTATTAGAGCCAAGGTAACAAGTCTGCTTTCGACCAGAGTTGTCTTCAGCCATGTCTTTATTAGAGCCAATCCAACAAGTCTGCTTTCCACCAGAGTTGTCTTCAGCCATGTCTTTATTAGAGCCAAGGTAACAAGTCTGCTTTCCACCAGAGTTGTCTTCAGCCATGTCTTTATTAGAGCCAAGGTAACAAGTCTGCTTTCCACCAGAGTTGTCTTCAGCCATGTCTTTATTAGAGCCAAGGTAACAAGTCTGCTTTCCACCAGAGTTGTCTTCAGCCATGTCTTTATTAGAGCCAATCCAACAAGTCTGCTTTCCACCAGAGTTGTCTTCAGCCATGTCTTTATTAGAGCCAATCCAACAAGTCTGCTTTCCACCAGAGTTGTCTTCAGCCATGTCTTTATTAGAGCCAATCCAACAAGTCTGCTTTCACCAGAGTTGTCTTCAGCCATGTCTTTATTAGAGCCAATCCAACAAGTCTGCTTTCCACCAGAGTTGTCTTCAGCCATGTCTTTATTAGAGCCAATCCAACAAGTCTGCTTTCCACCAGAGTTGTCTTCAGCCATGTCTTTATTAGAGCCAAGGTAACAAGTCTACTTTCCACCAGAGTTGTCCTCAGCCATGTCTTTATTAGAGCCAAGGTAACAAGTCTACTTTCCACCAGAGTTGTCTTCAGCCATGTCTTTATTAGAGCCAAGGTAACAAGTCTACTTTCCACCAGAGTTGTCTTCAGCCATGTCTTTATTAGAGCCAATCCAACAAGTCTACTTTCCACCAGAGTTGTCCTCAGCCATGTCTTTATTAGAGCCAAGGTAACAAGTCTACTTTCCACCAGAGTTGTCTTCAGCCATGTCTTTATTAGAGCCAATCCAACAAGTCTGCTTTCTACCAGAGTTGTCCTCAGCCATGTCTTTATTAGAGCCAAGGTAACAAGTCTGCTTTCTACCAGAGTTGTCCTCAGCCATGTCTTTATTAGAGCCAAGGTAACAAGTCTGCTTTCTACCAGAGTTGTCCTCAGCCATGTCTTTATTAGAGCCAAGGTAACAAGTCTGCTTTCCACCAGAGTTGTCTTCAGCCATGTCTTTATTAGAGCCAAGGTAACAAGTCTGCTTTCCACCAGAGTTGTCCTCAGCCATGTCTTTATTAGAGCCAAGGTAACAAGTCTACTTTCCACCAGAGTTGTCCTCAGCCATGTCTTTATTAGAGCCAAGGTAACAATCCTGCTTTCCACCAGAGTTGTCCTCAGCCATGTCTTTATTAGATGCGACATTGACACTGCCAGTTACCCTTAACAATCTTTGCAATACCCCTCAATCTTAATTTTACTGCTATATTATAAATTCTTGTTCGCTCGCCTGGCTCTTTTCATGACGTCTTTTACATCAATCCACTCTAATGTGTTTATTTAGGATAAATTTCTATTTTTTCGTCCGTCTCCTAACCATGTGAGGGCAGGGATTTCCCCCCTTATCCTCCCATTTTCCCACATGGATCCAGCCCTGGTATTAATGGAATATGAAAACCTCTAAGTACATACCTCATATATTGCAGACTTCTCATTGAGGAAGGAAGAAAGGGCAAACACCCCAGCTAGCTGTGGCAGGAACCTGTAACCCAGGTGAAGTGCCATGGCTCCGCCCATAGAGAAACCTCCTAAAAAATGGATATACATATTTATTTATAACTTGGTAAGTCAAATTAAAAATAATACCATTGGGTATCGCTAAACATAGCATTACCAAGCTTTTCTTGGTAACATACCTTGACTTGTCATGATATTAAACAAAGAGGTAAAAGTTTTAGGCTGGTTCATATTTGAAAAATGGATGTTTAATGTTTCTGCCTCTGGTTGACTTTCACTCCGCACACTTTGTTTGCACATTTAAAATATATGTTAATTTATAAAACATCTTTCAATATTTTGGAGTACTTACTTCATAAAATAATTTTATCAAAATAGTTTCATAGGTTGGTTAAAATGTATTAAAATAAGGGATGTGATCTATAGCTTAGAGTTAACTCACTCTCGGAAGAAAATATTTCACTAATACAATGTTTTTCAAACTTAATAAACACTACTACCAAAACTGTTGGTGCTTAGCTGGGTGCACTTTGGAATGGTTTTACAACTGGTTTTTCCAACGTTCTCTTACCATAGAAAGGTTGGTAACTATTTTCTATTATTATTATTATCACCGCGTCTTACTACCCGTTTGGGTTATACGCACTTACGCTAATGTGCAATGGTAGGGTGATTGTGAGATGAAATGAGGGACCTACAGTTTAACGTGGAATCCGAACCACGGTGGAGGCCTGGCATTCCTCACATTCACAAGTTGTGATTAATACACGTCTTGTCAGAGGTGAAGGAAGGGTTTGGCAATCAGATAAATCTGTGCCGGGACCGGGGATTGAGCCCCAGACCCCAACACAGAAGTCTGACACATTACCCCTAGACCACCACCAGGTCACCAACTGGTTTCTAGCTAACCTCCTCATGCCCAACCCATACATTAAAGGTTGATTTACACATAATCACATTGTCAGTACTATCTCAGTGCTTTCCAAGCTTTGTCTAATCCAAATATTTACATTTGTACATCGGCCATGTTTTATTCATTAAGTGTTTTGATGTGTTCAGCATTATTTTAAAAACATTTATCAACCACATCCAAGCTACAATCCAGCTTGGATTATATGTTAAGTTTTTATTATCACTAAACAGGTTAGCTAAGATATTGCTTTTAAAGATATTTTAGTGCCTAGCAATAACCTTAAATCTTTGGTTAGGATCATAAAATGAATGAGGATGCATTAAACGCTCTTTCTGTATCAGGCATTGAGTCACACTTGTTGAAATTGTCAAACTATGATCTTATTCATGCATTTGGTCAAAAATCTAGATGTGTCATTTTATAGGTATATGTGCAATATTATGTCATTAGTATTATTCTTAAATAAAAACTGTGAAATATTGTCATGTTCTGTTCGTTTATAATTAAGTCAAGTCAAAACCAGCAGGAAAATTATACGGAGCCTAGAGTGGCTGAAGGTCTAAGTCCACCTCTGGGTTGATCTGTTTTTTAAGTTTTGATATTCCATGACTTTACCAAATTTTCTATACAAAAAAATCTGTATTATTTTATATTACAAAGTTATGAATAAACTATTACAAATGTCATGTATGTTTTAATTTAGTAATTGTAACTTAACTCTTTAAAATATCAGTATTTCAATTTGTAAAATTGGTTTTACAAATTAATTAATCACTAAGGGTAGTATAAAAGAACATATAGTGAATTCTAGTGGACCAATAGTATGATCCCGAGCACAATATCGCTCCACCTTTTAATATATAATGACGTAAGCAAACCCACGCTAGTGTCAACAAAGCACCCACTTAGTCAAGTTTTTGAATACAGTCCTTAGTCATGTATAATATTAATAGTGTGACCCTTAAATGTGTATGCTAGTGTTTCTTTGTATTTTGCAAATCATCACAAAGATATCTGAAAATTCTAATAACTTAAGATTTTACTGAATTTTCTGTTTTCCAGAAACATACTAGCATACCCAGAGAATAAGCCACTGCTAATTAGGTTGCTTAAGAACTAGTGAGCCTGGTGACTTAAGTGCTAAAGAATAAGGTGGCCATACTAAAATTTAAATCCTTCTCAAGGAATCGGTTTCAAAAATATATTACTCCAAAACAATAACCTATTAAATAACATGTTTTATTAGACCATGTTTACTTATACCTGGGATTCGACTTTGTAACCACAAAGTTTTCACACGCCACTTACCCACAATAATTCTGCTAAGTGGGACCCCTGAACTCACTTCCTGTTGAATTAAAGTTACTAATTCTCTTGCCATGCTGTCTACAGTTTCTAGGTGTTCAGGAACTCTAGGTGAAATGTCGATACGATCAAACCAAACATTGCTCCGCTGAAACATATTGTTTTTAAAAAGTATTTCATAGAAGGATCTGAAAACAAAATGTAGTTAAATGCATTACAGTTTACAACTACCCCTATGCCTCTAATTTGTGAATTTACCTAGCAAGCTTGTGTTTTAATATAGTACATAATATTCCCCAACGCTTAGAGCCCAACTTACCTGTGTCTGCTTGTTACAGAGAAGCCAGCTTTGCAACCATTCTATATTGTTACAATGTACTCTCCCTCTTATGACCAAATTCACTTATACTGCTGTAATACAAATCACAACTGTGTCTAATGTGATTGGTACTGAGTCAATTGACAGACTTATGCGGTCTTATCTCTAAGTTAGAACAACTATTTCCCAATGCTCTTCATTTTTAGGGTTTTTTTTTGGTGTTTTATTTTCTTTAATTTCAAGAGCATGCATCATATGCCCATCAACTCTGTGATACAGTCGACTCAAAATAGTAAAGTTACACGAGCACTATTGCACGTGGATCATTTCTGATTAAACATTAATGGAGATAATGAATTAATAGAATAAAATTGTGTTGAAAAGGCTGTTTTTGACCAGTTTAGAATGGCTTCACAGCTAAACATTGTGCACAAATCTTTATTCTGTCTTAATATGGACATACTGTAGTTATTAACAATTGTCGCTTTCTTCCCCATCGTCACCAGGGAGAATTTCGAGTAATCATTCAAATACGAATTCACTGCACACATTTCTGGCATATCTTGATCTTTTCTTTTCCCTTGAATTCCCATACCTCTCGCGAGCCGGGAGCTGACTCGGGCTTGCTCTGATGAACGCTTTTAGTGGTCAATTTTGTTATATTATGGAGTTGAAGCTGTTCTGAGAATGATATCCAAATTTATTACAAAGCATCTAGGACAAATGAGCGTTTGTTTTACAAGGATTCGCATGACAACTCTTGTTTGAGAACCAATTAGGTAGGTTTTAAGAATGAGATTTTACTGTCTGCGAGTTATTCAGGTGTGCATGGATCCAATACAACAGCTGGTTTTAATAGACTTTTCACTTAGGCCATGGCCATACTTGCTAACTGGTCGATGAGACCAGGACGCCAGCATGCAGTGGCTTGTTATATACGAGGGTTACCATACTATGTGACTGCAGCTTAGCGACAACGACTTGGTCGAAAAAGTGAGTGACTTTGAACCTCCTTTATAAATAATATTGCTCGACTCTCTGGTGACCTGAATGTTGCATTTTTGTAATGGTGACCAGGTCGCAAGAATGGACGTACCTTTGGAAGTGGACAGACAGAAAAACTATTTTGCTGTCGATACGCTAGTTATTTAAGGACTGGACTAAACTAACCATGTGATTTGCAATAAAACTTAATATTTAGAGCTTTTAAGAAGTGAAATGTTCAAAAATTCTAATAAATCAATATTAAAATAAAAATCAAGTTGAATGAAATGGAAGTGGTACTACTATTATTTTCAAATCCAGTCATTTGTTTTGAATTATGCAGCTAAATTACTGTACTTGGCGATGAATTTATGCAGACTAGCTGCTACAGACAACAAGCTCGCACTTGCAGAGCATATGTTGCCAGAATAGGTCTTGAATGCCTCTTTTCTATAAAACCATTCTAGTGTATTAGTATTTATTATTTTATTTATTATATTATCAGTAAAGAATTAACACAGTTTAAAATAAAATACAACTAAGATAATAAACAAATTACAGTAGAGCGGTGGAAATCCGGACGTCAAAAATCCGAAGCGTCGCAAATCCGGATCGGCGGTGAGAGCAGGTCAAGTCTTGTACAAAAAACAATTAAGAGTCCTTACCCAGTAAGTTTCCATTAATTATTGTAGATTTTGTTTTTTCTAAAAAGTATTGTAGAGTTACTAATCTAAATTACATAATGTACATGTTCTTATTCAATATACTTTATTAAAATATTTTGTGTACTGTATTTTTCGAACCCTTCAGCCTCTATTTTGCAATACAGTAGACTCCCGAGCGTCATGTATCCTCTAGTCAATACATTACGTATGTATACAGTTATTGAAAACACATGTGAAAATCCGGACAGTTCAGTAATCTGGATGGGTCCCGATCCGGATTAACGACGCTCCACTGTAATAAGTTTTTAAGGTCCGACTTCCCCTATTTTATTTATATTGCAATTTTAAAGAGTAAAACTACTATATAAATTGAGAAATGAGTGTAAAATTATTAATTTTTAGGGCAGTGGCCTCTGGGAACTTTAAATATGTACAAACAAGGCTGTAGCCAGCCAATAATTTCAGGGGGTTTTAGCGGGCACATCCCCCAATTGTCACAGGCTAGAAAGAATTATAAATTTTAAACACCTTTATAAGCTCTTTGAAGTGCTTTTTTATGGTAACACAGCCCCCTAATTTGTACTTGTATCTTAATTATTTTTATATTGTTTTAACCATAAATAAAGCAAAATATACTTTGTTCATAAATTGGGGGGGGGGGGGTTGAGGCCCCCCCCCCCCCGGACTACTGTCTTGTGTACAAATATAAAGGCATGACATCCAATGAATCATAATTTATATTCATTATTGAGAAGCATTCTTACTTTTACTTTTCCGACAAAGTTCAATATTTTGTTTGCTATAGAGGCTGTCTCATCAAATCTTGGCCTAACCTTTGTTTGTTAATTACAGTTATATTCTTATTTAGCATGCAATCAGTCGAAGAAGACCTTTTACAAACAATAATAACTAACAAGCAGGACGAAACCAGAACCCAGACCTATTAAAACAATATTTAAAAGGAATAGATCTTTGGACTTACTGAGAATAAACCCCAGAAACCTTAAATATATAGTTAGAAATTTTACTGACCGTGGTAAGATCAGACAAATTAATTTTTAAATAAAATTCACAAACCTAATTAGGTTTGTAGGATAAACAAGACTTAATCCTTTCAGAAATATCTTTTGAAGTTTTGGTGCCGAAATATTCCAAGATCCATTAATGCCAAACACTAGGCATTTCAAACAAAATGTTATTTTTTTTAAATCTCCCAGAGTAAGATAGTAACATATTTTGAAAGAAATTGGAATATAGAGAATACCATTGTGAACAAAATGGCTTCATGAATCATTATTTTTAAATTCATTTTTATTATGAAACTTTGAGGATCCGAGGACCACACTTCAAGAAACATTGATCTACGAGGGTGTTTGGAATGTTAGGGCCTATTGATCATGGTAGCCACGTAAGGGGCAGGCCATGTTGGCGCATGTGCAAGTCGTTAAGAGTGATTCATTAGGAAGAGATTCCTCAATTGTAAGAGCTTGGTAATTGTTTACAGTTGTGTACGAATGGTTTAAAATGAACAATAAACTCAATAATCCTGCAGCATGTGAAGTATGTCAGTGATAAAATTTATTTGCGGAAAAATTACATGCAGCTTTGCGAGGCTTATCCGTAATGAGTGAAGGTAAAGTTAGGAAATGGAGTTGTGAATTTAAAGATGGATTAACAAATATTCACAATGTGTGGAACAGAGTAGCCAGCCAGATAAAGGTACAGTCTTCTGAGTCATAGAGTGTGTTGGTGATGTAACATTATTTAAATGAGTTCTGCATTATTATTTCTGGGAATAGCTTCCAAAGCTGTTGATACCCGTTCTGCCAATTATTATGCTGGTGCTTTTTTAATTTTTCTGAACTGTTAGTAGAAAGTTGTTAGTAAACAACCAGGATTCATATTCCTTTTGCAAGTATTGTAATCCGAATATGGTTTGTTTACTGACAGGTCGAAGGTCGAATGGCTGCAGTCGGCTAGTCATTATACCAGAAAACACAATCAAATCACTATCAAGTCACTATGTTTTTGCATGATTTTTATTTTTTGACCTGTTCAGGCAAATGTCCACTAAATGCATTAAGGTTGGGTGCTATTGAGCGCGCGTTTAGTGCATTAATTTTGCAGTTTTTCTAGCATAAACATTTTTCGACCAAAATAAATCAAATATTTCTTCTATAGAAACATATAGTTTAGTTTTCTGCACGTGCTAATCTCAAGAGTTCTTGAATATCTGTTATGAGCATAGCGGCATTTGGTGACAAACTTTTTAAATGAAGAGAAAAAGTTGTCATTAAATTTCAGGACACCTTTGACAGATATTCAAGAACTGTTGAGATTAGCATGTGCAGAAAACTAAACTATATGTTTCTATAGAAGAAATATTTGATTTATTTTGGTCAAAAAATGTTTATGCTATAAAAACTGCAAAATTAATGCACTAAACGCGCACTCACTAGCACCCAGCCTTAAGTACTAGTATGCTAGGTGGGTTAAGAAGACTTCAGGATGTTTAATCCACACAACTAACTAGGCTTCCAGATCTGTCATCATCTTTTATCTTCAAGTAAACTGACTTAGTTTCAACACAACAAAAAGTAATCCTTGCAAATCACTACATAAAGTGAACACATTTCAATTGATGCAACAAAAAAAGCTGTTACTGATGAAATATTTTGTAGCATTTCAAAGGGCACACCAACATGTGGTCACATAAAAAAAGAGGTAACATTTAATTACCCCTACACACAAAACTTTATTGACCAAAAATTAAAAGTGTCTCACCTCCCCACCAAGTGGAGTGTACGGTCTAAATGGAGCTGTTGGGAAAACTACTCTTATATAGGGAAGGTTGATTCATCTTTGAGCAGGAACTGTACCCACTGTTTTACTCCATTACCAGTGTCCCCTAGATACAACCAACAAAAACAACACATAATTATGAGAAAACAGGGGTCCCCAAATTATGGTTCATGAGCCGGACAAATTGTCACCAAACAGGCAAATTCTTTTGACTTTTTATTTTACATTTTAATGACAAATAACACAGTTATGTTGCTCCTGCATACAGTACACAATATACAGTAGTCCCATGGCTTCTTTGGTGCTGACTGACAGCTCACAGCTGACTTCTGACAGTTAACATTTAGGTATATTAAGAATTTAATATCCAAAGCTATTATTTATGCTTTTAGTGGGAATTACTCTATCTAGATATATTCTGAAAATTGAAAAATGACACCTGGACACGGGTCCCGGGTTCGATTCCCGTGTCCAGGTGTCATTTTTCAATTTTCAGAATATGATATTTAGGTATAAACCTAAATTTTGACTGTCAGAAGTGACAGCTGCTAAACACATGTTTTTTTGCAGATCATATGGTTCAGCGTAGGGATACATAATTTGGTCTGGTAACTTTTCAGAGCCGTCAGCTGTCAGTCAGCACCAAAGAAGCCATGGGGCTACTGTACCTAGACATACAAATCATGATACACAGCCAACAGCAGTATTGGAAGCATGTTTAATCAAAACAGCTCTACTGTGGTGTGTTGTGTGTTATGCGGACTACAATACTCAGTAACCACATTCAAAGATTCATAAAGTGATTGGAAATTTTGAAAGGAGGTGTCATTATAGCAAGAAAACAAATTGGCAGTATTAATGTTAAAAATACAAACATATTACATAAGCAGTGTACAACACACAGCACCATTTGTCATTTAGCCATGTTTGACACTGTGAAATTTCACTGTTGTTTATCTCAATATTTTATTCATCTCAACTGCAACGCAGTTGAATAATATTGCCAAATTTATTTACTTTGATATAATAGTGTATTATTTGTTTTCTCATTATTTCCCTAAGAAAAAATAGTTTTTAGACCCTATATTCATATTTAATTATAGTTATTTAAGAAGTATTTATAAATCTGAAAAATAACTTTTTTTTATCTAGCTCACCTTTCCTTTACTTATGTTATGCTACTCTAAAAAAGTTTGGGGATCCCTGTTCTAGATCCAAATAGGGGAATCGAATCATTTGTTAGGTAAATTAATTATGCAAAGCACTTATCACCACTTACAATGTTCTCAAATACCTACTAGTTCATTTGTTACACTTTGTCAGGTTTCAAACCTTATGTTTTGGAGCAGGGGTAGTAAACCCGGGGTCAAGCGTGGCTTGTGAGCTGAGCAAGGTGATCAAAGGCCCTCCTTTTCCCAGAAATGTCCTACATTTCAGGTAGGGTTGTTATAATTTCACACAGCCAAAAAAAAACACCCTTTTCCCAAAAAAAACCCAAAACAACCACTTATTGAATTTAGCATACAAAACAATTGGCTTAAAGATCTTTTGAGATTGGTTAACCTATTTTCCTGTTAATAATTAAAATAATTAATTATAATATGTAACAGGTAATTTTTTTTTAGCACCGCGTCTTACTACCTGTTCGGGTTATACGCTTAAGTACTAATTACACTAATGGATTAAGAATTGGGAAGGTTGAATTTAGATGAAGTGAACCCACATTTGTGTGGAAGGAGAGTGGAAAACCATTTAGGAAAAACCACCCCCAGTTCACCCGACCGAGATTCGAACCTCGATCTCCCTGTTCTCGGCAGTCGAGCACAACACGACTGGCGCGTTAGCCAACTACGCCACCGAGGGGGGTAGGTAATATTAGAAATTGCATAGAGCTAAATTAAGAAAATTTTATTGAATACTTTAAAGAAAATACACATACAAATACACTTAACACTATCCTCTAAGTTACAGAGCTTTTACTATGACGGTGTTAACAATTCTGAAGAATTATAATTATTATTAGCACCGCGTCTTACTACCCGTTCGGGTTATACACACTTACGCTAATGTGTAGTGGTAGGGTAATTGTGAGATGAAATGGAGGACCTACAGTTTAACGTGGAATCCGAACCACGGCGGAGGCCTGGCATTCCACACATTAATTTTGAAGGCAAATCAACCAAAACTCTATATAGATGTATAAATTAGCCTCCCTAATTTAATTTAGCCTTCAGCTGTCTGAGAAATCGGTGTATTTTAATTATTTATAGTCTTATTAAGTTGCCTCTTTTACAATGAATACTGAAATAAAATTCATGATAGAATGCGCTTCAAAATAGGCAAGCTGAGTAGGCCTAATCATTTTCTAATTCAAGAAACCAATAAACGTTGTATTGATTTTTCAAATGGTTTAATATTACATGCAACAACCGCTCGCTCCATATAGCTCGTTTGCGGGCTGACGCCATTGCGTTTTAATACTGTTATGTTTAGTGCTAATATGTTTTTGTTGTCAAACACCCTTTAACCAAAAGGTGTATATGTGCTCTTTATTTTATGATATTTATTTTAGCACCGCATATTACTACCCGTTCGGTTTATCCGCTTTAGTACTAATTATGATTAAGAAATTTTGAAGGTTGGATTTTGAAGAAGTGAACCCGCATTTGCGTGGAAGAAGAGTGGAAAACCATTTAGGAAAAGCCTCCCCAGTTTACCCAACCGAGATTCGAAACTCGATCTCCCCGTCCTCTGCATTCTAACTCAACACAAAACCAGCGCGTTAGATAACTTCGCCACCTAGGCGAGTCGTATACGTGCTCTGTGACCACCTATCTCTCTCTTTCCTAAGCTTAAGTTTTCTAGAATAGTATTACCTGATCCGTGTAAGAATATTAATGTTCCTGAATTAAGTTGATTTGATTGCGCTAGAACTGAGATATTTCCTACCTTCGAAACCATATTAACCAAATGTTTGTTTTTAAAATTACAATGGAAAATAACAAGTATTCTATTATCTACGGTAGAAACTAAAAAAAAAAATAGTGTAATGGGGACAGATCACATGTACTGTGAAACTTTTTGCAATGATTATATAGAAAAGTAGTAGGCCTAAAGTGTAGGGATGGGTTGTGAAATCACAACCTGCTCCTTTGTCACTGCTCCTCTGACGTCACATTCACAGCCTGTTCCTGACAGACGAAAGGAGCTGTTCCTTTTTGTCACAGGTCAGTTTGAAACGTTAAACCTATTACTGTATTCCCATTTGTTTTTTCCGAGCTTCTACTGTTTTCTCTCAGTCGAGACTGCGTTGTTACAATATTGTACGGTAGATGGCAGCACAAAACAGCTACGTATTAGAAGTGTTTATCAACGATTGGCATTGCTCCTCGTCTCCCTACTTTCTTTCACAGGCAGCGCTGGAACAGGTCCAGAGAAACCTTGCTCCTCGTCTCTGTGACAGGCTGCGCTGTAACAGGTCCGGCGTAACCTTGCTCCTCGTCTCTCTGTCACAGGCAGCGCTGGAACAGGTCCAAAGTAACCTTGCTCCTCGTCTCTGTGACAGGCTGCGCTGTAACAGGTCCGGAGCAACCTTGTTCCTTTATGCTCCTGAGATATTTTGGAGCAGTCGTACAGTAGAAAGGAAGTTGATACGTTGTGTTCTTGTCACAGCGCTGAGATCAGGTCTAGCGCAACCTTACTTATCTATTATAGGCCTAGTTTAGAGTTGGTTTGGGGAGTCACAAATGAGATTTTAGGAGGAAAACTTTCGTAGTAAAAAACAATATTTCCACAATACAAGTAGAGTATGTAATGTATTCGCACAATAAATTGTTACGTTAATGTTGAACATTGAAAGGGCCCACTTGGTGATCAAATGATTCAAGGCAAGGTTCAGCAATCTACGGCCCATTGACTGGTTTTATTTAGCCCACAAAATATTTAGAAAACAATTGTGTTCAATAGAATTAATAACTAATTGCTACATGAAAAATGCAAAGTTGAACTTTTTTTTCGAATAGGTCCAACAATTATTATTTTTTAAACACATATGGCCCACGATATCAAAAAGGTTACAGACCCCTAGTCTCTGGCGTTACTCTTGCAATAGATTGAACTGTCGATAATAGGGAGATTGGGGTTCGATCCCGGTTGGTTGCAATGAGGGTGGTTTTACGTAAATTTTTTCCACTCTCATTTCACACAAATGTGGGTGCACTTCCTATAAAATCAGTCATCCCCGTTCCTAACAAATTAGCGCAATTAGTGCATATGGCTATAAACCAAACGGGTAGTAGACACGATGCTTTAAAAAAATAGTCTGGGAGTAGTTTTGTATATAGGAACTGTGACAAAAAGGAGCAGGTAAAGTTAGTATTTTAGCGTATAACCCAATTAATTAATTAATTAATTTTTTATAAATTTTTTTTAGCACCGCGTCTTACTACCCGTTCGGGTTATACGCTTAAGTACTAATTACACTAATGGATTAGGAAATGGGAAGGTTGAACTTAGAGGAAGTGAATCCGCATTTGCGTGGAGGGAGAATGGAAAACCATTTAGGAAAAACCACCCCCAGTTCACCCGACCGAGATTCGAATCTCAATCTCCCCGTCCTCGGTGGTCTGACTCAACACGACTGGCGCGTTAGCCAACTACGCCACCGAGGCGGGTTGTATAACCCGAGGGGGTGAAAAGATAGGTTGCTTATAAAACATTGATGGAGTGGGATTGAAAATGCTTATTTAGTGATATGGTATAATATAAAGTTTGATGGCATCAAGGACGTAACTACAAGAAGAAACATGTCCCTCTCTTGAGCCAGTGTGTGTGTGTGTGTGTGTGTGTGTCTGTGTGTCTGTGTGGGGGGCAGGGTGACACAAGCCATAAAATGTATCATTAATAGAATGCGTGCAGTATGGTATCAAAACAATATACTCGTATTAAAGCTGATACCCGCTTCTTTATAGGCATGTTACTTTCGCAATAGACTAGACTGCTGATGACAGGGAGGTTGAGGTTCAATCCTGGTCTGGTGAACTGAGGTTTTCCCCCCCAATTATTTTCCACTTTTACTCTACACAAATGCGAGTGCACTTCCTCTAAAATCAACCATCACCATTCCTAACACATTAGCGTAATTAGTACATATGCGTATAAACCGGACGGGCAGTAAGACGCGGTGTAAAAAAAAGCTATAATATAATTCTGGTAGGAAGAATAGTTCTAAAAAGTTCAAACATAATTTTTTGGGGTCAACATTGAAAGCATTATAATTAATTATTAATGTTATTTTATAGGTATTGATATTATCTATCAAATGATAAAAATGTAAATCACATGACTTAAGTTATGAATATATGAAAGGAGTTTCAATAGTGTTTGTGACTGTCAATTACTGGTCTTCCTAGCAGAATCTCACTATAGATAATCTTGCTAAAGGTGATATAGAAGACAGTACAATATCATTATTGTTCTTAGCACACGGAACGAGATAAGCCCCTCCAATTCCTGCAACGCCAACATTTTTGACAATATTAAAGAAAAGCTGACTTGTTAGATACTTCTACCAATCCCTCCTTCTTTTTCCTGTCTAGACATATAACAGTTACAACTTACAAGATTGCAGTGACAGTGTCAGTATATAAGTGTAGTGTCATATTAATTTTGTTGAATTAGTTTACCGATTTTTTTAAAATTTTGTGGCTCTAGTTTTTAACTGTTGGACCATTAATCATTTAAACTATAATCAAAATGAACGCTGACGTAAAAAATAGAAAAACTGCACCAGTTTGGAATTTTTTTTCAATGGTTAATGATTCCAGGGCTAAGTGTGATTTATGTAAACAAATAATTTCTTATAAAACATCTGTGTCTAACTTAAAAAAGCACATAGTACGCAAACATCCATTAATTAATCTCAATCCCACTGACTCACCCGGTAAATGTGCTCCTCGTACAGAAAATATTAGCAAGCCTCATACTGATTATTTTGACCCTGATGAGCCTGACATTGGAAGTGCTACCTTTAGAGTCTACAAGTACCGAAAATGAACCTTTAGCTTCTTGCTCTAAACTTCAAAAGCTCACTACAAAATCACAGCATCATTCTGAACCACAACGCAGTTTACAATCAATCCCTACTAAGGACAAAGAGAAACATAGCATTATTCCTTATCTTCACAGAAAAATAGGGGTAAGTGCAAAAAGAAAACTTGATGACTGTCTTATGAGTTTATTCACACAAGACTTTCAGCCATTTTCATTAGTTGAGGATATCGGATTTTGTTCTTTCATATCTGCTCTAAATCCCTCTTATGTTCTTCCAAGTAGAAAGACAATAACCCAATCTATGCTTCCAGCTCTTTACGAAAAAACTCTCGTTGGTGTTAAGGAAAGGGTAAAGGACATAACTTCTGTTACCATTACTATTGACTGCTGGACATCCCTCAATAATGAAAGCTATTTAGCTGTCACAGCTCACTTCATTGATTCAAAATTTGAGATCCAATCAATTTTATTGGAATGCCACTCATTTAATGAGAGGCATACTAGCGCAAATTTAGCCACTGAGCTAAAGCGCATAGTCTGTTCATGGGAATTGAAGGCAAAATTTTATTGGTGGTTTCGGATAATGCATCCAACATTAAAAACGCAGTCCAAAATGAGTTACATTGGAAACATTTTGGTTGCTTTGCGCACACAATCAATTTAATTGTTCAGAATGGTTTGAAACTAAATAAACCTCTTATAGAAAAAATTAAAACTATTGTAACATTTTTTAAGAGAAGTGCAATATTTAATTCCAAGTTTACAGATTTTCATAAAAATTGTGGCAAAGAACCAAAAAAATTAATTCAAGACGTTTGCACTAGGTGGAACTCCACATTTTATATGATTGAAAGATTTGTTGAGCTAGAGGATGCTGTCCGGACTACGGTGGCATTGGTTGACAAAGACTTACCAGTCTTAACCACAGAGGACTGGAAAGTGGCAAGCGAAGTGGTAAAAGTGCTTAAACCATTCGAAAGTGTTACTAAAATAATTAGTGGAGAACGTTACGTAACAGCCTCGCTTGTAATAATTTTAACAAAAGGCCTCGATGACGTGTACCACCGTCTACTTCAACAGGAAGTCTCAAAAACGGCTAAAATGTTGATTGTAGCACTCAAAACCGGTATTTCAGAAAGATTTGGAAATGTAGAGCAAAGTAATACTTTATTGGTATCTACATTTCTAGATCCTCGTTTTAAAAATATTGCCTTTAGTGAGAACGTGGCTGAGCATGCCAAAAGATTGGTGACAAATATTGTTGCAAACAAATTGAAAAATAATTGTCCTGCAACTCAAATATCATACGTAGACAAAGGAAGAGATAGTGCTAAAGATGTTTCTGCAGAGCTGTCTATTTGGAGCAACTTCGACACAAAAGTTGCGTCTGTAAAACCAAGTGGGACCGCACAATCAAGAGCTATTATAGAAGTACAACGCTATTTAGAAGATGATGTGCTTCCTCGAAATGAAGATCCTCTCAAGTGGTGGCTGGAACACAAATATATTTATTATTATTATTATTATTATTATTATTATTATTTAGCACCGCGTCTTACTACCCGTTCGGGTTATACGCTTAAGTACTAATTACGCTAATGGATTAGGAATTGGAAAGGTTGAATAGAGGAAGTGAACCCGCATTTGCGTGGAGGAAGAGTGGAAAACCATTTAGGAAAAACCACCCCCAGTTCACTCGACCGAGATTCGAACCTCGATCTCCCCGTCCTCGGCAGTCGGGCTCGACACGACTAGCGCGTTAGCCAACTACGCCACCGAGGCGGGTAACACAAATATAATTATCCTTATTTAAGTGAGGTGGTCAGAGAAAAATTTGGCACTGTGGTGACGTCAGTTCCTTGTGAACGTTTATTTTCAAAAACTGGCCAAATATTAAATGAGAGACGTACTAGATTGACATCCGAAAAAGTGAAACAGCTTATCTTTATAAATTGCAATGCTAAATTCACTGAAAAGTAGTATTTTTTTAAAAACTTCTATGCATAATAATTAACTCTGTGGAAAAGTGACTAGTGTAAAAAAAAAGTTTAGCTCAATACTTGAACAGTTATCGTAATATTAGAAAAAGTAACCTCACACACATATATATATACACAAACAGCTGTTAGAGGAGTTTTTGGTCAGGCATATATTTTCCAGCGAGATATTGTAAACCTATTTAATCGACGTCAAATTCTGATAGGAATAAACTTTTTTATATGATTTGTTAGAAAATGTACTAAAACCATTTTCATACGACCAGTCAGCAGCTGCAGCCGTCACTTTTGATATACATTATCATTACCTATAAAATATCACTAATAATATAATAAAATGTTATTAATGTTGACTGCCAAAAAATATGTTTGTATTTTGTAAAGCTTTCTTCTTACTAGAATCACACTATACATATGAATAGGCAATGGGGAAAGCATGAGTTAAAACTTTCCCTAGAACTTTTATTTCCATTCTCCGGCCAACCTACCCCACCCCTCCTCTAACGTTTTAGTTTCAACTCCCGTGTCTAATCTGAGTAATTTCATAAATATGCTATTATTGAAAATCCTTAATATTACTTTATTTAGATTTTCTCCTCTTTGTTATAATTACAATATACAATGTAAACATAACTTTGAATATTATACTACCCGTTAGTATTAGTAAAGT
The DNA here is from genome assembly GCA_033556935.1 of Timema podura. Classification (NCBI taxonomy): domain Eukaryota; kingdom Metazoa; phylum Arthropoda; class Insecta; order Phasmatodea; family Timematidae; genus Timema; species Timema podura. The sequence goes on along the minus strand of JAVRXN010000008.1, from coordinate 4,210,728 downwards.
CAAAATAAATTAGCACGTTGAAAAAAAATCAGCAAAAGTTCTGCCTCCTTTGACCTTCGCTTACCTGAACATTTGCTCCTTCCCTCTCCCACCCCCATCTTCTATCCGTCACGTCCCTCTATTTACTCTCACTATCTTACGTTATAATCCCATACTCTTACACTATATTAAAATTACTATCTATGCTATATATTTTTTAAATTTTAGCGATGTATCTTACTACCCGTTCAGGTTATATTATTATTATTTAGCACCGCGTCTTACTACCCGTTCGGGTTATACGCTTAAGTACTAATTACACTAATGGATTAGGAATTGGGAAGGTTGAATTTAGAGGAAGTGAACCCGCATTTGCGTGGAGGTAGAGTGGAAAACCATTTAGGAAAAACCACCCCCAGTTCACCCGACCGAGATTCGAACCTCGATCTCCCCGTCCTCGGCGGTCTGGCTCAACACGACTGGCGCGTTTGCCAACTACGCCACCGAGGCGGGTTTCAGGTTATATGACCATGTACTAACTACGCTAATGGTTTCAAGAATTAGGAAGTTTATATAAATAGGAAGCTAGAAAGTGTAACTACATTTGCGTGTAGAGAGAGTGGAAAACCATGTTGTAAAAACCACCCTCAGTACACCCGACTGAGATTCGAACCTCGATCTCTCCAACATCGGCAGTCAAGTCTGTAAGAGCAGTACGTTAGACCAAACGGCCACCGAAGCGGATTCCTATGCTATTAAACGAAAAGATCAAACCAGCTGACAATACAGCAAGCTTGTTCGAAGAGGAGCGCAGATCCGGCAAAGTGAAAGAGCAAGAAAAAAGAAAAATAACAATACAAGTGTACATGGTGCGCATGTGCGAATGCTGAATAAGAAACCAATTTAAATGAACAGCTACACATGCCAATTCAAGCAGACAAGTTTTAACGTTAACAAATAAACTAGCTTAGAAATTAGCATAGTCTTGAATACGTCACCGTTAAATTTAGATTAAGCAAGTATAGGTAATAGTATAGATACCAACGTTAAAATGTTTTTTAAATTGTAATAATTTATAGTTTTTCTAGATGGTGTAATGGAAACAAAACACTTATTCCGTATTCACGCATGCGCACAACTCAGTTCATATCTTGTTTCGACATTTAAATTTCTACCCCTAGGCGCTTGTCCAAAGAATTGTGCTGGCACAAGCAAGGAACGTGATAAGTGCTACTAGGCTTGGAGCAGGTTCGAATATAGTGACTGTGACAAAAAGGAGCAGGTAAAAGGAACAGGTCCAGTGGTGGAGCAGTAACAGATTGCTCCTGCTCCACTAAAGGAGCAGTTTTTCCCATCCCTACTAAAGTGTAGTTTTGGTAAAAAAGGACAGTAGATGTTAAGTCTGACATTCACGAACGGAACTGAACTGAGAGTGCGCACGTCATGACCAGTCCAAAGACCGTTCACGAGATTCTTTTGTTGAAGGATATTGGGTTGTGTGATATACTATGGCATTTGAAGATAACAAAGTGTTTTGGGAAGAGTTTATTGCTCTATATAAAATAAAAGCTGCTTATGGGACATAAAAAGCAAGGATTACAGGAATAAACAAATGTGCATGTGCTGCATATGATTGTTTGATAACAAAATGCAAGGAATCATTTCCGAATGCCAATAAACTCTTAATTAAATTTAAAAAGTCGTCTTTGAGATCTTCATTTCCTCGTCGGCTTCGACAAATAAATGAACAAAAACAAAAAGCACGTGATATATGCCACGGCAGGTTTCTGAGATTATTTTGCCAAGTAGCTGAGGAGAAATAATACAACTGTATTTTAAGTCTTCAAAACGTCTACTCGGCACAAAAGTGAGACAAAGACATTACTCAAAGTCATGTCAAGATTTGAAAAGCACATACAACAATGTATTGCTTATAATGGGTGGAATGTTCAATGATTGGACCTCAACTTTTAATACCTTGAGGAGTGCTGTGATATCGGTAATTTGTGACATGGTAAAACATATGTTGTTATATCATTCATCATTGTGATCGTCAGGAGTGAACTGGGAGGTTGTGTTTAAATGTAATGATGTATTGATGTCATGTTAAATAAATAGTATAGCAGGCTAAAATAACCTATAAAACTAAACTAATTTAGTAACATTACATTGACAACGAGGATGGGATTCAAGTAACTTAGTTCGGCAATTTCAATGTCAGCCATGGCTGGTTATATTGGACATCATAGGGAATTTAACCCCGCTGAGGACGACTGGAATATTTTCAAGAGGAAGTTGGCGAATTTTATTAAGCTTAATGGATTGGAAGCTAAAGAGTGTGAAACACTACTAAGTCGTCTAAATCAGGTTGCTTTTAATAATAGATTTATGTGTTCCCGATACTCCTGAAACTAAAAGGTATGTGGATTTGATAGCTTTGCTAAATGCACATTATCCACCTGTGGTTTTGTTTTCTAAGGAAATATCTGAATTTTATAATGCATGGTGTAGGCTTAATGAATCAGTAGCAGACTGGGCTGCTAGAGTTCAGCATCTGGCTTCCAGTTGCATGTTTGGAACACACCTAGAATTTGCTCTGCTTGACAAATTTGTGATGGGAATACAAGACAAGAAAGTTAAAGAACGCTTATTTACCGAGGACCCGACCAAGTTAACCATTAGCAAAGCTAGGAATATCACTCGGCAGGTGATTGCTGCAAACACATTTTTCGAAGATATAAATGTTAAAAGGGAACCTGAAATTTTCAAAATGGCCGCTGGTCAACAGGGCAGGAATAATCGTCCTCCCAAACAAAATTTTGATTCCTGTTCTCCTTGTGCTGTTTGCGGCTATACAAATCACTCAACAGAGCAGTACGGTTTTGGCAATTATAGTTGTGCCATTTGTAAATGTAAGTGGTACTTAAAAAGAACGTGTCCTTCAAAATTCAAGCGGGTCACCTCTAGCCGTGTGGAAACAGAGGAAGGGGAGGGAGGACAGGAAACATTTGGGTTTTTTTTTAACCTCAATCCCTCTGATGCTAAGAGGTTACCATTCAGTATTGAGGTTACACTAAATGGTGTTCAAATGATTGGACAGCTAAACACAGGGGCTACCTGCAGTGCTATGTCAGAAAGGTTATAAGAGAAACATTTTCAGGATGTACGAATTATAAAGAAAAATGAGATAGTTAAATTCTACACTGAAGATCTGAAAATAATTCCGTTTGGCAGATATTCACTTCCAGTTGCTTTTAAAGGGCAGGTAAAACAGATAGATTTCCATGTAATACCTAATGGGGGCTCTCTCATCTTAGGGAAAGGCTTAATAAATGTTTTTGGTTTCAAGTTTAGTCAAGTGAACCAATTAATGATGCCAAGTGTTGACCTAAAAAATAAAATGATTCAGATGTACCCAGAGGTGTTTACTGACAAATTGGGCACCTTTAATAAGGCAAAAATGTTTCTTAAGTTGAAGCCAGGGGTAGAACCAAAGTTTTTCAAACCAAGAAACATTCCATTTGCTTTAAAACCTAAAGTAGAGCTAGAACTTAAGAGGCTTCAAGATGCAGATGTTATAACTCCAATCAAATATAGTAAATGGGGAACACCAATAGTGCCTCTAGTTAAGCCTGATGGCTCTGTCAGATTATGTAGTGACTATAAAGTAACACTTCACCCATATTTAGAAGTAGACAGGCATCCCCTACCTCATTTAAATGATATATTTTACTCGATGCAAGGGTCTACTACTTTTACCAAAATTGACCTAAAAATGCCTTTCAACGGATGGAATTAACTGAGGACTCCAAAGAACTAGTTACTATTAGTACCCATAAAGGTCTATTTTTTATAACATATGTCCTTTTGGTATCCCTCCAGCCCCTCAAGAGTTTCAGCATAACGTGGAAACTGCTGTAGCAGGCATTGAAGGAGTAGTGATTTGGCAAGATGACATTGTGGTAGGGGGCCATACAACAGAGAAACCTAATGAAAGTTTGAATATGGAACTGTCTAGGCTCAAGGAATGTAGATTGACTGCTAATATAACCAAGTGTATGTTTCAACAACCAGAAATAAAACATTTAGGTTACATAGTTGGGAAAGATGGATTGAAATTAGAACAAAATCTGATTAAACCAGTACTAGAGGCTGAAACACCAAAATCAATCAGTGAATTAAAGTCATTTTTAGGTATGGTAGAATATTACAGGAGATTCTTGAAGGTGGCTTTTGTCATCGTAAATCCTTTGTATGAACTGCTTAAAAAGGGGGTTCCATGGAAGTGGACTTGGGAATGGAATCATGCGTTTAATCAAATTAAAAGTTCACTTACCTCAGCCCCTGTTTTGGATCACTATAATCCGGTTCTAGAGCTGATACTGTCTACTGATGCAAGTCCTAGAAGTATATCAGCAGTACTTAGCCAAAAGACCAAGTAAGGGGTTATACGCCCTGTCGCATTTGCATCTAGAGTCTTGACACAAACAGAGAAGAACTACCCCCAGATCCACAAGGAGGCCTTGGCCCTGGTTTATGGAGTACTTAGGTTTTCACAATATCTTTATATGAGAAAGTTTTATTTTGGAGACAGACCATAAACCATTCACTACAATCTTTGGCCCCAAGCGTGGAATTCCAGTCTTGTCAGCAAATCGATTGTAAAACTTTGCTGCAATTTTGTCAAGTTTCAATTATGAGATCAGTTATGTTCCTTCAAGGAAAAATTGTGCCGATTATTTGTCTCGAAGCATCAGTAAGGATGACGCACCACAAAATCGTATATTGAACTTCGTTAACTATGCAGAAGACAGCGAATATTTGAATAAAAAACTGGTTGCTTCATAGAGTGTAAAAGATAAAATCGTGAGTAAAGTAATAAAGTTTATTCAAATAGGGTAGCCTAAATTGGTAGATAGGGAGCTTGAGTCATTTCAGTCAGTATCTAGTGAATTACATATAGATCAAGAATGCCTTTTCCGAGAACACAGAATGGTAATTCTTTAGCTTTACGAAATAAGGTTTTGGGAAAAATGCATAAGCCACATTTTGAAATAGTAAAAACCAAACTTATGGTCTAAAATTACTTTTGGTGGCCAGGACTTGGCAAAGAAATTGATAATTTGGTTTTATGCTGTGGTCCATGCCAGAAAGTATAAGGTTCCCTGACAGGCGTGAGCTTATTCCATGGCCATGGCCAGAAAAGCCTTGGAGCCGTATACACTTGGATTTTTTGGGGACCATAAATGGGAAAACCTATTTGATGGTAATCGACGCTCACACTAAGTGGCTAGAAATTTGCTAGATGTTGTCAGCAACTACAACAGTCACAATTCGATCCCTGATGGTCTTATTTTCTCGATTTGGATTACCAGAACTTATGGTATCAGATAATGGCAGTCAACTCGTTTGTTCAAAAGAATATACTGATTTTTGTGACTTACATGGCATAAGATATCGCGTGGGTGCACCATATTTTCCACAAACCAATGGCCAAGCAGAAAATGGTGTTGGCCAGCTTAAACAAGCCATTCTTGCTGTAAAAGATGCTCATATGACCCTGACAGAGTTTCTAATGTATTATAGGAACACCCCTCAGCTAACTACTCGGGTTGCCCCAGCGATGTTGATGATGGGTAGAGCTATGCGAACACCATTGGATGTCATAAACAATATAACGGATGGTCAAAACAACCAAAGCATGGAGGAAATAAGGGCCCATGTATCTTATAAGCAAGGAATACAGTGAAGATATTCTGGAAGAAGGAAAACAATTTTTAATGTAAATGAAAGTGATGTAAATCAAAGTTTTTAAACAAAACAAAGTTATTTGGGAAAATGCTATAATTCACAAGAGGTTGGCTGAAACACTATACTTTGTAAAGTTAGGCTCAGGAGCTGTAGTGAAACGTCATTTGAGCCAAATTATTGCGGCATTACCTTGTAGCCGTCAGAATATATCATATCCCAAAGAGTCCCGTTGGGCCATGCCATACCCGCCCGATTCTCCTATTCATAGGGGGAAACAGGACATCGGTACTGAGGATCACTCGTTATTGCCCACACCCAGCCCCGTCATTGGTGATGGGTCGAGTCAAGACATGCAGGTGGACTCTTCATGGACATTAGGAGGTGCACAGAAGTCAAATCCAGAAGACAGGTGAAATACAGGAGCAAGACAACAGGAGGCTGCAGAAGAAAAACCGCGACGGCGCATTCGACCACCCAGGAGGCTCATATATTCACCATTCTAAAGGAAGACTGGAAGGGGGAGATATTGGAATGTTCAGTGATTGGACCTTAACTTTTAATACCTTAAGGAGTGCTGTGATATCGGTAATATATGACATGGTAAAACATATGTTGGTCATTATCATTGTGTTCGTCAGGAGTGAACTGGGAAGTTGTGTTTAAATGTAATGATGTATTGATGGATGTCATGTTAAATAAATAGTATAGCAGGCTATGCTAAAAGAACCTATAAAACTAAACTAATTTATTAACATTACAATGGGAGTCATCTTAAGGATATTGTTTAAAAAAATTAATAATTCAAGACTATACAGAAATTTATCAATCTTTTGTTGTTATTTAAGTTTAATTTGAAGTATTTATTAGCATGTAGCTGAAATACTAAAGATATAGTGTTATTAAATTTATCAACACGTTATGCTCCACTTTGTATTAATCAAGATGGCAGCGCACACTCGTCCAATAGGTAGTGTACCGATACAAATTAATTATATACGAAAAAAAGTAGATATTAAACGTATACCTTGAAGATCGTTATTATTGCCCATTTAAATAATGTTTTCAAGGCCTTCTCTAACTTCGGCCTTGGCGTAGCTAGGCAAATTATTTTACATTCATGTTTGGAGGTATAGCATATCATGATGGCTAAGCCAATAAGTTGCTACCTTTCAATCCGAAGGAGTGTACATATATATTTAAATATTGTTATGAGTGAGAGTAATATTTAGGTAGAATTTAAAAAATCAAGACGTAGTATATGCGTGTTACTTACTTGACGAAATTATTATCCAATGGTCCCAGGGAAAATACATTTATTTAAGACCTCGGTGCGATAACAAGTCAGCTTCGTTTTTGTACTTTTTTCAGGAGGTACAAAAAATGTTGATAAAAACAACTGGTGTGAATGGGTTTATGAAAATATATGTTATTCTTGTAGTATACAAATAACATTTTTTTTAAATACAACCATTCACACTAGGTCGTTGTCGTATGTGTGAGAGAGTGACAGTATGTTACGTTTAACACTTCATTATTTCCCTGAATCGGAGTACTGGGTGGTATCTCACCTCCACTATAGACAATCATTACTAAACGCATTCGTCACTCATGCCACTCTATGAGAACTGTTGACAGCCAACTGTCTATATCTCCTTTCTATAACGTCTAGTATCCACTTATGTAATTTTGGACTTTACTCCCATTTGTATCTCAGTGACCAATAAGGAGGCATTTGTGTCTCCCCACAGCGGTTCAAAGTATCTGAAAAAGTGGTTGGCGCAGAAACACACTGGCATCAGCCTCAAGAGGCACCTATCACTGATCGCATAGCATTTATTAACCTCTAACAAATTCTAGATATTTCTAAAAAAAATGAGGGAGTCAAGAACCCTTTATGTCTAATGTCATGTTTAAAAATCACACCGTCGGCTGTATCTGAGTTAGACGTCCTTATTAATCTAATATAATTAAGTTATCTGTATTTTATTGTTGATAACTTTTAGTGTTTTGTATGTTTTATTCTCATTGCCTATTGGTAGCTATTGTAATAAAACCTTTTATACTTAACTGATGACTAATATAATTATTTTATAATACTATTTATAGCATTAAAGCAACATTAAGGATATAATAATATAAATTTATACTCTCTATTTTGATTTTTTCCTAACATTTCCTATTATGACTTTTTATAACAATTATTATTTAAGTTTTAAGGTGGTTAAACTTAATTACTATCAATTTATATTTCTGGTAGCGTTATGCAGAGTAATTATATACGGTTAGTAAAGGTTTCGGTTTTGGCAAGAGCAGAGTAGTAGATGGCTAAAAAAAAAGTGATATTACCATATCACCATTTAATGCTTTAGTTCGTGGTCTAAAGAAATGTGATCTGTAGTCAGCTGGAATTTGGCGGGAGTATAGTAAATAAATGCTTTTCTACAAACTAGTAACTACTAGGTACCCATTTTTTAAAAATCACTTTTGAGTTGGCATTGTGTTTATTTAAATAATTTAATCATTTACATTTTTACCAATAACGCAAGGATTTGTTTAGTTATCTAGCTTTAGCTCCTACTAAATAACCCGACTATAATTTGAAGCTGTGGAATGTGGATAAGATCTTCCCGTTTTTGTTTCTATTGGGAGATTTTGCCTACTTACCGTAAGTACATAATATACTTATTTAATGATGAAGCTATCTGTTTAGATAAAGACACTAAAATATAAACTTTGCCATTTTTGTTCTTGATAGGTAGTCGAAAATTACAAATTCGGAATTATATAAATTTCGAGTTTTTATTGCATTGGAATTAGGTCTATTATAATTATTAAGGGTGTTTTTAAGAATATGTTAAAATATTTTTTTCTTATTCACATAAGCCTACATAACAAAAATTTTATTTTTTTAACACACTCAAGAATAGTGTCTAGCCTACTATGGGGATGGTACCAATCATCAAAAGCATATGATATTTTTTGGAGAATTATACAGACACTATAGCTCATATTAGGCACTTTTTTTGGTTCCAAACAAAATATCCCCATTTTATCACATACCAGTAGGCTACATATTTTACTTAGTGAAAGATATCAATGCATTAATTAGAAAAAGAGAAAAATACCCGTATTTCTCTTTTAAGATGGCCTGTGGGCCATGGGTCTATCACTTACAAGCACACGGCACACTTCAAACTATATATTCCAGAGAATAGGCCCTACTTTTTCTTCTTTTTAGAAACAAGCACTAATCGGCTACAACAGGGCTATTCAATTGGCGGCCCGCCAAGCTCCCAGTGTTACTCGATCCTTGGCATTGTGTTTTTACAAGGGAGTGCTAGCTTACCCTCCAGCGGCGTGCGTCCCCCACTCCATCATCCATCGGCTTTCCAAGCTTTGTTTTTATCTACGCTATAAAATGCCTTCTCCATATCCATAAATACCATTACCAAGTGTTTCTTATATTCATACCTACTTTCCATCATATGTTGTATGGCAAATATTAAGTCTTTTGTAGACCTCTTTCCTAAATCCGTGCTGTTCCTCTCTCCACTTTCCTTTAATTTTATTTCTTATTATTATTATTTCCAGTATCTTCTCATATATTTTTGTACAGTGGCATATCACCGGTACCCCCCCCCCCCCCCCTGTAATTTGTACACCTCTTCAGGTACCTTTTCCTCCTTCCAAACCACTCTCAGCACCCTGTATAACCATTGTATTCCTACTTAACCTGCTGCTATTATCATTTCCACAGTCAGTTCGTCCACACCCAGTGCTTTCCTTTGTTTCATCCTCTTTTATGTGTCCTCCACCTCTTTACATATTTACCTTTTTCCTCCTCTTCTGCTATTTCTTCCTGCTCCTCTATTTCACTCTTATTCCTTTCCTCTTCCGGGTTGATCATTTTCTCAAAATATCTCATCCATAGTTCCTTTTCTTTCTCTTGTCTTCAACATTCTTGCTTCTTCATTTATAACTCTATCACTCTAACTTTTTTATTTATTTTTTTCCTCCTGTTTTTTACTTGGCTTTATAACACCTTCTTACTTCCTTCCACGTCTCGTTACAGCATTTCCGTCCATTTTTGCATCCAATCTTTCCTGGCTTCATGTACAACTCGCTTTGCTCTTTTCTTCTTCTCTCTATATTATTCTTCTCTTTCCCCATTCCTTACTTCTCTCTTACCGCTCCCTCTCTACTTGGTCCCGCTCAGGCCCAGGACATCCACTCTTCTCTCATACATCAAATCCACAATCTCTTCCACTCTTCTCTCATACATCAAATCCACAATCTCTTCCACTCTTCTCTCATACATCAAATCCACAATCTCTTCCACTCTTCTCTAATACATCAAATCCACAATCTCTTCCACTCTTCTCTCATACATCAAATCCACAATCTCTTCCACTCTTCTCTCATACATCAAATCCACAATCTCTTCCACTCTTCTCTCATACATCAAATCCACAATCTCTTCCACTCTTCTCTAATACATCAAATCCACAATCTCATCCACTCTTCTCTCATACATCAAATCCACAATCTCTTCCACTCTTCGCTCATACATCAAATCCACGATCTCATCCACTCTTCTCTCATACATCAAATCCACGATCTCATCCACTCTTCTCTCATACATCAAATCCACAATCTCTTCCACTCTTCTCTAATACATCAAATCCACAATCTCTTCCACTCTTCTCTCATACATCAAATCCACAATCTCTTCCACTCTTCTCTAATACATCAAATCCACAATCTCTTCCACTCTTCTCTCATACATCAAATCCACAATCTCTTCCACTCTTCTCTCATACATCAAATCCACGATCTCTTCCACTCTTCCATTTAGTGTTCCAATGTTCAGAGTCTCTATTCTTAGCTTATGGCTGTCAACAATTTTTCCAATCTGGCATTTTCCTATGTTTTCTCGAGTATGGGTTTGTTTTGGCCACCAGCTTACTAAGCCTGTCGTTGCCTACACTTGAGTAGCGGGGTTGCCGCTAATAGGTCCTCAGGTAGATCTTCTCTTGGTGGTGACCTCCCCTAACTGAGGCTATGGGTGCTGATGATGACTCAGCTCATCATCACCAACAACTCTCTCACTCCCAGCCAACTGGCCAGACCCCGTTCCAAGCTTGTTGGTTTTGACCCTGACCAGTCTCCTGTCTCTCGTCTGCACTGGACCTGGTTTCTGCTGGGGTTCAACCCAACCTCCACCAGGTTACTCAGATCCCGGGGTACACCACTTGGCGATGAGATCAGGATCGAGTAGGAGAGGCTAAGCGGCACCCACTGGGTAGTCTCCATGTATTGTGCAGCACTACCGCATTAGTACAAAGGCTACATCATGCTCCACATCATTAGATAAGATACACAAATGTGAACCACTTAGGTATTCAGATGACTCGACACATGTATAGATTACCACTGGGCGTAGTGAACAACTTTTACTTGTCCAGTGATACCCTTATACTTCATCTTTAATAACATATGAACAAAGGTGAATTGTGATACGTCTAGTAATTGTACAACATGTAGGCAGGCACAGGAGCCTTAAATAAACCATGGTGCACAAGACGTTAGAAAAACATTCAAATCTCATACAATAAATACTAGAAAGCGGCCTCACAGACCTATACACTCAGAGTCAAACATAAACTCAGCCGGCGAAAGACAGTTTGCAACTCTCATTCTAAGGTAATATTCCAACAAGCTCAATGGGTGGCATGTTCCAGTTGGGAGAGTCATATAAAGGCCCGTGCATCTAGAATAGACACACTAAAAGGAAAAGACAACTCAAAACATATTCAAAAGCAGTAATGACATAAGGAGCTTCATCTTAAGGACACTGTCCTACTCGAGCATAAGAAACATCAACTTAAAGTTGCCGGCCACTTCAAAGCTAGTATTAGAGACATGAACCTAAGGTTGCCGGCGACATTAACCTGGTAGTGTTAGAGGGAGAGTATGAGGAATGAGCCTTATGGGCTAAGATCAATTGATCTATAACTTTAGATTGATACTCCAAGGTATGGCCTGAGGTTAATGTTTGCTCAAATGAACCCTAACTCTACTTTTTTGATTAGTAACATAAATTATGCTAAAATGTATATTCATTCCATATTGATATGTTGATTTTTTATATATTTTCTAGATAAAACAATTTTATTTGGTTTATGTTTTACAACTAATTATGGTGTCTCATCATTATTATTGTATTTCTGTTACAATAGGTCCACTGCAGTTCACAAATACAGAACAAAATCAGTATTGTTAGAGGTTAAATAGAGAATAAACAAAACAAAGGGGATTTTTTTAAACTTTGACCATATCATTATTATTATTATTATTATTATTAGCACCGCGTCTTACTACCCGATCGGGTTATACGCACTTACGCTAATGTGTAATGGTAGGGTGATTGTGAGATGAAATGGAGGACCTACAGTTTAACGTGGAATCCGAACCACGGTGGAGGCCTGGCATTCCTCACATTCACAATTTGTGATTAATACACATCTTGTCAGAGGTGAAGGAAGGGTTTGGCAATCAGATAAATCTATGCCGGTACCGAGGATTGAACACCGGAACCTCAGCACAGAAGTCTGACACCTTACCCCTAGACCACCAGGTCACCCTGACCATATCATTGAAAAGATAAATTCTCATTTTATATTTCGTTAAGTTATCTTTTTGCTAATAAGTCTTAACAATTAATTAGTTTTATTAAATGTTTAATTAAGAGATGTTTAAAGGGCCTCTAGCTTTCTTATTAATCTCCGACCCCTCTTCCCCCGGTATTACCCCCATTGATCAAACACACGAGCCGCCACTGATAATGGCACCAACATACCAGTTCCTTCTACAGGGTGTCTACCCTCCGGAAAAATCCGGAAAAACTGGAACTGGTCGGGAATTTGAAGTGGTCAGGAAAAAATGGGAATTTGGTAAATTACAAAAAATATCCAGGAAAATGCTGTTCACTCAAAATATGAGATATATTAATAATTAAATGTGATTCAAACTGTCTTTTTTATTGTAGCTATGTAATAGGCCTATATTCTATAATTATTCTAATTCTTAGTAGACTTTGTTAATACAAATTAAAAAAACTGTTAATTTAAGGGTGTGACATATTTTTGAGTCGGGAATTTTAGGATGATCAGGAGAAATCAGGGAAAATGTCGAGAATTCCATTAGTCAAGTTGAGTAGACACCATGTTCTAGTTGTCACATCTGCAGTCACCGAGGAATTTTATCACATTGTCCTTAAACACATTCCAGGCAACTTTCTTACATTATTTACATACATTGTAAAACTCTTTATCATTAAAAAGTTTTCTTATTTGTATCCCAACAAAAAATTCTTATATTTTAGCATCACTGATACCTGAAAATCTTTTGCTAATATACTCAAATGCGTGACTCTCTTGGTTTGTAGTCTCCACAAAATTATTCATTAAATTGAAAAAGGTGTAGCCTATAAAGGGGGCAAAATGACTTTCCTCTGATGTACAAGTTGTTTGTGAATGTGTTTTTGCTACACTTTCATAACTTGTTGCCTCTATAATAAAAGTAGGGCTTTCAGAACTGGTAGTAAACATTAGATTTAAATAAGGACTCATATCTCTGACATTAAATTTTATTGTCAACATTTGTATGCTTACATAATTATGTATTAATATAAATTGTTACTGATTTATTTACTATTGGTTTATTACTAATGAATTATGTTTAAATCCAAACCAAGGATAGTAAACTTGTTCCAAGGTGTCACAGTTACATTAGGAACAATACATTAATTAATTTCAAATACAAAATGGCAATATATCTTACTAACCATTCACGCTCACACCAGTGGTCACACAGTCTATAGAGTTAGATTTGTACAAGATCACTGTTGACAATGTCAATACCTTATTGAATATTTGTTATGTTTCAGATATTCACGTCACACATTGATCTCTTCGGATGAGAGATGGGGGCATCGTTAGAAGAATTTAGTTCCATTTCTTTTGAATCTCACTCTTTTATCACTACCGGCAAAGAAAACTCAGACTCTGAGGATGAAATTATCACCAAGAAAAAGCCGACCCGCAAGGTTTTCATTGTTAGTGATGATGATAATGATGTTGATAATGATGATGGTGAATTTGTGAAAAGACCTGAGTCATGCACATCTGTTGACCAAATGGGGCAGAATTTGGACAGTGATGAAGATGAGGGTATATTAGAGACACCAAAGAGGAGGAAAAGGGTTTTGATGCAAACTGAAGATGAATCAGACGTGGATGATCCACCACCTGTGCCGCAGAATGGATTAGGATCAATTGAAACTCAGTCTGTTTCTACTCAAAAGGTAATTTGTATTTCGGGAGGGGGGGGTAGTAAGCGTTTATATATTTAATTCTGTTCCCAGTTATTTCTTTTGTTTGATTTGGATGATCAACTCACATATTTGAACGAAACATTGTTTTCCAACACATGATTTAGTAAGTTACTTAACTGCCTTAAACTTAAACCACTCAACCCAATCTCTGGTATAGTTGATTCATGGTTATGTTGGCCTTTTCTGACCGTTAAAAAATGACTGAAACGGAATTTGGTCTACATTCTATTGACAATGTTTTGATACACTGACAAGTGATATAAATTTAAATCGCTTCTCATAGTGATAAAACATATTTTTAAGGAGGATGAGCACCAAATTGTTTTCAAGTCCTTTTTCCAACAGTCAGAAAAAGCCAAGTTTAGGAAAGTATAAACCAATATCTATGAATCCGTTTCACTGCCAATGCAAGATTACACCATCACACAAAAGGTGGTTCTTGGTTAAGTGAAAATTTAACATCAAAATAATCACTATGAATAAAAGATAACTTGAATATTGTTGTTATTATTATAATTATTATTGTAATTGTTATTGCTATTATTCTTAATAATAATAATAATATCATTATCATTACTATAATCATTATTATCATTATGTGCTCTGTCTTATGACATGTTCATTCCTATTGTCAGTGAACTAATACCTCTAATGCAGCCTGTCCTCTGCCTCCTCCTTCATCTCCCAAAATTTTCTTCTTTCCTTCAAGTTATCTAATATTTGAATCCTCCTTCTTCCTAAGCTCCTCTTTCCCTCAACCTTTCCTCTTATGACGTTGTGCAACAGATAGTTTCTCCTAAGGATGTGTGATCCAGTTTGTGAATATTGTTGGTATTTCTTATTTTACAAACAATTTTTTTTTCTTTATAATTATAGAGTAATTTCTAAACATGTATTGATGTGTCACAAACGATATTTAACAATGTTAGGGTAAACTAAATGCTTTAAGGTGGATTCCTTTGTTTCACATACAACAGTAAAATAGTGGGAAGTATTGAACTTAAAATTTTATGCATGTTTTTCATTATCTTAAACTTTTTGATTTTAGATTTATAGCAGTCTCATAATGGTGCTCTAATATATCTAATAGTACAAACAGTTATATATAACATATGTGGTTAATCTTTTGAGGTGGTACAGTAATGAGATGGCTCAGGTAAAGGCATCAGTGTCTACTTGTTGGCGACAGGGCAGTTGAGGTTCAAATCCCTGTTGTGTGTATGGAAGGGGTGTTTTCTAAACGGCTTGCCACACTCCCTTCACTTAAATCTGGGTATTTTTGTCATTCTTCCCTACTTGGTTATTTTACCACATTTTTTACATTATTTGCTAAGTCACTAAGCTAATTAACTTTATGTAATTTAACATATTTAATCCTAATACAACTTTTGTTTGTAGAGATTGGCATTGTTTCAAGACAGCTCATTGTACGATGCCGAAAGCTCTGATGAAGAAACTGTTCAATCGTTTTCCAACTACGAACAAAATTCGGGGCCATCTTGGGAAAACAATTCAAAGGGAGCTACTAAGAAGAAAGAAGTACATTCAAATAAGACAAAATCTTCCACAAAAACTACGATAGAGCAGGTAGCATAGGTTCAAATATTATATATATGCAGTGAAGATGTTAATTATCCATATACCAGTTTTCAGAAAAAAAGTGTCAGTTTTAAATAAGTATAATTTGAACATTAACTTTTTATTAATTTACATGTATCATACATGATGATTATTCACAGGATCAGTTCTGATAGTTGAATCAAATTCAATTAAGTGAAAAATTACAACCTGGGAACAGGAATTGAACCCGCCACATATAGACCCATTACACTAACAAATAGTGAAAGATGGCCCTGGATACAAGACAGATCAAGATGGCTCAGTAGTAGAGTAGTATACATTTTATAGTGTTTAGAACACCAAGTGGTACAATGCCTGGAAATTATGCTAACCATTCTGACTCTTTTTGCTACATTTGTGGTGAGGTAACTTTTAAAAAAGCAAACATAGTTTTACTCTGCTCATTAGGAAGTGCTATAAGCTTTATTTTGGTTGCAATATTGGTGACCAAGATAAAAATTGGGCCCCTCATTTTTGTTGTGTCACTTGTGTCAGACCAAAAAGTGTTTATCTCACATAAAAAAATTAACTTAATTTTTAAATTTCAGTCATTAGGTTGGTGAAAATTAAAAAAAAAATATTTGATATTCTTGCAGGGAATTTTAATTTCCTTTTCATGAATTTTTTCTAACTTAAATTGTCATTCATACACACAAACATGTTTATTAAATTTAAAATTAGTTTTTATTATTCTTGTGTTAAACATGTTTGATTACTATATTTGTTTCCAGTCAGCCAAATCCAACAAAAATGCAATACATAAAATCCACAGTGAGAGTCAACGAATGTTGAGAGAAACTCGTCTGTCGCTCCCATATCATCGTCCTCGACAGCGCACCCTCACCGAGTTCTTACAAAGGCGTAAAACTATTCCAAATATCCCCAAATCACTCAAGCCAACAGAAGAACAAATGATAGAAATCTGGTAAGTTGTTCTAAATCATAAGCTTTATCTACATTCTAAAATAAGACTACATCCTTTTGAGAGACTCTAAGGTAGTTTTAGATTATACGTTGTTTACTGAAATATTAATTCCTTTACATTTCTAATATCTTAACTTCCATTTGCTCATTAACCTACTTTCAACTTGGGAAATATTCTCATAAACCTCGTTCCTTACATAATATTCTCAATTCAATTTCTCCTTACTAAAGGTAAAATGAATATAAATACAATTATAAAATGGTGGTTAAACATCCTAACCAAATGAGGAATATTTTTAATTTTGATACATTTCAAACACTTGGTTGAAACTTTTTATAACGTGTTTGGCTTTGAACAAAATTAATTGTTCCTTTGCTCATTTACACTGACTGTTTGTCATTTGTCAGCCATTTTAGCTAGGACTTATAAGTTCAACCATACTTCCTTCTTGGCTTTCCTCTAAATTAAAATAGTCAAACTCGCTTTGGTGGTCGCATAGTCTAAGGCACTACTCTTACAGTTGACTAGACTGCCAATGATGGGGAGATCGAGGTTTAAATCTTGATCGGGTGTACTGAAAGAGTTTTTTTCTGAAATGGTTTTCCACTCTTTCTTCACACAAATGTGGGTACACTTCCTCTAAATATAACCTTCCTAATCCCTAAAACCATCAGCCTAATTAGTACATAAGTATATAACTCGACCGGGTAGTAAGATGCGATGCTAATAATATAGTAAATAAATAACCAGTTTACTCAGTTGCTGATCTTGAAATTCAAATGAACATCTTCACAATACCCTCTTTGTTGGGTTCGTCTCACACTTCTCACACCTTCTCGCACATATAACTGCGCATTATTTCACAAATGACATCCCCGATAAGTAGAGTTACAAACCTGCTTTGGTGGTCGCATGGTCTAACGCGCTACTCTAACAGTAGACTAGACTGCTGTTGACGAGAAGATTGAGGTTCAAATCTCAGTTGGGTGTACTGAAGGTGTTTTTTACTAAATGTTTTTTCCACTCTCCCTCCACACAAATATGGGTACACTCCCTTTAATATAACCTTCTTAATTCCATAAAACCATTAGCGTAATTAGTACATAGGCATATAACCTGAACGGGTAGTAAGACACGGTGCTAAAAATAAGGCTTCAAGACAAATAAATAAATTTTTTCAAGAAGCTTGAAATTGAAAGCCCGTAAATTTGTTGATCTCAAGCTTGATTATTTATTTTAAGTCTTGCCTTGAAAATTTGAATACTTGCAAATCCCTAGTACTAAGGTGCTTAACCCTTACGATTAGTAAGGCATGGTCCTATACAAAAAAAGTCAAATGTTTTCTTAGAACATATCAATTAAAAAGTATTGATTTTAACTTCAACGCCTTTTTTCTTAATCTTCTTACACTTATGATTGAAAGAAGTAAAATTTAAATAAAAATGATCTTGAATTAGGCTTTGACTTCCCAATTTTCAAGTTTCACTTTGACCCTCTTTATTTCACTAGTGAGAAAGTGATTTGTTTCAAACACCTTTATAATTTACTCAAAATTATTAATATAGCAGCCTCTTTTTCTTTATGAACATTTACTTTATTAAAGGTGATGGTGAAAGAATACCATTTGGTTTATATAATATTGGTTACTTCTGCATATTATTATTATTAGCGGTATAATATTCATTCATTATTTTTTTCAGTAAACACCTGGAAGAACGAGAAAAGGAGACAAAGGAATTCTTTAAGTCTGAGTCGGAAGAGTCTGACACTGAAGAAAAAAATGAAAGTCGAGACAAAGAGACGACTTGTAATAACAGCAGGGAGAAAATATCATCTAGTCAGTCCTCTGAGTCAAATGGGCCTCTTAAAGATTCTGGAATCCAGAGTTTCAGTGAAAGTGAACGAGAAGATACCTTGACAGTTTCTTGTGACATTGTTGAAGAACTGAATACTGCGATAGTAACAGATTGTGACAATTCATTATTGACTCTCATTCATAAACCTTCTTTAAAAAATATTGACGACATGTGTGGAACAATGAACGTGGTAAAGATAATTCCAACACTTGACATTAATAAACCAATATTAAAAAATGATTGTGCCTCAAAACTTGTCAAAGAAATGGAAGTAACCCATGCAAGTGAAACTACTTCACTCAAGTCAAAGGGTTCAAGTGAAAATTTGAGGATCGAGACCGACTCTCAAGATTTTATCTTGCATTTAACTGATAGTGATGATGATGATAATGATGACAATGACATTGAATCACCTGTTAAATGTGAACCTTCAAAAACTGAATCAAAACCATTTAAAGTAAATGACAACAGAGTTAACTTGAATGATTCTGAAAATACATCGCCAATTTTAACTACTGGACTATTTAGTGATAGTAATAGAAGTAATGAGGAGGGAGTTAAGTGCAGCATTGAGTCTTCCACAGAAGCAGGAAATTTATTCAAACTAAGATTGTTTGAAAATATGAATTGTGAAAGTGTTACTGAAGGACAAGATAAATGCATGAAAAACGAGTTAATCATGAGTAAGGAACTAGTTTTAAAGATTAGTGAAAGCCAGGAACTGAATAAAATTGCTTTATCAAATGTTGAAGACACTGTTAACGATTCAAACATCTTTTCAGTAGTTGAATCAGAAGATTTAGTCTTAAAATTCAGTGAATCACAAAGTATGTCTGATGCCACAAAAGCTACAAAAGAAAAGGATGATCATGACCGTACAGATGAAAATACAAATGAAATTGATAGTGCTTTGAAATCAATAAAGGATAAATCTTCCAAGTCTCCAAATAATAAAGGTTCTGAAAAGGATATTTGTCTTGCTTCTTTTCTCAAAGACATTTTCTCGAACAAAAGTGTTGAAGACTCGGGGGATGAAGAATTGGAATGTAATAAAATTCCTGCTGCTCTTAAGAAAAGTCTCGCTTTATCAGGGTCATTTCCTGATATTAAGCCCAGACTTAGTGGAGGACCTAACAATCTTATTGACCTTGAGGTTGTCCCTACTCCAGGGGGAGTGAAGAGTCTAATTCAAAGATTCTTTGAACATTCTTCAGCCAAGAAGAAGCCACCAGCACAAAAACGTCAAGTTGAACTTGGGTGAGTCAATTTATTTAATCGAATTTGCACTCTAAACTTTCTGCTCACCTGTATATCAGTACAAACCCACAAACTAACATAATTCTAGAACCAATATGACAACTTATCCTCCAGTCGTTAATTCATCAATATGAATTGGACCCATTTTCCTTAATAGTAATTTTTTTTTTGGCAATATCGGAAATTTCACCAAAGTCTCTTGGTGTTGGGTGGGTTAAAATGTCCTTTATATAATGTTTTACATAAATATTATATTATATGTTACATAAATGATTAAACAGTCATTGATGAAGGGGACCAAATTTTGATCCTTGATGGACAGTATATTTTATTCTACATTGAGGTTTCTTATCTTTTCTTTATATTAATATGCATTTTATGAGCTGCCAATTTACTTTAAACCTGAAAAATGTTAGGGAATTTCATATTGACTGACATTTAAAAATACTATTTATCATTCAAATTTCACTTGCGACCTTTTACTTATGTATAATTTATACTGCGCTTGAGTCATTTTGTAATCATTATCCTAACATACTATTTTATAAGTGTAGCTTACTACTATATTATGGTCATGTGTAATGTGTGGCTAGGCTCACCATCACATGGGTGTGAAAATTGCTCACATAGTCACCAATAGCAATTATCTTTGTATTCAAAAGAACTATTAGTTTGCAGCTTATGTATGTAGTGTAAAATGTACCATCATGGCCAATCAACATCAACAAAATTTATTGCACAATTTTAACAAATGTACAATTTTAAGCTATAAATTGTGATTTATTGATTTCAAATCCTTACAGTTTGCGAGTTATACGTGGTCTAACATGCTATTTTATGCTTGTACTGTTGTTTAGGCAGAGCAATTAATGCATGGGGCTGAAATTTAGTATAATTAGGTATTAGATGTACAGAATGAAATAATTATGATATTTATAATATTAATGGCTTTAATATAATGAAATTATTAATATTAAAAATATTTCATTCTGTACATCTCATATGAATATATTTTTACTTTACATACATTACTGTTTCCAGCCTGTGACCTTGGTCAGTTTTTTGTTTCAAGCCATATATTTTCCACTACCGGCTTGTTAGGCCTGCCTTATAATCTCTCTCAAGACTAGGACAGACACAAAATCCAGTCCCTGGCCGTTAATTCATTGTTGTGAAAGGGTAAACCCACATTTCACCAATAATAAATTTTTCTGTCGTGTGGGGAATCAAACCCGGGACCCTTTACTTAGTAGACAGACACGCTACCAATTGAGCTAAGGTGTCGGATTCATATGAATGTCTAGTTATATAAAATTTCAGCCCCATACATTATTTACTTTACCTTAACAATGGTATTGGAAAAGCATAAAATATCAAGTTTGAGCTCTAATAACTCATAAGATATAATGATTAGAAATCATTGAATCACTATTTTAACTAATAATTATAAACTTGTTAATGTTGATGGTCGAGAATGTATTTCATTTCTTTTTTACATTAATATTTTAACCCTAATCATCACTGTATCAATAAAATAGATGGTTAGTATGTGTGATTTTTTCCCCCCCAGAATTGTAAGTGCAGAGAAGGGCTCTGAGGGCATAGAGAGTGTTGCCAAAGACACTGTTACAGTTATTTTGGGGGAATATGAACTGTCATCTGCAGGGGAGAAGCCAGGAACTAAAATGCTTCGACTCAGAAAAGAGCTTCAACAACAGATCTCAAAAAGGAAAAGTGAAGAATGGATTCGTCGATTGCAAGAGGCTCAACTTGACAATGAAAACGTCCCAACAGGTATTGTAACCTAATATGATTAGTAGAAAATTTAAAACAGTTATTTTTAAATCACACTTTTTATTTGACTTGGTATTTTTAGTCACATACCTACAATGAAAAATTTAATAAAATCTAACTTAAAGAATCTCAGTAATTTTTTTTTGTCACTTTGGTAAAATTGAATTTATATTTAAAAATTATTCTATTAGTGTTATATTTAGAGATAGGGTAAATTCGCTTTTGTGAAAAACGCGAAAAGAAAAAAAAGGGTCGAAAATAGGGTATTTATAAGTTCTCTTTGCGTTTCATGGCATTTGAAAGTGTTTAAAGCGATTTTTATTCCGCGAATTAACGCGAAAAACGTGATTTTGAGAGTATTTTAGCTAAATTATTCTATTTAGCGAAATAGATGTGAATTCCCTGAAAATGCTGAGAATTTCTATAAAACGATGTTTTTCAGCGGAAATAAGTGATTAAAAAATCATTGAGTTTCACTCGTCTGTGTGCTTCAGCTCGGGTTTTACTTGCATCCTGTGCCTTCCACAGCCCGTCCGGCTAATCGCCACATTCCGTTAGCCGTTGCTTTTATCATAAATCCTTTGTATAGGCCCTAAAAACATTGACGAAAGACATTTTTACCTATTTTGCTACAAAATGCTAAATTATGCCACAAAACGCTAAATTTCCAATAATTAATGCTAAAAAAAACTAATGCTATTTTACCCTATCTCTAGTTATATTACATCATGCTATTAACATCTTTCTACCAAACAAAATAATATGTAAATGGCAAACCTTTAGGCTTCTATAAAAGTAAAATGAATGCAATATTATTATTTTAATAACATCTCGCTCATAAACAGGTATTTCCTGAAATATATTACTACGGCCATAAAAAAAATTATTTCTAATTGTTATAAGCTTGGTTTAATAATATGTTCAATTTGAAACTGAATTCTTACATTTTGTGATTTCACCTGAACGTTAACTTGAATTATAATATTCTACATTTGTTGAAAACCTAGCACTAACTAGTTTGTCTCTGCGCAGGGGAGTTATCAGACTGTGGTATTCTGGACGAAGAAGAAGAAGCAGAAATGACAGACACAGAAACAGAAGAGGAGGAGGAGGAGGAAGACATGTTAATTATTGATAGTAAAAGATTAAAGAGTGCTTTTGTAGAAGATGAGGCAGAACTCTCGGATGGAGGGGAAGCTGTGGATGTGTCATCTGACGAGGAGGAGGAAGATGAAGAGGAGGAGACCGAGAAAGTTGAAGAACAGGATATACACGACAAGGATGAGAACACTAATGAAGAGACTGTTTCTCAAAGAGTCACTGGTAAATCTTCATACTATATCATTATATTTAATTACATAAAGAACTTGACCAAGAGCATACCTAAACAAAAATAATCCGTGACTACTCCTTAATTAAATAAAATAAAATTATATTTAATATTTTTTATTCATATTTATACACATTAATTGAATTTTTTTTTTGGTCAACTCAAAATATATTATGCTTTTAAAGCTAGTTAACAAAAAAGATAATTTTCTACTATCTTATTTAGTAATTTGTAAGTTCCTTTTTCCAATCGTTCATTTAAAAGCATATTTGTAAGTCAATAAATACTATATAAAAACATCCATTACTCGCTTCGGGGGCCGTATGGTCTAACACGCCACTCTCTTGTTAGACTAGGCTGCCAAAGATAGGGAGTCGGGGTTTGATCCCGGTCAGGTGTACTGTGGATGGTTTTTACTAAATAGTTTTCCACTCGCGCTCCTCACAAATGTGGTTACACTTCCTCCAAATTAAACCTTCATAATACATAATACATTAGTGTAATTAGTACATGACCCAAACGGGTAGTAAGACACGGTGCTAGAAAAAAATCTCATCCCCTAGCATATTATCCGAGAGAGAGAGAGAGAGATAAATGTGATTTTCAAAGCTAGTTAAATCATTATTTGTTTTGACCTAATGTTCTTCCTTTTATCACTGGTTTAAACTATTGATGGGCATTCTTTATTTGATAAAAAGAATAGCTAAACATAATATACTAGTTGATGTGTATATTGCTATTGAATCTCTAACGATATTTAAGATTTTTATATTATTCAAATTTTATTTAAAACTATGTTTTCAACTAATTTCATATTGGACTCAAAATAAAAATACTTCACACACTGTTTATAATAATTTACGAAGTAATTAACATTGGTATTTATTCTTAAGACCGAATTAATTCTACTATAGAGTAATTTAAAATAATGTCTCTTTTTATTAATTTCAGATGAAGATTCCACGACACAGTCAACAAAAAATAATTGTAAAAGAAAAAGGTTTCAAAGAGTGAAAACTTGTGATATGTTTTCTTCAGATGGTAAGTTAACTTAATGGAAATATATTATTATGATGATTATTACTATTTAAACAATGAAGAATAGACAGCATACTTATATCAGTGATAATGGAATAGACATTGTTTAGATAGAACACTAATAAACATAAGCATTGTTGTCAGAGAATATTCCTTTTGCTTTAATGGCCCTAGTTATGCGGGTGTTTACTTTAAATGCTCATTGGGTGACATTGTAATGTAGATTTTGTTAGCTTTTGATGGTCAACATTGTATTCCAACCATAAACAGTTTACTTTTTGAATCTGAAGAAGTTGCTCATGGCAGGAAACTAGTTTAGTTGATGGAAAGAAGATAGTATGAGGCTTATAATATAAAAGAAGATGTAGAAAGGTATCTCCATGCAGGGATTTTTGAACTAAAATAGCTTAGTGCAAGATGGTATCAAGTACATAAGTGTACTATGTATGTCTTAAAGATCATTAATTCTCTAATTTCTCTTTGGTAAGAGGCCAGCACCAAGTAATGGGGTTATTATTATTTTTTAATGTTGCTAAATCTTCACATCCAAACAAATTTTCATGATTTTTTTTTTTTTTAACTCTTTAGCAACATTATATTGAATCATAATTAATTTTTTTGTTACTATAAAAAAGTGTATTTAAAGTGTAACTCTATAATTTTTATGACTTAATTGTTTAGTTATTTAAAACAAAAAATTGCATCAAATGACTAATTTAAATTGGACATTGAAAAGAGGATAAAAGGTCAAGGCCTACACATTTACCAGAAAACTGTAGGCCTCAACGTTCACAATGGAGGGATTTAACATTTTGAGGTTTATATATATATATATAATCGATAATTAAGATAAAGCTAAAGGCTTAGCATAGAAATATATTCTATATCAAGAACACAAACATTCATCCAATTAAAATTAAACTTTAATTGTACTACACTCAACTAAGATGAGAGGAGATCAAAATTTGATAGTAACTATTAGCTAAAACAAGTTGCACTGTCTCAAAATAAATATTTATTTCCTCTCTGCCCCCCCCTTCCCCTCAGATAGCGACGTGGACTTGGGAATCGATGACACTTGTCCTATCCCACCTTACCAACCACAAAGGAATGTGACCAGCGAAAGAGCTCCACCGGAAAGTGTTGAGAAAACGTCTTTTGACTTTTTATCCCCTGTAATAAGTCTTCCTGGTGGTGCATTGCAGAGCTGGTCATCTGTCAAGGTAAGATGTAATTAAGTGCTTTTTTATTATTTAAAAAAAAAGGGTGTTCATCACCAAGGCTATTAACCCCTTAATTTATGGGATAGGGATGGACGGGATCCCAAATATTAAAAAAGGTTGGGTATCTATACATTCTCTTAAGTCGAGTGGGATTAGCTATTTCCCCGAAAAGTTTCTTGTGTGAAAAAAACTGTGGTCGTATTTTAGTCTTCTTTTTCTTTAGCAAGCATAGCGGGAGGGGATTATTTTATCGCTTGTGTAGAGACAAACAAGTTGTGTTTTATTTATAAAAAATTGTTTGTTATGTTCGGCAAGCTAAATAACTTGAAAGATTTAGAGAGTGACAGATTTTATATTCTACTCTACCATATTTTGGGGCTTGGAAATGAGGGGGTAGAAAGTAGCTTGCTAAAGTCAATCCTGTACAAGTGTGCATCTCCAAATAGAGAATAGAGATTAAGGGGTTGTCAAACAGAATATTTAAGGGTCGTCAAACCTAGAGTATTTCTCCTTTAATTGCTCCTACTCTTATACTCTCACTTGCACAATTTCTCTTATTTGCTCCTCCCATCTCTTTCTTGGCATTAGCAGCACCATATTAGTTTATACATTTATATATACATATAATCTAAAATGGTTCTAAAGCACTCACATATAATCCATACAGGTAGTAAGACATGGTGCTAAAAAGAAATATTATTAAACTGATCATCGGTTTAAACATTGTGCCATAACTGACCAATTATTGGGTTGAAGCATCAGCATGTGAAATGTGTCTTACCATGGCATTAGAGAATTTGAAGGGACTAATTTAAATTATATATAATACAAAATGTTTAACTGATAGCCTTGGGCGTCTGAAATATTCTCCTCCTCCACAAAATATTAACTAATACTGCATTAATTAAAATTAAAATGCACCTTTTAAATACATTAAATGACAAATAAAGGTATACCTACTATTACTGATTCATTAATTATCAAATAGTAGTACTAGTTAATCAAGGCATTAAAAACTCGAATTTACACAAAATAACTTTATAAATGAAAATACATACTTGTTTTAAATTAAAAGTAATCTATTATTATTATTATTATTATTATTATTATTATTATTATTATTATTATTATTATTTATTATTATTTAGCGCCGCGTCTTACTACCCGTTCGGGTTATACGCTTAAGTACTAATTACGCTAATGGGTTAGGAATTGGGAAGGTTGAAATTAGAGGAAGTGAACCCGCATTTGCGTGGAGGGAGAGTGGAAAACCATTTAGGAAAAACCACCCCCAGTTCACCTGACCGAGATTCGAACCTCGATCTCCCCGTCCTCGGTGGTCTGGCTCAACACGACTGGCGCGTTAGCCAACTACGTCACCGAGGCGGGTTTTAAATTACAGAATTTGATTTTAATATTATGTATTATTATAGTTTGTAATTTAAAAAAAACTTAAGGATTTTAAAGTTCTCGCCATCATTTCCTTCTTAGTCATTATTGGTATGTATCATTGGTATGTAAAGAGATGTTTGTCAGGATGTCTATTAGGTTCATCCCTATTTTGAACTAAACAAAATATATAAAGACTCAAAACTATCAATACTCTACTGTAATATGAATTGCAAATAATGCATGTCATCACATAATGAAACACCTAACACAATTTATTCTATTAATTAATTGAAAGGAATGCCTAAGAATAAGTTATAAAGAGGTTTAAATGAATAAAAAAATTAGGTACAACTTTAAAGTAACTAGAAAGCATATAAGATTACCAGGTTATACGGTGCAGTTTATTCTGTAATCATGCTTTACAGTATGTTTCACTGTGTATAATTGAATAAGGTTGCTTTTATAGAAATCAGTAATATAAATAACCTGCTGGTTTTGTAAACAAATTCAAATCTTTGTGTTAAATCCACTTGTGCTTCTTTTTGAAGTCAGGGGGTGTTAGTCCTATGACACCCAATGGCACGAAGACTTCTAGGGACCGCACCAAGCTGCAGCTGACTCAGAAGAAACTATTCACTGAACCAGACTCGCAAGACAACCTCAATGAATTTATGGGACTCTCAAGAGAGTTTACAGGTAAAGTCTGTTCAGCGTAGGAATTGTTTTCTAGAAGGCCTTTTTCCCTACTAGAAATCTATTATATAGTAGGATATTAGTAGGAAAAAAGACCTTTCAGAGAGTAATTCCTACCACGAATGGAGTATAGTCCTCATGTCCTCTATATTTTTGGCTGGGACATTACTATTTTACCCTGGTTTCTCCGATAAATAGCCTATATAGTATAATATCACAACTCCCAATTCTCACGAAGTTTCTTTAAAATGTATATAAATATATTTATTTCTACAATTTTACAACCCCTTAGTTTTGCTTTATGATCTTATTGAATAACATTAACACAGAAAGTTTATATTTGATTCTACAGTACTTAGTTCTAATCATAATCAAAGTAGATAAAAATGCCTTAAATAGTGTAATTTTGTGCAATTCGGTGGGCCCTGTTTTCAGTCAGGATATGGTAATATTTTTCATTTTGAAGAAATTTAACTTTTATTATTCTATTTTAATTTGTATTACACCCTTATTGTGTATTTATGTGATTTTGTATAAGATGTGTTAGTATTTGAAAACTGTGAATGAAAAAAATATTCTGTAAATTACATTCAAATCCTGTTATGAGGAAGTTTTACTAATTTTGGTAAATTTTTTCGAGTATTCTATTATTTTGCTCTTCAAGGGTTGGTCGCTTTGTAACATGATACCGGCAATATTCTCAGCCAGCAATGTGGAAACATTAACACTAGAGTCCCATCAAAATTTACTTTTTTGCTCTCATTTTGTTGTTAGAATTATTTTTATGACTTGTATTCTGAGAATACATTTTTAAATAATCTTAAATTATTTTGTTATTATTTTTTTATATTATACTTATGCATAGGCCAATACATTCGTTAGTCAATATTTTTGAGTTTTACAATCTCATATAGAGTAGATATTATAATCATAGACATTTTCGACCTTGATATTATGGTTGTTCCTTATAGGGGTGTGCAAGTACTTGGTTAATCAAGTTTGAGTTGAGTTTTATTAACTGCTTGAAATTGACTCAAAGATTTTTTACAAACCTAAAAATATTTGAGCACTCAGAATATTTGATCTTTTTTTTTAATTCCTGGTTTGATTAATTTTATTCAATATTAAGATAGAATTTCATAGCGGGTAGAGTTTCTCAATATTTCCTTTCGTCTAGTTAAAAATAATTGTACAAACATATTAAATTTATATTTCTTTGATTATAAATTTTTTCACAAAAAAATATATATTTCTAAAAAGTTTTGATTTGTACAGTAAAACCTCCCCAAAACGAACCCTGTATATAACGGAAACCTGTGAAAACGGACAAAATATTTCAGTCCCGTTACATTTACTATGCAAATCATCATGTATATAACAAAACCCTCCCTAACGTGGAAACGGCTGGCCTATAAATGGAATTTTATGAGGGAAATTGGGGAAAAATTATTTTAAAGCTTCTAATGGGTGGCTAGAAAGTTTTTGTTTGGAGTAGGGTGTGTGTGTGGCGAGGCTAAAGATGTTGGTGCACAGATTGTCGCAGAATGGAAATAAAAATTATCGTTCATCATTCAAGGATACCATCCCAAAGGTGTGCTCAATGGTGATGAAACTGGACTTTTTTTCAGAACCATCTCAACAAGAACCTTGGCTGAGTGCTGGTGGCAAAGAGGCCAAAGATAAAATAAGTGTTTACATTTGCGGTAATATGGCGGGTGACCTTGACAAAATTTAGTGGTTGGAAAAGCTGCTAAACCAAGATCCTTCAAAGGACTTGTTCGTGCGGGATACACTTCCAGTAACATGGAAGTCTAGCAAGAAAGCGTGGATGACTGCTGCGATCATGGAGGAGTGGCTTCACAGTTTCAATTTTAAAATGAAGAAACAGAGAAGGAAAGTTTAGCTTATTTTGGATAATGCTACAAGTTATCCTAACATTAAACTTTCTAATGTGTGTCTCATTTTTCCCCCTGTCAATACAACATCGATAACACAACCCATGTACCAGGGTGTAATTTACACCCTGAAAATGTTTCTACAGAAAGCTTGCGTTACAGCATCTTCTCGCTGAGATGGAAACCGGAGAATCATTAACATCACTCACTAAGAAAATAACTTAGAAATGCCGTGTATTGGGGTTCTCGTGCCGCAAGACAGAACTACTCGCACATTCCTATTTCCTTGTTCTACTCTCTTGACCTGATGAAGTTGTCTGTGACAGTGAAAGCTTGTCCTTAAAAATATGTTTGTATGTTTTTTTAGTGTTCTATCTAAACAATTTCTACCCCAGTATCACCAAGGAGTGTGCTGGCTATCCCTCCTAATTCCAACCATATTTTGATATTTGTATTCACCTGATTTGCAGATATGAGTTGTAAGAAAGTGAGCACTTTAGTCGACACAACTGACCCTATTGACTCAGATTCTGAGATATTAGGTCTGTGCTCGGGTCAGTTTGTCAGTCAACCAGTGGACTTGGCAAGCTTGGAAGAGGAAGAGGAGAGGGACGCAAACTTTGCTCAGATTCTAAACACTCAGTCAAACAGTCAGCTTGAGGACTCGCAGGATAAATTCAGATTGAATTTGTCAAACGATTTCCTCTCACCAGTCAAGACGGTGCAACAGTTAACTCCCTTGTACAGTAAGGCTCTACCTTTTTCTAACTCTTCAATTCTATTTTTGTTGTAAATATTATTGTGTCACACACTGAAATAAATGTCACTTGTTCCCTGCTCTTTATGTTTTTCTGCCTACATAATATTTTTAGTTTGTTAAAACTATATCTGCCTCTTTCTCTCTCCTCTTTTCCTGAAGCTCTTCCCTCTTTTTCTACTTTTACTTGAAGATAAATTTTTGTTTAGAAGTACTCACTCTTTGCATAAGTTTAAAAAAAAAAAAGAATTTAAGTAATGTCATGTTCCTCGTACATGCGCTTAACTTTCTCTCAACTCTGCCACTAGTCTATGCATCAGCAGGAGTTTGAATTGAACATACTGATTCATGTAGTAAATAACTGTATGTGAATTTTAAAATATTAAAAATATATTTTCATTATTCAAGAAATACTTAATAAGTTAAACTAAACACACTGAAAATAAAAAAAATATTATTTATTTTAATCTACACTTTTAAGAGGAATAACATCTTGAGTTGGTACCAATCAGTGTTTGTGAGCAAGGCGGTTAGAGGTTTAATGTTATGGCCGTCTTGAAATTTAAAGTGTTGAGGAAATTTTCCCAGTTTAACCAAGAAAATAAAGCAAATTTGTGTTTAAAACTCAAAACGATAAAAATATATTTTTTATTTCTTGAGGTAATTTTGGTTCACTATTATTTGATATAATTGTAATATAATCACTAAACTTTGAATAGCAGACAAAGCTTCAAATGGCTGCTGAAGCCAAATATGTGTTCGATCGAATGTGAAGTACACCAATGTAAGGGTTACCTCTCGCTCCTTGCTCCACACCATTTACAAAGGTTCGAATCCCTGTTCCTACACAATATTTCAAAAAAGGTGAGAACAATCACCAAAGCTCTAATTTTTTAACTAAGTACATCTTTCAATGTACTTTCCTTATTTTATTTTAACAGGTGAATATTCTTAGCTGTGGTGAAACGGGCTCGTAACAATTCATATTTATTTAAGAATAAAGAACTGAGAACACAAATATTTACTGTCAAAAATAGATAAAAAGGTTCAAATTAATCCAAAAAACTAGAAAGTGCAATTTAGAGTTTACGTTGAAAGAAGGTGTTAGTTAAACTTTAAGTAACACAACTGTTCTCAATTGTTTTTTAATTCTGTTTTAGGCCATCAAGGGAAAGCACTCCTAATACATTTCTAAAAATAATCTCAACTGATGACGAAGAAGTCTCTATGTTTAAAGCAGTGGAGTCAAGTTTTAGACCTAAGAAGAAAACTAAGAAATTTAACAAAAAGTTAGAATTCTCAGGTAATATTCAGGAAAGCAGTTACTTTAAGCTAGTCGTATCTGGATCTAAACAACCAGTTTTAGGCATTGAAATATTACTTTTGAAATTATCTCAATTATTATTTTATCATTGATAGAGAAAAATATATTATATTGAAAATATATTATTATTTATCTGTTCACAAAGCATTCAGAGAACATTATAAAATAATATGTGACTATACCTGTATAACAACAAAGCTAGCATAGTTGGCAAGCCCTTTCACTCTCTCTCATAAAAATTCTTGTTTATTGATATAATCAGAAGGTACATGTTAAATGTCACTAATAAATAATTAGTTACACTTAAACATTTATTATTTATAGAGTTATCGCCGTTCTTAAATTCTAACATCAATTCTTGATTTTGATACCTTACCATTTACAATTTCACTACACACAAAGCCCTAGATTAAAAATATGTTAATTATATGTATACCAGACTATTAAAAAAAACCTAAAAAGTTTAAAAACAAATACTCAAACTAAATAACCAAGTTGTACCTGCACAAGATCACTAGAATACATATTAATATCATGTTGAGTTAATTAAATGCCAGTAATAAAATGATTAATGAAAAGACAAAAAACCAATTATGAGCAACAATGAAAAACTAGCCGATTTTTATATTTTGCTGTTTCATTTTTTTGCCAACACTTTAATTTATTGGGATTTGAAATCATCAAAAATTTGGTTATTAGTAATGATTTCCAATTTTTTTCAATGCCATTGAGAATATAGGTTATCAAGCTATTGTGCAAATTAAGTTTTGACATCCCTAAATATTGTTCTCTAGATGAGGAAAATGAGGATAGTGGATCATCAAACTCTGAAGATGGCGACTATATAAAGCTAGTTGAATATGATTCCGAAGAAAATGAGGTTCATATCTCGGATGATAAGTCTCGATTGGCAACCGACTTTTTCGAGAAGGAGGCAGAACTCTCCGAGTCCGATTGGGGGAGTGAAGATGAAGATGAAAAAGATCTCGACCAACTAGAATCTGAAGATGGTGACGACGAACAGCTGGATCAAACCCAACTGAAGGAGCAGCTGGACAAGATACATATGTGAGTAAGAGAATAGATTTATCATTATAGAAGCAATCTTTTTGAAGATATACAAATAAATGTAGAATAGCCATTATTTGATAACTTTCTAAAAAGGAAAGTTAACTAAATTTAGACTGTGTTTTTGAAAGTAGTTTTATGTAACCTTATTTCGCTTAGGCTTGGTTAAACTAAACAATGTTCACATAATTGTTTTGTTTTAAAAATATTTTTCCTGAGTAAATACAAAAGTTATTTTATTTTGCATAGCTAACCCTGCATCAACCTGAAAATGAGTCACCTCTGCATCCTAAAAAATATGAGAGATAATATAATATTTCAAACTTAGTAAAAAGTACACTAAATTATTGTTACAATATAAAACCAGTAGTGATCAACAAACTGCAATAAAAAGTCTCTGAAAACATGTGTAAAAACTGAAAATTAGGAGAAGAAATTATAGAAGATTTGACTATTTCATATTAACAGCCATTTTGGCTCAAAGTTAAATATTTATTAGCAGACTGTTAAGGTACATCTATTTTTAAATAATGTTAAGCAGTAAAAATCACCATCTTTTGAGGTGATATATTAATATTATTTTTGGAAGAAGTTACAGGAAAGGTGGATAGAAACATATAAA
Organism: Timema podura; assembly: GCA_033556935.1. NCBI lineage: Eukaryota > Metazoa > Arthropoda > Insecta > Phasmatodea > Timematidae > Timema > Timema podura. The sequence continues at coordinate 4,177,809 of JAVRXN010000008.1, read as the reverse complement.
AGGCACACACAATATGGCTTTTACATTGAAAAGAAGAACACAGTTCACACTTTACATTGCTGCTAATGGACAAAGAGGTATTGGCTGCCTCTTGTAAGAAAATTAATCGTTTCCGCTCAATCTCTGACCTAGGTTTCATCTTATCGGAACTTATCGGAGGGAGTGTGAAATACACAACACAACTTCCTAAAAGAGGAAATCAAAAAACACAAATAGGAGAAAAAGGAAAATTGTAAATAATGATTGGACACTTAGATAGGAACATGCAAAAAGAATAAAATAAAGAACAAACCAGGAAAAGGACATAGGATGTGAATATATATAATATATCTTTATAAGGAAAACCTCTTTTCGCTTTATTAGGTAATTATATTATATTTGTAAGAAGGTACAGGAAAGGTGGATAGAAACTTATAATAGTAACTAACACAATATGGTTTTTTACATAGAAAGAAGAACAAAGTTCACACTTTACCATTTTCCTTTACTTCCCTCTTGTTTTTTTTACCGCCCTGTCTCACCACTTGTGTGGGTTGTACATAATGTTATACCAATTATACTACTTTGTTAGGGGTTAGGAAGCTGGAATCCAGAGAAAGTGTGTCTGCATTTATGTGGAGGGATAGTGGGAAATTATTTAGTAAAAAACACCTTAATTATATCGGACAAAGATTCAAATCTCGATCTCCCCTTCATCAGCAGTCCAGCCTACTGCGAGAGTGATGCGTAGGCCCATTCGACCACTAAAGCGGCTCACATCACTACTTAACACTCTAGATTTTCAGTAGTGAAATAGGTTATATTTTCAGATAGAATTTTTTTTTTATTATATAATTTAAAAGTCGAATTCTACTTCACTCGATGTCAAGTTAGAAAATTTCGTATTTGACTTTTCTGAAGAAGTTAAACCCTGTCAAAGGCAAGTTGCTTCCTTCCTAAATGTCTGCCACTGCTCTCGCTGTCCTCCACTCAATTTACGCTCATTGGAAGCTATTTAACAAGTGTTGATTTTCAACCTTACTCTAAACAACTATGCCACAATTTACAATTTCTAAGAAATTGGACTCCCTCTTTCGGCAGAAAATTCACACCATATGAAAGAAAGAGAGTCCAAAGCCGAAATAGGCGTGGTTAGGAGCTTATTCATAAAATAGGAAAGAACCAACAGAATAGACAATTATAGGTACTAGAAAATTAACATATTATACTTGTAATAGCAAGAAATGCTTTTTATATATATATCAACTGGCTCTGTTTTAAATTCAAGGAAATGAAAAGGCAAATAGGCAATATCCGGTCCTTAACTATCACATCACATATTAACACTTCCTTAACAAACAAGTTAATTTAGAAAAATAGTTTGTGACGCTTGCGAGAGTACAAGATCAATAGCCACCCTTTAAAAGTCAGTTGTCACACAGCCAAAAATAAAAATGCCAGGTTTGGTAGCAGGATAAGCCATAAAACGATTACTAGAGGACAAATAATTGGGTGTTTACTGTATTAGAATTCAGTTTTTACTATATTTTGATTGTTGAAAATAATTTTATAATGAACATAAAATATCTAGGTTTATTAGTTTTGCGTTTAGATCTATGGAAAACTGGATACACAGTAATATTTTATACAAATTCACTTCTTTTCTTAACACTTACCTTGGTGATACTGGAGTAGAAATTGTTTAGATAGAACACTATAAAAACACAAACACATTTTTAAGGACAAACTTTGTGTCATAGACAGTGAAGTTTGTCCTTAAAAATGTGTTTGTGTTTTTATAATGTTTTATAGTGTTTTAAGTGTTTTATAATGTTCTATAGTGTTTTATAGTGTTTTATAGTGTTCTATAGTGTTCTATCTAAACAATTTCTACTCAGTATCACAAAGGTAAGTGTGCTGCTATCACTCCTATTTAAACCATGATTTAACTAGTGCTCTATTCCAAATAACTTATTTTCTTAAGGGATCCCCTGTGTTTAAAGGAGATTAGGGTGTATGGGCTAAATATTCACATTTACATGGCTACTCACATGCATGCACCCCCTTATTTTGCCCTCAAACGTATGCTAATATTGCTCAACCAATGGAAGAATTTGTTGTTGCCAGGCGTCGTATTCTTGATGACGACCAACGGGAAGTGCGTCTCCTCCAGGAACTTCTGTTGGAGGATGGTGAGCTTCACTCTGAGGGGGGAGGCAGAGAGAGGAAGTTTCGCTGGAAGAACATTGGTAAGAGAGAAGTTTGCTTACAGTTTAGCATAGTCAGTCAAAGTGCTTGCCTATTTTAAATGGTCCTCGGCTTGGTTCATGATGATGGTCAACAATTTATCATTTTGATTTTGAGTGAAGTCACTTGGCTAAATGTTGATATTTTTTGATTTTTTTTTTACAAAGACCTGCCTCGGTGGCGTAGTTGGCTAATGCGCCAGTCGTGTTGAGTCCAGACCATTGAGGACGGGGAGATTGAGGTTCAAATCTCGGTCGGGTGAACTGGGGGTGGTTTTTCCTAAATGGTTTTCCACTCTCTCTCTCCACGCAAATGCGGGTTCACTTCCTCTAAATTCAACCTTCCCAATTCCTAATCCATTAGTGTAATTAGTACTTAAGTGTATAACCCGAACGGGTAGTAAGACGTGGTGCTAAATAATAATAATAATAATAATTTTTTACTAAGAATATTTTCAAATTGTATAAGTGAAAATTTTGAATTGAATATGAATAAATTTTTGAATTCAATTAGTTAATAAAATCGCGGCACATCTTTTTATTACTTACTGGTATACACATTTTAAATATGGTGGGAAAAATTTATATAAAATATACCAAGTATTATTCAAAACTTGCTTGAACACTCTTAAGTAGAATTTCCAGAGCAACTTGAAAATATTTGTCAATCTCTAAACAGCGTACTTGCTTGATTGTAGATGGTTTAGAAGAGACCGGTCCTCGAGAAGATTCGGGAGATGAGGGTCTCTACGAAGAAGAAGAAGACGAGGAACAATGGCGCCGCATGCGACACGAGAGAGAAAAGTTTCTCAAGGAACAAAAAGTAACCATACAAAGAACTAGGTTCTTGTAGTTTCAAGTAGAACTACAATTCAGACACCTTAAAGATCTAGACTTTGGTTGAATAATAGTTGCAATTTTGTTTACATTTCCTTACAGTACTTTACAATGAAAGTAAAACAAACCAAAAATGTGATACGCTTTTAATAGAATAAATATGCACTTTATGACAAACAATAATTTATTTAAAGATTTAGTTTTATATACGGATTTAAAAAAATCACTCAATCTTAATTATTTATTTTAATTTCATATCAAAGGCTAATTTCATTTTCAAAATTTTCGAGACAATCCAATAAGACAAAAAAATCCTGTTTAACGATAATATGATTTATATACATAGAATTTAATATTTTCAAACTGAAGACATCATCATCATCATCATCATCATCATCATCATAATTCAACGTTTCTGCTTCTACAGGTCGTCTGGCACTCTTCTTCCATTCCTGTCGATCTCTCCTAACTTCTCCCTCACCCACACCTCTCCAGTCCATTCATTTAGCTTCCATGTCCTTCTGTCCTTGGTCCATCCATCTTGTCCGTGGTCTTCCAATAGGTCTTCTACCATTCTCTTTGTTCTGTAAGTCTTTCTTAGACATTCTGTCCTTCATTCTCATCACATGACCTAACCACAGCAACTTTTTTTCTCTTCAGTGTCTCTTCTAATGATATTACTTTTAGACCATCCCTAATTTATTTAATTCCTTATCCTGTATCTTGTTAGATTCTGAATGCCTCTCAGCAATCTCATCTCTGCTGCCTGCAATCCACTTAAATCTCTCTTCGTCTATGTCCAGGTTTCAGAGCCGTATGTCAAATATAAAAAAAGAGATCAGTGTTTATTGTTTCAATCCTATGTAAGGATTTCAAATACTGGTAATTTTAAAGTTGATATTTGAAATTATTATAATTTTCAAATAAGTGCTTTTTCTTAAAGTAAGTGTCAACTTTAGGTCAAACTCGACTGAATCTTTCACTAAACATGCTAAAAAATTTTTTTTGTTTTGTTTGTGATTTTGACCAGTTTTATAACAAAATACATCAATTTGGGCAATTTGGGATTTGCGGTTCCTTCAAAGTGTGTTTCTTCTCAGCCTCTATGTTATAGAATCCTAAACAAACCTCTATTTCAGGCAAAGGCTGGAACAGTGGAGGAGGAAGAATCTATTTTGGAGGAAGACAGTCAGCTGATGAAACTTGGTGTGGCGCTCTAAGGAGGATACAAACCACACACTCCCAGGACATGACAAGGACAAAGAATACAGTTGTCAGGACAATGTCAGAGCCTATAGTACCTGTGTCGCCAGACATTAAGAGGCCCTTCCAGTTGTTGGTAAGTACCATATTATGTTCTTTTGAATGAGATAGCATTTTATTGATAAAACACTTTCTACACTGGCTGATGTATTGACACCTCTGACAATTGACAATAAAGCTTAAACATGTCTTTTAAATTAAAATATTAGGTAATTGGGGTAAACTAATGTTTTAAATTTTAAGCTATTGTATATTTTTTACTGATGTCAGCATTTCTAAGAGTAAGAAAATAGTTAAGTGAAATTTCAATATATTCACAAATACTGCCATCTAGTAGCCAAGACCTGCACAATATTGATATAGTCATCAACTATTTGATCGTACCTTCCATTTAAAATATCAACGCTGCTTCAATAACTTGATTAGGTTATTCTCAACTTAGAGGGCTTGGGAACTAGATTATCCTCCTCGGATAGCAATATGTAAAGTCTACTAGCGACAGAGAAGCGATCTTCTTGTCGGGTGGAAAGGAAAAGAGGGGGTATGGGGTTTATTTACTGATCATGTATGAAAGGACAGTCTCTGATTACTCGTACTTGGCGGCTTGCAAGTGTGACATGAGTGAGAGAGATAGATATTGGTATAGGGTAGATTCTAAGGGATAACACTGCCAAAAATATTCAACATTGGTTCATGACTGCTGGACTGCCATGATAAGTTTTTCACCTGAATTACTTATTTTATAAATATTAACTGAATATTATATTTAATGACTTGAAAGTATTTATTTGGTCATTAATCACACTATTGTCTGGTTAGTAAAATGAATTAGTGCCTAATGGCTTGAAAATGTATAATAAGACAGTGTATAAACACTGTACAATAATGTAAAGTAATTGATAGGGAAGGAAGCCAACCTGAAAGGATAGTTAGGTTAGGCCTAGATAGAAAAACACACCAATTCTTTTTATTATTTCTTATTTCTGTGCTAGTTTTGAAATAATTATAATAAATCATTAATAATAATAATAATAAATATTTACAATGAGAATTTTATATTTATGTCTGAGAGGTCTAAGGACTTACCTACCTTGAGATCGCCTCTCTCCCTTTTTCAAATAGTTGCCGCAGCAGATTTTAGTTTTTTTATTTTGACTATTTTGTATGTTTATTAATATTTTTGCTAAGAATTTAATTAGCAAAAAATGGTTTCTATTCAAAAATGTATGTATGTACTTATTACCTTTGTAATATTGTAAAGAAAATAAATCAAATGACCGGCATCAGCCTGATAGGAAAAAGAGCTGATCGGCCCAGTCATAAAATGAAATTAATTCTTTGTAGAGTGTGACGTCACACTCTACGTATCACCCGCGCTGTTGAGCTGTGTGCTTGTCGTGTGTGGCTCTAGAGGGCAGGTCGGCCGCCTTCCTCTCTGGCCTCCGCGCGGCGGGACGTCAGTTCAACTCGCATCGAGTAACCGCTAGGACTCACTTCTATATGAGCGAGGTTTAAAGAGTTCAATTTGGACGCACGATCCAGTATCGTTCACCTTTTTTGGACAAGTTAGGTTTAAATAGGTGTAATGTGACTCAGGATGTGTTGTTGTATTGTATTGTATTTATCACCGCGTCTTACTACCCGTTCGGGTTATACGCTTAAGTACTAATTACACTAATGGATTAGGAATTGGGAGGGTTGAATTTAGAGGAAGTGAACCCGCATTTGCGTGGAGGGAGAGTGGAAAACCATTTAGGAAAAACCACCCCCAGTTCACCCGACCGAGATTCGAACCTCGATCTCCCCGTCCTCGGCGGTCGAGCTCAACACGACTGGGATGTGTTGTTATTCACCTGAACAACAGAGCTTTCAAATATTACTAAATAATTTAAGACTTTCATATTAAATAAAGTTGATCAACAAAACACATGTCTGGTTGTTAATATGTTTCACGCTTCCAAAACCAACAAGCTACAAGTTAAAAGTGAAATTAGAATCAAGTTAACCAACTACTCCAATAAAGTAACAAGAAAAGTTACATGGCAATACAGTAGAAAAGTTACATCTTAAAGTGTATTTTATAGATAGAACTTTTTTCCTTGCTAGACAAAGCGAGGTTCGTTCTTGGCCCGCGGGGAGACTGCTCTAGCTAGGTTGGCTGAGCTATCGAGAGGATCTGCAGAGACAAATGTGAGCGGACCGAAGAATTCAAGGAACTTTGTGTTTGCTACAATAAGTCCTGTTAAAGAGGTTGGAGTCCAAGAAGCAGATAAAGTGAAGGTAAGCCCGAACCTAATAAAAAGTAAAAACCTTTTGCTCCTGAAATCCATACTAAAAAACTTACTAGCTATGATGTAAATTATTTAACATTAAGAGATTGTTTAAACTGAGGTAACCACACTAAGCTTCTCACATCAAAAAGTAGGTTATTACACATTATACTTTGTTCTCATTACTTTGTCACTAAATTTGTTAACTGAAAATTTCCAGCATCTGGTTGCTGTAAAAGATAACTTTAAATATACATAATAAGAAGAATAAACAGCTAGTTAATACTAGATTAGAAATTATTAAGATAACAGAAGGAGTCTGTGAGCACACACAAGTTTTTTCATCAAAGTCTATCTTCAGCGAGCTTTTCATCAAAGCTCCTGATTATCGAGTTGAATCGAGCTTAGGTTTAGTAAATATTTAATTTAAAACTTAATTATGTAAAAAAAATTTTTTTAAGTGATTTAAACATTTTTAATTAAATATGACTCAACTATTTTAAATAAAAGTAATGTTTTAAAATCTAAAATAAATGGTTTTTTATATCATTAAACAAATAAATAAATAATAATTAATAAAATATTGAAAAAGAGGATATAAGGGCAAAGCCTCAAAATTTACAATTAAAAACACAACAAAACACATAGTTATGAAATTTTCGGGGTACACTAGCCCCCTCTTTTATCTTTCTCCATTTTGTTTCTATCCCTTTCTATACATTTTCATTCTTTATCTTGTTTTTGTCAATGTTTGTCCCATTTTATTCAATAACAGCCATTCGGTGCCAATTTTCCTTAATAATTAATAAGTAATATGATTAATTGTTAGGTATACTGTGATAGAAACTGAAAAATTAATTACGATTCATTTCATTAACTTTAAGGATAGTTTGAAAAAACATTCGTGAACATAGGTTTGGATGTGCAGACTTAGCAATTTTTTTTATGTTAAAAACCCAATTAAATCCCTGTCCATCTTGAATGTAGCTATTCACTTGGTGCTGACCACCAACCACAGAGAGAGAAGTTAGACAGTAATGATTTTTAAGGATGTGTACATTTGCATCATGGTGTACTTGATACAATCTTGCACTAAGTTGGGTTCTAACACTGCTACAAGATATGCCTTTCTAAGCTCCTTTATCTAAACCTCATAAGCTCCTCCAGTCAACACCAGTTTACTCAGTTGCTGGTCTTGACATTCCAATAACAAGTTGTACAAAAACCTTCTCCACTCCCCCTTCTCCCACTTTTCATTTCACAAACCACAACCAAACAGAGAGAAGGGTGAACATTAATTCATTAATCACTAGACACAATCCGAGGCAAAGACATAACCTTTTTCAAGGATCTCAAAATTATTTAAAGATCTCCTCTAAATAACACAAATAAACATTTGATTTCAGATGAGAGATGAAGCTACATGTGGCTGCTGGTGAAATGTGTTCTTGTCAGTTTGTTGTTTCAGAAATGAGTTTCTTCTTGGCTTTTCCTTCTAAGTGATGGAAGTTAGTTTATAAACATTCTAGTTAGCTAGTTCATGTTTCACCACTACCATAAAAAATATATTTACACTTTACAGCTATCTAACTCCTTTTCCATGCTGCCACAATTCATAAGAAACTAAACTAAAGCTTAATTTCTAACTCCACCAACAGTAGCTTGACCAAGAGATGCTTATTTATCTCTACATTATAAAGTGTTACAAATGATTTGAAGTGTTAATATTGATTTATATTTTAGATTGTAAATTTTATGCCTCATCCATCAACTGATATACTTTTTATTTTATTTTAAAGATAGTGAAACGAAAATCCATGGAAGAAAAACCTCAAATAAAGAAGAAACTGCGTTTATCAGATAACAACGTTAAAGGATGTCGCTTATTTGACCATCTAATCACCTGAAAAATTTAAATTTCGAAGGAAAACAAACTTTATGTACATTAAAGTTCTATGAAAATATGGCTTTGTTTGCCAAATGGTTTACATGGTTATGGACCTGTGTTGTGTTAACATTGTACATCTGTATACATCTTAAATTATAGATATTATAAAAAAAAAAAAACACTTATAACCAAGAAAATTTTGTTTCAAACTTTATTTAGTAATTACAACCTAAAATTTTAAATGTGAATATACTTTTTTTTTTAATCCTAATTCTTAAATATTTCAGCCTTTATATTAGCGGTTTAAAAGTGTGTAAGAATTTTCTGTAAATTAAAGCATGTTTTTTTTTTTTTACAAAGCTATCTGATGTTGCAGATTTTATTAGCATGTTTATATAAGAAATATTAAGTATTTTTAAATATTGCAATTGTGGAATTCTCTTTGTTAATAGAGTTAATATTTCCCTCATGTGTCTCCACTGACTTCTCCAAAAGATAACTATCAGCTACTACAAAAGATTGTGATAATTGGGGTTTTTGAATATTTTTTTTTAGATATCTCCTGGACTTCAAATTAAAAAAGTTGTATTGTATATAGATTCTTTCTAAGGAAAATGATGGTTGATTTGAATCTTGAGTACTTAGGAATTTAATTTATTTTAAATATAACAAAACAAAAAGCAGGGTTCCTACGGTCTGGAAAGTCAGGGAATGTCAGGGAAAGTCAGGGAAAAAAATAACAGTCAGGGAAAGTCAGGGAAGCTTAAGAAAAGTCAGGGAAAGTCAGGGAAATGACAATTCATGTCACACTTCAGTTTCATCGGAAATTGTAAAGCCGCAGAAGGAAGGTGTTGCCAAAAGTGAAAGTAGTGTAGTGCCTTGAAGAAACCCTAACACTTTTGTTATGGAAGATAATATAAATAAGGCGGAAGTCATTTGGGCATTGCAAGTTGTTGACAATAAAATGTATTTCAATTTGTGCAATAATTTAAGTACAATTTTTCAGTTTATGTTTCTCGAGTGTTCCATTGCCAGTGCCTTTACTCTTGTGGAGACAGGCTGCATATTTCATTGTGCATAGCTTGGCTCCATTCTTTCATAACAATTTACTGGACTACCTAAAATCATGTAACAACTTTGTAATTTGTTTTGATGCGGCATTGAATAAAGTTATTCAACGAGGGCAAATGGACATTGTATTCAGATTCTGGGACAAGGAAAATCATAAAGTTGTCAGTCATTGTTTGGACAGTGTTTTTTTCGATAGAAGCACCGCTGAAGAATTACTTAAGCATTTCCTGGATGGTATTTCTCCTCTTCCAGTCTCTAAGTTTATACAAGTGTCAATGGATGGCCCAAATGTCAATTTAAAGTTTATAACACTTCTTCAGGAACACATAAAATCTGTCACAGACAATGAAGTATGTATTTTAATAAATCTGAGGACATGTGAGCTTCATGTTGTTCATAGTTCCTTGAGAACAGGAGAGGAACCTGTCAATTGGGATAAAAATTTCTTATTGTGTCACACATACTATCTATTCACTGACTCTACAGCTCGTCAAGCATTGTTTACCAAGTTGACAGGGTGTAAAACTTTTCCTTTGAAGTTCTGTGGTGTGCAGTGGTTAGAGAATGCAAAGTGCTTTCAAAGGGCATTACAAATTTGGGACCACGTTGTTAAGTTTCACAAAGAAGAAAATCTTCCTAAACAAAACCTGTAGGAATACTGAAAAGAGCAGCCTGTGATCCATTCCTGAAATGTAAACTAGCTTTCTTCAAAACAATTGCAGATGGATTTCAGCTTTTCCTTTTTGATTGGGTTTGATATATTTTGTTATTTTCCCATCATTTTCCCTGAACTGATTGGCAAGACGTCTGCGTTCTTATTCTTCAATGAGAGGTGAGGCAAGGTAGGCTGTAGGGGAGGAGGAGACCGAAATAAAAGTTATTAAATTAATATTTCCAAATGAATAGTTCCATAAAATTATAATGGAAATTTTGTGAGAAATTGGTCAGGGAACTTGGGAAAATAGTCAGGGAAAGTCAGGGAAAAGTCAGGGAGAATTTTTTTACAAATACTGTAGGAACCCTGAAAAAGTCTCTACAGCTTAAATTTTGAATCGGAATATTTTTGGTGCTATTTTGGTGCTAGCGCGTGGTTTAGCTCAACATGAGACAAATTTAACAACTAAAATCCAAATAATTAATTTAGTAACAAATTAGGAGTACCGTATATACAATGGCACCTAATATTCCGGGAATCTTCCAAGATCATTCTTGAATTAGTGTTGAGAACCTTTGAAAGTTTGGAAATTGTCTGCATTCCAGATTTTCAAGATTTAAAAATTATGTATTTTCTTAATATTTTATTGACCTATATAATAGAAAATCTTATTTTCACATTTTTAAATTTAATTCTTAACACAAGAATTGATAAAGGTAAATATGTCGGTGCTCTTCTACTCTGTATTTATAAAATTAATGCAAACATATTTGAGAACTTGGGTGACTTTTTAAAATTTCTGCGGCTTTCCCAAATAACACCGAATTCCTTAAATTTTTCCAGTTAGACTATGTTTCATGTCTGAAAGTATTGTCTGCAAACTTACAGCTTTCTCATGCTCTGGTTATGAGTTCAACACTTTACCTCCAAGCAGCTGAGGATATACCATTGGTGTTATGTTTATGAATAAAAATAAAACTCTTGTGACCAACCTGACTGTTATTATTGGGTGATAACCAGGGGCGGTTTACAACAGTTTCGGCAACCTGAGATCTTCCTCCTTTTATTACCATGTCTTCAATTTTCCCGCCTTTATAAGTAATATCGGGTCGTATATAGACCTAATTAAATAAAATATTTACAAATAGTTCACTGATTTCTATTTACAGTTATATATTAAACTATGTTTCATTATGCCTATAAATATTTTTTGCACTTTTTTAAACTTAATTTTGATTGAATTTTGATTGATACTTTAACATTTTACTAAAATTTAGATTTTTTGTATTTAGTTTAAATTAAAGTAAGCTTGTATTCTGTATTATAATTATCTCCAAGTTGTAGGAATCAGCATTCTGTTTTAGCATTTAATTGCGAATCTAATAATTATGTTCAGAATATACTAACTTATTAATTTGTAACATACTCTGTATAATATGTACTGCCTGATGATTTATTTTTGCTATTTTGACAGGATTTTATGGATCAAAAAACAAGTTTTTAACAAGAAATAAATTGGCTCTGATAAGTCAAAGTGAAAATAAATAGCCCTTTTCAAACATATTTTTACTATATTATTTAATTTTTGTTCAGATATTTTATAAATGATATAATTTTACTAATATAAAGCATAATTTATAACAGGGTCCAGAGGGGCCCGAACCCACCGACACTTTTTGAACATTAAAAAAAAATCGTTTCTTTTTATTTTATCACATATTTTGTAAAAAAAAATTACTATGAAGGGGAGCACCATTCTCTAGACACAATGAATTAGTCGATTCGTTATACAGTATTTCATTCCCAAGAGGATTCATTACTCGCTCCAGTAGTACTGACTGTATAGATTGTAACAGCACTTGAAACTCCAATGAGTAAATAGAGAAGCTGACATGGGCCAGCCCCTTTCAGATAAGCCTCATCATACAATGGAAGATATCTCTCAAGGTCATCTCACTGAGAGTTAAACGGGCCAGTCTAAGTGGGCCCACGATTCGATAAAGATGGCTTATATTTTGTTTTAGATAATATATGTTAAAAACCTAATAAGTAAGCTGAGGAGTGAAGGTTATTAATTAAAATGAATAAAGTAGATTATTTATTTAAAACTCAGTTTTTTCACTAAAACTGCAAGAAAAACTTTACATTAAACAATTAGGAGCACATCAGCCTAGTGACTTTACATTTATGACAGATGTATGGCCAGGGGGCAAACCCAGGATTTTGAGCTGGCCGGGGGGGGGGGGGGGGGCTTTCTACATAATAATTTTTATAATTGCATCATTATATATTCCAATTACTGTAATATTTGGAAATTTGATCCGAAGTAGGGGGATAAGAAAGATAAGATAGAACATCAGCAATGCTCCCTAAAAAGTGTTTTCAAAGGATGCAAATGGTAATATTTAAGCTAATTTGCACCAAAATCGGATTCTTGGCCTACCCTATGTCACTGTGTAGGTCACTAGCTAACAGGTCTGTGTTTACACATTCTTCTTCACGCCCAGGATTTGCAGTTGGTGGGGGTGGGGGCTATGATAATATCAACTGTTCCCTTCCCCTCTTCCTAATACAATAGGGTTTACATAATTGTTCTAAAATATAATTTCATTTATTGTACCCAATTCAAAACTTTATGCACAAGGAGTAAAGACTTTAATCATTTCAAAGAAAATTAAAAATCGACGGAAAAAATATTCCTTTGAAAAGCCCTAATTACTGCACAAAACTATTCGTTTAATATCAAATATAATTGAACAAAATAAAATTGATTAATTGACAGTACATAGTGCTAACAAGGACTGCGCATCTCTGATGTTTGGTTTCATACTTTTCAAATATTTACAGCACAAAGTCTTGATCTTTCCTTCAACAATGAAATAATCTCTTTGTTGTATACAGGAATTTTACGGTTTTCCGTGAAAATAATTATAATGATATTTTTGTCATATTCTTAATTTTCTGGGGGAGCCAATTAGGTGGGGGGTGGCTTAAACCCCCTAAGCTCCCCCTGTGTATGGAAAGAAAAAAGAACTTCTTCTAATGTGAAGTTTGTTAAAAAAAAAATTGTGGTTAACTGTGAGTTAAGACAAACCGAGGTTATTTTGTTTCTATTGTTTATTATTCGGTGGTGTGGGGTTGTGGACAGTTGTAGCTTGTAAGGATCTTAAACATTTAAGTGAAAGAATTAAAAAACACGAGGAATGCGCAATTCATTTGGAAAATGTATACAGGTTTAAAACATTTGCAACAGTAAATATTTCATAACAGATAGAGTCCGCGGTCGGAGCACGGTTTCCCACTTTTTTAAAAATATATAAAATTACATTATTTTTATCATATACAAATACTGTTCTTTCAATACCCCAATAATTTGATTTTATCTCATCTTGTAGTAAACAATGTCATAATTTGGAATTAATTTGGTTTTATGAACGTAACTCTACTTGTTTATAGTGTGATTGTGTCCAAATTGATAATTGAAAATATAAATATAAATGTTTATTTCATGAAATTTCTTGTTTTGACCATACCGATTGTAGAGTCAACAATGAATAGCAGAACATATTATGCAAGTCCGAGGCAGAGGGTCAATAATATATATGGGATTAATTTTTATATTATATAAATGATAATATTGGAGTAGGTCTTGAAATGTTGTTTATTTTATGACAAAAATGTGTCAATTAAGAGAGTAAAAATGAAACATCAAATTAGTTCAAAAGTCTCTTGAACATTCTTTAACATTGCAATGAGTGTGTTCGTTTGTTTTTATAAGTGTGACTTGTGTCAGTCTTACTCCCCGGTCCTCAATCAGCCTTGTTAACAAAGACACAACCGCATCTCGCCGAGAAGGTGTGTGTGTGTGTGTGTGTGTTTGAAGTAAGGGAGAGTGGGATAGACTGGACAAGGACGACAATACCAGGGTCGCTAACAATGTGGTCAAGACACTTCAAACGGACCTACTGGAAATCACAACAGGAAGGGTTTGATACGGGATGGAGATGATGGGGGGTGGGGGGGGAGGGAGGGGGAGAGAACTTGTGAATATCGGATATGGTCATTTCTTCTCCGTTCTATAGACAGGAATACAGGATGTTCTAATAGCCGTAAAAACAAACGAGAACTGTTGTTGCCTACTAATTTTATGTTAAAAATTATTCTTATTAATTATTATTATTATTATTATTATTATTATTAGCACCGCGTCTTACTACCCGTTCGGGTTATACGCACTTACGCTAATGTGAATGGTAGGGTGATTGTGAGATGAAATGGAGGACCTACAGTTTAACGTGGAATCCGAACCACGGTGGAGGCCTGGCATTCCTCACATTCACAAGTTGTGATTAATACACGTCTTGTCAGAGGTGAAGGAAGGGTTCGGCAATCAGATAAATCTGTGCCGGGACCGAGGATTGAACCCCGGACCCTCAGCACAGAAGTCCGACACCTTACCCCTAGACCACCAGGTCACCCTTATTAATATTGTTTCGATTATTGTTTATCATTGATCTGGAAACCCACATAGATGAGCACAAAACTATACGTCAAGCTCATCTAATCTGGTTTATCCAGAGAATTGGAGGTCCAGGACACAATCCCAGTCACTTAGACTGAGGTTGTTTTTCCTAAATTGTTTGTCATTCTCACTCCACGCAAATTCTTGTACAAATCTCCAAATGCTACCTTCTACATACCTACCCTATCAGTGTAATAAATATGGATACCACGAACGAATAGTTTATTTAGATTTATATACAATTGAGGCATTACAATTTTGAGTATATTATAAATCCCTAAATTAGAGCAGCTTAGTTAATAATTGAATATACCTTTTTAATTTTCACCTGCCCCGTTTTTTTATGCTGGCTAACCGCTTCCCCTCTAAGCAAATACGGATACATTTCATATAAATCTGAGCTTGGTCAACCCAACTACGCTAGTGACATTAAATGTCGATAGCCTGGATTTGATGTTTACATCCCTAACGCTTTCCATCATATGTTTTAGCCCAACGTATCAGCGTGGGTTTTTTTTATTTGTCAATCTTAGCGTTCGTCTTTAGTAGGGAAGAGTATTATTACGTGGTGAGTGGAATTTTACGGTAAGGAATATGTTTTTCACTAGAAATAAACGAATACAGACTTCACCTCGTACCTGTAAAAATTATTATTTCTTTTATAAATACAGCTTTGCACATGTCGACGAATCTATGCTCCAAAAACACGCTAGCAAATAAACATAAGTATATACGTCATACGTGTAATTGAAATTTATAAATTAGTTCCATATTTCCTCGCCAGAAAGCTCCCGTACAGTACGATGTATGAGGGTCGCAAATACTCTATTTATACCGTCCCATATGGTCACCTGGTGGTTGGGAAGGGAGATAAAGAGAAAAGGAGCAGACCATTGACCATCAGATAAACATTTATTATTTTGAAAACACAAGTGTTCCTGGTGGAGAGATATTTGTTATTAATTAGATAAAAATTCAACTATCGACTTATTAGTGTATTTATTTTATTCACTCAACACACAAAGGTGTAACCTTTGAGTGGCTTGCTGACCTCATTTTTAGGTCAGAATGAAATAATAATACAAATAGGATTGCCCATTTTATTTAAATAATAATTACTTATTCACTCTCCACATTTAATTACCAATCTGGACTGTTCCCATATTAACATTTATGGGGTAAGCATGGGAAGGTAGAGCTTAAATAAAGAGTAGTAGCATTTGCAAGGAGGGAAAATGTGAAAACATTTAGGAATAACCCGCGATGCTGGGCGTTTGGTCTAAATGTCAAGCTTATTTAGTTTTCTTTGAAGGTGATTAGATATTAATAAGTTTAACTTACAACGGGTCCTAAGACAAGGTGAAAAATAAATAAAAAAAAGCAACTAGTTGATCCAAGCCAGGGTTCGATTCCCAACCTCTCCACCAACGGCCAAACCAGACAAAACGATAGCGACCGTTTGTCTACGTGTAGGTTTCTTAATCGAATAAGATTTAAGAAATAATGCTCTCAGAGGCAGCCACACTAAATAAAAATTCCATATTCTTCTCCAGTAGGGACTTCAACTCCTGGACACCTCTGTCGTCGGGACGCCTAGTATACCGTAACAAGACGGCTAGGACGTTGTCCTTTGTGTTTCCGCTCTGATGCGTCCTATGAGGTCCCGCCATAACAGCCTCACCCCGTCCCCATTTTCTACCACGTACCTTTGTCCGCAGAAAATTCTTCGTCTGGCATCGATGTCCTTTCGGATGGGCGCTCCTTTTCTCCCCCCTGGACTGTAATTAGCGTTACAAACAGGTCCGCTACTGTCAGACTGACCCAGAGTTCTGTGTTGTAGTTATT
Organism: Timema podura; assembly: GCA_033556935.1. NCBI lineage: Eukaryota > Metazoa > Arthropoda > Insecta > Phasmatodea > Timematidae > Timema > Timema podura. The sequence continues at coordinate 4,161,233 of JAVRXN010000008.1, read as the reverse complement.
GTTATACGGAATGGAGCACTGGAGTGAAAATGGAGGTGGGAAGAACGGGCGGGGTCTGCCAGCGGCTCAACGCAGGGATCCGGGAAGCTCTTCAGAAAAATAAAAGGACTGGGACCAACTGAAGGTGTCCTCGTCTAGGTACAGTACATTTCAAACACCGATAGTTCTAGGACAGCGGTTCTGGAGCAGTTTGGTCTCTGGAACACCTCTGTATATTTTTTGATATTGACTGCATTTGAATTTAAAACTTTGACAAATTCTGTATATATTTAATAATTAATTCAGCTTTAATCATAAATAACTTGATAAATAAATAAAACCATTACTTGTTAAACAAAATATATCCTTTCCATTTTTAAAGACAATTTTTCTAACGAGAGGAATTATATTATTTAATTGTTTGGCATATATCTTTAATATGGCTTTATAGAAGACAACTGGATTTGCATGCCTGCTTCTGAATTCAATGTTGCAATATTTGGTGTTAGTTGGAGGGTATGAAGAAAAACCAGCCCTTCCAAAGATCTTAAAGTCTCTAGGAGTCCAATGATCCAAGGAGTACACATTGATCCTCTAAAACACCGTCCCCAAATTGTGGGTCATTATAATTGAAGACAAAACGTTACTTTATTGGTTCAATAGAACTATTTTGGTCAAATCAATGTTGGCATATTTCTTTTATTTTATTATTTGGCAGCGTGTCCTACTACCTGTTGAAGATAAATGAATATTTACTAATTACGCTAATAAGTTAGGAATAATCTAGGTTAAATTTAAAGGAAGTGTACCAACATTTGCGTTGAGGGGGAGTGGAAAATCGTTTAGGAAAAAACCACCCACAGCACACCTGACCGGAATTTGAGCCCCAATATCCCTGCATTGACAGTCCAGTCTACTCTGAGAGTGACGCCTTAGACCATGCGATCACCAAGGTAGGTGTTGACACATTATTTTTTCCTGAAGCAGTAACTACTTGGCCCTTTTTTTTTTGGATCCAAATATAGATTAACTTTCTAAATCAAAGCAACATAATTCATCTCACTATCTAGTGTCTCAACTGTTTGTCTGCACAAATGAGGACCGTCATATGACAAGTAATTATATTCATTACATTGTATGTATTATATTATATTACTACTACTGTCAACATGCACGAGAAAATTACCCGCCTCTGTGGCACCATGGTCTAATGCGCTATTCTCTCTCGCAGTAGACTAGACTGACGATGACATGGAGATTGAGTTTCGAATCCCGGTCGCGTGTATCGAGGATGGTTTTTACAAACTGGTTTTCCATTCTCTCTCCACATAAATGTGGGTACACTTCTTATAAATAGAATCTTCCTCATCACTAAAATCATCATCGTAATTAGTACTATATAAGAGTATATTCCGAACAGGTTGTAAAACGCGGTGTTAAAAAAAAGTAGCAAATTATGGTGGATATATTAGAAAAGACATAAAAATTCAAATACTTGCCTAAAAATTCAAAGTGTATATATATATATTGTAAATATTGAAATATTGTGGGCAGAAGTGTGTTTTGGTCAGAACCACTATGTCAAGATGTTGATGTTATCAGCTCTGGATGGACAAGGTTGACTACTTGTAGAGCTAAGGATAATGGGGGGGGGGAGAATAAGAGAGGGTGATGAAATGGGGAAAGGGCAGAAGAGAATCAAAGTTGGAAGGGGAGAAAAATTTGTTAGGGGAGAGTGGATTCCATTTAATAGAAAGATATTGACTGAAAAAAACATTAGATAAAACATCAACCAGCAAAAAAAAATGTATTCTGAAAAATACGTCTCAAGTTCCATACTCTATGGTCGAGTGGTTAGGGAGACTCACTGGAGATGTAAATAAAGGCCTCAGCTATTCCTAGTGATAAAAAAGAGTCCAGAGTTAAATCCTTGACACGTTCTAAAAATGTATTGTCGGTGAAACTAGGGCTTCCCCTTCCACAGCGACTAATTGACGGTTTGAGGACTGGCTGCTGTGATTGACCCAGGTTAAGTTAATTTGTAAGTACTTTGTTGATATAATAAAATGGTTTGGAAAGTGAATTTTAATGATAAAATAATAAAACAAAAGAATAAGTTTAATTTGTGGTGGTGATTAAAATATGAACCACATGGGTGGATACAGCTAGCTAAGCATCAACTTCGTCTGATTTGGTTTGACAGTGACGGAGGGGTTGATGTTCAAATCCCGTTCAGTGAACTGAGGGTGGTTTTTTTTCCCCAAAAGTTTTCCACTCTGCTCTGCGCACATGCAAGGTTTATCTTTATTCTACCTCCCTCGCCCCTAGCCAACTAGATCGAGCATGCGGATGCCCGGATGGGTGGTAATAGTGGTACAGCCCAAGGTTCTGAAATTTCTGAGACCTACAATGGGTTTATTGTTTTAAACGTATTTTTCTTATTAGCAGGTTTAAGGTCATTTTGACTCGATGTATGGATGTTGTTGAAGCGAAGGGAGTATGAAAGGATAGGAAGTGTGGAGAAAGTTAATGAGAATGGATTAATTACGGAGATGTTTTCTGAGCTATATGCACAGTTTCTTGCCTACTTCCGTAAGGGTACGGCGTGATTAGGTATGGTCATTCGACCATCAAAATTGTATTGGGATAACTTTAACACGTATATAATTATAATATATAAATAGGGATCCAATGATTTCAAATCATTACGATTCACGAGTATAGGTCAGTCAACTTGCTGAGCCTTTGAAGTTGACCCCTCTCAGCCGAGTGGGTTTGACGAAGAAGTGACAAGCCGGAGAGAAACAGAGAGGTCGACGCAACATGAGCGGTTTGTGTCTCGCATGCTGGTATTATCCCCGCTACCACCGACCTCCTCGTGACCTCCTATTCCCCTGATACCTGCAAGCACTGAGTTCTCAGCCCTCCCTTTCAAGAATGGAAAAAGGAACGAGGGGGGAAGGGAGGATGACCGACTGGGATGGGCCACGTACGTAAGGATAGAAAGATGAAGATGAAGAACTCCGACAAAGTCTGGCCGCCCCAGTAGAGGTGGTGTGGTGGGTGAACTGTAAGGGTGGAATTGAGGGGGTTACTATTATTATAAGAGAGCTAGCTCTCCATCTAAACCAACACAAGGTCTAAGGACTAAGAAAGGTCGATTGGTAATCACGAGCTATATTCATTGTTATTTAATAACTCTTCATTGCAATGTTATTCTCTTCCTAAACAGAGGTTAGCCCAAGATCTATTGAATTGAATACAAGTTTCGATTCGTGTCATTGCCATAATACAAATTTACTTTAAATAAGTTTTTATTAATAAAAAACATTATTTCCATTGCTCGGAATTTATAACATAAAAAGGTTAAAAAATACCTAAAAATTCTAAAAAAATACCCAAAAGTTTTAACAAAAACTCATAATGAACTCACGACAAAATCAAAGACGCACTTTACAAATGAAAACTAAAAAATATATGGTATGCAATTAAAAGCCTTTGACAGCTATACTCTTTCTTGAATACTGCTAAGCATAATACTGATTTATAAATATCTGCCTCAGAAGTTATAGTTGTCCCCGTACCCCCCCCCCTCCCCCTTCCCATCACAACCCTTTACAGCCTGGTTGCAGTTTCTCTCAGGAATGTGTATTTTCCAACCTTACGAGCAAAGGAAAAAAAGTTCATTGACTGCTATGATCTTCTGATTCCAGCAACTGTGTTATTAAAACGTAGTGTTTGAGTATTTATGAATTTATAAAATATAGCAATTTTGACGTATACAGAAAGCAGTGGTGGAGCGTGATCTTTCTTTTAGTTGTGGACAAACAAAAATGTTGACCGTGGAATCAATTTGTGATGCAATATGTACTGTTCCAAATGTTTTAAACTTGTATGCATTTTCCATATGAATTGCATATTCCTCGTGTTTTTGTCAATTATTTCACTTAAATTCTCAGATCCTTACGGCCTACCATTGTCCACAACACATAACGAACACATAATAAACAATAAAAACAAAATAAGCTCTGTTTTTCTTTCACTCACAGTTAACCACAATTGTTTACCAAACAAATCATTAGAAAAATTTCTTCTTTTATTGCCATCCACCTGCGTAAATGTAAAGTCATTAGGCTGTTGTGGTCCTAAACGTTTAGTTTCAAGTTTTTCTTGCAGTTTTAATGAAGAAAGCGGAGGTTTTAAATCAAGAATCTACTTTTTTTAAATTTTAATTAACCATTTTCATGTTTCATCTTACCTCTTGTGTCTTAACACAAAGTAAAACACAGACACATGAACACCAAAACAAAATATAGACCACCTTTGTTGTAAAGCGGGTCGGCTCATTCTGGCTCTATTCGCTAGTATAAAGCTCTCACCAAAATGGTAGGAAGATTGACCTTTAGAGACATCTCACACTGGGTGTGGCTTTTCTGAGCGGGCCTCTTCACAGCTGGCCCTGCTCGGCTTCTATATTCAGTCACTAGAGCACTGGTGCAGTCTTCGCGTGACGTTTGGAGCGAGGAATGAATATTCTTAACTGGAACTCTGTATAACCAATCCAATAATTAACTGCGTGTAGAGAATGATGCTCCACTTCACAATAATGTTTCTTTCAAAATATTTTATAAAATAAAAGAGAGAAAAGATTTTTTTTTTAAATAATATTGGTGGGGCCTGGCCCTTACGGCCATACAGAATGTATGAGAGAATAATTTTTTGTATCATGTTTTGTTCCATCATTTTCCATTACCAAAACTACCTTCACAACTTTATTCCATGACACAAATGCATTTTCGTTCCATCGTGTGTTAACTTATAATGTTTGAGGCAGTGTGCATCCAGCCTTAAAAAATATAGTCAACCAATTAATCTTAATCTTTTTGCAGATGTTAACTTTATACCTAAATTTTTTTATAATTTGAAATATGAACTCACATGAACTAAACATTGTATTTTTAACCTCTTTTGTTATTTGTAAGGCTTGAAACATTTTTAACGTGTTTAATGTATTTTATTTTTAGACATATTATTACCCGGTATACTGCTAAATTTATGATTAATTATTTTTATTAAATGTGTTATGTTCACTAATTTGATAATATGTTAGTACTATAAATTTAACATAATTAAACTTTTTGATCTGTAATTTTGTTTTATATCAACCAACTTAACAAAATTTATCAATCAAATCTTTCTCTAGGTTTTTAAGTACTATATCTAAGTCTTATATTATAAATCAAATCCACTCCTTACTTTTAACTTGTTTAGAACGTTTTATAAAATGGTTTTAAAAGTATTGATATTTCATATATGTATACGTGATTAATAAAGTAGATAAATAATGTATTCAAATGTACTCTATATCGATTTATTAATGTGTATAAAATAATAACTTCTGTGAGCGATGTTGATAATGTAGGTCAGGCATTGAATGCGGACTGCGGACGTTTTGATGAACAACAATGCAGCTTGATTCTTCTTTTTAAAAACGTTGTAGGAATACACTATTAAGGATTATGACATTTGGGAATTATTTGGGGAGATCTAGCAAGTGAGGTTGCTGTACCAAGGTTTATTCTTTATTAATCAGATATTGATTGCCAAATATAGTTAAACCTGCGCACCAAATAAGTACACTATTTGGCAGTATTCAAGTATATGATCAGTTGTTTTTTATAATGAAAGGAACAGTTTTTTTAAATGTAACCCTCTTAGTATTTACAATTATTTGTATGTGGTCCTTATGATCAAACTAGTTTCACACTTGACACAACTCATGTAGGTCATACAGTGTAGCTAAACTATATTGTGGCCTAATATAGCTTTCTGCCGCAAATTACTTCACGGCCATAGATGTTTGCGTCAGGTATATAGGTAGTGGCTCCATATGCACAGTCTGGGTTCAGCCAATTTGTTTAGAGAAGCTTCCATTAAAGATAAAATTACAATCAGTTTTCGATGGAGTTTTACTCTTCTTTAGAACTGTTCTTTATACACGCAAACAAACCATGTATATTTTGGGAAATATCTGGAAAGTAAAGAAAAATTTATAATAAGGAACTGACCCGCTTTGGTGGTAACATTGTCTAAGTTGTCACTCTCGCAATAGACTAGACAGCTGATGGCGGGGATATCGAGGCTCGATTCCCGGTCAGGTGTACTGAAGGTGGTTTTTCCTAAAATGATTTTTCACTCTCTCTCTCTCCACGCAAATGCGGGTACATTTCCTCTAAACTCAACCTTCATCATCTCTAACACATTAACGTAATTAGTACATATGCGTATAACCCGAATGGGTAGTAAGACGGAGTGCAAAAATAAAAATAAAATAATGAACTGAGTTAGCTCATTGCCAGTGTGTCTAACTTTGATCCGCGAGGTCGGGGTTCGATTTGGTCAGTATCAAATAAACTCTAATCGAAATCTGGTGGAACCCACATCGTTGAGCACGGGGTATAAACGCGAGGCGTCTAATCTGGTTTTTAGGTAACGGTTAACTCAGGGTTTGAATCCCAGTAAGATACAGCACGTACATAAGGAAATAAAATACAAAATGGTTATGTAAATAAGGTAAATATAAGTTTTAGCTATAGAATTATACATTTATTTAGTCTTTTTTAAGTGTGTATCATCCCCAATGGACAGGCAAACGGCCATAAAAAAAACAAGGGATGATCTCTAAGAATGTTGCATGAGCCTACCTCCCCTTGAGTCTGTACTCCTTGGATCATCATACACCTACTCCATCATCTCTTTCCTACTCAATGTCCATCCCTCCCTCCCTCCCTATTGGTCGCGGCTCTTACAAGACATGGGGGAAATTGCTTCTGACCCATTTTAGGCTTCTTGTCATTTGTTCCGGAAAAGCCTACAAATTGGATTTGAATTGATTTTTTTTTTCAAGTTTTTTTAAAAAGAGGTGGCCTGAGTGGTATGGGAGTGATGGGGTGGAACATATCTGGTGGACCCTGGAGTTGAGTGGGTTAGTCCAGCTCTTACAAGTTTTCCTTAGATGGGAAGAACTTTTCACTGAAACTTGGAACTTGAAATACTCTTTGATAAAATAAGAAGTTATAAACTGAATTACATCCTAGCAGTGGTAATGGCAGTGGCGTGTAGTGGAGTGTTGCAAGGGAAGCAGACCTCGTTAAAACTGTACCTTGATCTGCATGCCTCACACGGGAATGTATTCCCCTCCTCTATACCTGACCAATGATGTTCTACTAAGGGGTGTTAACAATTCACAGGTACAGTTTAAACTAATGCTGCTTAACCTGGTAACACTTCAAGACACGTCACTGCCCTTAATGGGCTAGACTCTGACCTAGGAGGCCAGGATTCTATACTAAACAAAGACCAGAAGGGCTAGGTGTGAAATTGCATATTAATCTCTGATCTAGAAGGCTAGGGGTTTATCCCCATTTGAATGCAAAAGGAATTATTTTACTACCAATTTATTTTACCATTTTTTAAAACAAGTTGACCTTGTGCTCTTGAGGTAAAGTGCTCGCCTCAGGACCCGATGTTCTTAGGTTCAAACCCAGCCGAGTTCGACGAATTTTTCTTGAGCGATAAAAATCCGTAGCACAGCTTGCTTCGAAGGGGAAGTAAAACCGTCGGTCCCGTGTCGATTGTGGCATGTGAAAGAACCCTGGAAGTTATGTGGAAATACCTTTCCCAGCAAAGTTGGAGGGCCCTTTCACTCTCGCCCATAGAAATTCTCGTGTGCTGATATAATCAGTCGGTTCAGACGATGCAAGTTAAATACCTCAAACCCGCCTCGGTGGCCGCATTATCTGTAGGCACTATTCACCCAGTGGATTAGACTGCTCAAGACGGGGGTATAAAGGTTCGAATCTCGGTGGGGTTCGAGGTGTTTTTACAAAATGGTTTTACAAACTCCCTCCATGAAAATGCGGTTACACTCCCTTTAAATATACCCTTCATAATTCCTATATCCATTATAATAATTCGTAGATAAGCGTACAGCCCAAACGGGTAGTAAGACTTGGTGCTAAAAAAACCTTCAAATAAATAAAATAATATTTTTCTACGGTATTATTTTTTTCCCCACCAACTATTACTACCCGTTTAAGCTACACACGCATTTAATTGAGGCAAAGGGCTGGGGATGAGAAAGGATTAACTTAGAGTAAATGTACCCAAATTTGCATGGTGGGAGAGAGGGAAACCATTTATGAAAAGACACTCCCAGTATATCAGTCTGTAATTAAAACCTTAACCTACCCTGCACCGGTAGAACAGACTAGACAGGACTGACCTTTATTTCACGGTCCCGCCGATGCGGCTCTCTCTTACTTATTTAATATTCAATAAATGTCCAACAAGAGGTACTCGCCCAAGAACTTCAGAAGTCGAGGACAAGCGTTGATTTGAACCCAAATCGGTGGTCACGTGGAAAAAACCCTTAGACTCAGCTTTTTTGTCTATCAATGACAGGAGGTCGGGATTTTAAGTCTCACCCGAATATACTGATGATGATCCCACGCTTAATCTCCACGTAAATGTGGGTGCACTTTCTCTAAATTACAATTTACTACTCCCTGCTCTATTAGTGTAATTCAGAAGTAGAAAACATACGACCCGCGAACCACTCACGGATATCCTGCGGCTCGTTAAATATACCCTGATTTTGGTTGGAAAAACAGTTTAGAGAATTCAAACATATTTTTTATTTGCAGCCAACATTGATAACACTTTACCATGTTATTTGTGTTATTCTCTAGGTATTAATAAAATCTATCAAGAGTGACAGCTGCAGATTACATGTACTGGCGTATGAATACGTGGAAGTGTATCTATTAGCTTTTGTAGCTTGGTTCTTCCCTACAAAACTAAGACTGTACATATTAAAAGTAATAATAATAATAGTAATAATATTTAGCACCGCGTCTTACTACCCGTTCGGGTTATACGCTTAAGTACTAAATACGCTAATGGATTAGGAATTGGGAGGGTTGAATTTAGAGGAAGTGAACCCGCATTTGCGTTGAGTTTAGAGTGGAAAACCATACCCCCCAGTTCACCCGACCGAGATTCGAACCTCGATCTCCCGTCCTCGGCGGTCGAGCTCAACACGACTACGCGTTAGCTAACTACGCCACCGAGGCGGGTCATATTAAATGTAAACGACAGAGTAGTTATAGAAGTGATCAGGACAGATGGAAGTGGCAAATTAATTACGGCCCTAAACAAAGCCCAGTAGGCCTACTTGTCTAGTTCCGAGCTGTGCAGATCTAGAGTAAATATTCCAAGACGGTAAGGAAACAAAGTCTTGACGCTCTCGGACACGGGAAAGACTTCCTGCCACAGCTGTTGACAAGTTTCTATTGTCAAGGGATGATTATATTGGTGCTCAACTGATATTTTTTCTGGGGGTTGGTTAGGAGGATGAGGGCGGGTAGGAGGGCCCAAGACGCTCAACTTCACCCCTCAAAAGAAATCAGGTTTCCTTCAAGACGTTGATCGGCGAAAGGTAAAGAAAGATAGACGCGCCGCGTCGCGTCGATATTTGTGCGTGTCTTATTCTTTTGCTTGGGGGGAAAACCAGCCATGGGGAGATTTTAGTACCTCCAACAACCTTGGATTTGTATGTTGCTTTAGGTTGAGTTGGGACTGATGTAAAATGTATTACTATCATGAACCTATCTAAGATTCAATTTAGGAGGGAAGAGGGGCACAGGAGCGTCCCAAAGAACTCAACCGTATCTGTAACGCAGATAAGCAAATATTGGCCGGACACTGAGGAACCCAGGACCCTTGGCTCAGATACAAGGTCCTCCCGCCCCTTCTAAATCATTTTAAAAGTTATTTAGGTTGGTGTCGTGATATGTTGGGTGTTTAGTATCAAACAAATTATCCTCTAGGATAAGTTATCTTGTAAGTCGTGTGATGAGATAATCTTGAGTCTATATAAGGAAATATAAATATTCCATAATGTAAACAGGGTTTTAATTATCTATAAGAAAATAAAATTATAGGTTAAAGTTTGTTTCAGATACAAATAAATACATTTTTAGAAAGTTACAAAAGCTATTAGAACGATTTTTCATGTATTCATACGTCAAGCCTTGTGGGTTGCCAGTGTTGCATTTGATAAACAGTATGAATACCTGTGAAATAACACTAATAAAATAGTAAAATATTATCATTGTTGACCACAATTAAATATGTTTGTATTTTATAAAAGTTTATTCCTATCAAAATCCTATTCTAGATGTTCTCAAATTGTAAACATCATAATATAAAACAATGGTGGTCATACAGTCTAGGTCGTCAAATTAACCATATACTATATTTCAGGAGACAACGAGGTCGGGGCTCAAATCTTGGATCGGTAAATTAGTGGGGCTCGGTGATATCACCATGTGATTTACCACCGTGATTTTCCCATCTCCTCTCCTCGGTTGAGCGGGTACATTTACTTTAAACTGCCCTCCTCATCCGTACCCTGGATCGTACTTGTTAACAGACTAGATTATTCTTAGCACCACGTATTACTACCTACTCAGATTATACGCTCATGAACTAATTACGCTAATGGTCTTAAGGATAAGGGAGGTTAAATTTTTAGGAAGTATATCCGCATTTGCTTGTAAGGAGAGTGGAAAACCATTTTGTACAAACCACCCTCAGTACACCCGACCGAGATTCGAACCTCGACCTCCCCATTATCGGCAGTCTAGTCTACTGTGAGAGTAGCGCGTTAGACCATGCGGCCACCGAAGCGGGTGAATAGAAGTTAAATGAACCTCTAAAAATTTCAATTAAATATAAAATAAAACATAAAATAGAGATCAACAAACGTGAACAGATGGGTTTATTTTGAGCGACTTCATTGACAATTGAATTACGATGTGATGTCTGATTTGGCAGGAAATATGTTGTATTTTGTTTGTTTTGATTTATAAATAGGATTGGGGGGAGGGCTGTTTTATAGATAGTGCACCCACATTAGGTTGGAAAAGGGCTAATAAAACCCCTCCTATCACACCCGGCATTTTATAGCTTCACTCGTTGAATGTAATTACTCATGAACAATAGTCCAAATAGTTGATTGGCATTTTAAAATTAATTCCATGTCTTACCGCTAGAAAGCGCTAGTACTGTCGGTGGAGGGGGTCACAATATATTATACATATTCGTCATTTGTTTCAAGACTCCCTGTTGGTTAGGAGGGGGAAAAAAGAGAAAAGGAGAAGCTTAAGGATTGTCAGAGAAACATTTACTAAGGTTGGAAACCAGTAGAGAAATAATATTTTCTAAGAAACACATTATGGATGGGTGTTGTTTATGTTCTAGATTAAAGTTGATTTATAAATCGTGTGCTAATATAATCAGTCGGTTTAGAAAGTGCACGTTAAAAAAACTCAAACAAATGAAAAAAAAATGAAAAATGAGCCCCTGGTAATTTGCAATAAAGTATATTAGGAGATTAATGTGTCTAACAGTGTAGGATTTACAGAGAGAATACACCTCAATTATTTGAATATTATTTACGTGTATGTATTGTGTATGTTAAAACGGTGACCTTTATGCCACTCTTGCTCTGAGTACAAGCCCGCTCTTGCAAAGCATGGCTTCTTTACTCCTGAATCCTATCATCGGGTTGATGTGAATCTTCCTTGCTTTAAGCTGATGGTACTAGCTGAGATAAAAATATTGCAACTATTTTGATGCATAGTATGGATTCCCCCTTAACGGGCTGCTATATCACCAACGGGACATTTTCAATAGTTCTTGACATAGCTATGTATCTGTATCAATAAAATGAAGAATTTGTCTGTCATAAACATTGTGCGATATCTCCCGCCTGCATAGGGTCTACATTTTAAAATTAGTATCTCCCGTGCACAAACATGTGCACCTCAAAGCTGGAATCTTAGATTTTTGTAGAATTTTTTCAAATTTATTACTGGGTCCAAAGAAATAAAATAAATATATTTCTTTCTGCCTATTTGAAGCAAAGAAAAGCGTTTCCTGGATTAGTCACGCAATGGATCACTTGCGTGGTTACCCCGGGCAACGCTGGGTACTTCTGCTAGTTTATAATGAAATAAAGAAAACTACTTCAAAGAAATAAGTCAAAAAAATATTGAGGATTGCTTTAATGTACTGACGTACGTTGTCAGTGTTTAGAATAATGTTGTACTGACGTACGTTGTCAGTACTTATAATCAGTTTTAAAAATAATTGTAAGAAATAAGATTATCTGCGTGCCCTTAAGGTGGCTGCCTCGGTCAGTGAGACGATATCACTCAGTGTCAGATCACACGAATTAAAATACCATGGTCTGTGGTCTGTGTCGTTTACTGGAACTACTTCTCTATTCTGTCCAGGCTTATAATCCCTTTCGACCTTCACCTGCAATTACCCTTTGTCAAATCAATAGGAAAGAGGCGAAAGAAAACTACGAAAGTTCTCTCAAGGTAAAGGGGAAAGCTCGCTGCCAGTTCTCGAATATCTTAAAATTTTCTGTTGTGGGTGAATAAAAAAATTACTGTATTTGTTAAAGGAAGGCTACATACAGAGCCCTTTTCCATCAAGCCTTGTCTCCACACTCCACAAATATGCTTAAAAATCGTTGAAAATAAGCCAATGTTACATTTACACTTTTTTTTTTCTAATGATAAAACTCAAAACATATGGTTGTTAAAGAAAAGGAGCCCTGTTGGAATCTTTCGACTTTATTCCGGCGTGAGCCATATTTTGAAATAACGCATTGTAGAGTTAAATATTAAGTTAGAGCTGAACGGCTGAGCGGCCAGTTCTCATTTTACGAGACGGCCTCCTTAATAGCCCCTCACATCGCCAACTAACCGGGATATTAAATACAAGATTACGTTTAAATAAGAATCTAAATTGAAATGCAGTTTTCTTCCTTCTTCACTTGACAGTAACGAGATCCAGGTTAGTGAAATAGATCTTTCATTTTGAAATAATTTTTCAATTATGTTATTTTATTTTTGTAAAATGATCTTATTGTTTTAAATTCCCCTATTTTATAACCAAGATTCCAATTTACGGCCCTGCGATGCGTTTCTTGGTTCCAGCTGTATTACCTTCCTACGTCACGTGATAACCGTGGGTTGAGAAATTAATTGTTTTTTATATACCATCGCGTTCACCTGTTCAGGCTATACACACATAATTATGATAATTACTCTAACTGAGTAGGGATGAGAAAGGAAGCAGTTTAGAGGCAATATACCCGCATTCGCATGGAAGGAGAATGGTAAATCATCTAGAGAAAACACCCGCCTCGTCGTGTTGAGCTAGACTGCAAGGACAGGGAGATCGAGGTTCGAATCTCGCTTGGGTGAACTGGGAGTGGTTTTTTCCTAAATGGTTTTCCACTCTCCCTCCACGCAAATTAGGGTTCACTTCCTCTATATTCAACCTTCTCAATTCCTAACCCATTAGCGTAAATAGTACTTAAGCGTATAACCAGAACGGGTAGTAAGACGCGGTGCTAAATAAATAAATAAATCTAGAGAAAACTACCCCCAATAGAAATGACCGGGATTCTAGAGCCAATCTCCCCATGATTGGCAGACCAGTATAAGACCAGAGTGACGCCTTAGACCAGGGCTTTTAAAACTTTTTCCAGATAAATTTTTACGCTACCCCAGGTCTATAGGCATATAAAATAGGTAAACAAATAAAACATTTACTGATAATAAATCATAAAGAAATTTATTAAAAAAATAATTCTTTGATATATATACAATTTTACCATTTATTAAAGACAAACAAATTTTTGCAATCTGATAATATGGATGTGCTTGTTTATTTTTACATAAATAATTATATTTTGGTTGAATATTTGATAACGCAGGACCAGAATCAAGGCTGCAGTGAAGTTGAGTGATGCAACACGTTCGATTCTTGGTCATTGTGCGCTTAGAAACCTTTTACTCTTGCGAAATATTTCGCAACCCCCACGATCAGTAAAGCGACCCACAGTTTAAGAAGACTGGCCTTAGACCATTTGGACACTGAAGCGGGTGAGGATATAATAATTGAAAAATGAAAATACAATTTCTAGAGACTAAGTACTATATTTTATTTTTTTCCAAGGGTAAGTTTGTTATTTCACGTTTGTCTAACTGCCAAGGCTATTTACTTGCGAGCAAAAAAATTGTCATTATAATTGAAATACAATTCCATAAGTAGCTAACGTTTTTATATACAACCGTACTTTTTTTTTTCGTGTTTCGCATCTTACTACCCGTCCGGGTTATCGACATATTTATAATTAGGTCTATAAGGTAAGAATAAGAAAGGTATAATTTAGATTAAATATACCCACATTTGTGATGCGTTAGAGTGGGGAAACAGTTTATAGAAAACACTTCAGTACACCCATCCAGGATTTGAACCCTCACTTTCCCGTCAGCAGAAAGCCAGACCACACGAGCTTGATGCCCGAGTCCACATGCCTACAAATAGGGCCTATAAGCGTTTATTAAAATATAATAAAACGAGAAAAAAACACAACTGAAGGGTCGATGTTTTTGGAAGTGTTAGTATTCGACTGTCAGAGTTCATCGTGCGGTAAATATGACGTGGAGAGGAAGGGGGTGAACAAGTCAGGGGGGATGAGGGGGTGAAAACACTATGAATACTTGATCAGTAATGATTAAATAACAAAATTGGGTGGATGTGTTTTGCGTAACAGGGAAATAGGGTAGGTAGGGGGTAAAGGAAAGGCCAAACAGGGTGCGAAAACTGAGAAAATAAATAGATAAATGATGAAAGTAGTTAAAGAGACGGTGCGCGGGATAGTGGGTTATGATGAAGCTTGGGGTTGGGAAGGAGGGGGAGACAGATTGTTCTGCCTTACTTTCTCTCCATGGACTAAAAAAAAACCTCTCCTCACTCCCACGTTCTAGAAAAATTGTGTTTTAGTGTCAAGTGAAAAAGAAAATTTGTTTTGAATAGAATGGGTAAGGGACGGGAGGAGACTTTCTGTTTTTTACACATCCCATTTTAGAGAAATACAATCATAGTCTAAACACCCCAGGTAATATAGGAGGGAAAAACACATTTATAAATCACATGTAAAAAAACCACCTCCAATGGAACCTGTCAAGATTCGAACCTTGACCTTGATCATGGTGATAGCTCTGGTGTGGAAAGCACCATAACAGGTCCTGTGTTTACTAGACTGAATTAAAGCGAGTTCACACACTTCCTAAATATAGTGTTTAGTTAGTTTAATTACATAAGCCTCGCAGTAGTCTAGATAGCCTAAAATATATGCCACAGGTATCTGACTATCTTTAACCATATTTATTTTATTGTTAATGTTTATGTATCTTTAAAAAAACAACACTTTTCTAACTATAAACCTTTTCCAAACGGGTTTGTTAAGGTATGTAATAAATATAATTCTAATATGTTATATATATATATATCAATATATATCAATTTACGTTAGGTAAGAAGAAATTTTGAGCTAACTTATAAACAGTTATGATTTTTAATATTTACCTGAATCAGTAGTTGTGTATACTTGGGTTTTCCCAGCTGGATAAATCTGGGTTATTCAAATTTGGCACAACAAATTAAGGAGCTGGTAATATATATGTTAAAATATTGAAACAACATGTAAAAAATATCGTAATAAATTTAGTTCAGTTGGTAGCACATCTTTCTACTGAGAAAAGAGTCAAGGGTTCGATTCCCGGCATGGTCAAATATAATTTTTTGGTGAAATTGGAGCTTCCCTTTTCTCAGGGATGAATTAGGCCCAGTGGCCGGGAAACTGTGTGTTGTGTTTCAACTAGAATTAGAGTGCCTTTTAAGTCTTGAGCTGATTTAATATAATCAATTGGTTCAGAAAGTGCACGCTAAATACACAGTAATAATAATAGCACAATATATATTAATTTGAAATAATTACTTTAGTAAATGTAGTCAAATGTTAGAGGTGGGATTTAACTGTTGTCCTCGAAATCCAATATTTTATTATTATTGTTTTAGTTCCTGCCCCCGCCTCATCTCATCTGTGAGGCCCGGAGAGTGATGGAGACAATTCTCTCAGTTAGGGAGGGAAATTCCAGCGTCCGTCCTTGACAAAGTGCTCCACAGACGTGCTCTAAAGTTAGTGTCGATATGTCGGCCTAGGCCATCCCCACGTGGACACCGAGAAAATGTTCTCGAAATTCCTCATCAGTCACAACATTGAACGCGAAAAGAAACCATACAGTCTGTTCAATAAAATATGCATCTCTTTTATATAGTGTGGTTTTCAGACGCTCCTACCACACGTACTTGTGGTCACGTGGTCTAAGATGCTAGGCTTGTAATAGACTGGATTACCATTGCTCGAGAGGCGAGAAGAGTTTAAATTCCGCCCTGGTGTTGTGATAGGGTTTATCTCCATGACTTTTAAATCCCCTTTCCTCCTGGTTCGAGTCCCAGACACCGCTTTTTTTCTCCCCGAACGGGTACTCACTCTCTACCAGCGTGGATTCAGGTACATTTCTTCCAAGTTCTACCATTATTAATATATATTATTATTATTATAATAATAATTATTATTATTAGCACCGTGTCTTACTACCCGTTCGGGTTATACGCACTTACGCTAATGTGAATGGTAGGGTGATTGTGAGATGAAATGGAGGACCTACAGTTTAACGTGGAATCCGAACCACAGTGGAGGCCTGGCATTCCACACATTCACAAGTTGTGATTAATACACGTCTTGTCAGAGGTGAAGGAAGGGTTTGGCAATCAGATAAATCTGTGCCGGGACCGAGAACTGAACCCCGGACCCTCAGCACAGAAGTCTGACACCTTACCTCTAGACCACCAGGTCACCAATATATTATAGTAAGCGTATAACGTTGCACTTCTTTCACCCTCCTCATACTGTATCGTTAGCGTAGTTTTTCTCAGTGCTTTATTGAGCTATCCGGATATCACTGTCCACGTACCTAGTGTGGATATACCAACGCATATCACTATATTATTATCACCACATTCTACTAACCGTTCAGGTTATACGCATTTATTATCTTTACTCTAATGAGGTAGGGATGAGGAATAAAGCCTTTTAGAAGTAATATGTCCACATTTGCGAGGAAGGAGGGTGAAAAACCATTTGGGGAAAAACCACCCTCAGTAGACCCGACCGGTATTTGAAACCGATCTCTAACAAGAGTTCCTTCGGCCACTGAAGAGTGTCACTGCACTATAAATATGGTCACAAAAAGTCAGCTAGTGACTCAAAGTGACCCTGAGTCTAATACAAAACAACTGTCACTACCTGTGAGGGCCTTAGCCCTTCAACAAAACCGCTCTCCTCCCCCCCCCCCCCCCATCCAAACACTCCCCCCCACCACCCCCGTAATCTCCTACAGTGAAGAGACGTGGGGAAGGAATATTCCCCAGACGACGCCGAACAAAGACCAGGGCTTCACAGGGGATTACATGGACGCCAAGACGAACAAAGACGCTCCGGCGAGATTCGCACGTCAATATAGACCAGTGTGAAGGGCGGCCGACCAATTAGGTCCACCTGAGAGACCGGGACTTAGGCCCTGACCCCCCAGATGGGGCTGAGACAAGAAACGCAGTTTTACCAGGACACTCATCAAGTGAGTCCACAGGGACAGTCAGGCGGGAAACGATCGAATTTGAGATAATTGAATGGCTCAACTTCTTAATAACCTCCGTGGGACTTAGCCGCGTTAGGACTACAGCTCACGATTAAACCCCGGTACCAATTCCATTCATCCGCGATAAATATTAATAATATTAATAATAGAGAGGGGATGGTTGAATCCTATGGTATTAGAGATATTCTAGATTCGTAAAAATCTCAAAAAAGTATCTCGGATATAAATTATGAAAGCCTTGACTTTAAATAACAATTTTAAGCAATTTATACCTGTTTTAGCTTATGTGGTGCTGACTGACAGTTCACAGCTGAATTCTGACAGTCAACATTTAGGTATATACCTAAATTTTGACTGTCAGAAGTGACGACTGCTAAAGACATGTTTTTTGCAGATCATATGGTTTGGCATAGGGATACATAATTTGGTGTGGTAGCTTTTCAAAGCCGTCAGCTGTCAGTCAGCACCACATAAGCTAAAACAGGTATAGTTACATTTGATATACATAGACATTTGTATTTTGTAGAGTAACAAAATAACAATAAAAAAGGTACAAAACTGTATTAATATAATATCTAACTTAATAATACCCACTTCAGTGATCACGTGGTTTAACACGCTACTCTTGCAGTAGGCCTATGATGGGGAGATCAAGGTTCGAATCTCGTTGTGGTATTTTGAGGTTTTTTCAAAATGAGTTTCCACTCTCCTTCCACGCAAGTGACCTATTAATATAATCTCCCTAATCCCTAAAACCATTAGCGTAATTAGTACATAAGCGTATAACCCAAACGGGCAGTAAGATGCAAATGCTAAAAAAGTAATTTAATAAAAAAAAGTGTTATTATTTTTGTTTAAGACATAATCGACATGTCAAACAAAATAGCATGTGTCAGTGGCCTTAAACAACATTTACTAGAATATATTTTAAATAGTTTCATTCTAAATAAAAAATGTAGGCCTAGCAATAAAAATACACAGATTCAAAGATTCGAAAGAAAATTTTAGAGATTCGGAATCGAAAAATACAGAATCCGACCCATTTCTAGTTAATATGAACCTAATTATTTTCCAGAGTTGGCAATGGGTCTGAGAGACTGACTTCAGATATAGAAGACCTTGGCTCCATTGCCGGCCGTGTTAAAAATAATCTTATATTTGAGTATGATAATGATTGGTCTATTACTGACCAATTAAAATTCCTAGATCTGGTACTGTGTGTGTAAGCTAGGCTAGTTTGTAAGTTATGTAGCTATGTACAAGGTTATGCATATTGCCAGGTAAAAAAATTTTACAAATTGTAGGGGGGGGGGGGGGACAAGAAAAGTATTTTTAATGCAATTAACTTGGGGTCGGCGACACCAAATGACGGCACTACGAGATCTCAAAGTTGGCGTTGTATGCACCTTGGGGGTAGGCAACACATGCAGCACGTCATGCAAACCAACACAAGCATCACCGCCACTCTCTCCACACACAACACACACACACACACACACACACACACACACACACACACACACAACTGACAGCCGAAGGGGGTGTTCGGTTCGCTGGTTTTCCGTCCAAACCCAAGGAGAATGTGTATCAACAAGAATTGGCAGCCACATATAACTAGTAATTACTTTTTATTAGATTTAAAAAATAAGTAATCACTTTTTTTTAGAACAATGGACCTTGCTCACCTCCCCTCCCCTTCTACCCCCCCCCCTCCCTACGGTTCCCCACCCCTGCCTGAGTTTCAAATTTACCTTTTTAAATTCTCGAAACAATATTCAATGAACCGCACATTAAAAAAATACGTTTTTTTCTCATCTCTAGGCCAAAGTAGACCCGCCTCGGTGGCGTAGTTGGCTAACGCGCTAGTCGTGTTGAGCTCGACTGCCGTGGACGGGGAGATCGAGGTTCGAGTCTCGGTCGGGTGAACTGGGGGTGGTTTTTCCTAAATGGTTTTCCACTCTCCCTCCACGCGAATGCAGGTTCACTTCCTCTAAATTCAACCTTCCCCATTCCTAATCCATTAGCGTAACAAGTACTTAAGCGTATAACCCGAAACGGGTAGTAAGACGTGGTGCTAAATAATAATAATAATAGTAATAGGCCAAAGTAAAATTTATGTTCGTCGTAATGTTTGCTTACCCGTCCACATTGTTGAAACACGTTCGTTCTTTGATGGTTCGTCGAGATCCCGATATTGGGCTGATCGGGGGAATGCGCGTGGCTTTGTTGCAGACTCGCTGGAATGTTGCAGCACTTTGCGAGGTTCACCATTCCGCTCGCCGGGGTTTACGAGGTTTTATGTTTACCTATTTTCAGGCAATTCACCGCCTGTTACTAGTCATAATGTACAGTACACCGCACTCCCTTTGCTATTAGCTCAAGATTGATGAGTTGCCTGAGTTTCCTATGACACAGGTGTATTCAGCGGCAACTTTGACGTCTCATAGCGCATGCAGATAAAAGTGTTAGGTTTGCAAAACATCCAAAACTAACGTAAAAGCTCGAGTATGTACTACTGTACGTCAAGAGTGAACAATTACTAAATAACGTTTGGTTTAATATCGTTCATTTATTTATTATCAAAATGTAAAAATCTTATAATGCTGGCATATTAAATGTTCTATCAAACCGTAATGGTGACAAAGCTTTATTAATAGATATTGCATGAATGTTAAACTTTGGAAGATGAAATTATATATCTTCTATTTAAGTTAGGTATGTATAAAATTACTATTATTAATAATGATGATTATCTTTAAAGTAGTAGGTGCTGCTACTACCAACTAAATGGTCATACTAATGAGTACTCACTCAGTTTTATTAATTTGTCCCATTATGTCGGTAATACTAATATCGTATAAAGATGACTCTGACGTTATATGACGCAACATTCCCTTCCTGTTGGATCCACATCACCTGACCATAAAGCGAGCCTTGTCCCTACATATATTATTATGATCTGCTCTACCGTGAGCTATTTAATATCCAAACCCCCTCATACACGGCCAGGCTAATAAGTTACCAGTCGACACATACATAAAACGATGCCCGACAAATTATCTTTGGACCTGCGAGCTAAAGTGGACTATGTCAGGCTGGAACACGCGTGTAGAACACAGGGCTTAACTAAAAATGAGATTAAAATGTGAGCTCGTGTTCTAGTGTGTTATAAGGTGAATAATAATAATAATATTTAGCACCGCGTCTTACTACCCGTTCGGGTTATACGCTTAAGTACTAATTACGCTAATGGATTAGGAATTGGGAGGGTTGAATTTATAGGAAGTGAACCCGCATTTGCGTGGAGGGAGAGTGGAATACCATTTAGGAAAAACCACCCCAGTTCACCCGACCGAGATTCGAACCTCGATCTCCCCGTCCTCGGCGGTCGAGCTCAACACGACTAGCGCGTTAGTCAACTACGCTACCGAGGTGGGTTATAAGGTGAAGATTTCTGTATTTGACTTTAATTTTTTGGTAGATAAGGTTATATTTTTACCCGCATCGGCGGCCTTACAGTTAAGGCATTATAATGCACTTGGTTAATTTGAGAATTGTCCTCATGGTGATACCAACCTAAAATTGTGTATGCATATTATTATTCCATGGAACAAATAGGATAGGTTCAAATCGCGGAAAGGTGTACGAAGGGTGAAGGATTGTCTCGCTATCCACGCAAATTTGGGTACATTTCCTCTAAATTTCTCTTCCTCATTTATACCCCATTGTTGTGGCTAAATTCTGATATTCCGGATGGTTGGTAAGACGCGGAGAACAAAAAAAAGTATTTTAATATGTGAGTTGGTACATCACATTAAAATGTTATACATGTGTGCTGCTTACCATGTCTACCCCACAGTCTATTAATGTTGTTTGAGATAACTCTACACCTGCACCTACTAATAATCGACCTACGTGGTCATAAACCTGCCCATGATTACACATCCATCTACGGGTTCTAAGATGTGATTGAAGAGAACTAGTGTTAACGTCGGTATTTTTGCAGTTTTTATGGGAAAACTAATTTTTTGCCAAAATAAATAGAATATTGTTTCACTAGATGTATTTAGTTTAATTTTATAGACTTATTAATCTCAACAGTTTTTAAATATTTGTCATGAGGCTATTTACATTTGGTGAGAAACTTTTTAAATGAAGAGAAAAATTTCCCATCCAATTGCAAGATATTCATGATAAATACTCAAGAACTTTTGGTATTACTTGAAGAAAATTAAACTAAGCGTGTCCAAACCCAGATTTTTATAGGAAGCCCACTTTTGACCACCAACACTGATTGATTTGGTACTCTATAAATATGTCTTATTCAATTTATTAGTCAAAAAGTTAATCATAAAGTTATCTAAAGTGTTCAATAATACTTCCTTATGGGTTATTGTACAATTTATCTTTACATTATTAATTAAACGAAAAAAGAATGTAAATACAATTGGAATATTCCCCTCTCCCCTCATAATTGTGGCAGCATGAGCTAGAAATTTTCAATTTACATGCTTACTATGAAAATCAGATTGTATTAAGCAATATTTTATTCATTGAGTTAAAATAGATTTTTACAAAAAAAACTGCAAAAGTACTGGTCTTAACTCCATTCCACCTTAATATATCTAGATCCGGGGTGGGCAGGACTGTCGCCAGTACCCTCAAGGGGTGAATTGGCCAATAAAAGTGTGGTGAATTTGAGTTTGCCAGCTCTCACAGTAAAATAACCTTTTTACTGACTGCTTGTGTTGGTTGTAACTTGCTATATTCCTGCATGAAGCATTCCACATGGCCATTGAGGTGAAGATATTCAGCCATTGTTTCTGTTGCTTGTCAGACAAAAAGATTGTCAAATTTCTCATTAAATTGTCTTACATTTTCAATTTTAACCATTTTCATCATTTGCATCTGAGGCCGTTGTATATGAGTACATGTTTTGAATAAACTTGTTCAAACAGTGTGTGTTTTAAATGTTCGATTGAGCAATCTAATTTCTCAATTGTTACATAGTGTGGCGAACTTTATTTCTCATTCGCCAAACTTGGGACTACATTGACAAATATGTTGCCCAACTCTAGTCTAGATACTATTTAAATATCATGTACCGGCTGTACTTGTGCCACTGTTGCTGAAAGCATTCTCTGTACGTTAACCCACGGCTCATTAATAAAGGAACGCCTGTGACAATAATGACCGACTGGTGTGTGTAAATTGTAGCGCAGAGAATTTCTGCCTTCCGACATTCCTGGCCCCATTCAAGGACACCTCTCAGAGGAACAGTGACATATGTCACACTGAACTCTATATCAAGAATCAATAGCCCCCCCTCTTGGTTTCACGGTTATGGCTTAATTCATACATTCTCTGAAAGTGTAACGCAGATCAGACATTTGACACGCTCGCATAAATGTCTCTTACCCACGATTCGGTCCACCTAGAGGATTCAGGAGGTTTGGAGCGATATTATTTTGGGGCCCCTCTTTGAGACAAAATAGTTTAAACCATTTATGAAATATTTAAACCGTGTACTACATGAAAATATTATAAAAAAATGTCCTTCCAATATTAAGCTACATTATTTCACCGTAGCTCTTCTACAAGTAAGAATCATATGTACCATAAAAATCATGTTATTTTAAAAAAACTCACGCAGAGAGGTTAAGAGTTCACGACTGTGACCTGTAACTCTGAAAATAAATCAGCTGACCCTAGCAACTATGAATACCGCTTCAGGTATTCATGTTGTGAGACAAGGCAAACACCCAGAATGGAGTCAGGCTCACCTTCTTTTGTGGTCACGTGATATAAGTTTCAAGCCCATATAGTCTGGTCTACCGGTGACGGGGAGTTCAGGGTTCACACCTCAGCCATGTATGATGAGAATGTTTTCTTATTAAATTGTTTCCCACTTTCTCTCAAAGCAAAGTTCAGGTGCATTTCTTCTAAATTCTACCTTTCCCATTGGGTAGTAAGACAATATGAAAACTAAAAAGGAAATACTTCATATTCTGCCGTTTAGTGGTGTTGTATTCAACCCATACATAAATTGGTCCACAATCAAACGCTAAAGTGTTCTAGTCTCTCGTGAAGTAGTCTCGTCTGATGATATTCCAAGTTAAATGTTTATTCCACCTAACTCCATTCGTTCTAAATCAATACAATCGTTTTTCTTGAAGAGAGACAAATATATAAATACATATACATGTGTTAATATTGTCATAACATTATAAATGTAGAGTGGGGTCCCCGTTCCACTGATTCAGTATCCCGAGTTTACCGCTGCACAATTTTATTTATTTTTAATAGAAGAAAAAAATCTTTATAAGTCACAATGCCTAACACAATCACCCTTCATCTCCTCATCGTGGCCATTGTGGTTTATCAATATACACCGTGATCTATCACATCACTTTATCATCTCATCACTATCATCACATCAATCTCGAATCCTCGAATCTCCCCGTCCTCGGCAGTTAAGCTCAACAGGAAACTAGCGCGTTAGCTAACTACGTCCCTGAGACGGGTTACACTTTATTATTATGTATTTTATTTAATGTTGGTTATGTCTTACCGTGAAAAATTTATCAATTAAACTTTACCGTATTTATGTGTTTACATGAATATCACGTTATCTAATAGTTCGGTACTATCCGTAGTTTCACGTAACCGCGGTAGATCTAGGAACTTAGTACCTGCGGGTATAGGGGCCCTACTGTATTTAGTAAAATTTGCACTATAATTTGCATGGTAAAATATTGTGTTGAGCTTCATGAATCCAGTGGTTTTTTTATAGCACCGTGTCCTACTAACTGTTCAGGTTAAAGTCTGTTCAGCGTAGGAATTGTTTTCTGAAAGGCCTTTTTCCCTACCAGAAAATATATTATATAGTAGGATATTCGTAGGAAAAAAGACCTTTCAAAGAGTAATTCCTACCGTGAATGGAGTATACGCTTCCAGTAGTTCACAGCTAGGTTATCGCAGCGCTCAAATTTTTTTTTTATTTAGCACCGGTCTTACTACCGTTGGGTATCGCTTAAGTAACAATTACGCTAATGTTAGGAATTGAGAGGTTAATTTAGAAAGTGAACCCGCATTAATGCGTAGGGAGAGTGGAAAACCATTTAGAAAAACACCCACAGTTTAACCGAACCTGAGATTCAAACTCGATTCCCCGCCTCAGGTTGCTCAGACGCTCAAATTATTAAATTGTATCAATTTAGATTCTCGTGACCCAGAGATGAGGGAAAAGTATCGTGATAGTAAAAAAATCTAATTTGAGAACCATTGAACCATGCAGTCATCTTGCACCACTGTACCATTAACATGTCTACTAAGCCAGATAATCCCAGTTTCAGTTAACAACACGGCCAAAATTATTAATAACTTATGTATTAAATTGGGATTCCGCCTTTCATAGTGATAAATTGCTCTGTGTCTGTTCTAAAATCAAGTTAATAGGTCATACGCAAGTTTCTCTGTCGATTAATATAGTGCAAGCTAAATAGTTATTTTTTAAAACAAACTAGTTTGTAAATCGATCAGTTCAGAAGGTAACCTACAAGTTGAATAAATACTTTTACGACCTACAACATTTATCACACGGACAACAGGTCATAGGTCTCGTATTGTATGTATCTATGGTGATGGGGGGATTGGGATTCGAATTCCGGATGGTATGATAAAGTGTTTTTCACAAAAGATTTCCACTTTTTCCATGAAAATACAGGTAAACCTCTTCTGAATTCTACCTGTCTATTCCTAGATTATAGCGTAAATATTCGGATAAAACAGATGAGTAGTAAGACGTAGTGTATGTAAAATAACAGAAAATAAACTTTGTCAGAATTTAGGTAGAAAAGTAAGGTTAATAAATATCAAAATATGTTTTTGCACTCAACATTGTAAATATATAAATAATTATTAAAATTACCACTATCTATTTTTTGTATTGATACTATCAGTGACAAGCTAAAGATGAAGAAAAGATGATTCGGCATGAAAACAATTCTAGTAAATGTTGAACTTTAGTTAAAGTGTTCTTATTCTTGGTTTGATGACTTTTCCTGACAAGGTTTACATCTCGTGTGATTGTACTGAGGTATTTTTTCCTAAATAGTTTTACACTAGCCCTCCTCACAAATGAAGGTACATTATATTTGTTTATCATACCTACCTTCTTCATTCCAACCTTCTTAGTGTAAGCATGAAAATAGCTAGTCGGTTTGTAAGACGTGAAGCGCACACACAAAATAAATACTAAAAAAGTTAAAATAAATGTTGTATTCTAATCTAAAAATAATTTTCTAAATGATGAATCCTCAAATAAAAATTAAAAGTAAGAAAATAAATGTTCATTTAAGTGTTAACTGAACTGTGACGTGGCAATAGCCTCCCCCCCCTCCTCCTTAACCCTCGGCACACAAAACAAACAGGTGTCCCCACCCATGTCACCGCTGTTTCAATATTCCTACAACCCCTCCCTGGAGGGCATCGGGACGCTTGGCGTCGCGTGGGTATGTGCCACCGCCCTGGTTCCCACACTGGTCTTGCACACATACACCACACACACACACACAACACAATACACAGTGGGACTCATCCCCCCCATTTCCCCCTCACCAAGCACGCGACCGCTGAGCCTACTCCAATAGCGCCCTTCTCTTCCGCACCGTACTTTACCAGCAATCCTTGCACAAGACCACAAGGGTGTAAAACTGCGCGCTAACAACAAACATAACACTTACACCCTGAACACACGGACATAGCTCAGTAAAGAATTAGGTACAAGTCAAACATGTAAAATATTACCGTGTGAAAGACATCTACCATGACGACTATTAGTCAAACAAGTAACTATCATTGAAACTTGTGCGTAATTTGGTAGTAGCGCAGCTCTTAGTTGTCAGCGATGTTTAAGAACAGACGCATACGGAGAAGCTATATAAGTAGTCTAACATAGGCCTACACATATTGAAAAGTGATTTACCTGTCTTTCAAACAAAACTAAAATGAAATATCTTCGTTTAAAAAATTGTTCATTACTAGTGGTTTTCAATTAAATTCATTATATTCTATACCTTATATTTTAATATATTTTATTTATTGTAGTAAAAACTATAAATATATTTATAATAAAAGTATACAGTTTGTTTCAAATATTCAATACACTCTGTACACACCAATTTTTGGGAATGAATAATAATTATTATTATTTAGCACCGCGTCTTACTACCCGTTCGGTTATACGCCTAAGTACTAATTACGCTAATAGATTAGGAATTGGGAAGGTGAGTTAGAGGAAGTGAACCCGATTGCGTGGATGTAAGTGGAAAACCATTTAGGAAAAACCACTCCGTTCACTCGTCGAGATTCGAACTTGATCTTCCGTCCTCAGCAGTCTAGCTCAACACGACTAGCGCGTTAGTAACACGCCACCGAGCGGTGGGAATGAATATGTTTTTGTTGGTAGCATCAACTATTCTCAAAACAAGAATGAACAACCTTACATTTTGAAAAAATATTTTAATAGTTAATAAGGAACGAATTATATTAATAGTAGAAGAATTCAATTTTAGGTAAAGTTGATAAATATGTCAATCTAGCATAAATAAACATGGATATATATGATGCAATATAACAACCGTATAGGCAACAAATTAAGTTTATGAAAAAGTTTGGTAATACAATCACAAGTCAATATATTTGAAGAAATAAATAATACAATGATATAAGTCCCAATCAACATCTAAAAAGTTTTTAAACATTTTTAAAAAAATATTAAAAATTGTGAGCTTTTGAGTTAAATTGCTTTTAGCCAGTAATATGACAAGATACTCCAAACATGTATATGTTAATTGCCCCGGGTTGAAATGGGAATAAAACAAAACATATATAAATTAAGAATTTTTAACAGAAATGAAAAAAGTCATGGCATATCTGATAAACAAATTATCGCATATTTTGACGTGATGCAATATACCCTTGATTTGTAAGATCGTTTCATACTTGACAAGATAGCGGCAGAATAATACATCGACCAGAACAAGAATCTCAATGTATTAATGAACGAAATGCAACAAAATTACATTAAAATATTATTTTGAAATCATTGCATTTAACAAGATGGCTATAAGTGACTTAACTTAAGGAACAGGAGTAATAAATGTTGTTTTAAGGAAATGTAACAGAAGGAAAAACTACCACGATAAAGTGGAATCTAAGCTAATGTGTCGGTCTGAGGAAGAGGTTGGTTCAATGTGAGGATATTCAATACAGAGATGTGGGTTGCTGGTTAATGGGAAATATTCAATACAGCAGACTAGAGGTGTGCTGTTCAATGAAGATATTCAATACGCAACTAGGGGTGTGCTGGTTCAATGGGAAGATATTCAATACAGCAGACTAGAGGTGTGCTGGTTCAATGGGAAGATATTCAATACAGCAGACTAGAGGGTGTGCTGTTCAATGGGAGGATATTCAATACAGCAGACTGGTGGGTGTGCTGGTTCAATGGGAAGATATTCAATACAGCAGACTGGATGGATGTGCTGGTTCAATGGGAAGATATTCAATACAGCAGACTAGGTGGATGTGCTGGTTCAATGGGAGGATATTCAATACAGCAGACTAGAGGGTGTGCTGGTTCAATGGGAAGATATTCAATACAGCAGACTAGAGGGTGTGCTGGTTCAATGGGAAGATATTCAATACAGCAGACTAGAGGGTGTGCTGGTTCAATGGGAAGATATTCAATACAGCAGACTGGTGGTGTGCTGGTTCAATGGAAGATATTCAATACAGCAGACTAGAGGGTGCTGGTTCAATGGGAAGATATTCAATACAGCAGACTAGAGGGTGTGCTAGTTCAATGGGAAGATATTCAATACAACAGACTGGTGGGTGTGTTGTTTTATATTTGAATCACAGGGCGAATTCACTCGAATAAAATGGCTTATTAGCAGCCATAAGCTATAATTATCATATATACATTATTCTAGAATCTTACAATCAAGATCAGACTCCTGTATTACAATTTGAAGGGTTCAGACAAGAATGCTCGTAAATGCCTTGTAAAGAACCAACGATAATGTCTCTCACAGTCTAGCCAACTGAACAACAAATAATATCCTTCAGTTAGTTCGATGTTATTACACAACTTACTAAACAGTTACTAAACATTGTTGTTAATAATCACGAATGAATTTGTAGGCTACTCTCAAGTTTCTCAAAGTAATTTACTCTATGTGTAGGCCTACTATAGCCTACAACCCACATACAGTAATACGAATTTGAGCATCTAGAATCATTACCGTATGTAAAATCGGTTTGTTTTATTCAGGGATGGTCCTAGGCAATTTGGTATCCCCTGTGAACTGTAGAATGTGGGCCTCATTGATTTTTTTAATAAACGATAAAAGCATCCCAATCACATAACAAGTTAGATAATATGAACCAGACTAAACAAATAAATGGTTCGATGCACCACAAAGAATTTCTCCCGATTTTATCATAAAATATACATTTATTAAAAACGCGTAAGGTAATTTGTGAAACAAAATGATAAGTTTATACATTGTTGTAGGAACACTCCACCAAGGATATTAAATGAAATAATATATTAACTTACTCTATGGCGTTAGCAACGGGGAGCTCTGTTACAGAAAAATTGAAAACAGATAAACGTCTTTGTCTAACAAAGAGCATAAGAATCCATTTCATTTTCAGACCTGAATTAAAAAATGTATATATTTGCTTATTAGCTCAGAAATATTTCAAATAAAATATTTTTATCTCTAATATTGATACAACTTTTCAATGGTAAGTTTTCTCGTATCCCAAACAGTTGTGGAGAAATTATGAGAAGTGGACATTTGGCCTGATGTAAAGTAACCTCAACTTCATTTTCACGAAAAAAATGAGAGTAGCTTTCGTGTATATAATGATAATAATCAGTGTTTAGATATAAAATTTAATCAAAATTGTTAAAGCGAAATTCGAGAAAATTGATTTATTTTTATTTTTGCCCTTCAGTAAATTACCCTTAAATTTAGCATTGGATATCTAATTTCAAAAATCTTTCAAGTGGACCTTATGAAAGCCCCAGATACCAAGTTTTGGCCCAATTGGTAAAACAGTTTCGGTTCTAGCCCAAGGTACAGACAGACAGACGGACAGACAAACATACAGTCAGACGGAATTGCGAAAACTACTTTTTTGTTTGTTTCAGGGTGTCATGAAGCATCGACATTTATCAAAATCTTGAGTTATATTTTTTTGATGATCACAATACTTTCTCTCCGATGTGTCGAGATAAAGTAAAAACAAAACAAAATTTAAAAATAAATATTTTAATATGAAAAATATTCACCGATTCCAATTTTGCTGTTGTCAAGGCAATGATTCAGAAAACCCCACTTCGTTGGGATTCCATGTAAAACGGAATCATCTATCCCGGTTAATCGGGTATCCCATATTAAAATAAGTTTAATTTAAATTGGTCCTTAAATGATCGTTGAGTTGAACGTGATTCTTGCATGATACAAATCTATATTTTGTAGATTGAAAGGTGAATTCAATGAGTGTGCTCGCTTGCTACGAAGAGCAGCCCCCCTCAACCCCCACTGGGTAGTATCCAGCATCCAATCAACCCTAACCTCGCTATCATCCCTTCCAAGCTCGTGATTCCACCCTCTACATCCCCCAGTCCTGTGACCGCATTCCTCAACCCTTCCCGCGTGCGCTGTGGCGACCAATGGTGGACCAACCACCCCCTTCCCTTCCAGCATGGCCGACCCCCCTGACTTCAGGACACCGGTGGATTCATGGAGAGGAGGGAAAGTCAAGATAGATTAAATTGTTGCATATAACACCTTGCTTATTAACAAATTAATACAAGGGGTAGTTAGGAAGAAGACTGATTTAAAGGGTGTGGGCATATACAAGTGCTAAAAGGGGGTGAGAAAATTACAATTATAAATCACTTCTAGCGCCCAACCCGGATTTAAGGGAGGCCAGCCGGGACTAATGTCCCAGGACCTCCACAAATTCTTGCAACAAAATAAAATCTACTCGCTTTATAAAGTGGAATCATGGTAAGATCTTAAAAACTTTGTATCTTACCAACTTTTTACATCCATTAATGTGTCCAGCCTGTGGCCTGGGTCAGTTTTTGGTTCAAGTAATATATTTTCCACTGCCAGCTGGCTAAGACTAGGACATGGACAACATCATGTCCCCGGATGTTCATTCATTACTGGGAAAGGGTAAACCCACATTTCACCAAGGATACACGTTTCTGTCGTGCCGGGAATCAAACCAGGAACCTTTATCTCGGTAGACAGTAAACGCTACCAACTGAGCTAAGTTGTCAGACTATTTACAACAATTATGTTGATTTAAATTTGTTTCAGACCAAATATTACTTGTTTACTAGTGGCACGTGTGGAAAACAAATATTTTAAACTGTGATTTTCAAAATAAACAACACCCCTAGATTGCAGTGAATAAATAAGGAACTAAAGATCTAATTTATTGTGATGACAATAATTCCTTATTTAAGTATTATCTTTATTTAACATTGAACTTTTAACCAACAAGGCACTCGCTTAGCTGGCCCCGTGGTCTAACGCGCTACTCATGCAGTGGACTAGACTGCCGATGACGGGGAGATCAAGGTTCGAATCTCGGTCTGGTGTACTGAGGGTGGTTTTCCCCCAAACTGATTTTCCACTCTCCCTCCACACAAATGCGGGTACACTTCCTCTGAATGTAACCTTCCTAGACCTTAAAACCACTGGTGCAGTTAGTACATAAGCGTATAACACGAATGGGTGGTAAGACGCGGTGTTAAAATACCAAACACTTAATTGTTGCAAAGATAAGAATATAATGTTGAAATGTTGAAAATAAACAAGCTTTGTTTAATGTTGGGGCTCCAATTTTGTACAGTGCTGGAGCCTCCACAGCTCCAAATACGGCAGTGTCCAGTGCAACCGGCACAGATTATAGCCCGGGGATGAGCTTGCTGCCCTTTGAGTTGTTCGGTGTGCCCTTTTCGCACGTTTCTTTTTATTATGTAACGTCATTGTTTAAAAACTATTCAACCTCCAACGTTGTGTATTTTAGTTAGTTAAAATTACAATAAATCGTTATTTTTAAAGCTTACTGTTAAATAAATCGAACCACTCTTATAGATATCTATGATTGGCGCACTACAATATTTTTGTCAAGTTTACTGCAAATGAGATATGAAGAATCCTTGAAGCAAGCAACATGCGACCTCCCAATGCCAAAAAATTCCTAAGCTCTGCTCTAACCGGTATTGCAATCTAACGGTCAATGTGAGTGACGTAGACAATATTAATTTCAATAACTTAAAGTAAAAACACTTAATTAGCGCCTTCAATTAAAAAAAAAATGTGGTGTGGCTGTGTCATGGACACGGCCATGTGTTGTACGTGAATACGTTTAAACTTAAACGAACATCGTGGCTTCTCCGAGTCAAAAGTTATACTAATTGCAAATCTCGATACGCAGCAAAATAACCTCAAAATAGCGGCGCTTCCCCCTCCACCGCGCGCGATGCGTCACTGTTCTCGCTTATCGTAATGAATTCTTTGATCCTTTAGCTATCCAGTGGTATAATTTAATTTTGGATGTAGAGGAAAGATTCGAAACTACAACACCAAACTGTATCCCCCGATTTTGTTATCATTAGGTTTTTTGGATTGCCCCCGTATGGTAGCAAATTTAAAGACGTATTCACGTCAAAAAATGACAATAAATTGATTTATATGTTAAAAAAGGCTTGCAAATAAGCACAGAATATTTAGAGGCCCACCAAAAAATCTACAGGTCTACTTTTCTTACCTGATTTACTGCTTATAGCCAGGTTGGCGTGATTTGTTAATAAACCAGTTTTGAATGCATTCTGTTGTTGCCAATGATTAATTGAAAAAACGCACGTCAACAAATTATCGTCTAGCTGCAATATCCAATATAGACAAATCTTTGAAATTTATAAATACTTTTATCAAAGAAACACAATATAAGAAAATTTTATTTTTTATCTAAGAACAATATCACATCCTTTTCAGAATTCGGCAATTTCCAAATCGTAAATATTTTTAAACAAAAACTAGACCTTAAAGTAAATAGAACCAACACAGTTAATGCAAAAGGCAATTAGATTAATTATAAATCTTGTGTTTCAAATTATTATTGTTTTTTAACACAAACGACGTTACGATTCCGACGATCGTCACTCAACGCAAAGCTACCGGGGTCCTGGGTTCACTAACGGGAGCAAATAGTTGCGCTGGCGCAAGTTTGAAAGATGTGCCCAAATCCCTATTCACTAAAAGAAGCAGGCGCAATTTAAGAGCCTTTTATTTGCCACCACTCAAGAGTAGGCGCAACTAATAAAATCACGATTGTCACTCTAATAAATTTAAATGGCGGCATATTATCGGTATGGCTTGAAATACAATAATTAGTTAACTGTAATTTAATTAATAATAAAGAAATTATAATAACATAAGTCTGTTGAGCACAACATTTGTTTTAATTTAGATAGTGGTAAAAATAGCAATTACCTTTT
This sequence comes from Timema podura, assembly GCA_033556935.1. Taxonomy (NCBI): domain Eukaryota; kingdom Metazoa; phylum Arthropoda; class Insecta; order Phasmatodea; family Timematidae; genus Timema; species Timema podura. The sequence goes on along the minus strand of JAVRXN010000008.1, from coordinate 4,128,002 downwards.
ATTGTTGAAACTTTACATTCAAACAAGGCAATGGCATTTCTTGCATTATTACAAAATAAAACGTCAAACAAACCACGAAATGTGTAATCTTTGTCTAGATCCAAAGAGGTTTGTATTTCTCAAAGTCCAAAGACATCTCGCCACTAGATATGGCGGTTAGTATAGATTTAAAATAAGTTTGAAAGTTTCTATCAATGTTTTATTAATGGAACTTAAGCTTTAAACTAATAATATTAATAAATACTAAATAATGTACTAATATAGTTTTTGTAAGGCACCCAGAAAGAGGCCGCTTCTAATTTTATTGCTAAATTACAAGCAAAATATTTAGAAATCTTTGTATTTGTTGTCATTTTCATTAGAGATTTAAAATAAAGTAGCCTTGGCTTTGAAAGTAAACTATTCACAAGGATTGGTGGAAAAGAGCAAAATTGATGACGTTTATGGTGACGTCACCATAATATTGCCACCAATTTGCGCTTTGTTTAGTGAATACGTAAATGGATCAAATAATAAGGCGCATCTTTGGGAGTGAACAGAAGTTGTGGGAGTGGTTTTTTGAGGACGTTTCCATTCAAGCAGGTGGCGCCCTTAAACTAGTTTTTTTCTACTAACGTAGAGCCTGGTTGTATATTCTCTACACGCTCATTAACTTTATAAATATAATGTTCTAATTCATACGACTATTTAAAGTGCAGCTCCAGTTGATTCTCTACATTAATAATAATAATATAATCCACATGAACCACTTTCCTGCCTGATACTTTCCTCTCCTGTTTGGACCTTCCCCCGCCCCCTTCAGCCTGAAAAGAGTGCGGGACTGCGGGTTACAAGCGACCCGGTAGTAAGCGGCTTACAGATTGGCACACACAGACGCGAGCGAACACATTAAAATCACATCAAATATGCATATCGGCCGTACGGCACGCATGGAGGGCTTGGGAGGGGCTTTACTGGCTCCGGGCTTCCAGCCACATATTGCCCGCTGAGCCACCGTTGTCGGAGTGAAGGGAGGGTGGGGGTATTTCGAGAGTGAAATTCTCCGCACTTTAGAGACGCGTAATGTGGTCGGGATTCAACGGGGAATTTTTTTTTTAAACAAAGTGATGCCATCAGGAATAGGTCAAAGAAACCGCTTTTATAGTCGGATCAACATAAGTTTGGGATTTACTTGACAGTCCAAAATTTCCTAAAAAGTAGTGTTCGTCTGTCTCACAAGTGTGTTTCAACAGTAAGTCTTGCTATCCGAGATATCCGCGTTCAACTACACAATTGAGGTAGAGATGAGGAAAGGGGAGAAGGAGAGGAAATGTAGCAGAGTCACGTGTAAGGAAAGTGAAAAGTCATAGACGAAAATCCACCCCTTGTTCATCTAACTATTATTTGAACCTTTATCTATCCATTACCGGCAAACCAGATAAGACAAGCCAAACGTCTTGGTCCGCGTGTTCATCAATACACCACAGTCTGTATGCGTACCTTGTCGGAGTGACAAGATATATTTGCGAGACGGATAAATGCGTGACAACCTTTTAATTAAGATAATCTTACCTAAAACCACAATTTACAAAAGTAGATTTTTTTCAAAATCTACTTAAAACACGCGTGGTCAAATTTTACTTAGTTGCATAAACCTGCTTCTGTAGTCTAATGATCTAAGAAAGGGGCTCCCAACGGGGGGTCCCCGAACAGTCCTGTTGAGGTCCATGAAATCAATCTAGATTTTTAAGCTATTGTGTATTTTTATTTTTAAAACATGTAGAATATTAGCTAGTATTCCCAATTTGATTAAACTCTTTTTCCCCCCATTACTGTCCAACTAAACATATTTTTTTCATTTATTAATATGAATGTGTTACGTAGCATACTAGAAATGTGTATGTAGGTAATTAATTTCAGCTCGTATGGTGGGGGGAGCGGGGGTGGCCAGAGGTGCTGCGGCTAGTTATCATTGGCATCAGGAGGTACACCATAAACAAAAGGTTGGGAACCACTGGTTTAAGGCATCACTTTCGTAAGAGATGGAACTACCGATAGAATCAGAGATAAGGGCTAGAATCCCGGTTGGGTTGTACCTAGGGTGGCTTTCCTTAAAATTATTTTCCACTCTCCCTCAGCGCAACTGCGGGTACATGTCCTCTAAATTCATTCTTTCTCATTTCTACTACATTAGTGTAGTCGGTATATTTGTGTATCGCCCAAACGGGTAGTGAGACGGCCTGAACAATTTTTGGGTATCATAGAAATATTAATGATAATAAATCAAATGTACCCAAAAGTAATAATATAATATAGAATTTTTTTAATCTTTATAAAAACTTTCATTGTTCTAATTCAAAATACCATTTAAACAATTATATGTTATTTATAAAAGTTTGTTAGTAATGCAAACGAATAAACTAAATAAACGGTACGGTGTACAACACAGAATTTTGCACCTTTACCTAAAAAACGGAAACACGTCCAGCTCGAAAGTTAAGTGAAATGAAATAATATCCATTGTTACAGAATTATAAAGGAAGGTGACCTGGTGGTCTAGGGGTAAGGTATCAGACTTCTGTACTGAGAGTCCGGGGTTCAATCCTCGGTCCCGGCACAGATTTATTTGATTGCCAAACCCTTCCTTCTGACAAGATGTGTATTAATCACAACTTGTGAATGTGAGGAATGCCAGGCCTCCACCGTGGTTCGGATCCCACGTTAAACTGTAGGTCCTCCATTTCATCTCACAATCACCCTACCATTACACATTAACGTGTGTGTAACCCGAACTGGTAATAAGACGCAGTGCTAATAGTAGTAGTAGTAGTAGAACTATAAAGGAAAAAAAGGTATTATAGTTCACCAAAGAGCATTAATGAAATCACAGACAATGTTACATAAACATATTGAAAAAAACCCATCACGGTTCAACAAAAAGAATAATAGTTCACCAATCATGTCGCCAGTAATTAGGTACTAATTTTGCTCTCAATTTTTAAGAGATACACTAATTTACACCCCCTTTTCGATTATATTTGATTTTGGGGTTCGATCATTTTTAGGTTTTTATTCGTCTACTCTACAAAATTACAATTTTCTTTCTCACAAAGGAGCAATTTATTCTTTCTATTAGTTTTGTAAATTTCAAGAGCCCACCCCTAATCTCCCGGCCTCCATTTTACGAGTCTCTTATATAAATATGTTCCTGATTATTTTGAGGGTAGACTACTAGTTCTGTAACGTTTACATAATTTATTTTTAAGATCATTCGATTTACCTAAATTATTATCAGATGCCTTATCAACGCTATATAAACCCGTGCCAAGGAGGGAGTGGTCTAACTGTCAAGTTAATTTAATTTAATTTTAGCACCGCGTCTTACTACCCGTTCGGGTTATACGCTTACACTACAGTACTAATTACACTAATGGATTAGGAGTTGGGAAGGTTGAATTTAGAGGAAGTGAACCCGCATTTGCGTGGAGGGAGAGTGGAAAACCATCTAGGAAAAACCACCCCCAGTTCACCCGACCGAGATTCGAACCTCGATCTCCCCGTCCTCGGTGGTCTGGCTCAACACGAATGGCGCGTTAGCCAACTACGCCACCGAGGCGGGTCAAATGTCAAGTTAATTTTAGTCTGGTTAACCCGGTGTTCAGGGTTCTAAACCCAGTTGGGTATGTTGAGGATGGTTTGTTTCCCACTCTGATTCTACACAAATGTGACTACCAATATGCATTTCTGCATCGCTCATTCTTATCATATTGTGGTTATTAATATGTGTGGGTATTATCCGGAAAGATAGTTTGACCAGGCGAAAAAATAACGCTAGGTTTGAGTGCTTAATTAAATATTGATATAAAAAACTTAATTTAGTTATGAAGGCTAATACAGAATGGGAAATAATTAATACTCAGTTTAACCTTACAATGAAGGTGAGTGTTTGTATATTTTTCTATTGTTTGACGAGTATTATTAATCCTATACTTCATTTTCATTCCTCTATGTTATATCTTTGAATAGTGCTCCTTTTATCTAGGTTCTCTATGCCTCGAAATTGAATTGTTTGTTGTTTTGTGATTCTGATTGTTATTGTTGAGGTTTAGTTCTGTTTGTTTGGTTTTGTCATATATTACCTTAACCTTCCCCATTCTTGGAGGCAACAAGACCATACCTGGACCACTATATATCTATTGTTTTCCCGCCAAGTGTCGCTGGCGTGGTGTTTTTAGCTTTGTTGATTTAATTGTGCCGTGCACGGAGACTCGATCGAGACAGAAGTGATAAGGTTCCGTGAACCTTCACCCGGAAGTGGTCTAGTTTTTATTCGTGTGTGTTATTGAAGAGGACTGCGCCAAGACACTACCAGTCATACCACATAAAGTGAAGGTGAGTTGCCTCTATCCATTTCCTTTCCACCATACAGTCCATTTGTCCGTGTTGGTAACACTGGTCCTCCAGAGGCTTCTTTCGTTTTCATTCAATTGTAAATTATACTACACAGTGAGTAACGTACTAAATATGAAAGAAAGTTTCAAAATTTTAAATATATTTTCTTTTTTTTTATGAATTTTAATATTTTATTGAAATTAAATATTAACCTCACTGGTGGTCACGCAGACAAAGGCATCTAGTTCGTCTTGATTGAGATGGTGAGTGAGGGGAGGAGGGAGGTGGGGCGGGTGGGTACTAATTTCCTCTCTTGTTAACGTGGGTGCATTATGTCTTTTCTAGGAATACTGTACTAACTCTACTGATTAAACCATTATACACACCATATGTTTAAACGAGTAAATTAATAGAGCAAAATTTAATAAGAGGCTGTGGCTTTTTTGTTTGCACGGCGTCTTCTTTCCAAAAAAAGACTATTTTTTTTAATTAAGCTAATAGGAAAGAGATGAGGAAATCATAATTTCTAGAAAATGTACCCTCATTTGCGTGTGGAGGAAGCGAAGAAACCGTGTAAGGAAAGTCATCCTCAATACACCCGTCAGGGATTCGAACCCTAAGCTCTCCGTCACCAGCAATGAGCCTGACTCCTTGTTACACCCTCCGATCCAGGTGGTGGCTGTTTGTATCCCGTGGGGGAGGTTACAATCAGTCTGTCCATCTTGATTCAACGTCCGCTCCACCCTCTTCGGTGGCCACATAACATGTCTTAGACTAGACTGCTGATGACCGGGCGAAATTGAGGTTCATATCTCTGTCGGGTGAACTAAGGGTGGTTTTACACTCTCCCTCCACGCAAATGCGGGTACACTTCCTCTAAATATAACCTTCCTAATCCCTAAACCACTAGCTTGATCAGTAAATAAGCGTAAAGCCCGAACGGGTCGTAAGACGCGGCGCTAAATAAAACTTCCATCCCATTCTTCCCTTTGATTTGGTTTAGCACCCCTAAGTCCACCCCTCCACAATTTCGACCTGCAACTATTCGGGAATCCATACATCACATAAGCCCTCCCTACACGCTGGAACTGTCTTGAACTAACTGTTTGAAAAACATCAACTAATTCAACTGCTATACGTTCACAAGAGGATTAGTTTATGGAGTTACCTGCATGCAATGGTGGGAAAGTGGCCTGGATGCCAAACGCATTGAGTTGGTTTGCCGGTGTCAGCGATGTCCAGGCTCGAATCCCAGCTGGATGTACTGGAGTTATCTTTTGTTTAAATTGTTTTCCACTGCCCATCCACACAAATGTGAGTACATTCTCTTCTAAATTCTACCTTCCTTATTCCTACCACAAAATAATAACTAAAACTTATGTAAATAATCCTAACGAGTAGAAAGTCGTGGTGCACGGAAAATATGTATTGGGCCTGTATAGGCCTATACATAGGGTTACCATAATTTATTGAGGCCATATCCGGACAGAGGTCTTTCCGGGGTGGCTGGGGGGTATGCAATAACCCCCAGGGGAGTGTAGGATCCTTTTTTTTGAAAATTAGGTACTGAAATCTGCGTTTTTAGCTATCCTGATACGTGAAAAATGTTATCAAACTTAGCTTGATTTATAAGCTTTTTAAATTACAAAATAAGTACTATGGGGTTAATAAATTACAAATGTATTATAATTAAGCCTTTTTAATACACTATCACTTAAATTCCATGAAATATTTACATACAGTAGATAACATAAGTGTTCATATTATATTCTGAACTATTCAAGTACTTTATTCATGCTGCAGTGTGACCAACCTAAGGTACGGCGCAGAGTAAAATTCCCCAATTTGGCCACGTTTTCGGTTCATATTAGTAAAATCCGGACATTTCTCAGATCCGGACGCCAAACCGGACACGTGTTCCAAATCCGGACTGTCCGGACGAAATCCGGACGTATGGTAGCCCTACCTATACATATTATAGATTTTATGTGTATACAAGCCGTGCCGGTCAGTCTTGCCTTGTCTGGCTTGCCAGTGACGAGAAGGCTAGGGTTCAAATCCTGCATGATTGTTTGGAGGTTATTTCACTAAAGAGTTTTTCCCACTGTTACTACATGTAAATACGAGAGGTCCAGGTTCGAATTTGATCTGAAAATATGTTTTCTCAGTCTCTTTAGACGCAAATTCAGATACAATTCCTCTAAATTCTACTTTCCTCGTTCTTAGCCCATGAATGTACAATTCACTCAGTTTACCTTTAAATATAGTAAGCTTACCTTGATATTGTAGGTTATGAGATACGGCCATACTGTAATCGGGCAAGGTAAGAGTACTATCTCTCAGGATAAATTGAGTGTCCACATGTATAACTATCGTACGGATGGGTAGTAAGACGTTGCACACCATACAAAGAAGCTGAGTTATTTAATTTCTGCCCAAAGGGGGACACAATTATGGCTGTTATTGGGGCGAATGTCTGTTCCATTACACCGGAATGATGGCAGTCATTCCCTGCGAGCCAGTAATTGCCACACAAAGCCAACAAGAGCATTGAGAGAAGTAATTGCCAGTACTGAGGACACCTATATCCATGACGAGGGTTAGTTTGTGCGCATGCGTGGTGTGTGCGACTATTAAGGGGGGGGGGGTTACATCTTACGCTAGCTTAAGTCAGTGGTATTCAACTTTTTTTTGTTCGCGTACCCTCAGATATATTTTCTCTTTAACTGGGTACCCCCAAAATTGTTGGTGCCTAATTAATAGTGCAAATTACAGTAGACCGTCAATAATTTGGACTAATTGTGGATCGACCCAGTACGGATAATTGATTTTTCTAGATTTTTGAAAATACAGTGCCTATAACAAAAATAAATAAATAACCATAGACGTGATACTTAGGAAAAATTCAGTGTTAAGTTAGAAATATTTTCACCTTATTTGCACAATGAACTTACACATTTTGTTGTTGTTGATAAATATCACAAATTCTGAAGGAATATAAAAAGGCAAAAATCTAACAATGGAAAAGGTCTCAATTTTTTAAACAAGGGTTGAGGTGCGTTTTTTGGCAGCCGTATCTCTGATATTGATCTCACTGTGGCTATTTTTGTAAATAATATTTTTTCTTGGTCATCCGGATTTTTGACGTCTGAATTATCGACGCTCTACTGTTTTCTATAATCTGCGTTATACCTCCACGAAAATGCTGGTTCATTTTCTATACATTCAGCCTTCCAAATTTATAGCCTACTCCACTGACGTAGTTAAAATACGAGTAGCCCAACCAAGTAGTAAGACGAGATGTAATATAATAATTTTGAAAGAGAAGCCAGACCATTTAACGTATGAGTCACCAGCAGTACAATCTTTTTCTCCCTCCAGAAGTTAGAGAGAGATGTTTGAGGGGGTGGGGTGGGGGTGGCAGGAGGGTGAGTTTAGTGTCTATCAACACGCATCACTAGACACGCGCCATTCATCGTTTGGAGACACGCCGAATTCTCACATAATTCGGTCAAACGACATGAATGGTCTCCGGGAACGTTGGATTGGAGGAGACCCGCTAGTTAATAGGACCATGGCACGTTTAATGGCGATTGTTTCGGTCGTGATGAGAATTCCCTGACGCTCTACAGATACGTCATCCCACCTTGGCATGTGTCCTACTACTCACTGTTCTGAAAACATTCATCCATTTCTACCAGTGTTTCTTAGTTTTGGTGATGGAGGACCCCTAATGTGGAAGCTATGCGCATTGAGGGACCACCAGGGCTTTGGGAGTAAAGGGTGGAGGCTTGGGCGGTGGAAATAATGTAGAAAATACATTATTTTTAACTAATTACATTTTAGGACAGTATACAGAACTATTTAATTTATTAAATAAATGTTGAAAACAAATATCATAATATAATTACATTTCTTTTAACATTCTAAACTTTTTTTTATAAATAATTGTTCAGATTTGTTGACATAAGATTGGTAAAAAAACTACCTTTTCTATATGACTTGTAACCCGCCTCGGTGGCGTAGTTGGCTAACGCGCTAGTCGTGTTGAGCTCGACCGCCGAGGGACGGGGAGATCGAGGTTCGAATCTCGGTCGGGTGAACTGGGAGTGGTTTTTCCTAAATGGTTTTCCACTCTCCCTCCACGCCAATGCGGGTTCACTTCCTCTAAATTCAACCCTCCCAATTCCTCATCAATTAGCGTAATTAGTACTTAAGCGTATAACCCGAACGGGTAGTAAGACGCGGTGCTAAATATTATATATGACTTGTAGGAAAAAAAAACTACAGCATAGGATGGATATTTCACATTTAATCTTTTGCATTTCAAATTTTTGTATCACATGTGATCAATATTCTTTAATTCCTTATTATTCCTGAACTTCCTGGAATCCTGTGGACCATTTGATAGACTGCCGCGGACAACACTTTGAAAAATACTTATCTACACCCTTGGAGTGACGACCTCGTGGTCTAAGACAGGTTCAAATCCTTATCAGGTGAAAACTATGTATCACTGTGGATTATTTCCCATCCTGTTTCTAAGATAAACGTGAATAATTTAATTAAACTATCTTCTTAAGCCTTAACATAAAATGTAGACTGTTAGGTAACTTTTGTTTTAAAATGTTAAAACTAAAAAATTAGTGATTAACTTGCTATAAGTAACACAACAATTAGTTTAGTACAAACAAATTTGTCACTTGCCTTTAATCAATTTGCATAATTAAGTCATTAGAGGCAAGGCCGTAACTAGCCAATAATTTCAGGGGGGTTTGGTGGGCACATCCCCCAATTGCCGGAAGCTAGAAAAAATTCTAGATGATAAACAGTTCTAGAAGCTATCTGAAGTGTTTTTTATGGCAACAAAGCCCCCTAAATTGTACTTGTATCTTAATTTTGATATTGTTTGAATCATAAATAAAGCCATATATATTTTGTTCATAAAATTTCAGGGGGTTTTGAACCCCAAAACCTCCCCCTGGCTACGATCTTGATTAGAGGTATTATTTAAAACAAGATATAACTAAACTATTGACACGTCTTAAATTAATCTAGTGAATATATTTATTGAGCATAATTATTGCTATATTAATATTCTTACATGAAGAGCCTTTTAGTAAATATAAACATTGTTTTTTGCAGCTAACATTAATAACGTTTTAATAATGTGTTATTAGTTTCATTTAAAAAGCTATTGATCTTTCCTATAAAAAGTGACATTTTAAGTTCACGAACTTGAATTATGAATATATGAATCAACGTTTATGACGGTCAAAAGGTTTCCTCCCACCTGAATCTGATGTACCAACCAATAACACACAGATTCTGCTATGTGAGCCACCAGCTACAATTCTTGTTACGGATCTATGCGAATTATAATTAGGTCTCAGCTGTCCGTATTTGGTGAACCTACTAACTAATATAGAAAGACAAAGGGGAAAAAAGTGTATTTTAAGGAAATTCACGACTCATTTTTCTAAATGATAAAATGATAAAATTTGCGGATAGTCCAAACGGGTAGTAAGATGTGGTGCACAGAAAAATATAGTGTTGGTACATTTTCTCAAAATTTTACCTTTCTTAACCCTCCATAATTTGGTAATAATAAGTACTATCCGTACGGGTAGTGTATCGGGTGAGAAAAAATCCAAAATCCACCAAAGTTATTAATGTCCTAACCTATGGCAAAGGGATGGAATGGACTAATTTAGATGAAGTTCACCTGCATTAACCTAAAGATGGTAAAGGAAAATAAAAAGGTGGAAAACTACCACCCGTGTATCTGACTGAGATTTGAGAACTCAACCTCCCCATCCTCGAACATCTGTTATTGTGGGCCTGATGACTTAAACAACGTGATCATCAGTGGAAGTAAAAGACTTCTCCCAGGGACCAACACTGGATTTGATTCCCGGTCCTCTAGGCAAGAATCCAAAGTCAGTCCCATAATATTCAATTACTCCCGACACCTTTGCTGGGTTGGTTTTGAACTTAGGGTTTCTGGTTCAATTACCAGAATGGTCACATTTTTTATCATTTGTAAAATTGAAGTTTCTCCCTTCAAATAATAAATAAATTGCCAGGGAATTGGGTGCTGTGTTGTTCTAGAAATTAGTTTGTAGGTTTGTTCATAAATGCACGAAATATGACATTCTAAACTGGCTGATTACTGATAGACCTATCAGAGATTACAGTGTATTACGGTGAACACTGAATATAAATAATGTCATGTGTTAACCCTTGGGTACGAGACAGCCTTTATATCTCAGTGGCACACTAAGATATTCCCGGGTTCGATCACAGTGTCCAGGTGTCAACTTACAATATGTGAATAAGTATTTTGAAGGCAGTTGTTCATACAAATAAATTTCATTATATTTTTAATTTGGTTAATTTGTCGTCATATTCTACCATCCATGCGAGCTATCCAGCAAACTTACATCAAGAGGAAGGTAGACATTTAAAATGTGTGCCCACACTTCGTGTAGGTAGAGTGAGAAATCACTATGGGAAAAACACCCTTATACACCCAGCCGGGATTTGAACCTTAGCCTCCCTGTTATCAACAAATCAGATTATATTAGTTTGAACGCCTCAGTTCATATGCATACCAACGCAGGATTTAAATGACTTTTAAATTTGTTTATGCACACTACACACGAGTCAAATTATGTTTTTTATGTCTTTCTCATATACAGTGGAACCTGGATAATTCGAACTTGAAGAGACCAGAAAAAAATTCAAATTATCCAAAAATTCTATTGAATAAGTTTCTTAAAAGGAATTCCCTTTTCCACTTCCTTTATCACCGATACATTTTCGGCCAAAGTTATAGATTTATAGGACTGTGGCTTGGACAGTGACATCACGAAACACACACACACACACACACACAAACATACTGTACAGTAGTACTAAACAAAACTAAAACTAAACAACAAAACAAATAAACTCGCACGTCACAAGAATATCGCTACGACCAAATCACTAAGAACAGGCACGTAACCACCCGAGAGGTTCGACCTTGACTAACGGATGTACAGAACTGTACGAGTAGACAAAGACGTATGTGTGAGCGAGGGAGGGAGAGGGGCGTGAAGAAGGGTACTGACCGCATTCCAACTTTGCTCCCCTGTTTCCAAAAATATAGCAACAAGGCACCGCAATTAGAAGTAGGAAAACAATACTGCACAGTACATTACAACTTACGAAAAATTCGAGCCAACCAAAACAAAATTCGAACTATCCACGATTTTTTAACATGGTTTTAATACAACATTCTCGGGACCGGGCAAAAAATTCGAATTAAAGACTATTTTGAAACTACGCAAGTTTGAATTAGTCATGTTCTACTGTAATTTAAAATGGTAATTTTAATGTCCAAGGTAGCTAAGAAATTCCACCACACCGTTGGCACTGAGGTATTCTAACCTTTGAACCTTTCTTCCGCAAGGGGGAAATGTATCGTGTTTAGTGTGGCGTGTCTTACTTAACCTCCTCCAGGGGCTATAATCACGTTTCCTTACCACTCACTGACAATTTCCTTCCAATTCATTTGAAACCTGTGAGAACAGTCTGGCTCAAAACAACAAGGCCGTTGCCAGCCAATAATTTCAGGGGGGGTTTGGTGGGCACATACCCTAATTGCTGGAAGCTAAAAAAAAATTATAAATGATAAACAGTTCTAGAAGTTCTCTGAAGTGTTTTTTTTATAGTAAAATAACCCCCTAGCTGCCGAATGCTTGGAAAATTTCTAATATTAAACACTTTTTGAAGCTCTGTGAAGTGTTTTTTTATGGTATAATAACCCCCAAAATGCCGAAGACTAGGAAAATTTTAAAAATATTTAACACCTCTAGAAGCTCTCTGAAGTATTTTTTTTATGGTAACATAGCCCCTAATTTGTACTTGTATCTTAATTTTGATATTGTTTGAACCATAAATAAAGTCATATATATTTTGTTCATAAAATTTCGCGGAGGGTTTGAACTCCCAAACCCCTCCCCCCCCCCCCCCCCCTCAGCTACGGCCTTGCAAAACAATAAAAAAGGATATGGTGAAACGTTCGTGGTAGCGCTTCGGTACCGAAGCTAAGGGGGAGGGAGGGTGTGCATGGGCATATTGCCCCAAACCCGATGTCTTTCTGGGTCAAGTTTTAGGAAAAATTGTGCAACGGTTTAATCATGATTCTCGCGACCATTAACTTTGAAAAAGCTTGATTAATTACATATTTTACTTGCATAGCTTAATATTTCTTTATATTGTACATATGAGTCCAATACATCTATAATATATTGTTTTATAGTTATGTAGGAGAAAGGAATATAAATGTAGCCTATTTATAAGCGAACCTTTAATTCAAACAAGTTTCGATGTTTTAATCAATCAAATTATGACTTTGTATAGAAACAACGATTTAAAAAAAGAGAAATAAAGATTAGGCTGAAACAATGATAACTGTATATTTATTGTGTCCATAAAATTGGAATATTATTGGCCAGGTAATAATATCACTTTCTAAGGAATAAGGCTGGAACCAAGACATTTTCTTTACTTTGTTTTAATTTTTTTCTTTAACTTTTTTCAACTTTCTTATATACAAACAGAGCCTATTAAATAGTGGCTCAATGGTAGGGGTACTTAGTTATGTTCTTTTTTTTTTTTTACTCAACTTAACTTAGCATGGCATAGCGTCATTGTTCCCCCCCTCCTCACCAGTCAAAAATATTCCGGTGCCACTGATGGTTTTTAAATAATGATAAATATCCCCCATCCTCCCCCCACCCTCCAGGATCGCTAATGTTTTACTTATCCAACTAGATGTTTCTCTAACGGTCATAATAAGATTTTCTTTTCCTTTTTCTCCTCCTCACCTAACCAGCCAGAGACCTTGAAGAAAAGGAATAATAGAATACATTGTGAATCCTCTTTCTTCTAGAGCATAACATCGTATTAATGCTTCCTGGTGGTAGGAGAGGAAACTAATTTCTAAATTGCAAATTATTTAACTTATTGACTAATTTTTTTTTTTTTTGTAAATTTGCTAGCGTGTTCCTTGAGACATTCAACATTGCGCCTGCGCAGAATGAAGGGGAGGTATGTGTAGCTAAATCGTCAATAATTACATAGTTAATTATCAGTCATAGCGTTAACTATTTGGTCGGGGAAGTTAGAGTTTCATGCGGGGAAAATGTTAACTAAATTTTATCGGGGATAAGGAGGATATAGGGTGGACAGGAGAAATTAGAAAATAGCTTGCTGCCTTTCTGAGAACAGATGAAGATTTGGAGACAAAGAATTTATATGAACCATTTAAAAACTCTACCCCCAAGTAGTCTAATGATATCTGATCGCGTGATGACTAAATACTTTTATTAACTTTATATTTCGACTTATATTAATACAATAAATTTAAAGTAGGGACCTTTAGAACATATATAAATTTAAAAAAATCTATGTTTAGAATTATACTTTTATTGGTCTGACTCCTTAGCTAAGTCCATAAAGTCTCTATCTGCTGAGTACTGGATTCAATTCCCAGCACTAATACAATGTTATCATTGGTGAAATTGTCGCTTTTCCTTTTCGTAGTGTTAAGTTAACAGCCAGGAAAAATAATATAGTGTTTGTTCTAGAATTAAGTTAGCGTGTGAGTCATGTTCTGATATAATGAGTCTATTCAATTAAATACCCCAAATAGGTATACAGTTTTATCCGGTACTAAATCGGTCAGTCTTTAACACAAACTCAAATTCAGAAAGGTTTGTTGTTGCCTAGCAGTTATATAACACATTTAAGTCCACAATTGTATTATTGTGTTGTATTTTTGGTTGGAATTGTTGCAGTATGTTTATATATTCCCATGCTTTTGCATAAGCATACTTTAAAGAAAATTCTATTAATGATAAGGAAATTAAAATTTCAGTAAACACTTTACAAAGACACAAAGAAAAGTCAATTTCAAATGATACATCTCTAGGCCTAGCTAAACCAAGTTATAGACCTATAAATCATGATACATATATGTTGATGTTGAACGTAAGGTCGAGTGCTTGTGATCAAAATAATATTGGGGCTTAGGGGGTGCTTATGGAGAGTCTAGTGTTGTGTTAGAAAAACATATTGTATAAGATAAGTAATTTATAGCAATATTTGAACTAAACAAACAAATCGTAACCATAATGGTGATTTTAACAGTTTCACACATTTCATATTAGTTAAACAAAACTACAACTAAATTAATCTTAGGGTTAAGTAGTTAATTAAGAGCACTATTGTATTATAGAATTTATCTCACTTGGTACTTCCATATTAATAAAATAAACCAACCCTGGCATGGAAAAAGCCTTTAAAATAAATGGTACGGAACTCCCAAGGACTTTCTCGCTCTATCGTTTAAAAATGGAGATATTTACTCAAAACTCGTAATATATGTGAAACGAAATAATATACACCAACTAGTAAACCCAAGCATAAATTACACTATACTTAAGTAAAACGTATTTTGGGTCCCGGTTTTAAAGTTTATAATTTCACTTCTAAAGAATGTCCTCATTTGTATGTTTGGACCAATAAAAATGATCGATTTTGGGTCCACAAGGGTCAACACTGCGTATTAAAATTTCAACTTCTGGCTAAAATTTTAACATTTTATTAGGTGTTTCACATCTTCAGATCATCCATTGCTATTCAATTCCTCATTTATACATTTTGACCAATAAAAAATGTAAATATTGACTATTGAGTCTAAAATGAAGGAGATAGATCATTGTTGTACAAACATTTCTCCTAAGAGATTAAAGGAAAAATAGCAAACTTTTTGAGAGACTTACTTATATTTAATTACTCTATGGCATTACAGAATTATTGCTTTAAAACTTAAGTAATATCTCTTTACAACTAAAGTTCACAAAATTGTATTAATATATTTGCCAATATCTCAGAAACTGTTGGTATTATAAAAATATATTTAATATAAAAGTTTTTATTTTTAATAGTACTACAATTTTGCAATGATAAGTTATTTATTTAGTATTTCAAATAGTTGTGGAGATATGGAAATGTCCGCTTCTGTAAATTACCCTAAAAATAATTTTAACGGGAAAATGAAAATAGTCAGTTTATTTATAATCTTAATCAACGAATTTTAATCAAAATCGTTAGAGCAGATTTAGAGAAAATCGATTTTTTTCTCTTTTCGCCCTTTATTGAACTACTCTTAATTTTAAGTTCAAACAGATACACAGGCAGGCGGCATTGCAAATACCACTTTTTAGGGTTCGGGGGCGTGGGGGTCGCGAGACGTCGACATCCATCAACATTTCAAGTTAAATTCTTTTTACGGTCGCAATACTTTACCTTTTGTGTTCGAAAAGTTAAAAATATAAATATTTGCGTATAGCTTGAAAGTTATTGGTTTTATAAAAATATGCTTCGAATAAAATATGTGTATTATATATAGATCTACATATTTGTACTAATAAGTAATTTCATATCTCAAATAGTTTCAGAGATATAAAAAAATATAGTTTACGCATCAGATTGGAGCCCTTAAAGTCATTTTGGCGAAATATTGAAAGTAGCCATTTTATTTGGAATATTTATAAATTTTTAGAACTAAAATTTAATCAAAATCGTTAAAGCCGATTTAGAGAAAATCGACTTTTTCTCTTTTTGCCCTTCAGTAAACTACCCTTAACTTTAAGGTTGGATATTCAATTCCAAAAACCCTTCATGGCAGCCCTATATAAACCTTAGATACCATGTTTTAGCCCAATCGATAAAATAGTTTAGGCTCTATTTGGAGGTACAGACAGTCAGATAGACAGACAGACGGAAATACAAAAAGCACTTTTTAGGATTCGGGGGGGGTGAGGGGGGGGTCATGAAACGTCGAGATTCATCAAAATCTTGAGTTCGATTTTTTTTGACGATCACAATAATTTCTCTACCTGTAAGAGAGAGAGAAAGTAATTAAACGCAGAGAGCCAGTATGACTTGGCATTTCCTATTGATTATATTTCACAAAAAGGGTCAGTTACAAGACTTATATTGATAGATGCGAGCTCACAGTTTCACGATAATTCAAGAAGTTAATTTTTTCATAAAGGGGCTATCAGAAGAATTCAACAAAGGTGGTTTATGTTAGTTATACACCTCATGCAATCCAAAATAGCCTGCTAATATAAAAAGCTACATTTCTGTTCAACATTAAAAAACATATCTTATCTTTGTTTGGGTAATAGAAATTACGAGGAAATGGCTTAACATATTTTGATAAACGACCTTTTATTTTAAAAGTTAGGGGTCAGGGATGTCAGTAAAAATAGTAGTTTCCAACGAAAACCTTTTTTTTCAGCGAATTTTCAGCTTTTCATTCTTTGATTACATCATCTTGGAAACCCTGATTTGTGCATCGATTTATACCTGTAAATAGAATATTTCTTCTGAGTTAAAAATAATATCTATCTCTGCAAATAAAATATTTCTCTTTGGGTGAAAACAATAACTTAACTTTTACTTAAGTTGTACAGTGTAACAAATATAAAAATTAAGGGCAAAATTGTATAATATTAAACAAACCAATGATATTAGGTTAGAAATAAATAATTTTGTTTGCATTGATACTTTTCATTATTCTTTATTTTGGAATATTTACGTCTGATAAAAAAAATGAAGGTTGTACTAACTCGTCCTAGTACATTTTTTACCTAGATTATTTGATTGAGGGAATTCATTTCCTTGACTTAGGAAATATTTATTGTTAATGGAATATTGTTATCGTTAATTCGCATTTCAATCATCAATATTGCAATTAAAAGGTTAAAGAGTTAATTTCGCGAAAATATTTTCTTACATTTTGTTTCGCACATGAATTATAAATTAAAAATGATACAATAATGTGTAAATAGGTTTTGGCATATACTAGACCTTTAATTTCAAAAATTGAAATGTTTGACGTCGACCTTGAGGGTATTGGGGTAAAATGCTCACATCAGGACCCGATGTTCATGTGTTCAAACCCAACTGGTGTTGACGGATTTTTCTTGAACGATAAAAATTCGAAGCACAACTTTGTTCGGAGGGGAAGTAGAGTCGTTGTCCCTCCATGTCGATTGTGGCATGTAAAATATCCCTGGAAGGTGTATGAAAATATCTTTCCCGGCCAAACTGGTAAGCCCTTTCGCTCATAGACATCCTTGTTTTATATTTAAATATATTCAAACTATTTTAGGCAGAGGAACGCTAGCCTATTGGTTTTAGTCAAACACAGGCCCGCAGTCCTAAAATTAATGCAAACATATGCAAACATACTCTGAAAATTGAAAAATGACATCTGTACAAGGGAATCGAACCCGGGACCATGTCCAGGTGTCATTTTTAAATTTTCACAATATGATATTTAGATGGAGTAATTCCCACTATTAGTATAAATAATAGCTTTGGCTATTTAATTCTATGCAAACATAGATAAGTAAATATTAGTATATGTACTGTTTTTAATACGTCCTAGAATCTGAACTATGATACAAACTAAATATGTTGGTTTAATTATTTTTTTGATCTATACAGTCGCGAAGCTCCTGCCATGGTATGTGCCATTAATATAATACTGTATTAAGTTAATACAATTTAACCTACAGTGCGCTACTCAAGAAGATTTTATTATTTACTTTTGGTGAACGTGTAAATCCACTTCAAAAACTTTAATACATTTGATAAAAAGTGTGTTCACACTAAAATTATAATCTAATAAGGCCAATGCATGCTTTTTCCCGAAATAATACACATATTAATTGTTCGTCACATCATTAAATTTGATGTGCCTCCTAAGACATTAATTTTAGCCTGATTGCTGACTAAATTAATATAGTAAACCTATCTCTCTACGCGTATAAGTTTTGTATTAAGCCTTCTACCGCAGCCTAAATTAGCTTGTAATTCCTGAAATGATAAAAGTTGTGCTTAGAATGTATAGTTTAAATAAATAATACATTTAAAAAAAAGAATCTCTTGCCGACTAACTGAAATGATGACAACTGAATGGTTCCGTTGCTTTGGCCAGACTGTACAGCCATTTCCAGTGCGTGGTTCTCCACTTCTCGCAGGTACTGTACTTCAATATATCCCCCCCCCTCCCCTCAACCTTTTCTTTTCCTCGACGGGTACCCCTCCCTCCTCTCCAATAATACCGCATCAAGGCGAGTACTCACAGTAAAAGCTACAATTCCATAACGTTTACAGGTTTGATTTATAAATTCTCCCTAACTTTGTTCTTCCACCTTACTTGGAACTCTGCGGGTTAACAAGCTGTTGCATTGCATGAAGCTCAGCCTGAGGGGTGGGAAGGGGGTGGGAGTAGGAAGGGATGGAAGAGGGGGCTGTGTAGGAAATAGATCTATATCCACTTTCAGTGGTAAGTACCACCTCAAGCAGCTCCACTCGACAACCGATTAACCGAATGGTTTAGTGAGAATGTTCAAACATACATTCGATTGTTTAAAACTTTATATATATATATATAGCACCGCGTCTTACTACCCGTTCAGGCTATAGGCCTACGCCTATATACTAGCCATGCTCGTGGTTTTAGGGATTAGTAAGATTATATTTAGAGGAAATGTACACACATTCGCGTGGAGGGGGAGTGGAAAACAATTTTTGAAAAAACCTCAGTACACCCGACTGAGATTCAAACCTTGATCTCCCCGTCATCGGAAGTCTAGTCGACTGTGAGAGTAGCGCGTTAGACCATGTGGCCACCGAAGCTGCTGGCCTGTCATATGTCTTGCAACTGTTGGTCAGCACTATGATAAAGAAAATCAAAATCGAAATTGAATTATTTAATTTAATTTACGAATTTACATATCATTAATTTACTATACGTAGGTCCACAGTACATGTTCTACCTCAAATGTTTAAGCTTACGCTCTGCTTATTGTTTTTTGTTTATTTTAAATTATGTCAATGCATATTGATTTATACTACTATTATTAATTAATGTTTTTTTAAAATTTATTTGTAACTATTTATCTGTATGGATAATTATTTAACTATTATTGTTTATTTTATTTTATTATGCTTACATGTCAGGTACTTCCAATCGATATGGACCGATGGCTTTACATCCCTTCCTAAGGAAGTTGTGCTACGGATTTTTATCGCTCAAGAAAAATTCGTCCTCCACGGCTGGGTTTGAACCCACTTACATTGGGTCCTGATGTGAGGACTTTACCCCAAGACCCCCGATGTCGACCCCATTGCTAGGATATAGTGCGCAGATTATTTTATTCTAACTTAATAATATAATGATACTTAAAATATTATTCACTATACTTGACCATAATTGTGAGCCCTTTATAGGTGGACACATGGTCTTAGGCGCCAGAAAAGCTCATCCAGGTGCACCGCGGATAGTTTTACTTTTGTGATCTATCCCTGTGACTTTTCTATTATCCTTCCACACTTATATGACTGTATTTACTCTAAACAACATTCTTTAACTCTACTTTTTAAATAAATCCATTAAAAACAATTATGGTAAAATAAATTTAAAAGATCAGCTACTCTTATATTTATTAACTATTTATTCACTTAAAAAAACACTAAAAAATGGGTGAAAACCTCAAAAAACCGTTCTGAGTATTTTTTTTAATACACTCTTGAAACAGTCATTTATATCCTTGACTTATAATATAACTGCTTGAGAAAAATAACGAGGGAAAATTTCAAGCCAATGAAATAAAATACGTCAAGAGAGAGGAGGTAAAACCACATTTTGGATCAGGACCCCCCTCAGTGAAACCAGTTAGCACTGGGCCACGCCCTGACTGGCCAGTAATTCACATTAACCTCGTGGCTAATACGGACGGTAAGTTTCCTGTAACTATGTCACTTGTTATAACGTTGATATTTTTAAAATCTCACACTAAAAATAAAATATTATTATATATGTGCACCACGTACTAATACTACCCATATGGGATACCCACAAATTTAAACTAAAGGGGTAGTAAAGAGCAAAGTAGAAATTTAGAGGAAATTTACCTGCATTTACTTAGAGGGAGACTGGAAAACTATAGAAGAAAAACAACTAATTCACTTGGATGGCATACAAACACAGCTTTC